>JAFBJZ010000356.1:0-600000 GCA_016785225.1 Psettodes erumei | reverse complement strand
CTTGCAATAAAGGCAGGCCAAGGGCAAAATTTTAAATCTTCATGTATATACTATCTACAAAAACATCCCAACAACCAGATCTTAGAGACTGGAAAAATCTCTGTTCTTCAGATGCTTTTGAACACACATTTTGAAGCACATAAAAAAAATACAGACCATAGTTTTTAATCAGTGTTCATTGTATTGTAGAATGAATCTATATTACACTTGATTGGTATTTCATTAAAAAAGTGTTTTTATCTAATATTAGCATGTTGTAAAACCAGTGAGCAATAGCCCATTTGCAGAAACTGTATACTGTACTTGGCTGTGCTGTTTTATCTGTCTGTGCTGTGGCTGCACAGCATCCATCAATAAAATATTGACTTATTATTAAAGAGATTAGCACACGTTCACATTAGGAGATGAGCCATCGACAAGAAGGGAGATCCTGTTCGTTTAATTAGAAAAAAAGCACAACATCAAATGAATAATGGATAAAAAGAAAAAAATCCTCCCAGATGTATATGCCTTTCCAATGGGATTCCTTCATTATTATCTCTCGAATCAGAAACTACAAACGGAAAGTAATTTGAGGCAAATGGCAAATCACTCATTCCCTCATCTTCATCCTGATTGGAAGGTGAGGCACCCACTGTCTGCCCACAGATGATAAGATATTGATCAACGTCACATCTCTGTCACTCGGACTATTGGATCTGTGATGAAAGTTCCAATAGATAACAGGAAAGGATTACTATGATAGGCGATTACATTTTATTAACAATTAATCTTTGCCTGTGTTGCTACTTTGATGGAAAACTTTACTGTCAGAGGCATGGAAGTGTAACAGAAAAGGTGTTTTCCCAGTGAAACAGACGGGAGGAGATTTTGTATGTGGGAAATAGGAAAGCATTGGTTATTAACATCCATGAAAGCAACAGGGACATGAGCACTGGGAGTCCGTCTTCTCTTTGCCAGTGCCCTCCCTCCATTCAGCTTGTTAAAGGCAGCCCCATGTAAGCACCCTGCCAGCCTGTTAGGGGAGGGATAATGAAGTAATCCATAGTCATTACTCAACCATCACCCTTGGTGTGCACGAGCCACCGCGGACCACTTAGTCGGAGGTGTGTCAGCATATGTGTGTGTGCGCGTGTTTTGGGAGGAAGGCTTCCAGCAAAGGCATTAGTAGTGGCGAGGGTTAGAGAAAGTCAGTGTGGGACAAAGAGACGGCATCCACGAGGTGTGTTGAGAAAAAGGGTGAGGGACAGGGGAGCCTGGCAGGGTGTGAGTGTGGTGTACTTTGTGGTGTACTTTAATTACAGTAGATGCATAATTTGAGCAGTTATTGATCCCCATGCTATGGCTGGGGTGGAGGATTTCTCTCTGCTGTCGTGACCCGCTGGTCCACGGGGGAGGCATGGGTGAGTAAGGTGGGAGAAGAAGGGAGGAAAGTTCAGGAGGACAATAGGTGGTGGCAGGCAGGCGAGGAGGCTTTATGTCGCCATAAAATTCAGTATTATCACCCTGACCAGCCGTCCGGAGACTGAATGTGTAAATAAGCAAGGCAGCACATGCTACATTCCTAAGGATGCTGATTTAAGACTATTTGTTTTGTCCGCCTATTTATTTTGCATGATGGCACAATTTACAAGAGGCAAGCAGGGCAAGGCATGCGGGCCTGATACGACATCAAACACAACAGCGTGACTCACAGCCGGACCCAAAGCCAATTCCCAGGTATTAGAGTGCTTTAAGTTTTATGATCCCCTATCACCAAACCTAATATAATTACCCTGCAAGGGCACTATGTCTTTCAGCTCCAGGGGCGAATTGGGATGCTTGAAGAAAGGGGGCGGATGCAATGGTGGCAGCGGTAGGTGGATGAGTGGCTATGAAGAGAAGGATACACATTATAGCGATGGGCTTTTTTTTTTATGAATACCCAAGACCCTCACCAACACACACACACACACACACACACACTCGCACACACACACACCCCGAGCCTCTCAGATGGAGTTAAGTGGTAGTCCAACATCATATGGGCAGTGACCTTACCCATGTTGTTATTAATTGCCTCGTTATTTTAATTAAGAAGTAACACCCAGTGTGAAGTGGAATTGACAGAGCCGCCTAAGAGTGTGTGTAATTAATAGAGTCCATTCTGAAGGTCAATCCCATGCATAGTGCATCTGTAAAGATCAAGACGTGTGTGTGTGGTTTCTCGTCTCTGCTATTTTATCACCCTGCATGTTGTTGTATGAGACTGGTATGATTAGCTCCTGTCACACCGAGCTGTAAATCATTTCCTCCCTGACGCTTCAATCTCTGCGCGCTATGGCGAAATGCGAAACGTGTCACTCTGGCCACGAGTGATATACGCCACC
Organism: Psettodes erumei; assembly: GCA_016785225.1. NCBI lineage: Eukaryota > Metazoa > Chordata > Actinopteri > Pleuronectiformes > Psettodidae > Psettodes > Psettodes erumei. The sequence continues at coordinate 597,631 of JAFBJZ010000356.1, read as the reverse complement.
ATTATGAATAAAATAACAATCGTTAGGATGCCCAGTGCTGCATTATCTCTGTCCCTGTCTCTCCTACGTGCACTAGAAGAAGGTAGCTCCACAGCCACAAGGTCAAGCTTTGAGTTCAGAGTTTATGTTTGGCTTCATGTTCATCCTCCAGAGGTCAAGTAGCAGTTTCAGCAATTATTCCATTACCTCTGGCTGCAAATTGTGGGCGGCCCTCACCTCTCCATCATTTTGTGTTCTTTGTGGCTCTTGAGCTTGTTTCAGCCACGTTTGTCTACCTTGCAGCTTGAGGCTGACATGTGAGGGACACATAAAAAATTCATGCTGAGGTAGAGCCGCCGAGATAGACGGGAGGCACGAGGAGCAACGTCTGGGAGAGTGACAGAGAGGGATGGAGAAAGAAGGTTAAGGTGGCAGCTGAGGGAGTCACAAATGAGAAAGTCTGGGAGAAAAGGTGTGTGACACATGAAGGATGTTGAGTCAGAATACGCAGCAGAAGTGAATGCTGTGGCAGCGGTGTAAACAGTTAATGGCTGGCCAGCATTCTTCTTTTAAAAGGTTAATTATATCTAATCTGTGCAGGAGAGGCTGTGTCAGAGAAGGAGACATTAATAAGGCATGACAAGGCAGAGGAAGAGGTAGGGCAGCAGTCTGGGGGCTGGAGGGACAGTCAGACACTGGCATCCACACTGGCTCTACCAGCCACCTAACAGGACTAGATAAAAAGACTAATCAGTCATCAGAAGGAGGAGGAGAGATGGAGAGAGGGAAGTTGATGAGAGAGTGGGATGGATAGACCTTAAAAAATAAAGTTGCAGTCGGTTACACAACTGCAGCTCTTGCTTTGCTAAAATACCATTTCTAATTTAGGTCACAATGCATTATGATCACAAAGATAATTTTCTGCTACAAAGACATTTTTTGTCTTTGAAACATCGAACTGAATTCCCTGTACCTACTCTGAAAAGGCAGCCATCTGACAGTATTGCATCCCTTTGGGGTAAAATGTTGCTAAGAAGTGAAATCCAAGAAAAGAATGCTCAAAATAGTCTGTCAGAAAATCAAAGCAAAATAAAGGGACTAAAAAAAAGGGAGTCTGTGCTCTGACCCTGCCTCAACACAGAAAAGAAATTTACGTGCACTTTGTACTTAAAAGAAGCACACTTTTAATACAAATGCCACACGTGAACAGACAGAGCTCAACGTATTTTTGCAAAAGTATGTATTCAAACCAAATCGGCTAGCGTGTGAAGACCTGGTTCTGTCAGTGTCACTGAGTCAAGTCCTATATCAAAGAAAGCAAGATCTGAATCATGTGCTCCATGGTAAGGGAGGCTTTGTTTTAACATCAGACCTAGAGTGAAAGCGATGGGTGTGAGACAACAGAAGCGGGACCACTCCGTGCACAGACACTAATCCCTGTGATGGCATTATCATCCACACATCGGCCCACTATAGAGCAGGCATGCATGAGTGTAGGACGTGGCGCTCACTGTGACAGCTGGGGTCTTATGCTCGGGAGGGAGGAACAGCTCATTACTGGAGATGTTTTTCAATGTTTTGATGGGTAAATAGAAAAACGGCTATCAAAAGCCAGCTCTGACAGCCACCGCATTGCTACCCACTTAATCTGGATATGCATGAATGAGAAAAAGGATAATATCATCAGCATACTTTCATATCTTTTTTATAAAAAGGAAGTGGAAATATCAGCTGTCCCTTTTTCAATCACTGATTTGTGTATCAATGGGCAGCTGTCAATGGTGGTACTTTGAAGTGGCAGTTGGGAGATAAGGATTATTATTAGCCCCTCGCTGTGAGGAGGTGAATGGAGCTGCAGGTACAGAGAGGCTGACAGTGTTGTCCTGCTGCTCCATCCTCCTCTTTTGCCACAAACTTAAAAGATTGAGATGGGAAATCAGTGGGTGTGTAAAAGTCATTTGCCTCCAACAACTTGTGGCGGGTGGCTGCAATCTGACTGTGACGCAGCGATTGCATTTTACTGTCCAAGTGCTTTTGTCTTAATGCGTCGCTGCGTCATCAGCTGGCAACTCACCCCTTGCACCCCTTTGCAGATGCTCCACTCATTGCTCATCAATCCATCACACGCATTTTTATTTGCCTTGTTATTTTGCAGAAGGATTCAGGAGAGGGGAAGGTTTTGTGTTGTTTTTCTCACCCTGCACAGGAGCAAGGAGGAAGGATCTCATTCTAATCACACATACGGATGAGGAGACTTCTGCTGCTGATGAATCTTTTGTAGATTTCTTTTTTTTTTTTACTGAGAAATGCTTCACTTAAGCCATAGTATAAATTAGAAATACATCATATTCATTAATTCAAAATGATGCTATAATTAAAATTGAACTTGGGCTCCCTGCTGTTTTTATGTTTTGTAAAAATGTGTCAATTGCATTTTTCTTTCACAGACAGTTATAACATGCTTCATTTATGAAAGCAAAAGTTCAGAGTACCTTAATTACCTTTATCTATGGTGAACCCACTAATGGGACAAAACCCTGGGTAGGACATTCAGAATTTAGCAAATGAGTTGCTGGACTTGTCATCTCTGACAGTGCTGCCATCACAGCATACAAGCAACAAAGTCACGGCTGCCCTTTTATAAGGAGCAACCCTCAGAGGCTTGATTAGGCTCATCCTGATTGGTTGAATAGACGGTGTACATGCAAATTTGGGCTTGCAGACTCAGATGCCTAAAGGCCAGACATTCCCTATTAAAGAGTAAAGCCTGTGTCGAGGTTTTTTTTTCCCCTCAGACTTTGTGTGGTTATGTTTAAATTCCTGCCGACATCAACAGCAGACAATCGAGTAGAACTAAAGTTGGTCTGGTTCTAAATTAATTTATCTTAACACTGACAGTGTCAAGATCCTGGTAACTCGGCGCGTGTCTGCCCCTGCGTACGTGTTTGTGTGTGTGCACTTTGCATGCACATTTCTGTGTGTTTTTCACTTGGCAACTGGGCTTAGGTCAGATCAGGCTTGACACTATGCACTTTGTTCTTGGCTGAATGACAGAGACCCCATTTGCTGGATGCAAATTAGGAGCACTGTCAGTGCTCCTAATTTAAAACACAGCTCTCTCCTTGCCTTGAACAAAGTGTGGCTTTTTACAAAAGTGTTAATAGATGGGTAGTTCTCCATAGAGGAAGTGATCCTATTGAGGAAAAGAATGAATAATGTCGCTAAGAGTAAGTTCCACTTCGTGGCTGCACATGAACTTTAACTCACACGCTGTAGTGTCAACTCATGAAATTGTAATTCATTTTGAAAAAGCTAGTTGCCAGCAAATGTGAATGGCCTCATAGGAATACAATCAATTTGCTCTCTGGCAAAGAGGAGATGTACAACAAAGGGAAAAAATCAGCAAATGAAACAAAACAGACAGGCTGCACTGTCTTTCTGTTGAGTAATCAAATATCTGGCTAAAAGTAGGGATAATGTACGGTATAATGTGTCCTACAAAAATGTAACAAATCCGGAGAATGCACAAATGGCAGCTATAACCTAACTCAGAAAATAGTTAAGCACAGCAGATTTCTGCGGCCCTCAAGTGATTTGTTGCAAAAATAAATCTTAAAGACAACACATCAGTAAGAAATAACCCATATGCATTTGCAAGGCAAATTTTTCCTCTTGAGAGGTAACCTAATGTACAGTATAGAAACTTGATGCTTTTTTGTTCTAAGTAAAAAAAATGAAACACCTAAAAGGCTGCTGCAGGCTTCAGACAAAGTGTTGCTCAAAATGTCAGATGGCTTCAAATTCTTGTCTGTATGAGGATCCGTTTGTGCCAAAATGGGTTGATGGATACTGTTTTTGGACTTTCTAGCATACATTACTGTCGTCTTTGTCATTTTCTTGCTGCTGCTCATTGTTGCGACTTTGTTCATCACTTCTGTCTTTTGACTTTTTCTTTCATTTATTTCATCCAAAAGCGTTCATTTCTCTTCTTTACCTTTGCAGTTCACGAGTTGCCTACATGATGAGGAGCCAGTCAATTTAGTGCAATGACATGGCTAAGCTGCGAGCAGAAAAAGTCACTGGTTAGCACTATGTCATCTGGGTCAGTATAGTTACCCACTGCTTTGATGCAGGTCAGAAGAAAAGATCACAGCTCAGCCATGTTGCCAGTGAAAAAGGGGAAATTGGAAATAGGGCATTAGTCTGTAAACTAAATTGGGTCACTGTAAATCATGTATTGCTTTAATCACAGTATTACATTAATAGGTTTATTCAGAGTAGCCACATCATACAGCATATGTGTAAACTTCTTTTTTTTTTGCTACATCTTAAATCCAGCAGTAAGAAGTATAAAAATAAAGATGAACAAACCCAAACCTTATACACTCCTTGACTGTGCACATTATGCATTGTGATCCCTGTTTGTTTTTTTCTAAATTAATACATTTATTTAGCACCAAAATATGTAATTAGCCTTATGAAAAAAATACTGATCTTGATTGACTATTTAATACCCTGTGAATGACTTCATTGCTTATCAAACGGAATGGGTCTATTGTACTGCAGGCTTCCTTGGCAAATAACACTTTCAGAAGCACTTATTGTTCCCCTCCTGTTGCTTAGAGATATTTGTACTGTAGGAATCAATTTTGATTTGGAAGTAATTCAACATTTCAAAAATATCAAATACATGCAGATGTGTGAAGGTTAAATTCATTTGTTTTATTATTCTCTTCTAACGGCATGTAAATGCATACATGAAACCTGTCAAATGCATCAGACCTAAATACATTAAATCTGATCTGATGTGCATAAAATGCACATGGGTTAACATTTGCTGGTAACACTGGGTGGTTTCCTTCGCGTGAACACATGAGAGCAAGTTTCACAAAAGCATCAGCTCGGCTGTTTCTCTGTTATTTCTCACTTTGAGGAGAGAGATAGGGTGACATGACTAAGGCTCGGCCTCGCTCCCACCAGGCAGCACATGTCAACCATCTTCTGGGTACTTGTCAGCAGCCAAAAGGTTTTAATGGAACTGTGTTTTGGGATTTGCACATGTCGTCGGTCTTGTTCGGGAGACGGAGAGTGTCAAGGGGGAGCCGAAGAGGAGAGGCCTCTTTGAGTATCATGCCGCTGAAAGGAGACACGGCGTCCGCTGAGAGAATAGCTGCTTCAGTCCTCTTATCCCTGCCCAGCACACACACACAGATGCAAACTCACATCGTCAGCTTCTCTCCCCGAGATGTTCTCTGTGAGCATCTGAGTTAGAGATAGGGTGATGGGTGATTGAACTGCCAGGTGCCTATTCTGCACTACACATCTTCATTTAGCCAGAGTGAACACCTGATTAGGATATGATTCAGTTTTGTGTGCTTGCTTCCATGCTTCCACTACCTGTGTGCCAAAGATTACTAAGAGTGTTTTGTGGGGTTTTTTGGACATATGGTCTTTCATCAATACATTTAACTGGAAGCACATTTGGTTGTCAACCACTTTCATTTAAATTAAAGTAATATTAATTTAAAATGTCAGGATTAAGTTGTGAAGTATCAAATGAAAATGCAGCCACATCTGTTAAATTGCCTTAGTAGAAGGTGTAATGTCAGTCCCTCCTGCCCCGCTGACATTCGTGTCATTAAATCTGAATGATCATTTTTCTGCAAACTCCCTACTGCAAAACAGCTGTTTTTTACAGTTACAGTTTGTCACTTTCGCAATTAACTGAGATTTTAGCTTACTTTTAGCATTTAAGCATGGTATATACTGAGTGGTAACAACAACAACATTCTAAAACATCTTTTAGTTTTTAGTTTTTACTGCAGGCATTTATTGTGAAATCTCCCTCGCAATTTTTGGTTATTTCATTAATGCATTCATATAGAGACTACCTTACTGACTGTCGAGAAGCAACCATGACAGATTGTCAATTTCACATTAAATCATAAAGGGATTTCGTAATGGATGAAAAAAGGAGGTGAAATACCCATTGCAACTTCCTCTATTTTCTATCCCCTCCTTTCTCGTTGTGTTTCTCACATGCTGTTCACACGATCAATCAGCTGAATCACAGCTACAGCCTAAGACCAAGCATTTGTTGTTGGTTCACGAAACTCAGAAGAGTTCCCTATGTGACCCCATGAATGTTACCACAAAGTACGACAGCATGTCAGCCCCAGCGGAGACTATTTGCAAAGCAATTGCACACCGGGAGTGTCCCGTGTCGGCCATCAGACCTCTGCCCAGAATGACTGTTGCTGCAGAGAGTGCCTGTGGGTTCCACTGTAAACAGAAAACGAGTTAGTGGCAATTAACTCAGCATGATTGGCACTAAATTATGTTAAAACACTCAGGGGACATGCCTATATTGGTGTGTCATCTCATGGTGTCATTTGAGTGCCATACCTTATGTAGTTATAAAGTGCTTATTACCAGGGTTGCTTCACATTAAGGAATGCAACTAAAATTTATTCTCATCAGTTGTTTTGTTTGCATGTTTTGATTAATCACACAGTTTAGAACTGTTGAAAGAGAAAAATATCCATCACAAGTTTTATGAGTTGACGTGTTGAAGATGCACATATTGCTGTGACTGTGCACTTGTGACTTCCTGGAGGCATATATATTCAAGACTGTCCTCAAAAATGTCCAGTAACAAAGCCCTCTAGTGGCCATAGTAACTTTAACTCTTGACCCCTGGACCTTGACATGGTAGATTGCTGTTCTTTTCCTGTGTCCAACCAATGACCCTGTTCATTTCCAAATCACAATGTGTATCTAACCTAAAGAACTTATTTTAACCTGAGCCACGATCCTCCCCTGGCAATAACAAACAACAAAATGTTAAAAACTGTGCTATCAAATCAGAAAACAGATATTTTTCAACAGTGATTTGTAATGGTTTTGGACAGTACTGACAAATTATGTAGTTCTGCAGAAAGGAGTGTCAAATAAAAAAATGCTTCCAGGTGTCATTCTAAAGGGCACTTACAAAGAACATATTTTGTTGCATCACTTTGAGGACTTGTCAAATGAACAAGTACTCACATACTTAAAATGAATGTTCCTTCTTTGGTTGTTGCAGTTTGAATAATGACCTTCATCCTTTACATGCAAATGGAGGAGCAGAGTGAGGTTGTTGTAGCACTACAAAGCCTCTTAGGGAAGAGGGTTGTGCGAGTGGATTCTGACGTCAACACCGGGTATGATGTATGCCCTCTCCAAAAGGCAACAATGATTTTTTTAAACTGTGACAGCAAGTGCACTTATAAATTGTTTTTGTAACAGTCAATATGGATCATTTTGAAACGCAACAGGCATGTTTTGTATGTAGGTTGTTTAGGTATGAGGGCTAATTATTTTTGGTGACCTCTTGACCTTTCCTCAAGCACATACATTTGGTAAGAATTTACTTGACTCTCCATGCTCTGGGAACAGAAAATATTTGGATACTCATTGTTTGCGGAGCATGAACAATAATGTTTTTCTTGACCTCTGACAAAACCATCAGACCAAATCGTCAGACCTGGACACAAGACATACAGTATAAAAAACAAGATGAATGAAGTCTCTTATGGCCACCAACAGGATTTTGCAGCTATGATCAGTTGAACTTCAATCATTGCAATGTAGACAATGACCAGCCAATGATTAATATTAAATCAAGAGATATATATATCAGACCAGTAAATACCGGTCTGTCTCTTCTGTGATTCAGAGGAAGTGAACATAGTTAATGCTGCAGCACCGAACCTCCCTCAAAAAAATCTGAGATGCTTACCCAACTTAATGTCATAATACCTTCCACTTCATCAGAGCTACAGAGCTACTGCCATGACGGCTCGGCACACTTACCCCGTGGAGAGAACACTCGACCATCCAGCCTCATCAAGTCTATTTATCAGAATGATCTCTTTAAAGTCAGCTCTCCCAATCCCGTCGTCCTACTTAAAGCCATGTCATGTTAGCGCCCATAGATCGTCTCCCTCATTCATGTCGTCACATCACTGTGCTTACTCCCTCATTACAGAGAGCGGGGCATCAACTCTGTCTTCGCTGGGATTAATGGAATGAGAAACTTTGTCAACATGTATGAACATCTCCATTGGAGAAACTTTGCTGTCATTATGTAACCCTCATTTATAAAGCAAGGGTACTTTTTTGCTTCTGAAAAATGGGGTTACAATGATTTCGCATTTTTCAGTCCATTTCTGATATAGCCATCAAAAAAATCTCTTAAAAGCACTCCTGCGCATAATATAGGCTCATTTATTGATGGTTGATTGTCACTCTGACAGTTTGACGTTTATGTTTCTCAGTTCTGGCTTGTGATAGACTTTGACTTTCAATTCTGTTGCAGCCTGTGTCATTCTGTTGTCCCTTGACAATACCCATTTCCCTTTCCTCTACTGTTAGTTACAGGCATTCTGAAATGTATCCCCACAATCCTGTTTTACCCAGTCCGTCTAATTACTCTCCCAGAGGATTCTGGTCCTTGGATGAATCGTGGTTTTCTCCTCTCGCTTTTCCACATGGGTAAAAAGAAAAAGAAGACAACAAAAAGAGAACACCAGTGATCCTGTAAAATCCTGCATTGAAAACAAGGCACTATTTCATATAAATGTGCTCTGTTTCTGTTGCTGAATTACTTACTCGTGGTAAATTACTGATTCATAGTAAAATGTAGCTACGATCATTTGTTATATACCATTTATTTGAAATATAGGGGAAGGAACAGTGTATACTACACAATTTTTAATGTTTTATGCTTTACTAATGCTTGTTATTGGTCTTTAACTAACCTTAGAGATACACATGAAATGCAAATACAATATGGACTTGTATATTTTCTCTATTCCAAGTGAGGGACCTGAAGGTGTGCTATCCATTTTAATATATATAAAAGTTCTCTAAAGGCTGCGAAAAACACTGAAGGTCACTGAATATCAAGGTAAAGTTAATCATATACAAGGAAGAGAAAGCTTTGTGAGTATATCTGGATATTTTAATGCTAAATGGTTGGTTGTAATGCCAGGCCAAACTGCATATGAGATATTATCTAATTAACTAATCATTAAATACCACTGCATGTTTTTAATCAGCCAATGGACATATCTAGACAATTTCCTTAGGAGCGGTGACTTCTCAGGTGAGAAGAATCATCTCTATCTATATGGCAGTAAATAAAATAAGTTAAATATACTTTAGACAGTCGAGTGGTTATATATGGAGTAAAGGTTCCCACATCTGTGTTTATTTTGTTGTATAGATGTATTTACTTATAATCAAAACAAAGTTTGATCAGTGGTGAAGCAGCAGAGACTATCTATCTAGAGATATCTAGACTGTTAGTATCTTAATGCAACGGGATTGTGGGTCTGAGGGGCATCACTGTGACATCTGCTGTGACTATTTCTCATGAGCAGTAAATAAGTTAAGAGCCACTTTGATGGGCTTTCAAATATTTTACTTAAAATTAACTTTCTATTTTATTTTTTTGCATTAACACAGATCTTGGGACTGTCAACAGGATACACGTATAAACAGATACATCTTTAATGCGATTTGTATCACTAATAGAGAAATAATTACCTTTTTTAACTGCAGGCCACCTGTGTTTATTTTATCATTTGTCCTTCAGATTTAATTAACAGCACAGTCATGTAATGATATTCAGCAGTCGACAAAATAACACCAGGCTGTCAGACCTTCCCAGGAGCACTGGAAATAAAAAACAAAACAAAAAACATTCAAAATAAGTTAATATAGTCCCTCCACACTGTGGTCATTCAAACAGAATAACATTGATAAAAACACTAGTCCTGAAGCAATGCTGTACTACATTTACATACAAACCCATTAGATCAACATAGGGCAATTTAAATATACATCTGTCCTCGTATGTCTACAATGTTAAAACACTCATATTTCACAGATGATTTGTAATTGGCAACTTCCTAAATGCAGCACGTCCAACCACCTCATTTATTAAACATTGCTGCCTAAATAATGTGATGCCACTTCTCTGTGCCTGTAACTACAGGTAAAATCCAGTTGCTGAGGGGGTCACCATCCCCTGCACCTGCCCAGGCTAATCACCCACTCAGAGACTGAGGGGTGAGAGGTCCAAGGGCAGAGAGCAGAGAGCATACACGCGTGTGCCAGCCCCAATCCCCACTTCACCTTTCCACTCCCAGTCTTTTTCACCCCACCCCGCACTCTCTGCAACCCCCCGCACCCCCCCACTAATTTGCTGCCTTGCTGCCGTTTTCTGCAGATGACTAGTCATGCTGCTACAGCTGCCCTGGGGTGCCAAAGCCATCATCAGAAATTCAGATGACTCTGCCCCATGATGCACCACACTGAGTTGCTCTGTTGGCGTGCCTCTACTGTGACTAACTTTTCGTCTCTTTATTTTAACACTTTATATTTTTTCACTGAAGTTTTGATGCACATGCACAGAAATCCATACAAATGGGATTTAAACTGTGTCTGATTTTTAAATTGACTATAGGACCAATACAAGTCAAAACACAGACACATTATCAGCAAAATGTACTTACAATATACGACGGGGTGCTACTTAAGGAGACTTTGATATGGGTCATAACAGCGAGTCAGGACAAATGAACTACATGGTAGCTGAGGTTGGAGGACTTGTTGGAAACATGACATTGGAACCCAACTAGATATCACATTTTGTTAGAGGCCAAACTAATCTTATGTATTTTGAGTTGAAATCTTAGTCTGCAAACTAACAACTGTATAGCATTCATATAAATGGTGTATTAAAACTATACTCTCCTATGAAATGTATGGTTCATGCATAATGTAAATACTAGAGTAAAGCAAATAAAAGTATATTCACGTTGAGTAATTGATTAAATATACTTTCTAATTACCTTCTTCCACTGGATTTAACTGTTTTTGCTGCAGCTTCCACCACATCTCACAGAGATTTAAGAGCATAAAACTTTAGTGAGTGTAGTAACTTGCTGCAAGATTAACTAGGTTGAAGATATTGGAAAGCTGTCATGGGAACGTGTTCTCTTCCCTGAGTTTTGGCTACCTTCCCCTCAATACTGAGGCACTGACATGAATTATGTAGAAAATCAACAGAGAGATAATAGAAATCTACTATGTTCATGTGGGTTTGCCTTGTAAAGAATGGCACTTTAGACTTTTCTCTAATGCCACTTAAAAGACGCAACAATTAACCTTGTAAAACAATGGCTGACAAGCTCAAATCTATACCTAATAACCTACATGTGTCTATCCTTTATGAAAGCAGTGGGGCTTTCACATATGTTTCCCAGCAAAGACAGAAAGGTTTCCCGGGCTATGTTTGTGAATTTTTATTCAAAATGAAAGGAAAACAGATGGAATGTGAGTACACCCCTGGACAGCAGCACTCAAATAATAAGTAATTACAAAGGCAATCGATTAATCTAATTTTAGTTGTTTTTAGCCAAAGCCGAAAAAGAATGAAGCTAACTAAAAACAGAAATATTTGGCTTTTGTTGCTCTTGTTTTTTTGTTGTTTTTTTTTAAATATGGACCAGTCATTGCAGTTTCATTTGTCAGAGAGATCCCTTTTCTTCTATCTTTATTTCTTTGCTATTTTGTATGCCTGCCTTCATTTATGATGACAGATTCGATCCTCCCATCTTACACACATCTGTGGAGAGATGATCTGCCATTCATCATGGATGGGGGGGGTTTTCAGCTTTAGTTGTCCTGCTGAATTCAAGTCAGGAGACAGTGGCCAATGGCCAGGTCATAATTGTCACTTTTTTCCTTCTTTACAATGTCTTTTGTCTTTGTCTTTTTTGTCTTTTTGCAATATCCCATGGCATTCATAATTTCATATCCTTTATAGCTGACGCAAGTCAGCTTTAACTGAAAATGCCTTGTGCTGTGATCACAGGTATACTCACTTGTATTGCACTGACGTTGTATTTTGGGGACCAATTTTTTAAATTTGGTCTAACTTGTATGTTTTTAGTTATTCATAAGTTTAAATACCCTACACTTCAACTTGGAATTTTGCACAGGGGCATTTTGTGCAATACTCTTATGTTCAAAATGGAGAAGGTGTGTAACTCAACATAATTAACACTGTAGTGGGATGTAAAGAAAAAGATGATTCCGGATAGAGAGAACAGTTTTATTGAACAACTTCTATCCTCCATCTATAAACCCTCCAGTAATTGTCCTGGGAAATGTCTTAGCATTAGGTTGCAGTTATTGATATTTGTTAAATATTGATTCCAAATTGACAGTGCGGTAGCAAATGAGGACCAGCATGGTTTGCACATTTATATTGATCCCTGTATACGAACAAATAGCATGAAAAAAAGAAGAGAAAAAAAACACTTGTTCAGATTAGACATGCTTTGATCTTTGCATTTTGTAGACTTTGAATGAAAACTGGTGGCTGGCACTGTCAGCGCATCCTGACAGCGCTACTAAACATCAAATGGGCATTATGAGGACAGTAATAAAAGACTTTGTGGATTCTGACAAGCACACAACACAGAACAAGAAACTTTGAAATGAAATGTATCTCATTATTCTCCCTGCACTGGAAATATCCACCTGAGCAGCCCACATTAAAAATTAGTTTGGTTTCACCCAGTGTTCCCACTGAACAAAAACACATTAATCATGAAAGGCAGCCAGGGCTTTGCACGTCTTTTGTACCTGCTCTAGCATTTTTTAAGTCACACACTTTGCTGTAGGGAAGTTCATGGATCATAAATGTGGAAGATCTTAATGCACCCTTTAGTGGGCCCTGTTCATGCTCTGAGAGGCTGCCTTGGAGCCAGTCATTGCTCGATGGAGAAGGTCTTGAGAATAAGCGCGGGACTTTAGTGCAGTAACACCATCAAAGACACTGAAGATGCACTGGAGATGCAATAGCCTGCAGCTGAAGGAAGATATCTCTACACCACAAATAGAGTGGCAGTGAATTATTAAAAGGGAAATGGTCATTTTGTGAAAGAACGGTATCATAAAAAGGAAAAAAAACACACACCTTTCCCTACCTTTCACCGAAGACACTACAGTATGTCTGAGTGGTACGTTGGCAGAATACTTTTGAGGGTTTTAAAAGCTAATATCCTGCAGGGATAGACAGGTTCACTGTGAAATAAAGGGGCTGTTAAACTACCCTGCAAATTCTTGCCCAGTAGGCAACAATAGCGTTATATCACATGGATAAAGAAATGCAGTTCTGTGCACATCAGGAGGGGGAAAAAATTTAAAGAAAGTGATGTGGAAAATACATGACATATAGTTTATGTCCCCACAGCCACTGCACTACAGAATGATAACTGTGATTCATGGTTTTCCATTTTTATTATTCATTATTTTTCTATTTAGCTCAAAGGTGATGGAAGTGTTTAAAGTAAAACCTCTAAAGTACACCCACAAAAAAAGGCAGCAGCTTTGAAAAATAACTGCAACTGTTCCACTTCTAGCCTGTTGGTCGTAAGTTTTTTTTTTTTTTTTTACTTTATGTGCCTGTATTAGGTGACATGTCTAAATTTGCAAGTCTAATCTGCTGTGGCTATGCCTTTACTGATGGGGGTGCATGTTGAGTTGACTGAGTTCATTATTTGACTGAACAGCTCCCCTTTACGGAAAATCTATAGGATATCCAAACACAAGCTACTGAATAAGTCAAAAAGTAATTTCAAGAGGTTTTTCAGGTCCAAAAATTAAAAGATTTTCAGACCTGCCCAGGTCACCTATCTGCTAGGCATGGCAATTACAAGCACTACCATCTTGCAACTAAAAACTAAACTATTAGCACTGGACAGACAAGCACATTGCCAAAAAGTTTTCACTTATCAACAAAGCAGGAATCAAAGTCTGGGATTTGAAGATAATCAGGTTTTAGTTGTGACCAATAGCAATGACTAGCAATTTAACACCATAAAACTCATGATTTATTGGGTAGCATCCAAGGGTTCAAAGTCTTGGGGTTCCAAGGGGAGTATGGTTTTAAGGTTTAAACTTCAAAGAATTGTGTGCAAAGTGGAAACCTCACTGTACCAGACATGTCTAACAGACTGGCAGCTTGCACAATTCTGTGGGTGGTGGTACACGAGTGTTTGGACCTGGTGGAGCAGTTTTCCTTGCCGTTTTCAGGTACCATAACTATCATTCATTTTAACTGAACCTTTCAAAAGATTCAGCAATCATACACCACCTCGAACCAGATGACAGAGACCCTGCTTAATCACTCATTGGCACTCTTAATGGTCTAATGACGACTCTCATAAAAAAGTCTGTGAAGCAAGAAGCAGGCATCATTCATTCACAATGGGTGACATTTTTACTTGGGTTGGGGAAAAGAGGGAAAAATTCATACTGAAGAAAGTGTTATGGTGTGTTGCACCACATAATAATCACTAACCAGTGTATATTTTTAGTCATGTCGGTGAGAAGGAAGAATAAAGAAACTACCAGGTTTAATGAGACTAATTTGCTGGTATTTATATTAATGCAAACACTGGAAAGCTGCAGAAAAACTGAATAAGGGAGTAGTTTACTTAATGCTGCAACCAAATATACCAATCACTGATGTAACGTCCTCCACATCTGAAATTGACTCCCTATTACCAGTGTCAGTTCAACATTAATCTGTGTTTTTTCTCTGTAGCAAATATTGGCTTTCTGAATGTCATGGCAAAATGCCACACAGTCAATGGAAGTGCATACGACAGTGATGGTGGTCCATGGATTACTATTAAGTCATTGCATGAGACCTGAGTGTGGGATAGGTAATATTTTCATTTGACTTGTTTAAATGGCTTTCTAATTTGGTGGAAAATATAGACAGAGAAAATGTCAGATTTTTCCAATATCTGACCGGGGATCTGCACCAGTAGCGTCGCTACTTTATATCCTCCAATGACTGAGATGAGGATTATTGCATGGACATGGAGACGCAAATTGACTCATGATGGGAATTATTGCCATAATCGTACACAATATAGGAGGAGACCCTGAACTTGGAGATGATGCCATGAGAGGGTTGACATTTAAAAACGGTTTTGAGGGACGACCCGTTGCCTCTCGTAGTGGGGAGATTGTAGACATCCTCGGTTTCTTTAATGATCCTTATTCATCTTTACCTACCCACCCACCATGTCACAGACAGGCATACATTTTACCACGGTGAACTTGACTTCAGTCATATATAACAATCTTTCTGTGCCTGACATAGCGTAGTGCATATAATATAGAACACAAGTTCCATACAACTTGCATTCTCTGCTATTGTGCTTTACTCAGGCTATCCCAAACGCTCTCTCACACTCACATATTTTGTCCTCACATGAGCAGGATACAAGTTTTACCTCACCATCTTTGAGAGCAGAAAGATAAATGGAGATGTGGAGCACTTTATTTCCATGTCAGGATCCTCTTTTTCCACTTGACCGGCCTTTCATCACGCAGCATGCGGTGCCGACAATGAGGCATCAGGAAGTAGAGGAGAAGAATGGAAGGCATCGGAAGGGAGCTGGAGCACAGACGTGGGGACAAGGGGAAGGATGAGGCCTGGCTGCTGATCATTTTTGGTGAAGCATCTCACAGGACACAAAAGGATGACTAAAGCCAAAACCTTGATCCACATTCAGCGACACACCCACACATACGCACAGCATGTGAGACCCATTCAAACAGTGTGGTCATTCAGGAATGCATGTGACGGCAAAACCAAGTGCACTGAAAGTTCGACATGCAATAGCAGAGGATAAGCGGAGAGGAAAAAAAGATGGTAAAAACTCATCACAAATTGCCTGTCATCCATTTCCTTTCATTTTTCTCCCAGAATGAGAAAAATCAGAAAAATCCTTCATGTGGAAAAATAGTCTTTCTCTGTCTTTTCTTCCTTCCTGTCTCTTAATTTATTCTACCTTGGAACTTTGGGGAGACTGCAAATTTTATTCTAAATCATTACATCCAGGTAATCTACTCTGATAACCCAGTGTGGCACAAAAATGGCAGCATTACAAGCTGCACTCCTCCTACATGCCTCCAGGTGTCCAACTTTGTTTGTCAACAGAAAAATCTAAATGCAGAAAGTTCGGGGAGTGGGTATGTCAGCTTATTACTACTCCCACTGGAAGATGTTCAAAAGAGCTGTGCTCTGACACCCAGTGTGCTGGGTTTGTTGCTTTCTGTTTTAATCTAGCCTAAAGATATATGTTTATCAAAGTGAATTTTCAGTGTCTGCTTTCAGGGCTCTGCCAATGCTTTCAAATCTCCCAGAATTCAAAGGAGCAGGCCAGAACATGAAATGACGAGCACATCATCAGCTCAAACTCACTGAGATGCTGCAAAACAGCGTGACAGAAAATCACTACAGTAATACCATGACTCTGTGTGTGTGTGTGTGTGTGTATATTGATATGAAAGAGACTTTGTGGGTGGGATAACTCTGCTATCAATGCCAACACAATTCGGTAGCAGCAAGAAATCTTCCTTTAAAGTTTAACTTCACATTTATTGATGTTGCAGGTGTTTGCTGTTCCCTTTGAAAAGGCTGCATGCAGTTGCTGGAGCCTTTTCACAATACAGTATATTACAGTAATATTTTCATTATTCAATTTTCATTGTCAATTAAAGATAAAATGCCCTAGAAAAAGCAAGCCACAACAACAAAGTATCTTTAAAACTACCAAAAAGTTGTAACTTAATCAGTTTTACCACATTAAAATGTGCCAAATGTGTCATTTTCATACAAAAACAACCTTTTGAATTTGCAGCAACCACAGAACAGACCTGCCCAACAAATAGAGTATCTGAACATTGTATGTTC
Source organism: Psettodes erumei (assembly GCA_016785225.1). Classification (NCBI taxonomy): domain Eukaryota; kingdom Metazoa; phylum Chordata; class Actinopteri; order Pleuronectiformes; family Psettodidae; genus Psettodes; species Psettodes erumei. Next base: position 580,818 of record JAFBJZ010000356.1, on the reverse strand, counting down.
ACTGCTGCACAGGCTAAGCTACCTTAGCAGAACTCACTTGCACATTTTGACTGTATTTCCCCACCAAATGGCAATTTCATGTGATGTGGTGGTTCATGCAGTTTTGAGTATTCCAATTTCTAAACTGGATTACAAGCTTTACTAAACCACCCTTACCTTACACACAAAAAAGAAACAGAAGGTAAAGAGTTAGATTTTTCTGATTGTTTGCCATAAAGTTGAAATATCTGGGAACACCTCAGGATCCCTGTGGAAATGTTAGAGGACACGGCTGGGGAGAATATGCATCTGCACTGCTTGGGTCAGCCTGCTGTTGATGTGACCCATTCTGCTCCTGGGACTCAAATCTGGAGAAGGACAGGAGCATCCACCTCACAGCAGCAAGGACAACAACGTGCTCATCATTTTGCTGCTCATCTCTGTTGAGATGTCTTTCTTAAGAAATAATATCTCCTTTGAAAAAAATCTGCACTTTAAGGCTTGGCCCAGATAATTAGCTAAATCTCTCCACCAGTGTTGAGCAGTACCACAGTATACAATACATGCTATTTGTAGTCTTCCCAGGTGGTTCTCTGCTTTGTTTGTTAATTATTATGTCTTGATTTTATACTTATGATCTGTAATGAGATTCATGTCTCTGAAAATTGGAGTTCAAAAGAGAGAAGACAGAATGTTAGTGTGAGGGTGTGTAAAAGCTAATCTTTGTCCTTGACACACAACTGCCTCTAATCTAGTGAGTGATGTTCCCTGATTACAACAGTGAACATCACTCAGAAAACATTTTACTATAACATTTAATGTTTATGAATGCCATTTTTCCACAGCAATTGGCATGCAGCTATAAGCATTTGTTGTGACTTAAGCCCAGCTGAGAGGTTTTGTTATCCCTACTTTTTCTCAGCCCGAGACATGTCACAGAGAACATGTTGCCATTGACATGTCAATAACGCTGTTAATTATTTACCATTTATAGCAGATAGATAAAAGAAGAGAAAGCCAACAGGAAATGTGGTTTTAAATTTTTCAGGTGATGAAGTCAAGTTAGTCCACCAACTGGAAACAGTATATCACATGTTGTTGCAACAGGAAGTGTTAACAACAGATACGATGGTGAACAATAGAACAAACTCAGATGCCAGACAAAAGCAGCATGAAAAGGAGTCAATACAAATAAAAGGGCCATGTGTACAATAATACGAAATCAAATACAATATTCTAAATCTTAGTTAAAGCAGCTTTAAGGAGTGGTGATCCAAATGTAGGTTGAACTGTACGTTGAAGCCTTAGTTTAATGGTGTTTGCCATCATATCATAAGGTTATTTAAAAATAATATGACTTTTAAAAATGTTTAGTTTTTTTCTTTTTTAATGGGACTTTTTAAAATAATTTAAGTCAGCCAGCAGACAGACAGGAAGCCTGCTCAGCCTGCAACTAACAATTATGTTCGCTATAAATGAATGTAGCGATTATCTTTCAATTACTTGATTAATTATTCAGCCTATAAAATGACAGGGAGTGGAAAGTGACTATGACAGTTTCCCAGAGCCTAAGGCGAAGTTTTTTTTTACTTAAATGATTTTAAACAGTACAAACCCAAAAGACATTTAATTTACAATGAAGTCAAAGGGAAGGAAAGCAGTAAAATGTTACACTTGAGAAGTTTTGGCGATTTTAAGAGCATTTGATTACGAAAAAAGTTTTGAGTGCATTTTCTGTCTGTTGATGAATCACTTGATTAGTTTCACCTTTACTTTCTGCGGTGAAAAATTATAATTCATGGAAGGTAAAGCAGATTTCTAAAGCAGCAAATACTGTTAAGATAATGTAGGCCTGAATAGTTACTAACACAATATGGGATTTGCTCAAGTCGAGTGGTGTGGGAGCCCCTTACTGTGTTGCTCAGGCCAATTGACCTGCAGCTCCACAGACAAATCAGATCAGTGAGGAGCTGCCATAGCAACAGGGAACCGCCTCTTCCTCGTGACGCCCGTGGGACTGAGATAGAAATGGATGAAGTAGGGGTGGTGTGTTGAAAGAGAATAGGGAGCATGGCGGGTAAAATTTACTGAGTACGTTTTAATTGCCACATTTGTTTGAGAGAGAGAGAGAACTTTGGAGCACTAATGAAAGAGGATAAACCAAAATAATGTTGCACTTGCATGCACACTCAGGGGAAGCAGAGAATATGGAGGTACAGAAAAAAAGACAGAGCCCCTTAGAAAAGGCCATGAAGACGAAAGAGGAGCTGGATTGAAGAGCAGACGGCAGGAGTCCAAGGGAGAAATGGCTGTCATGTGTAGTAGCTGCTCCTCATGGGAAACAATAACAAAGCGAGACACTACCTAATTATATTTCGCTTACCAAATCGATTTGAGCCAAAAACAGCAGCAAGTGCAACAGGCGCAAAAATCTATTCCCAGCACTGCGCGAAGCGTAAAAGAATCACACGGCAAAATTGAAATCATCAATGACCGTCAGCAAGAGGTGAATGGTGGTGTGTCTACTGGCAGCTTCGTGGTGATCACAGTCTTATCCACACATCTGCGAGACACCAATCTTGTGCAAAAACCTGGAAGCACTCCCAGTCCCTCGGCTGTTAGAGTAAGAGAGTAGTAGCGAAACAAAACCACAGCTAATCCATTATCTCACACCAAGTTTCTCAGCAGTTTACTTTCTTCGGAAGTCTAAAGGAAAAAAAAAACTAAGTTAGCAGATTTTCTCTATACTGTGGAATGCCTCAAAAAACCCTTTAAGGCCTTAAATGTCCTGAAGAAAACAGCCATTAACTATATTTTTCTGACAATGAAGCATTGACAAACACTGCCAACGTTCATACTTCCTTTTGTAGAACCGCTTCCCTAATTAGCGGCAGCTGAAACTCGTCTACATGACAGGTCTGCAGGCAAAGATTAAAATATACAATGCTGGGCTGAGGACACATCCACCTCAGAAAATGCCTGAGACGTTCCATTTAGGTTAATAAAGTCAGTTCCATGTGCCAAACATGTATCAGACATGAAGTGCAGTCTCCCCTCAGCTTTGCCAAGAAGCCACAGTGAGCTGTCACAGCTGCTCGTGCACCGACTTTGATGTTTTATTCATTCTCTCGGTAGTTTGTAAATGTGTCTCTTACAGCTATGGGAACATGAAGCCCTGCGTCTTATCATGCTGGAGCTCATAAAAGGGAAAGGTTGAGCCAAGCGGTGGATACGTAGCTTTTTATACACGGCTGCTTCTGTCCATTAATCCTTTGCCCATAAGGAACATCGTAGACTGACAACTTGATGCAAAGTTTACATAACAATGGAAACCGAGTCTAATTTATTATGTCTGTAGAGTACCTTTTTGGTTCACGACCATTTGTGAGAGAATAAACTGCTGAATCTTGTCTAGCGTCCATGACTCACCAGCAGCAGCATATGGCTAATTCAGCTTGTGTCATTGTTTTTGTTTCTGGGAAACTTTTAAGACAATGAGAATCTTTTCGTCTGTCCTCATCTTCTCCCTGTGCTACTATCAAACACTTATTTGAAGCCTCACAGTTGTATGCCTCCACCAACCATTCAAGTAGTAGGAAATATGCTCACAATCTCCCCTTCTGTTCCCGAGTTATGGCGTTGAATGACAGGAAGAAAAGTGTTCTGTGCAGTGACTTTTGACCGCTTGGAGATACAGGGTTGTCACTTCATCATTTGGTCCGTTTGTGATTAATTGTGTCATAATCAGCAGATTAATTCTGGACTCATGGCCAAAAATGTGTTTTGCGAGGTCACAGTTACCTTGACCTCTAAACACCAAAATGTAATTAGCTCATCCTTGAATCCAAGTGAACTTTGTATTTTAGTCAAGGAAATAAATGAGACATGCTGTTTTATAATGCTGATGTAATTTTATATGTATTAATATGTATATATGTATATAATACATTAAAATATAATACTTATATATATTCCTGATGCTAAAAATAATAATAAATAATATTATATAACAATAAATACAATAAACAGAAACTTAAATACAGAAGCATCCCAACTAGATACAATGCAAGTAAGGGTCACATGTCACTTGTTGCATTAAAAGACTCTTAGTTTCCAGAGACTGTGGAGTCATCAGTCTGTGTTGGAAGGTGCATTTGTTTCTCCCAGAAACTTTCTCTGCCCACTGAAATGGCACTGAGCAGTAATTAGGACCACAATAACACCTTAGTATTCATAGAGGAGGCAGCGGTGAGCCGTGAGAGATGAGGAAGTTAAGTGTAGATGTAGGAAAACGCAGAAAATCCACTCCACCTGAGCGATGAAGGAGGTGAGGGGTATGAGACAGATCGGGCAGGTGAAAGATGGAGGGAAAAGAGGAGCCAGTGCTGATGGCAGACTGCTGATGATCAAAAGCTGCGCTGGGTGCGCAAGTGTGGACCCGGTAATGAAAGGGAAAACAGCAGCATGCGTTCCCATCGTTAGCCCTCATTAGCCCCCTCTCTAGGGGGTCTGTTGTGAACGCATTGAGGAGGCGGCTGGATGGACTGAGACGCACCGCAGATGGAAAGATGAAGGCCTGGAAGGAAGGGAAAACAAAAGAAGGAGGGTGCAGGCGGAAGGTTATCTAAGCGGCGTTGTTGTGACTTCACGTAAGTAAAGATAAACTGAATTTAGTCCCACATCTGTAGATGTGGCTGCTTTGATTGTAGAACATAAACTATTTGTCTCCCACCACAAAAGGAAAAAATATTTATGTGTGTGCAGTGGAGTGTGTGTGTGAGAGATTTATATGTATATGTATGAGACACCCTGGTACAGTAGTGTGACTAATTATCTGCTGAAACACTGTATTAGTTGCATGATTACCAAGCTCCTCTATAGCTAATTACATATCCTGCTCCTGCCTGACCTCTGCCAGCATGATACATTGCTCTAATTCTCCATCTCCCACTCCCTCGCCCCCCCTTCTTTTTTCATCTTTTTAAAAGTTCACTTCAAGTCCCTTTGAAAATGTGACCTTTTTATACCTTATCTTAACTACCCATAAAATATGGCCATAAAACACATAAAGGAACATTTTACCCCTAAAGTCAAAATCAGCGTAACCCACTACCCCAGTTAATTAAATGAACTGTGTAATACACAGAATGCTTTCTACCTGTTTAGCTGCCATCTCGCAAGATTATTTAAACTAAGATCTACAGCACAAACACTAGATTTTAAGGTGGATGGTGGGATACAGTAGCAAAGTATTAGAGGATATTTCAAATTTGCACTAAATAAGCAGCTTTGGTCTTATAACTCTCATAAAACTTAAATGCAATGACAGTAAGTGATGCAAAGCTAATTTTTTATTTATCTGTAGCCGAGAGAAACTTCAACTTCCCTTCCTTTTAATCATCATAGAAAACCATCTCAAAGTTTATTTAATTTATCAAGCAGGTTCTCCCATACCTTCTTGTCTTTATAGGGGGAAAGTGGAAAAATAAAAGTGTTGGGTGAAGAAAGTTCTGTAGACACATGCAGTGAAAGGCATCCATCAATGATGTGTGTCAATATAGGAAATCTGGCATCCTCCTCGTTTCTTCTCACATTCTTCAAATGGACTTTCTATCTTTCACAAGTTTCAAAAGCTCATTTCCTGCCTGGCATCAGATGTACCGATGCCACCTATCAAACTGGACAAGAAAAAAATAAAATGCAAAAGCAAGTGTGTCAGCTGGAAGAGTTCATGTGAAGATTATTCCCGTCTCCCTCCTGTGTTATCCATATACTGGTCCATATTTACTGCCCTCATGGTTGGTTGCCTAATGTTATTTAATTCAGATGAGCAATGTAGGCTAAACACAAAATGAATCAGAGAGACCAAAAAAGGACCTCCACATTATTTTTTGCACTTTTAGAGCTGGCACATTGCCAGTGTGCACTGGGAAAGTTCATTGTACAGGCATATTGTCACTCAAGATAAAGGGCAATTACTACAGTGAAGCAATTTCTGAAATTAAACCATGATAATCTATAGCCCCAGATAGAGAGGTGTACCATTAATGCACCTGTACAGCATATCATGTGTATGGACACTTTTCCACCATTCCCAGTCTAATAGAATGTAACCACTGTGAACGAAGCCCAAATACACCCATATACTGACCAACTAGTTATTATGGATATCGATTTTGCTACCCACAGTGCGTATGGTCACCTGTCAACTGTCTGCCTCACAAACACATAAAATCATTTTGTTTTGGAGATTAGGCCAGGGAATTTGTAAAATGAGAGATGTCACAGGTAACAGATATGTCCAGACACCTATGTGAAAATATAGCAAAATCCACCAAAAGCCCCATCAACACTTACACACACACTTACATCAACAACACGGGTCACGCCCAGGCATATTGCGGTGTATAGCATGGTGATTATTATCTCACATGTGTAGCCATTACTCTCCCTCCACCGCCACCCACCTCCTCCTTATGTTCTAAGCTTCCATTGCTGTTGATTAAAAGAAAATTTTATGTTCATGTATGTTGTTTATTAAGGGAAATTAGTTCTCTCATTATTCCTTGAGTTCTTGAAGAGCTCCCTCTGACAAGAGAGCCTTTCATGTCAGATTAAATCCATTTGGTGAAACTGGTAAATTCACTTATGTGCTATAACTAAATTATAGCAGTTAGTTTATAACAAACAGTTGCACATTTTCTTAATGGATCCTACATTTATGTGATGTTTGAGGGTTTTTCCTCACAGTTGTTTAAATCCCTGTGGCCATGTGAAGTAATGGGCTACCTATCTGCAGCCTCTATTTGATGGCTGTGCTGGATGTTTCAAAACGCTGCGCAATTATAGATTGCTCATCCAATATGGAAACCCTAAATTATTCTATGGGAATCCAGCCCCAGGCTCTGAAAACAAGTACAAAAACACAAGTGGGTTTCTCGACACCAAAGCTGGAGACTGATCAGCATTCAAATCATTAGGGGTGTGGGAGCTGAACCTAAATCTGTCAGCACAGCCCACTCCAATCAATCCTCTGTGTCTTTATACAGAAAGCCACAATGCTGTTAGCAGAGACTTCATGAGCTGAACAGGTTTTCCCAAAGTGTGGCAGAGGAGATAAATAACTGAAAGTGTGTATGTTTCATGGAAAAAAGAAAAACATCAGACGTATAAAAAGTCCAGCATGCCATGCCTACTTTCAGCACACAGTACTATTAGAATAGGCTCAGTGTTTCTGTCTGAGGCCCTGCTCAGGGATCTGCCTTGGAAACACAACATTAGTTGTGTCTCTCTTGCCCCAGCCTGGTGTTTCCCCTCCATTGAGAAAATGTCAGCACTTTGCAGCATTGATGCTCCAACTTTAAAGGGGAAGAGCTGATTTGATTGGTCATGATTGATGCCAGCCCCCGATACTTAATCGAACTTCTTCTAAACTGAGGTGCCCCTGTGACACAGCTGGTCACATTATTACCAAAAATCTGCCTGAGTCTGCACCTTGACTCGCAAAAAAAACCAGGGTCCAAACCCTATCTAATAAGATCAGTCCTCCCAGCCATCGAATCACAACTGCTTTCTCTTGGCTGCTAATGAAATTGGTAGCCATTTAGAAGCCAGTCTATGTGATCAGCCTTTTCTGTAGTATACTTCCTAAGCTTGAAACAGATAAAGAAGGGGCTTGGCTTTTATTTACCACTTCTCCTTTGACTCATTCTGCCAATCTTTCTCTTCCTTAAAGCTTTTTCCCCCTTCACAAGCTTAGTGGCTTTGGCTGCAGCCACAGCTCTGTGTGATTTTATCACGTAGAAAGAGGAGAGATTTTCCTCTTCTGGTTTTCACAGGCCTCAGGTATAACAAGGTAGGAAGTGAAGGAGAGAAGACAGGCAGGCAGTTAGAGACGGAAAGGGAAATGAGATGGGGAGTCAAATGGGATGAAGTGGGGAGGGGGAAAAAAGACAGTTTCCTGAGAATGGGTCAGAAATTGACCTGGCGTGTGGGCTACAGTTGCTTGAGGAATGCAATTAGTATGTGGTGTGGTGTATGTGAACAAGACTATGGAACAGAGACAAGAAGGCAAAAGAGACAAAGAGAGAAAAATGGAAAATCCCTGCAGGTACATAAAGCCACTGGGGAGCATTGCCTGGGGGAGAGAGGATAAAAAAGACGGTGATTGACATTCACTTTAATCCATAACTCGCCACATGTCATCCAATTTTTACACCTGAAACACGAAAAAGAGCTATAGAGTACCAAGCCGACAATGAAAGTGGACAGCAGGGAGAAGAGAGAGAAAGAGGAAAGACAGAAAGAGGGAGAATGACAAAGAGAGAGAGACTTAATTCTACAGACTGGATGACATACAGAGAGAAATTGCAGGAGACTAGAGAGACTTTTGACTATTTGGCATTTGAAGCAGCACGCAGGAGATGAGAGATGAAAAATAGCACGAACTGAGGAAAAACAAAAAGCGGTAAACAGGAGGTGGGATATAAGTCACAGAGGAGCACGGCGAACAAAGAAAGAACAGCAAACAACTGGTTGCACTGCTGCTAAAGACCAGTTCAGCCCATCCGGCACGGTAATTATTCCACCGCCGATGATGCCAGCGCTATCTCAGCAACTCCACTGTGTTTAATTAAGGACATCAGAGAGCAAATAGGAGGCGTCGTGCTGATGCTGTAGATAAGCCACCAAGGAAAACAAAGGAGTGGGGCTCCAGCGCATGAATGGTTCCTCTCAAACAACGAGAAGCGAAAGCAATATGTCAAAATCCAGGGTTTACCCAACTCAGCTGGCACAGATGTACATCAGAGACTGAAGGGGCGTGTTTGTGCCGCAAGTCACAATTTCCCATAGTTTCAAGTTGACAGGTTGTGTAACCAAACAACATACACACACAAACCAGTCGACTTCTGCTATAGTAAACAGGGCGCTGTGACTAATGGTAGCCCAGTTTTGCCCATGAATGTTTTACCTTATCTCTAACCTACCCAGTTCTCCATATGGCCCCAGCATTAATTATTGATATATTGTGACATTCTTTCTCCAGTGCTCTTTGTGTTTATATATAGTCAAGAAGACTCTTTATTTAAAAGCAAAAACTGTAAGAAGTGGTTACCTGTAAACATGCCCAGAGTCTGAGTGGGAAAAGGACCAAGGGAAATGCAGGGTGTACTGTAAGTGAGATGTTGATCGTAGACCTCCCCATCCATGAATGCTTCGAGTCACGTCCAAATTATGTGAAATCCAACCTTGAAGGATTCTTGCATTTCTCGCTGCTGAACGGGCTGGGTTACTTTACAATGCAAACACCGCTCTCCCTCACTCCTTCGGTGGTGACCCTTGTTGCAGATGCTTTTTCCCTAATTAAAATAGGAGAGGAGCTGCCAAGCAACTGTGGCGATATTGCAGACCACTGAGCTTTCCAAGTACACACACACGCAGACATGTGCAACAGATTGCACGCTGACGCCGTCACACAAATCTGTTTCCAGGAGATGTTGCCCCTGACAAATCACTTCACCCGACCTGTCTGCACACCCTATATGCACTGTATCTCCTATGGAGAAGACTGATAAGATTTGAATTCCATCACCGTTTCCTCCTTGCCTCAGGCAGCATGACCGTGGTGATTCTTGTGCCACTTTATCTCGTAAGCAAGTTCCCTCTCTCTGCAAACAGTGCTACACAAGTTAGACAGCTACTGTACAGTACAGTAGCTACAATAAACCGGAGATATGTCAACGTGGATAAGTACACTTCAGCGCTGTATCAGTTCAATTACACACTTATTTGCTTGATGGCCAATCATTTCAGTCTCCATGCATCAGAAGCCAGACAATAAAAGCATAAATCTCAGCTATCATATTAACATCTCTTACGTACAGGGGCACCCATTATGTATGTCAAGTCTATTATAAATATTATTTGAGTATGACAACTTATCAGACCAAGTTGGGTCTGGTCTGCTCCAGACTCGGTCAGTTAGTGTTGATAGTTGGCATATAAAATCGTATAATTTTAAATGCTATATCAACAACTGATAAAGAACCTCCAGTTTTCTCTGATTTTTGTCATTTCAAAACATTAGGCAGAGATTTGTAGCGTAGACAAGCTGAGCTGCCTCTCCAAACCCAGCACTTTTGTTCTCCTTTTCTTACCTTTTCAGTACAGACTGCAGTGATTTCTTTTAGGATGCTTTTAATGACATACAAAAATAGTGAGCGGGCATGTCTTCTCATATCTGTCTGAGTTCCTTAAACTTTAAACTCCATCTCACGCTCTTTGTTCACAGAATACAGGACACCTGGTGCTCTTGCGAGAATTGCAGTCACCCAGTGTGGTTAGCGTGCTCACTCAGACGTAAGGTTTATGCCTGACTCCTGACTGTAAATGACAAAAAAAAAAAAATCTCTGCCAGTTAGTGAAAATAATCTTTGTGTGTGATCTCATGAGAAGATGACTGCTTAGGTGAGATTTCAGCAGTCTCACCAAGGTGAAGAGCAAGCTTTGAACCTTGACAGTTTTCATACAGAGGATATATTACTCACCCCCCCAAAATTATGGACCATGTGCAGCACCTTTGTTAGTACTTTGCTATATTCAGTGTCTTAGAAACAGGTGGAGTACAGAAAATCAGAAAACAGATCTGTTTGTTGAGCTTCTGCTCATGCCACACTTCACTTACATGGACTAAACTGTAAAGTCTTGACTAAAGCAGAGTCTGGCTGGTACTGTGTATTGACCATCATTGCTAATATCTGCCAATTTAAGGTTGATGCAGATATATGGTAATAACCTGTAAGTCAGGCAATAAATAAAGATACATTGCCATACACAAAAATACAATATGGTTGAGGTATTGCAGAATTAATGTTCTGACTGCCCACCAAACTACAAATACAAATTTAATTTTCAAATGTACTCACTGCATATGTTGGTCACAATGCTTCAATGAACAAGTGTAGGAGATCCTGATCAAAAACACTTGGCTAGTAAATCATCATCTGATTGAAGTCTCAATTACTGATGTCAGGTCTGACCTAAAAACAGCGCGTGTCAGTTGAGCTGTATTGGGTCTCTTATTTTGATTGGTTTCAAAAAGCGATAGATCAAGAGACACGATTCAAAAGGCATGAACACCAGTGATGTCACAAAGACATCAGACAACATGTGAAGCATCATTTAAACATCATTTCTTTCTAAAAAAAAAAAAAAAAAAGCGAGGGGGGGTTGTCTCAAGATTTTAGCATCTAGCATGTCGGAAGATACGGATGATTATGATAATGCGCTGGGTGCTCGTCAGTGACAGAGAAGTAGTGACATCTGATTAAAGGCCGGCCTGGATTTGAGCTGAATTATTTAGATGAGCGCACTGACAGAGGGAGAGGGCAAGAGACACAGACACGAAAGGAGCGAGAGGGAGAGAAAGTGAGAGAGAGGAGGGGACGGGTAGTTCAGCGAGGGATCATCCGAGTCACTGCACAGCCACCCAATGGACGACGGCCATGTAACTACCCTCTTATGTGTGTGTGTGTGTGCGTGTGTGGTCATTCACACGTGTGTGTTATTTGCTCTATTCATTCCCTGCTCGTTAAACTAAGCAAGCACATTACCTGGACACTGGACTGTTGTTTTTTTTTCCCCCGAATCATAACGGAGCAGTGGTCTCACTTCCTCAGTATTGGTCCGTCGTGTCGATGGCTTGGAGATTAAAGGACCCTCCAGACAGCCATTTTTCCACACTCTGACTGTTTTGGGGGACAAACTAATCCCTATAAATCTTATCAAGGATATGTGAGAAACCCAGCCATATGTGGAGAAGATTAGTGCAGAGTTTTTGGCCTTTTCTCGATTTTCTCACTTCAGATAACAGGCGCGTTGGACAGGCACATACGCACACACACACACACACACACACACACACACACACACACACACACACAGTCGCATACACACATATACACAATCAATTTCTACATTTACCATTGTTTTCTTTGAAACTTTGAAGGGTGATAAAATCCTTATCAATCCCACACATTGAACAGGTGCCTTTTGAGAAACACACTCTTGTGCGTTTACTGAAGCACACCATGCTACTTAGCATATGGTTCCTCATCTAGTGCACTTCCCATCCTTTGCTTGGTGAGACTGGTGCGGTTTGGTTGCCTTCTCAGCTCATGTTGTATCATCCCTCATTACCTCCAAATGCCAATAAGAAAAAAAATCCAATCTTCTGACTCCTTTTGAAGTATAGAAATGGAAAACTGAGCCTTGACGGAGAGAGACAAAAGACGAGCAAAAGAATGAGAAGTGGGGGAGCACAGCTGAAAAGTCAGATGAGTGGAAAGAGAGAGAAGTTAAAAAAAGAGGGAGCTGAGGGAGAGATGCAAAGTGTGCTGCAGTAGGTTTGAAAATGAGACAAAAAGGAGGGAGAGCAGAAGTAGATTATGGGTGTTCTGATTTGATTTCTATGGCAGATATAATGATGGTTAGTTTTCTATTCATCTTCCTGGCTCAGTGGGAGCATAGTAGGCAAATCGGGTTTTAGGATCTGGCCAGTGGGCAATGAGGAGGGCTATTAAAGGATCATTACCATCTCCTGCCATTACGGAGCTGTTGCTCCAGAGGAATTATCCCGGTAATGAGACCAACCTGAAAGCGACTGCTCGCAGCAAGCCTGACGTACATTACGGTGGGAACGCTGTCACACACACGTGCACACACCTTCAGAGACACACACAGCTTGAGCTGATGGTGCTTTCTATAAGTTAGAGTGCGAGCGCACACACATAGACACACACATGGTTGCGTGTGTGTCAACTAATTCTTGAGAAAGTGCGTGGGAGCCCAGTTAATCCTTACGACAGTTATTTGTTTGTCTGCTTGACTCATCGGCAGCCGCTTGTTTGCTTTCACATCGTTTGCCCCCTCTTACTGCCCCATGCGTTTGCTCCCTTTCGCACGTCGAAAGTGCTCTGTCACCGTGATTCCTGTGGGCACCTCTGGAGCTGGTGAGCTATGAGCAGTCATTAACCTGAAATGCAATCTTAGAGACACATACACTTCCTGGCGGCAGCAAAAATGTCTTTGCTGTTGTTCCATTGTGCAATGGAAGGTGAGAGGGGAGACAATTCATACTATCTCCTGAAGAAAAACTTACACGGTGCAGTGACAATGTTTTAAAATAAGCAAATGAAAGTCCTGACACTGCACAGTTATTTAAAATTATTCTCTTTTATTACTTCTGCTCCTAAATTGTTCCTTAAACGTTCTATCTATTTTAGGGTTTACTGTACATTGTCAGTGCAGGTAGTATACATAAGTAATGCCCTCTAGCAGAACAAAAGACCTAATTTCTTCTTCTGCTTGTCCCCTGAAATGTTTTCTTGTATGATATATTTATCACTTCTGTTTCTTATTTCCTGCTTATGATGGTGATAACTATAATATCACTGTAAAGTTTAACACGTTTCAGGTTTCACAGTTTCAATGACTGCATTTCTATGCTGTTGTAACATGCATGCAACCAAAAATCTGTCACGTAACCAGCCCCTTCCGGTGGCGAGGAACGGCAGCTATGTTGGCTACCCTGATGGATTCTAACAATGCCAAGTTTTCACAGCAGGAAGATTATCAAAATGTCCACAGACGCCACTCAGATCAACCCTGCAGCGTAATGCAGCCCCTCGCTGTCCATCTGTAGGCTCAATATGTTCCACAAAACCATTGTCCAGTGGTGTTTCAGAGATGAAAAGAGGGTCAATACCATGATTTTTAAGTAACAGCAGAGAAGCTGCATTTTACCTCTGCTGTGAAGACTTGTCATCACTGAAATCCAATGCATTTTGATCACAACTGCTGTTTGCTACCTTATGTAAGACATTGGGAGGAGTATCACTTTAATCACACGACAGCCCTAATCAGGCTGACATGACATATTCACTTGAGAGGCACGGGGGTATGAAATGCAAGTAATTCTGCAGGTCTAAACGATGCTGTGTAACCATAAAGGTAGCTGCTGGAACCTTAGCTCCTCTAACAATCAACTTAACATATACAAGAGGGTGCGCGCACACACACACACAAATGCACATAGTACCTTTCCAAGGGCAGAGCCCATTCCAGCTTTACGATGGACCTAAAGACACGCTGTGGGCAGTGAGGGCTTTGGCCAAAAAGACTTTATAGCATCATAAATGCAGTTATACCCCATCTCACCAACATAAATACGTGTTGGAGAGCTACCAAGAGGACAGCTTGAAGTCACACCTGCGTCTCAGAGGAGGGAGATGGTATTCCCATGCTGGATGGTACTGTACTGATTTGGGGCGGTAGCAGTTAAATTGGTCTCAAAATAGTCCCATTAACCTTTAAATTTTCATCTGTGTTTCATTTGATGCCTGCATTTTTTCCAGTGTTCTATCATTCCCTTTGGCTTTGTGTTTTTGAAAGTGCCACACACTTCATCCCTGAGTGCCACTACATCTGCTCCTCATTGTCACTGTGCCACCTCTGGGCCGAGTGATCTAAATGTAATTTCACTACCATATGAAAAACAATGCTACACAAATGTGGACAAGTAGTGCCTGCATGAATGACCTGTGGTGTTCTAGTTTGCTTTGGCAAGCCTGGTACCTTTTTCAAATTAAAGAACCTCCTTGTGATAACAGGGTGTTGAGTAGAAGGGAGAGAGTGTCAGGTTAAAGACTGAGAGGTAAAGTAAAGGGCAGTGCCTTGGCCTCAGGAAGTCATCAGTCTGTGGTGCAAAGCGTCAATCTGCATATGAAAGAGTAGCGCTTTAAAAAGAGGGGGGAAAAAAGGCCCCTCAGAATCACTTGTTCTCACAGTGCACTGTTAGGATTAGGGCTGCAATTTATTTTGCTGCATGTTATTTTCATCATGGAGTAATCAGTTAATAAACAGAACCTGAGCCCAAAGTGACATCTTCAAAAAGCTCTTTGTCTAATCAACAGTCCCAAAACCAGATATTCATTTTTAAATGACAAAAATCAGAGAAATTAAGCAAAATAACCATCAGAGAAGCTTTAAGCAGTGACTGGTACTTTTGCTTGATACATGATTTTAATTATTTGATTACTAAATTAGCAAAATTGTCTTGTATAGAGTATAATTTTTTTGACTGATCAGCTAGTCATTTGACCACAAATTAGGATGGACATCATAGAGACCTCAGCATCAACTACAGTTGTAAATATTTGCAATGCAGGTCTTTGCATTGAATCTGCCCACTTGCACAAATCCATGCACAAAAAAGTAAAACAGTGCTTAATGAAGAATCCACAGTCTGACCTGGATTTGGCTTCTTTTACATAAGCAATACTCATTTTCTCTCTCTCAGTGCCTCCGTCTGTCTGACTCGCTCTGTCTTTCTTCCCAAGATACAGGAACACTTAGGCAGAGATTTGCATACACAGAATGTGTGTGTGTGTGTGTGTGTGTGTGTGTGTGTGGTGGTGGGTGGTGGTGGGGGGGGGGGTTGTGAGAAAAAGGTGGAGGGAGGATCCATTGCTCGTCAGAAGCAGACTGAGACAGAGATCACCAGTCTGTCAGTGTGAAACCAGCCATTCAGTCTGAGAGCATGATAATCCCAGAGGAGGGCAGGTGTGTGTGTCTGTGTCTGTAAGGATGGATAAAAATGTGTGTGTGTGTGTGTGTGTGTGTGTGTGCGCAGTCTCGTCTGCAGACAGTTTTATGCGATTATGTCAGAATATGCACATGTAGTGTGTGGGGAAAATTACATCCGCATGTGAGACATGCAGGTCAAAGCCTGAGTGTAATTTGTTTGGCGGGTGTGCATACAGTATGTGTGTGTCTGTGTGTGTGCTGGTGCGCATCTCCATGAATGCATGCATGAATGCGGCAGATAGCAGTTTGTAACTGAAATGAAAATCTTTAAATAGGGCGATGAGGCTGCACAGGTAGAGAATGCACTGTGCACCTAAAGCGTGTCATAACACAGTGTGATTTGTGCAAGATGTTGCTCCACACTGAGCCAGCGGGGTAGAGAGCATAAGAAAAAAAAAGCTCACAACATCGGCCTAATCCACCAACACTTTCCCCAACTTTTCAAGAAATAATATTTTAAGTTTCTAAGCCCCTCGCTCTGCAACGCACTAGTGGTATGGATCTAGAGAGGGAAATTGGATTTCTGTAGTGCTTATGAAATCAAGTGAACATGACCAGCTTATACATCTCCAAAAGCCCTCAAGAGTATGGCTGGCAGATGCTCGCTACGGGGGGAAATAAAAAAACAAAAAGCAAAGTCACCTGGCATGTTTGGATTAGATGTCGTTGTGAATATCTCCTCTCTTGGTCTTTATCTCTCTCATGCCCCACAAGTGTGGAGCAGGTGCATTTATTCCACAAACATGAGAAAGTGCCATGGAGCACCACGGTGTGCAGAGTTTGCTCTCTCTCACTCTGCGTGTCTTCCAGCCAGGCAGATAGTGAGTCCCCCGTGATGGCAGGCGAAGCCCCCACCCCTGTCCTCCCTTCCTTCCCCCTCCTTCTGACCTCTGTGGTTTCTCTGTTGGTAAAATATTATGACATTCAGTTTTTTGCCACAAAACAAGGTGAAATCACTAAACCCATTTTGAAAAAAAAGCAACAGATTTGTGTCCTCTGAGTGCCGTTGCTGGCTTAACTTTGACGGAAATGGGAAAAGCACGATCAAGTTAAAGCCTCTAATTCTGCAGGCCCTTCACCCTGATCTGATAAAACTTAATCAAGTATCTGCAAGCACACCCACTGGCAAACATTTGCTCTGCCTCACTTATGGTTTTCACATAAGATTTGCCTGGGAGGGTAATGCAGTGCAAGGTAAGGAAACCTTTTTAGACTATAGGGAGGCTCGTCACTTGCCTGCTTAGGGAGAGTGGGAACAGTGCCATCTAGTGAGATGAATGCATATGTATGGTATATCAGCTCTTTTTTTTATTGACTTTATCTTGTTCACAAGGAACCACTGAATGTTCAAATAAAGAGACAACTAAAAATATTTCCTTGTACTTAGATCCTTTACAGATACTAAAAGAGTAGACAAAAGTGAAGGAGAGCACTCTCCCAGCCACAAAGGGGTACTAAATGCAGCTTAGCAACAGCTGCCCTGGAGCCAAACATCCTAGTGAGGCTTGATACCAGACAACAATATAAGTTGCCTGGTAATCTAATTGCCCTGCTGACCTAGACTGCCCACACTTCTACCTTGTTAATACCCCTGCAGAGTCCACTTGAGTGGTTCATCCTTTCGGTGACTTCGCTAATCTAATACACCCCTGATAATTTCGTCTCGACCCCTGACCCCTGATTGATCGCATGATGTATCAGGCACCCTTTTTGATAGAGGTGCTCTCATCAATAAACCTGACAGGCAGCCAGTCGGCTGGGAGGAGTGAGGGGGTTGGGTAATAATGTGCATCTGAACCTGGAACCAGCCAATAAATTATTTCAGCCACCAAAAACAATCACTTAAACACAGTTTGCTCCGGGATTAGTGAAAAACAAGACAGACTGGCTGTGAAGTAGTTGCCCGCAAGGCGAACAACATTCTTCTTAGTGAGCGGGTGTTGAATAGAGTGAAGAGGGATGAGAGGAGAGAGAGTGATGAGGCTGTGATGCAGGGTCAAGGATGGATATTTGTGGCGTGCCAGCCTGGGTGTGGATAATGGCTAGTGAGAAGTCATGAACCATTTAATTTGCTCTCCCATTTGCCTAATTTAAGACCTCCATTTAGATTTTTGTCTTTTGGGGCTACTTAAGATCATTCTCCTGTAATTGAAATGGGCCGCATCAAATTGAAAACCCATTACAATCTTAAAGAAATTATATCTTCCAAATACAACTGTACGTATGCCTGCTGAGCAGCACCTAAGGAGGGATGTGATACCTTTTTTAACTCAACATAATGTGCTTAAAAAAAAAAGAAATAAAAAGTGATAAAATCTCTGGTAGTCAACAAGATGTGACAGCCATGATTACTCGACATTAAAAAAAAATGTAAAAACTCCCCATGATCTCCACAAAATTCAGACATCCACTACAAAAAATGATGATTATCAGTGAGATAATCTATGATGCATAACATTTCTATATCCATCACGACTCCAGTATGAGAGAGAAATCGCAGAAGCTTCACATGTGACTTTTAGATAAGATGCATATCTGGAGAAATACCAAATAAAAAAAATTAACCTTTTAGGGATTTTCCCCATCTATGAGCTTTTTACAGTTTGCATCCAGTGGATCCGGTGCTAAACGATTAAAATCAGCCAAAACCACTTTGAATTCAGAGAAAATATCATATCAAGGCTTAAAGGCTACAGCACTTACACTGTGAAGTGCCTTCCACAATGTTTGATTCTCCAATACAGTGAGAGGAAAGTGGTTCACAGTGTCAGCTCACTTGAACACTCAAAGAGAGCCCAAAAGCTTTGGTTTCACATAAAGCGCGCTGCGTAAACAGCCACTGCTGAGGATTACTGACAGGACGTGATAAAAGAAGTGTATCATTCACTCTGTATGTGTGTGCGTGTTACTATGTACCTGATATAACCAAACTGGCCTCTTCTCACCAGTCTAATGTCCAATTCAAGCTGGCAGCAGCGATATGAGTAATGCCCACTATCACGGAGAAGCAGCGAGTGGAACAATTGACTTGTCAAAGAAGAGCCACTTGACAACTTCTCAGAGAAGATCAATTATGGTCAATGTCTGGATCAAAGCACCGACACAAGTGTGGCCATGTGGCACGTGACGGCAGCCAGAGCCGTGCTCACCCGCTCATGTAAAAGTGCTCTAATAGTCTTAGGCTTGGTTGTTTTATGTTCCGCTACTGATTGCGTGACAAATCAACGATAAGAATGTGCATATTATACTGGTCTATGGCTCAATAGGCAGTGGCGCTACTTAACCCACTGCTTAAAAACACAATTAAACCTCAGCTTAGCCTGATGGGGCAGGAAACGAAAGGAGGGAACATCCTATAACATCATCATATGGGCAGATACAGAGTTAAGGTGAAGACAGTAGCACTCGGTGGTACAGTGGTACTGAGATACAACCCCTGACCCTACTCCCTTCACCTCCCTGCACCTCCCACATGCGATCCTCTTGCCCTAGTAGATGAGGCTGGCACCATAGTGTGACAATATTACAGGCAGGGGATGTGATTACCAGATCTTAATTGGCTTTAAATCACCCGTCATCTCTGTCCTTAATATGCGGCTGCTGTGCTCTGCTGAACCCAGACACCGAGTGACACGGGCTCCTCCGCTTTCTGACAGCATTTGATCCAGCTCATGGACATTGATGTTTCTTAATTATCGAGACAATGGAGTGGGGGAGCGAGATGAGCTAATGGGGAAAATACTAGCTCGGCCAGGTTAATTTGGGGTTCATCGAATTACTGTGTGAATTAGGGTGATGTCGTAAATTACCACAGACCGGTAATGAAGAAATGGAAACTTTGAGAAAAAGGAAGCTTACTGCAGCAACAGCAGAATATACCTCCTCCCAGATAATTAAATAAAAGCACAGCCTGCAAATTAGAAAGCCCTTTGTATTCTGAGAAGAGAGGATATACTGTTGGCTGTAAAAATGGGAATGACCTGCATGTGGCCTGGAGCGGAAGAGAGGGAAAGGACAGATCTCTGCTGTATAAACCTGTGAACACTCTAAGGGGGGTGGGGGGGGCAGTCACACACTAACACGAAAGAGTTGGTAAATGGAGGACAACAGTAGGGCAGATTTTATTGGAAGGAAATTGAAACAAGGGGTAACGCTGGCATAGGCCAGAGGGAGTGATACCAAAAAGCTAAAAAAAATCCAGAAAGAAGTGTGAGAGTGGGGGAGCAGGGGTTCAGCCCATCTCCTCGGCCCATCCATCTTGGATGACAATAGTGTCCTGATTTGCATACCAAAAACGCTTTCCGATAGGCGCCTTCCAAGTCGTGGCGAGAGATTAAAGAATATTGACAATTATTGACAAAACTTGAGGGCGTGGGCAACACTCCATCTGGAGTATTGCATCCACCGTTTTATTCTCTTATTTGCTCCGTTCTCCCTTCTTATGAGGCCACGTTATTGACTTGAATATCTGATTGCCGCTGCTCCGGCTTATGAGCAGAGCTGGGGAGGTGCACGGCGTCAGCGTGTTATGGAAGTGACCGTTGCTTTGGATAGAAGGTTATATTGTTATTGCTTGTTTGTCCACATTTCCCAATGACACAGACTTTAATTAAGATAATCATCAAGGTGGTACCCTGCGTGGCTCTACAGTAGGGTCTATGCAAATGAAGGCCCCCACCATCCAGCAGCAAACCCTGTGTGACCAGTTATTCTGCTTAAAAAGGAAAACCTTGTGATTACAGTGATAAATACATGACATAAAAGAGAGGACAGGGATAGACTGGAGTGCACCAGAATAAAAGGGCCGTGGAACAACTGCTGAGATATTAAGGAGTGTCATCAGTCCAGGGCTCATGCCGAGTGGTGAGAGAAATGAATGTTGTCAGTTGGATAAGACAGACACCGTAAGAGATGTCAGTTATTTAAAAAAAATATATATATATATATATATAGCAAACAACAAAAGCCAAAGTGTGGCGTGCGCACATGGAACAAATTGGGGGGGGGGGTTCCTTTTCTTAGCTAACAAAGCAACAACTATGAAAAACAAATATTAAACGCAATAAAAGGATTTAAAGAGGTCATCCCTGCAGATGAGGTTATGCCTATGAATAGAAATGGCACATAGTGGTATCGTAAATTTCCCCGACGTCCTTCTCCCTGGCTTTAAAGACACTCCAAGCTCCCCTCTGTGAGGGTAAAGATCTTGTTTGGATGTAGAGCTTCTCCCTGGTTCTCCAGCAGACCAATCACTGATCCCCAGGTAATCAAGTTTTTTGTGTACTGGCTATTTGCTGTTGCTTAATGAGAGCACTATGCAGCCCATTTGTGGCCCATACTGTAATTAATGGACAATGGGAAGATGAAGAGGTGGGGGATGAAGTGCAGGAAGAAGGGAAAGGGGAAACTCATCCTGTCTGGTGACTGGCTAGGTTAACATCACAAACACTCTCTCTCTCTCTCGCTCCCTCTCTCTTTCTCTCCTTCTCGCTCCTTCTCTCTCTCTCCCTCTGTCTTTGTATTCCTCTCTTGACTTGCTGCTCTTTTTCAAGTGGGCTGTTTGACAAGCTGCCAGTTCTAATGCCCTCAGTGCAATGTCCCTTGTCAACTCCCATAAACTCTTATATCTATCAGAGCTTCCTCTTAACAAAAAAAGAAGCTTCCATTATCAAAGTGATTAAAAATGATCTTTAATTCCAGGGACAGCCAAGGGTATGATGAGTTTAGACAAAGAGCCAATGGCAAAGTTCCACATCTGCATAATCTTTATTATATTCTTTTCTCTTAACCTGTGCCTTGGCTTTTTGTCTTCTTTTCTCTGTCAACGTTGACTGTATCTCTGTCTCACTCTCTGCTTCTCTCTTGGCCACTTCCTCCACATCGATGAGAAGTGTTAAGTGTTGCTGCCGCAGTGTACACAGACCAATTGATCACTCTGACCTTGACAACAAAATGTAAATGCTGTTGTTAGGTAACGGCTTATATAGAAATCCACTCCATCACATGGATTTTGCAATGGTGACTTTAAAAATGTTCAGCAAATCTGATATAAGCTTACCATAATAGACAATGTGCAGACACCCAATCTAAGTCATCAATAGTTGTGATACTAACTAAATATGAAATTTCATTTCATTTTTTGAGTAGATTGCCCTCACTATAGTAAAGATGCATTGGCTTCATCTTTGAAACCTCCAACCAAGGTGAAATAAAACAGCAGGGGAAATAAATGTGATATAGAGCAATGAATAAAACGTTGTGGTGATGGTGAAATACCTTAAGAGCACAACTCTGCCATGCATCAAAAGTACACTTGCTAATTTAATCACCTAAGTTGCATTGGGGATTTTGGATGGCTGAGGAGGTAGTTAGTCTCTCTGCCAGTGGAGGCCACCTCGGTGTCACCCGGCTCCTCGCACTCACTCCCTCGCTTCCTGTGCGGATACACTGCCAGGCCTTTCACAAGCACGGCCTCAATTACATTTCCAAGGTTTGCAGTGGTAAAGGGGTGGAGGGAAAGGAGAAAGGAGAGGAGTGAGTGAATGGAGGAGGGGGGGGGGGGCAGAGAGAAATGGCTTCTGGATAAGAGGGTTTTTTTAAGAGTTTTGGGCAACAGAGTGAAATCCAGGAGAGTGTAATATTCCAAGACAAGCTTAATTAGGACTATTACAGGTTTGCCATATGGGGTTCAGAGGGTCGTCCGTCCATCACAGCTACAGCGTATGATTAATGAAAACCCAAAAAGTGATGAGTGCTAATTTTTATTGCCAAGAAAGAAAGGTGGGAGGGAGAGAGTGAGGGGACTGTTAAGAGTATTTCTGACACAAACAAGAAGTGGCAAGGTGCCGCTTGAGTGCAGGGCAAACTGAACACAAATCAAAATTTTCAGATGGCCCTTCAGATGGGAAACTTATCAGGTGGATAAATGCATGAGGTAGAGGACTTCTGGATGCCAAAGATGGAGGGATGTGGGAAGAAAAGACGGAGGGCGGAGTGTTGTTTACTTTCAGGGTGCGTTGCAGAGATGAGAGTGTAGGACAGGATGGGGACGGGACGTGATGAATTCGCCGAAAGAGCAGCACTGGACATCAGACAGAAAATGTGATGAGGCACAAAGGGCCTCACAGCGCATATCAAACAGATGATTTCAGCCTGAGTGATGTTGTCTCGGCATTATCGACTATAGTGAGACTGAATGATAATGCCTGCGGCTGAAGAGGAGGACAGGTTAAGAAGAAGTACTCGGACAAATCTATGACTGCGTATCTAATGCATACCAAATCCTCTGTTCTGCATTGTGTTCCACTTTGTCGTCTCACGCTCACTTGGCTTGCATCACTCTGTCTCACTGTCTGTGTTTATCTCACCTGTTTGAGTGAGAGCCAACCACAGGTGGGACAGAGAATTTGTTTTTGCATTGGCACTTCCATTTTAACTTCTCATTTATCTCCCACAGAAGAAAGAGGAGTAACTTGATCCAAGTTGAGAAGCAATGTTTTTATTAATGAAAATACCTCTTTGTTAAAGCGCTGTAGGCTTTATTATCCTATGACATCTGAGACTTGAGAGTCAGTTTTTAAGGCACAAATTACCAATTTGAACGAGAAAGGTTATGAACACATTATATGTTAGGAAGGAGAATCAATGAAATGAGGGATGTTTGCACACTGACTCCAAAGCACAAACTGAAATCAATCTTGGTCTAAAATATTTTTAAAAAATCATTATCAACGTTAACTAACATGCTGACAAGCTGCATGATGTTAGCCATCAAACATGCCAAGGGACAGCACTGGGATGGTTATCATGCGGGTGTGACGAAGGACACCATGAAGTTTCCTTGTAATAACGGAGCCTATGAAGGGACGTGTGTGTGCACCAGAATGAGGAGCACCAGGCCATGTCCCATGAGGGGCTCTGTGCAAATGTTGGTGTGTTAAGTTTAAATGGATGTGATAAGAGGGTTTGATTTGTGGATTTAGGAGTCTTTCAATTATGTGTGAATTATTTTAGTGGTCTGGCATTTCTATTCAATGTGTGTGTAATCACGCTTCATCAGATGCTCGCGTCTTACGTGAAAAACTAATTGGTCAAGTCTCAGATGTTGGAACTTGACATCTGGCATGTCTCTAATCAGTATGGTTTACATTAGGCCTTGGAGTCAGTGTGCAGTTTTCTGATCACAACTACCCATTTGGCATTTCTTCTTTTAGAATATCCATGTTTCCTTATTGTTTATTTTTCTGGGTTTGAACATTCAAGAGCTTGTTTTTGGAGGAGGATGAAATACTCCTCTTTAGCTGCCCCACTTTGAGTCATGCTGTCCAAAAAAGTTTATTTTTACATAAAAATCTGACCATCTTAAATCTTTCACGACAATGGACTACAAACTGACTAGCCGCAACTCTTACAACCCGCACTTGTGAACCATGTGGTGGTGTTTATGGAAAAAGATAATCCCGCTCTGCAGTTGTTTTAAACCCCACCCAGGAGACATGGGCATGTAATGAAGCTGATGCTTTCTGTTTGTGCCTCTGGGCTGCTCATGTCTGGGGTAAGTGAAATTCCATGTCTCCTGTCAATGTTCCTACTCGCTGAAACATAAGAGAAGCAGAATGGTTTTGCACACAAAGTAAAGAGCGGACTGACAGGGCTGCAAAGTGAATGATTCCAGACAGAGAATGGAGAATGTGTGGCAGCAAGGAAGTGACATTAAAAAAACACACAGGAGAGGATGACAGAAAGTAACAAGGAATAACACTGAGGAGCGAAGAGGAGGCGCAGAAAAAAGGAGGAAACAAAGAACCGCTGAGATAGAGTAGAGAGTCATCAGGCCGCAATAGAATAAGAGGGTCTCAGCATAGCGAAAGAAATGGTATAAAAAGAGAGAGAGAGTAGCAGTGAGAGAGAGAACGGCCTTATAACACTGCAGCCTGTCACAAAGCTGCTGTAGCATTCTCACCGTAAGAATAGCAGCAGATTGAGTTGGACTGGGTTCACAGGCCTGAATACTATCCAGACAGACAAAGCTATTGAGTGGCTTGCCTGTGTTATCTGGGCCCACTGCTGAACAGTCCCCCTTCTGCGAAGGTGAGCGGGCTCAGGTTACAGCACTCACTGACGGGCTTTCGTCCATCATCGAGCAGCCACCTCGGGCACAGCTCTGCAATCACACGCCCGCGATCCAAGGACTTCGGTGGAGGGAAGAAGGATGCTTGATGCAGGCCGACGCACGTCGCCGTAAAGAAGCAGGCAGCATAATTTCACTTCAGATATTTGCGGGAGTTTCCTTCAAAAAAACAGCTGTTTGTTCATGTTGTCATTAAACATCAGCCGTAGCTCGACACAACAACAAAAGCCTCAGCTCCATCTATTGTTGTCTTTTTTGTTTTGTCTGATATGTGGATTTGTCCTCCACTGCATTGTCATTGACCCAATGCGGTTTTTAATTATCTGATTCACAAAGGACATCGTAACAGCTAACTGCAGTACATGATCCCCATTATTTTTCCATGAGATGTCATGTTTATAATTGGATGTATTATCTCATTGATCACAGCTGCTATTGTTACCGTCATAATTACCACTACAGTGTCATTTAGATGGTAATTTGGGTACTTCTTACAAAACGTCAAGTTATTCATCATATTCATTGTGTCCTGCGGGATTGCCTATTGTTCCTGAAGATAAACAAGGCTTGATGAGATTTTTGATAAGGGAATTATTGCACTTGTCGCATGACCTTGTACAGTAGTGGAACATTTTGGAATAAGGGATTTACACCAGGTTGACCTTTTGTCCAAGGCTCTTCTTGTTTCTGGCCCTGCCTCTACCTTCCGAGTGACTCTTGTCATGGAGAAGGTCTTATAAATATGGATGCCTTCTTCTCGAGGCCGTGATGCAATTTCAGAAATAGGAGGGATTTTTTTTAAAGGGGGTTGAACTGTTCACTTGGGTTGCAAAAACTGGACCTGGAGCCTTTGCCAAGGTTACTTCTTGATATTTTTTATCTTGGACGTTGACACTTTATTATTTATTCCTGCCACAGCTTGTGTCACCACAGTGTACAGTTATCTGATGAAAGAGGACAAAAAGAGAATGAATGATCTTTACTTTCAATACTGCAGCTGACTTTTATATGAAGTCTGGAATAAACAAATCCATAAGTTCCCTTAAAAAGACTGATATGGTTTTCCTTTATGGTGCATTTTTGAGCCTACTAATCACAGGAGATTGTGTCTATGATGCCACTACAAAAATCATTATGCATTAATCAAATCAAATCTTTGATGAGAAGCATGTCACTGTCTCCAATAAATGTCTTTTACACAAGATTAGCCTCCCTACACTGCTCACCTCACCCAATTCCTTCTCTTCAACACCCCCGACTCATCCTTCAGGAGCACATGGTCACACACACACACACACACACACATTCTGTCACTGTGTACATCTTTTTCAGGGCATTTTGCACAGAACTCATCAAGAGGAACAGATGTCATTATCAACAGAGATAAAGAATCATTACTCTGACAGCTTTACAAACAGCTATGTCACCCCGAGTGTGGAAGACAAACGATGGGATTTGGTCCCGTGATGATCTGAGCTGTGGTTTTTGTGCATGTGCAAGCACATATAGCAGACCAGCACTGTGCAGTCGTTATTTTCAGAATGTTGCCTATAACCAGTGTTAGCAATACCCTTCATGCAGCTGGAAGCACGTCCTTGGCAGTGATACCCACTGGGGGAAGAGCAAGAAAGCAAGAACGAGAGAGGCGGGCAGAAACTGAAAAATAGAAGAGAGATAGAGCAGCACACAGGGTGAAAGAGGTGGAGGCTGCAACAGCATAGGAAGCCACCGGATCTCTTCAGCAAAAAATGAAACTAAAAAGCCTGTTACATCTCTCCATAAAATAACAAATAAAAAACCACTACTATAACAGGATTGAACAGACTGTAATGAGAGATTATACAAGCCTTCATACATCCCCCTGCAGAACACAGTTATTCCACATTAATGAAGCATAATGGGGTCAGATTTTAATAAGAAGAGTATCTGCTTCATTTTACCGTTGATTTGCAGTGACAAAAAATATAAATATTTCCAACACGCACAACTGTATCTTCCTTGTAATTAGAGAGAATGTTGTTAGGTACAGCTAAGCAGTGAAGGTCATAGAACAAGACTTCATCATCAGGTTATCTCATTAACAAGTAATATGATGCATGCAAAACATGTGCATTGCACTGATCATACACATATAGGTTCCAACAAAAAATAAAGAAGAAGAAAATCTTATCTGGGAACCATGCACAAAATTTCATGGCAGTCTATCCAATATCCCCTTCAGTGGTTCACTAACCAGCACTGGTGAATCAACCAGCCTCCACTGTCTCTTCTTTTTCATATCAATGTGCTTTCCCACCATTTTTGGATGCCTGGCCCACATAATTATATTGTGAGTATGGAATCATATTAAAGACTGGGTGATTGCTTATATCCTCAAAATTGCTTTTCTGACACCACATGAAAAATCACCTAAATCACTTTCAAAAGAGGGTTGGCAAAACCAGGCTGGTGTGACAAATACCAAGGCAAACTGAGCATTGCTGCCAAGAATTAATACACACTTAATCTTAATCAAACAGTTTAAAAAGGGGTGTAAAACCAGCTATGCACAGTCAGCGAGGACTTTATTAGGAACCCCATACTAACACTGGGTAGGGCCTCTCTTTGATCAAAAAAAGCCTCAGCTCACTGTGGCACAGACTTGACAAGATATAAATATCGTTCTTGTTCACGTGATAGTATCACATAAATTCTGCAGATGTATCATTTGCACATCCATGCTGCCAATCTCATGTTCTCCCATATCTAGATTCAGGTCTGGTAACTGCGGAGGTCACTAAAATTCACACTGTCACTGAGACATGAAATCCAAAATTACAGTCGTAGAAACCCAAGATGTCTTTCTTTTGTAAATGTAGATATTTTAGGTTTATTTATGTCTAAATACAGAGAAATGTGTTTCAGAGTAAGAATTCATTAAATTCATATAATTCATATTGAGAAGGAAATTATCCAATAATGCTTACCTAACATTTGCCATTTATTTATATATTCCAATGGTATTAGCAAAATGTTTTGTACTTTGAGGTATTTTATTTTAGTGTTATTTTTGGGAAATGTAATGTCATATCACCAAGATATGGTCTTCAATTAGCAAGTTAATATTAGCTTTGTCAGTTGATTTAATTAGTTTAGGGACCTGACAGTTACTGGGTGTAATACTTAGTGACAATTGCTGTGTAACAAGTAGTTTGTGAGATGAAACCCTTTTTAGTCATGCATAAAACTCTGTCTTGATAATACTGACAAAGTTAAATTTAAACTGATGAACAAATGGCACAGGGTTACTGGCACTGTAATGTGGTTCAGCCATTAACTACACACCTAAAGTTAGCACTTGAACATCATGGTCATTTTTTGGTCAGGTTCTTTTGAAATCCATTGTACTGAGCAAAAATCAATTATTCATAAATCAATAACCCCAAACCTTCCAAAAACACTCCGCAAGGCCACGAATGGCAGTGTCAAAGTGTGCAGTACTGTACAATGTGTTCCCATTCTGTTGTGTGAATCATATCACAAAAATAAAGCTACACTGTCATGCCATGGCTCTGCTCCTCCCCTCTCCACCCACAACTCATTTCACACTGACAAAGTGCAATAAAGTTCTGATTGGACAGCATGTTAGGATTCCATTGCAAT
The DNA here is from genome assembly GCA_016785225.1 of Psettodes erumei. Lineage (NCBI taxonomy): Eukaryota > Metazoa > Chordata > Actinopteri > Pleuronectiformes > Psettodidae > Psettodes > Psettodes erumei. Next base: position 552,422 of record JAFBJZ010000356.1, on the reverse strand, counting down.
GAAATCAGTGCAAGTCAGGAGAGGATGGAGGATGGAGGTTTCTGAAAATGCATTTCCTGGTACCTCAATCATCCCTCTTCCTCTTTGTGGAAAATAGGTTTCCAAGAACCCCCATTTCATCTGTTTGTCTGTTGATCAACAAATGCTGGTAAATGTGCCATGCAGGAACACTGGACAGGGCGTTCCTGCTCAAAATGGCAAAACTGCGGGCATAATGCTTCCGCCACAAGGTTTATATGAGCAGAAAGCTACAGGACCTCCCGTTTGATTCTGATAGGGGTCAGCGGTACTTCTGGAACATTTATTGCAGCCAGATGACATTTTAGAGGAGAAAATTAATAAATGGGCTCTGAAAGTGAAAGCGCTCATTGCGACACAGGCACTGCATGTGAAATATTTGGCAGCAGCCTCGTCAGACAGGTCCTCAGCGGCACACGAGGCACATGTAGCTTGCTGGTGTCTACAAATTAAACATTTTGTAGACCTGAAATACCATTACACAGTGGGCAAATACAGCAGCTACCTAACATTCAGTTAAAGTAAGAAACAAGATGGATACCAGATGCAAACAACAGCGATACAGACACACTACATGCCTTAGATGACTCAAATGTAAATGTAAGATATACTTTCTTTTTTGAGACTGATGAGTCATTCTTCCGTTTTTCGTTTCTCAGACAGGTTTCATTCGTAAAATAGTGATGCTCTGACTGTAGGACAAACGAGGATGAGCCGGGATGAACTCGTCAGCTAGCTGCTGGCTGAGCTAATGAAACCGATGGAGAGCGCAGGTCACAGAGGAGTGGCCTACTATTTCTGAGTGAGGACCAACAAAATCTAACATAGAATAAGCAAGGAAATGTGGGCACTGCAGTTCTTTATGCCCTTTAATCTGGCGTCTTGATGGCTTAGTGCTATGTGTTGTATTTTTTTTAGTATTATTAGTTATAAGGATGCCACAGAGTATATTTACCTGTGGAGGATCAATATTTACCCTTCAGTAGTACAACAATTTGATCGCGTCGCCTCTCTTTCACATTTTCTCATGTGAAGATTAATAAATTTGCTGCTGGTCTAAAGTGATTTTTAAAGTGTTTGTCTGGTGGCGAGAGAGCTGCAGGGCGGAACGCGTTTTCCCTTGTTTGTCTTTTCGTCTCTGTTCCAGGCTTAGAAAAACTAACCTAAATCAACACACCTTTCTCTGCAAATAAGAGACGCATCATAAGACACAGAGACCTCTGCTGTAAAGACAGACTGTCTGTGCTTTAATTGAAAACTGGAGAGCTTTGAATAGATTTTACTCCTGCAATCAGCAAGTAATTAATTCACACCAAGACTCAGCAGTCTTGATAGATGACTGCAAATGGATGGGGTCACATAATACAGTGGTACAGTGGATAAAGTCAAATATTTTACAGCATTTTTGTTTAGAATTTGTTGCCTATTACCCCATTAGAATTGTTGCCATCTCTCTGTAGTTACAGATTCTTTTCCAGCAGTTACACATTTTCAACAGTTATGGGCGGCCAACATCTCTAAACTCTGTGTTTACGGTTAGTCATGGAAACCCTGTGTGAAATAAATAAGGCTACATAATAGGGCCAGAAAAACAATGTGAAAATGTGATTTTATATTTTTGCCACATGCTGCCTTGACTTATTGGCAGCAACATTCAGTTAGTCTTTCAAACGAAGCCATTCTCATTTTGGCAGTTTTAAACCCGCAGGTAACTCAAATAAAATAAAATAAAAAAAAGAAACACTGAACAAAGTAGAAATACAATCAGACATCCACATTTTGCAGGGGGTGGGGGGATAACAAGCATTGCAATTACACCAACAAATTCTCCAAAAGGTCTTGCAGCACTTTTTGTAGGGCTAACATCTGGACTGGCAAAACTCCAGCACTGAGTAAATCTGACACGTCTTGGCAACAAAAAAATCTCCACATGGTTGAAATGTTGCCCGCTTTGAGGATTTTCTACCTTCTCTTCTACAAATTCTTGCTATTCTGTAAACCGCATTACCTGTCGTAAAATCTATGGGACCCCCCCCCCTTCTGGTAATAAATGGGGAAAAAAGGCTATGCACTTCATGCCTCTCATTAGTAGAGCTGTGGCACGGGGGGGGGGGCTGATTGTCTGAGCAGTACTGTTTGTTAATCTGACCATGTTTCCGTTTGAAGCCAAGCAAACAAGCTGCCATAAACAAGCTGAAACAGTGAGCCAGACCTCACGTCGCTGCTGCAAACCCCACACACACACACACACACACACACACACACACACACAACCGCACGAGCATCAGCCTCTTCTCCGGGGCTAAATAATGAAGAACGGAGGCACATCGCTTAGATGATTAATTATCCATGTCACCAGATGGGACGATGAGCAAAAAAAAAAAAAGGCAGATTTTTTTTTCCCCCCGTAAATGCGTTTCAGAGTGAGGATTCGATTGGTGTAATGACAGCCATATGTTGATGGATGACCACGGGCTAGTATTAATCAGAAATACAGATATGGTATGTTACCAGGACAGAAGCCTGTATGTGCGCACGTATGTGTGTGTGTGTGTGTATGTAACCTTATGTTTAAAAGTTATTAAAACTGTTTAAAAAAGTACCGTTCAACGTCTGACAGGAATTTAGGAGAAGGGGAAAGGTGGTCTAAAACAGCAGATTGATACATTGTATTTTAGTAATTATGCTTATAGTCTCTTTAGAAATATATTGTAGACTCTTTACCAACCCATTTCAGATCTGTCTACGAAAGTAAAAGCAAATTTTTCACATTCAATGGATGCAATATCACATTACGTAAAAATCAATGAATTTATTTCTACTTTTTGCAGGTTTTATTGCCAATTAAACAATATCTTTATCACTATGACTCCGCCTAACCAATCTAAAGTGATTCTTGTTCACAGCCAATTTAAAGAGTGCCTAAAGTGAAAGGAAAGTGGAAACTATTACAACGGCTGAAAAACTGACATTTACAGCAGATGAGTGCAGTCATTTGCTTTAATTGCCATCTGTTGAACTGCTGAAAATTCTGTCAGTAGAAAATCTAGAGCAGACAGTTAAGGCGAGAAAGTGCGTCAGTTTTTATTAACGGATCGTCTGTTTGTGTCTCTGACAAGCTGTGGCATGTAAGACTGAGACTGAAATCACAGGGACTGGGTCTTGCCTCTGGGATGCTGGGTACGCACCGGGGGCCACTTATGCAGCCCGCTCAGGCGCAGAGAGCCGTTGAGGTCATTTTATCCCTCATTACATGAGTGTACATGTCAAATGTCTGCACCCTGGAGCCCCAGCATTTGTCTTTTAAAGCCAGTTCAAAAATTCCACACTTCAACACAGCCACTGTAAGGAGACAATGCAGGAGTCCACTCAAAAGTGCAAGGAGAGGAAATTAGCATTGCCTTCCTTATTATAAGTGAAGACAAAGTTTACTGTCTTTGATAAACCATCTGTCAAATTCTACACTGTTCACAAACTCTGAACCATTTGAATTTTTTTAATGATTGCTCAAAGGAATTCAGCCTTTAGAAACAAAATTCATGATTCTGTGTTTTGTATCATATCTGGCAGCAGCATTTTATCATTCACAAGACAGTCTGATCCCACCACCCCTCACTGTTCCATCCACATATTTGCACGGCCCTATGGCTGCTGTACAGTGGATTGAGAGTATCGTTGACCTCCACAGACATACTCATATTAGATGCTTAGCTTCAAATGTTACTTTAAAACTGGAAGACATCAGGCGGTTACCCTTGCCTGTATTTTTCATAAGTGCTGCATCTCAAAATGTGTGCAAATGTATAGTTTAAGTCAGGTGAAGGCCACAGTGTGTCATCGAGTTGGAGACAGCCAGTCTTCAAATTTATAAAAGAAAAAAAAGATGGCATGAATATAAATAATATGCTGCCGTGTCAGAGGGATACTTGTTATTCAAGTCTTGCTCCTCTACATCCTTTGTTCTCTTTACACTACTTGCTTTAAAGCTCCATACCCATGAAGATCTTAATTCACTGTGTTTTGAAAGAGCCTCAAGTCAATATAGTTGTCTCGCAGAGGACAGAAAAGGGAGCTTTTTTCTTATTCAATTTTTAAAACAGAGCTGTGATCAGAGTAGATGCTACTTCTTTTTGGTGTCATTGACTGGCCACGTGTGATATTTAAAAGTGCAGCAATATTGGTTTCGCCGTATGCTAAAGTGAGCACCATTTCCCGCTGAAGAGGGAGCTTAATGTTTGTGGCGAAAAAAATCAGTTAGTGGTCCGAATATAAAAATGAAGAAATGTTATGTATATGAGGTAGAAAATGAAATTCAGTCATGTGGCAGGAAGAGTGACCTCCTCACCCATTGATTCCAGGCTGTCTGAATGGCAGATCATCAGGGTGTGAGAAGCACATTAATTTGGTAAAAGTGTTAAAGCAGCTCCCTGTGACAAACTTTTGACACACCTCACACATACTGAGAGTTTCTCAGATTATATAAGGCTATTTTAAAAATGCACAGTTTTGCTACTGTATTCTGGATTATAAAAACAAGTCTTACTGTTAGGCACTAATGCTGATAACAAATGCTGTCAGACTATTTGTGCCTCTCATATTACTTTAAAAGTTGGTTCACACTAACTACCCCTATACTGTAGATTATATCTGGTTTGCCATTCAGTGAAGGCACAGCATGTTTTCACTTGAGTTAATATATATATATATATTTCTACCAAACCGTGAAGGTTAACATGCATTTTCAAGAATAGCTTTGCATTCTGGGAAATCCACTTAGTATTAGTTCTCCTGCAGACAATTAGCTAAATAGTGAGCTTTTGAAAATGTAGCATAATAACATGAACTGCATTCACACTGCCACTGTATGTGTTTGACAGTATTCACCATTATAAAGTTGTGAGGTTACCCTTCAGATTGTGACAAACCTTTCTGACAGCAAATTCACTTTTAAGTGAACTAATCACTAGTGTAGAGTTTTGGGTCGAACTGCAGAAAGCAAAACTGGTGGAAAGACAGTGACTAAGTTTAAGGATGTCAGGTCTCAATTGTGTTCACACCGGATCATGCAAAATGCACCTCAAAGCAGGTAGTGAGTGAGTGTCTATGGCTTCGTGGTCTTTGGATACACCTGTCTTATGTGGATGTCTCTTTCCTTTGTGCCACAACTTTGTGAACTTTGCAGGATTCGGTCGGCCGTGACAAGTGACGTATTGGACGTCTTAAGCTTCAGTGTGAACATAGTCATCGAGTCACTGCCTTTGATCAATAACCTTATCAGGGCTCTGCAGAGCTGTGGCCATTTTGTGCCATGAGACAGAAAAAATATATATTACTTATTGTAACAGCGTCATCGCTCACAGAAGCAACATGTGTATGGATGGAAAAATGAAGCCTTTGTGCTCACTGTGTACTATTATTACTGATAACTCATTTCTCAAGTACCTTTACAACACCCTAATAACCAAGATGTAGTTTCTGCAGAAAAATGGTTTGAAAAGGATAGGCAGTGGATAAACAAACTTTTTCTTCATTATTTTACAAGGGTATCAAGGTAGATTGATTATATCAATGAAGTGTTGGCAAACACAAACTGGTTGTAGTCTCATTAATTCTTCATGAAAAATGTGCCCAAGTGAGAGTAATCATGGTTGCAAGTGTTTATGTGGGTTTAGGTCAATCAGCTGGAAGAATAGATAAATGTCTGAGAGAGGAATGGGTGTGCTGTACTGGGTTTCTGTCTGACAGCCACAACAATAGCAGCTTTTGCTTGTTCCCCTGTCACTTACTGGAGTTGACAAGTTGTTCTGAACGACGCAAGGCTGCTGCTCACATTCAGCTCCGCTCACTTCAAAGCTTATTCACATTCTTGACATCATCATCCTCCTCATCGCCACACACACTACGATATTCACATGCAGATATGTGGACAGAACAATTGTGAGGTGAGCAATTATGTCCAAAATGCAGCTCATGAACTGACAGATGATGATGGTGATGTAGCCTGTGCTTGTTAAGCAGGCCTGAGTAGGAAAGTATGGGTGATGGTGAGTTCCACATTTATATGATGGTGTATTAAGGAAGCAGAGGGCGGTCAGAATGACAGTCATCAGGCAGGATCTAGTAACAGAGAGGTGAGTTAGAAAGGAGACTGCACTTAAATCACTTATATCAATACATAATCTTCAGGGTCTACTAAAACTTGTTGCCATTCTGTCTAAAAGGCTTTTTCTGCACAGGAGGCCTTTCATCTGCAATTTTTTCAGGATGCTGGCAGCGGACAACAACCGTTTCTACTTTGCTGCTTTTGCCTTTTAGTACGTGCAGACGGGTAATTGTGGGAAATCAGTCTCATATATAGATAGGGATATGACATATATGCACCTACTGTATATGTACACCAGTGCTTCAGTTTGATTTGGTCACTTGGACTTGAAAGAAAGCTGAATTGTAAAGCCTCTTATGAAGAGAGGTACAGAGATACAGCAGCGGATAAAACAGATTGTTCTGTGAAGTGCAGATCATGTGTTGGATAAAAGGGAGCAGCAAGTGGCGGATGGGGACCATAGAAACATGGGGAATAAAGAGCGAGGAGAAAGAACAATTAAGAAGTCTGTGTGATGGCTGGAGGAGTAGTAAAAACACACTTTGTTCTATTTATATCATTTATGTTTTAGTTAATGAGGATTCTTAGCAGATGATTTTTGTTTTTGCATTTCGCTTGAGCAAAATCCACTAAACTCATTAAATGGCATCCACTTCTATTTGTTTAGATAGTTTTACTTTTATTTGGAGAGGAAAGTCAGTTGATGTCTGTTTTTGAAGCCCAGCCGTGATGATGTTGTACTGTTTCTGAGGACACAAACAGTGAGTCGTGCTTTGAAAAGCCCCTTATTTCTGTGCAAAGCTTATCTTATTCTGCGCATTAAGATCTGAGCAAGACAAAAAACAGACTGCATTTATTAGGGCCTGCAGCATTAAAAGTGAATGAGGGAGTAAAATAATAATAATAATAATAATGATAATAAAGCCCGATTTTTAAAATAATAATAAAGATTTTTAAAAATAGGGCTTTTAGGAGGCTCATGTTGTGTTGTGTGTGGAGTGAAACCAGGGCCTCAGATCTGGACAGCAATGATTCATGAAGTGAGTATAAGTGCAGAAGACTGATCTGGTCCATTAGTTCTTTGGAGAGTAATTCAGGCTCGCCTTCAAGACTTAATGCATGTAATCACAGGACTGAGTTAAAATTCAAGTCAAATCAAGTCAATTTTATTTATATAGCACCAACAACAGAAGTTATCTCAGGCCACTTTCATATGAGCAAGTCTAGACATCTCTTTACCAAATCAGGCACTGGCGACAGTGCAGAGGAAAAACTCCCTTTTAACAGGAGAAGCCTCGAGCAGACCCGCCGTCTGGGTGGGGGCATGGGGGGCACCCTCATGCTTCAGCTGACCGCAAGACATAAAAAGGTCTCAACCCGAGGGCCACGGTGCACCAAGAGACAGCAGCTTTTTGTTTGACCTCAACACATCACTGCAGCTTATTGGAAGTTGGTAATGTTTGACGGCCGTCTTGTCACTGGCGCCAGCATATGTCTGCTGCATGAAAACCCTTTTGAATTTTCAATTTCTGAGGGAACGCTGCGTGAGTGCTTGTACAGTCCGTCAATAAGGCCATGGCGTGGGCCTTGCGTTCTTCATTCCCTTTAGCTTTGTGTCCTCACACATCCTCTTCAAAATCTATTCCAACAGGCCTGACAAGTGGTAGTGATGCATTAACACTGAGTTTTGCTGCCTCAGAGACCATCAGCTGCACACAAGACAAAGTGATGAAGACACAGAGGCCTGGAGGGTCAGAAAAAAAATTCTGCTACCCTGGACCCATAGTAAAATATGGTATATGTCTTAGGTCTTTGGGATCTCAGTGTACTCTATGACTTGGTCTTCAACAACATAACTTGTTAAAAACAAGAGAAAAATAGCACACCTATACTTGATCATGAAGAATCCCAGTCTTTGCCACGTCCCATTTTACCACACCAGCCCATGAACCCCCCCCACATTTTTCCCGCAATGCAAAAGTGTTGTTCCGTTGCTAATGGCAACATCCCATTAACCAGAGACAATAAAGAAACAGGTCAGAGGATCATGGTGACCACATTGCTGCTCACCATTAAGTGGCGTGAAGTAAAGACCATAAAGTTCAGAAAATAAGATCAAGTAATGAAAGCAGCACTTTCACAAACAAATAGCATTTGTGAGAGTGGGCGTCCTTCAAGATTCGGCAAAAATCCCACGGGCATCTTTGAATAGTAGCCTTTAGTTACTACTCCTATGTCTCTGTGAATAAGTGGCGGGTTGGTGATTGTGCATAGTAAGCTTCCTCACCTCAAAAAGAATCAGGTGGTGCTGTTAATATCATTTCATGATGTGTTGCTGCGCTGTTACCACCCGAGAGTCCTGTGCTTTATTGGTTTTCTTGTTGGAGTCTTTCACTGTTAGTTAGGGGAAAAAGCAGCGGGTGAAAGAAAGGGGAGAGCAGGGCATACAGTAACTAGATTTGAGATAGATGCTATGCAATTATTTTGAGTTATGCAAACATGTGTTTGCTGCGTGACTCACCGCCGCTGTGGGTGGTACTTTTAACGTAGCCCTCTAAATGCAACCCCAAAAACAAAGTGCTCTGTCACTTTGTGCTCCAGAACCCCAGAGGATGACACAAAACTTTCTGCAGAGGACAAAGAAAAATAGCACAAGCAAATATTCACAACAAGAGGAATAGATTCAATACAGATGATTTATATTCCAATTTGTTTGTTACTTGTGACTCCTGGGCTTGCTCGGTGTCACAGGTAGCAAATGTAGCTTTTTGGGAGGTATAATTAAACCCCAGGAAAACTGAAGCATGGACTGCGTCCTTATCTGAGTTTGCTGTAAGAGCATGCACGATGCGCTGTTGTTGAAGGGCACGTCCTCGTTTAACATGATTGATGTAAACACGGCGAGTCATAAAACTAGCATTATCAAACATGCTTATGTGCACTCTCCATACCTTATGATTGCCTGTGCACGTGTTCTTGGCACGGTGCACGGAGAGCGCTCGTACTTTACGGCACGACTCCAACGGTAGTTTGTATCTGGCAACCTTAATCCAAACGGCGGACTGCTCTTTGATTTATACATGTGTCAAACATAGGGCTCTTGGCACCGCCGTGCATGAACAAAAGGTGGAAATTATGTGAGATGTAATTCATGAGGACAGAATGGACAGCCATAAAGGGATCCCAGTGATGACTGCTCAATGTGCTTCAGTGGGCCGCAGGGGGAGTAAGTGCAGGGACATGAGGTAACCCATCTCCTACTATTGCACTTTATCTCAAAGACATACAGTACACAAGGCTTTTAATAATTCCTGCAAAGAGACAGTGGGTATCTGTAGGGCTGGGGCTGCATCGTCACCAACTGTGTCCTCAGCGAGTAGCACTTAAATGACTTTTTTTGTTTTTGCATCCATTATGCAGATCTATTCTAATCACCAAATGATCGAGACATAAGGGTATAGACAGGAATGGCGTAAAGCACACAGAGCATCAGCAACTTTGGCCTGCAAGGAATATATTTTGTTATTTTGAGTCATTTGAATTCTTTTTGTCAGCATTCTTTCTTTTATTGTATCCCCTGGGCATTATCTCCGTTTTTTTTCTACGAGGCTTCTTCTCTCTCCTTTTCTTTTACATGAATAAAAATGCTCCTGCACCACATATGTGTGCTGTGGCGTCTCAGCTCTGCAGCTGTGTCTCATCCTCTGTGGCTTTTGTCTCAGGTGTAGCCAACTGGCTGCATGTTGGTATTGCGGCACCAGTGTGTACCCTGGTATTCAGCGAGTGTCCCTGAAGGCTGCACACGGGCCAGGGAATGTTTTTGTGCATACTTTTAGCATTAACTTATCCAGATGACTGAGCTGAGAAACTGTGTATGTTTAAATGTAATATACGTATTGCCAACATCTGCAAAAAAAAACACAGGCAAAGCTTTTTTTGTTTTAATGATTCATAAGCCTTTGAAATGAATTTGAAGTACTGCTTTTCCAGTTTTAATCTTGTGATTGCGTGCCCATGTTTTTCTCACTTGTCTCACCCATCGACTGGCAAACATTTGCATCATAATACTCACGAAGATGATGAAAGCCAAAGAAGAGACTACCAGTATGTATGCAGCCTCGCTCATCTGTGCAAACATATAAACAAGGGGGGAAAGGAAAAGAAATTAAAATTAAACTGAACAAGAAGCACTACACTCAGATATACAGTTCTTCAAGATAAGAATTGACTGAGGGAAAAATTGGAAACGACCCTGGATTACTATTCCACCCACTCCGCAGAAAGGGGGATCTGAGTGACGGATGAGCTCATACATCACACACACCACAGCGCTGACAGCTGCCACTGTCACAGCTCAACTCCGACCCCTCAGCTTCATTCATCTGACTTCATGCGTGAGCACATTCTGGACAAGAGTACACCTCTTCTGATATGGAAACACAGCCACAGACACGCAGACACACACTTGCCTCATGAAACTCGCAAAGTCTCACATTTATCTGGCTCTGCATATTTATGGTTATACTGTATATGCACGTTCACAGACGTGGAGGTATTCCTCTGGGCCAAATCTCCTTATTCCCCATTCTCCCAGCCTAGTGGCCCAGTTAGTGGGTTAATAGTGTGCAGGGGGCTCGTAGGGACCCTCTGGCATTGGCTAATGGTGGGTACGTTTAGCGTGAAAATGCCACATTGACCCCAGTTGGGTACCTCCATTACTCATACCACCCAGATCCCCCATGTGGGTGTGTCTTGGACTTTTTCTGTTTCCTGTCTGTCTCGTCCACTATCTTCAGCAGTGATCATATCATCTGTCATTCAAACCAGTTACCGGTTTCACTGTTGTGACTGATTAGTGTATATCACATGATTAGGGTGATAGGAAATTGGTATCACAGAAAAAGATGCCCCGAGAAATTTGCCAGTGGATGGCAAGAGCTGCAGACCTGTGCTCCTCTGAAGAATAGCCCTATGATCAAAGTCATTGATACAATTGTCAGAACCACTGAAATTATAAACACAACTATCATCAGCTTTTTTTTTTCCGAGCATTGACGCTTGGCTCTGCTATGCGACGCCAAAGAAAACACTGCTCTCAAAATTGTTCGACGAAAATCATCCAGTGTTCACCCCAGGACTGAGTTGTAGCAAAATCCAACTTTAAGTATTTGCCAGCAGATTTCACCAAAAACTGTAACATCAGAGAGACTAAATTTATCCTCTTGTCCCTATCACCCAACATTCCATATTACAGATAGCTAATATTGCAACAGTGATCATTTACTTCATTTTAAATTAGTCAATAAACATCTCTAATTTGACACAGTTGTTGTCCTGCTTATTCTTTTGATGTAGAGATCTGACATCAATTAAATTATGAGACCGATTCATTTTGAACCAAAATAAGACATACACTACAGTATCGAAGGACATTGGTCTAAATGTCCTGCCTCAGTTTCAAACTCTAAATTTAAAAAAAGTTAGTTTCTGGAAACTGTGCAGCGTCTTGAGCGTACAGGTGAGAAAAAATATCACAAAGGGAATGCTATGCCCTTTGAAAATCCCAAGGCAGCCATCTGATTAATGGAGGATGGATGGATTTCCAAGTCTCACTTAAGGATATAATAGCAGTGATTGAGATAAAAATAATTATTGCTGAGAGCATTTCAACTTGCATGTTGGAACTGGCCCTGTTAGTGGGTTTGATCAAAAAAGGATGTTCTCCACTAAAACCAGAAGGAACAATTCTGAAAGTCTCTTTCCTGTCGAGATTTTTTTTTTTCTCTCCGCTCAAATTTTCCTTGACCATGTTCATCTGTTTCCACTCCAGTATTTTTCTTTCACTGGTCTTGTCTTGTCTTTCACCGAGGCCTTTTTTTTTGTCTTGCCCTCCTATTTAAACCATTTTTATTGCTTTCCTCTCCTCATTTCTCCCTCTCTTCAGTCTTTCAGTCTTCTCTTCAGTGGCTTTGTCCCTTTTCTTCTTTTCCATCTTCTCAATTTGCTTCAATTCACTTCTTTTCCTGCACGCCTCTTCCTTCAAATCCCTGAACATTCATATCCTCGGCCTCTATCTTTTCCCTCGGAGTCAGTCCCATCCACCTTTTTAAAGTCTCCATTTCCACTTCTCGTTGACTTCTTTGTCTTACTATTCTTGTAGTCTGTATATAATGGAGAGCCGATTTTATTTTTGGAAGCACATGTTCTAATGTGCATGTAGCCTTTTGCTTCAGACATACAAAAGTCTGAATTGCAACAACAAAAAAGCCTTCATTATTATTTTCACATTTTTGCTGCATTCAGGATCTGTATTGAGATAACTGCAGATGTTTTTATTCCATTAACAACGGAGGTTTGACTGACACTTTTCAATTCAGAGTGACCATGCATGTAAACTGTAATCACTTTAACAGGTGAAGTCACTACCAAAACTGAGAAAACACTGCTTGAGTTGACTGGTTTAATGTGCCAAATTTTCAAACCTAAATAAAGTCACCTGTTATTTCAGCCAATCTCAAATTCTTCAAACATGAGCTTTGCGCAGCTGTGATACTCGTGTGAGCAAAACTAATCCAATATCCAACAGTGGGTTGATTTATGGATAATTAAATTTATCCAAGGGGCTCGAAAAAGATTTAACTCCAACTTCGCTGCATTTGGAGGGTGGCAACAGAATTTTAATCTTAGCCATCCAGAGCTTCTCAGGATGTGCTCACACCTGCAGTACTCATTGTAACACACTCTACATTAATTTTAGGGACCACTGCATTGACACAGAAGTGGTGCTGACACAGGGGGCTCTGGCAGGAAAACCAAAGGCTGTTCAGCAAAATAATTGAACCTGTAGCACAGTGCCTTTTCATGTGCTTACAAACAAACGCCTTCAAGTGCAAGCTCCAAGTTAGTTCATCATCAATGACACAGCTCCACAGTTTGTACTGTCTACACACTGTCTAGACATACCCACGTAAACACTCTCATTAAAATGTTTTCAGTTACTATTCCAGTTGCTCACATGCAAATTATTTAACCTGCAAAAACTTTTTCTGGGACCCTGGTTTCTAAAGATAACACTAATCTGACATTATCAGGGAGTTTGTTACCTTTAAACCTGACCTGACCTGACCAGGTCCACTCTTTCAGGGATTGGTTGATGCTGAGATTTGCTGAGAAGGACCTCTACACCCATTCTGTGACCACTCATACGCAGTTACAGTTTTTTTTTAAATAATGATTTGCTGGAATCAATATTGTCCCAACTGTTGACTGAAAGAGGTCATTTATGGAGACAAATCCATGGAAAAGTATTACCCGACTTTGCAAGTCCCCTCATCTCTTTGGTTTTACAGATGGCAAATTTACTGTTTCACTGCTCTCCTCAACTTCAGCCCTGTATTCATGTGGCCATTAACAGCAGATGAAGCAGTTCCTTTTGCCTTGTGTGGGTTTCTTCATTTCACATTTTTTTCCCATAAATATTTATCTGAATTGCATGTCTATACAAGGTGTGTGCAGCAAAGTATGGCATGTCATCTCTTTCATATAACTTGTGCACTAATAATCAATAATCAAAAAATAATATTAAAAATATTTGTCTCAAAATGCATCATCAAAGAGGAAAAAAGTTCAGGTTGCTATTAGTGTGCATCGTTCTTCAACTATGAAGTTTATCCGAGAAGGTACAGTATTTGTAGCATGGTGCTCTTCTGTGGAATTATTATGTTGGACTTCAGATGGTGTTCTAAACCTGTGATTGCAATCTCAGTATACTAAAGGTGTTTTAAGGTAACTCACATATTTACAGCTGCACTTGTTTGGTTATTTACAATTCCACCCATGTTTTTGCCTGGTGAGTGGCAATGTGATTAATTTTCTAAAATGTCAAAGGGTACAACTCTGTTCGAAGATTATTCTAATTAATTATAAAGTCAAATTACAAAGTTAAAGACCAGCTCGGCAGAAACTCAGCACAAGTTCTTCAAGGAAGATCATCTAATGCATGAGGCATAAAATCATCAAACGCAGCTGTCTGTAATTCAAACTTAAGTACCCATTTTGTTGCGTCAGTTGTAAATCACTCCATCTGTCATACACATGACTCCAGGAAATGACTATATGTTTGAAGAAAATGTTCAACAAGGTCCATAGCTTTTCAAAACTGGTTCACTTTCAAAAACTGGCTTTTCATTCAAACAAGGCATTAATTAGTGGATGAAAGAAAACATGACTTATGTTTACATACAGTTCATTTCAAAAGATCCAGTGCATTGCTTTGTTGTGTGCTTGAAAAGATTCAGTCCTCTCTCTGTCATTCTCACTCTCCCTGTGCAGTGTGTGCGTGGTGGCACAGGGCATCAGTAAAGTGCTAATTGGATGCTGCGGCTGAGCATGGGACAGAGCGAGTGGACAGTCAGTACGTTGAGAGATAATTTCACACTCTCCCGCCCTGATGACCATCGAACAGCTGCTCGAAGCACAACTGGCAGATACGCCCTGCTCCGTAATCACTCACTCAGAGCTCAACAACAGCAAGAAGGTTGAGGTTCAAGTGCATATGCACACGAACTCAAAACATCAACTGTTCTCATGCTAAGAAATAATTGATTTCTCTGCTTTACACCAATCTTCCCCACCTACAGAAACCCACATGCATTAGAGCAATATTTAATAACAGACAAAAGCAGCAACAAAAATTCTAATGCAAAACAAGCAAATACTGCATAGCCCTGTGTGTGAGTGTGTGTGTAACTAACTATTTTGTCTACGAGTTAGACACACAGTAATTTTAGTCAAATTATTAGGCCTCATGTGAATCTGGGAATTTATTATTGTGTTTCATGACAGATTCAAGTAAAAGGTGCTGTTTGCAGGAGTATGTATGCATGTACAGATTAGGGTTGGGTAGCCCGACCGTGTCAGAAGGCAAAAGCCTTCAAACCTGATCCTTACAGCCAAACCCAAAAGGTGAGTGGCCATCATGGGGAAGGGGGGGCAATCCTGTTTAGATATAAACCATCCAACTGGATGACTAAGACAGTCAGTTGACTCTGGTGCATAAAGGGAAGCATGAAGAGCTCTGCGCAGTAGTCACAGAAAGAAATGGGTCCAGATTGCATTCCATTGATTTTCCACTGTAACTACCTGAATCTTTTTACAGCCAAAATCACAATCATCTCTATACAAATGGTTGGGAATCACATAACTGCAGCTACCTTTGCTGAAATGGGGTTTTTTTTTATGTTTGTCTCTTTAATATCCATCAGGGCAGGCTGTAAGACAAGGCAGCAGAGGGACAGAAAGTAGAAACTAATAGAGAAAGCAATGGAGACTGAGAGAGGAACGAATAGTTTTGTTTCCATTTGGACGATCCCATAATGGTTCGCCTTGTTTGAGTGATAGGTGCATATTGGTCGTTCTTGGTTGTTCAGTCTGTATGGCAGTTGCCCAAATTACACCTACGACTTTTCGCTTGCCTTGGCCCTCAAGAGACGAGCCAAAAATAACTTTCTGGTGGCAGCATGCGTATGTGGCCACACACACACACACACACACGCTATCTTAATGGTTCTCCTGTGTGATAGTGCAGTGCAGATGTTAGTGATTAGCCTTGTAATGATGATAACCTGAGTCTGTTTCTCTGCTTCCCTCTTGCTCTGTCTGTCTGTGTCCCTCCCTTTCTGTTGCATGCTCTCTCTCTCTCTCTCTCTCACACACACACACACACACACACACACACACACACACCAGGTCGAGCCATCCTGAAATGCTGTTGCCAGGTCATGTTCTGTGTTGGAGTCCCTGAGGCCATGGGGTTCAGGCTGAATTAGCCTTGTTCCCTACCACAGGATGGGCCATTTACACATGTTGCCAGGCAATTAAGTGCTCGTCTGACACTGGGGTTTCTGGTGAGGGCTGACGGCACCATCACATGTCCGAAGAGGATGTGAAAGCATGAAAGGTTTCTATCGGACCCCAACACGCTCCTTCCCATCCCTCCTCTCTCTTTCTTTTGTTTCTGCGTACCCAGTGCCCACTGGTCATTATAAACAAAACAAAACAGAACTCTGCCCTAAGAACTAATGTTCAGAGAGTGTCTGCTGTAAAGCCCATTCCTCAGATTATGGCGCAGACAAAGTGTTTTCCTCAACAAAGTTCTCCAGAATGTTGATCTCCCAGCTTGGTGGACTTGCATGGTCGAGCTGATATATTGCTTGGACCATTACTGGAGCTTTGCAAGCCAGAGGCTTTTGTGGGATGATCAAACACACATCAGTATGCTGGCAGTGATGCTGGTCCAGCCATAAAATGGACAGGCAAAGCCCAGTTCTGGAGGCTCATGGTATGTGGTGGAAGATGCAAGAAAGAGGCAACAAAGTGGAAACAAAAACAGCACTGGCCATGTACCAGAGGCTACAACTTTTATCAGACTTCAGGGGCACTTTGGTAAGGAATCAAGTGTTGATTTTGCTTATCGAATCGCTAATCAAATCTAATTAAATGTAGCTTTAAATATTTTCAAGCAACTTCAGTGATAAATAACAAGAACCCAACGATTCATTTAAGATTTGTAATCACTTTTTGCTGTTTGTTTGTACACCATCAGCTAAAGAATAAATACGCTTGAAGAATATGTGACGTGATTGTCAATAATACATCCTTTAACACTGCAGCTTAACAAATCCAGCTGCCTTCTTCACCGGGATTCAAATCCAAAATGAAAACAGCAATCAGAACCTAAACCAACTGTCTCGGATTGCTTTCAAGTGTGCATTGTAACGTTTCTAAACTGTTGTTCTCAACCTTTATGGAGGTGAAATCAATACAGCCGCAAGTACAGGAATGGCTGTTATGCAAGAAACAGGTCAGACCTACATTAGAAGCAAACTCTGCCATTACAGTCACCATCAGTGGCTCCTTAGTTAAAGTCACCACCCGTCTGAAAGTCTGTTTAGATTAACAATGCAAAAACTGTGCATTTGTAAAAATATCCTTTGACTGACCTAACAGAATGTCTTCACAAATATGGGCAATGTATGAATAAAGGAAATGGATTAGTATGATGGTGCACTCATTGTATGAGCTTTTTTTTCTAAAATCAATCTGGGGAGCAGAGAAACCAAAGACTCCCATGAAGCCATGTTAACTCAGCCAGAGTAGCTTTTATGTTCTATTCTGAGTGTTTTCTCTGCCCGGAACAATGGAGGACAATAATCACTAGTCAAATATTTGAGCACAAATCTCTATATTACAGTCACATTCAGAGGAGAACAAATAATCATGAGACAGGCTGGATATTATTATCGCGAGCTCAGGGAGTTTCAATGTCAATGTAATCACAACAATGCACACAGTTCGCACGGGTCATCCATCTTTTGTGGAAACATGAATGTTTGTCTCGACAACTTAACACTGATTAGCAGCGTTGCAAATGAAATGAGTGGTGGCTCCTTGTGTGTGTGCGGCGACGTCGCAGAGCAAATTTGACATGTTTCATTTGGTTTCCGTGCCATTTTGATTACCCTGTCGCTCTGTTCTTTTATTCCCCTCCCCCACATTCACACTTTCTTCCACAAACACACACACACACACACACACTCTCACGTCACCTCGCTTGACTGGCAGACCCCATGCCTGCTCCCCGGGGCGCTGTGGTCCTTTTATTAGAAATGTATTCTATCAGTGCTTTTAATGTAAAAACGCAATAAAAGTCATTTCACGCCATGTTGAGCAACTTTGCCACATTATTGTTAGGTCTCTGCGGCTTTCCACGGCAATATGAGAAGACCCACATCCACACACACATGATCTTAACCTGCTCCTACACGTCCTCTCTGACAGGTAGCGAGAAAGAAATGAACACATGAATAGCTTGGTAAATCTCTGTGTACACAAGTGAGGGAATGAGCATCGTTGAGTCTCATAAAAGGTCTCTGGCATATGGATTTGCCTGAAATGTCACAACGTGCAGTGCGATGATGGCACATGATTGGGTTCACAATCACACAGGGCATCAGTTTGCCTGCGGTGGTGATTGCACTAAACAATAAAACCATCACATCATAATGAGGATGAAAAATCCCGCTGCTGGAAAGTACTCTTTGTGTGTCATTCAAATGCACGGCTCTCACCGTATCTCTCCTCAAGCCGACCTTTCACACATTCCACTGTGATCAACTATGGCTTCATCCCTATGCTGTCTGATAAGCCCTCCCCGACACTTGTTTTTTTTTTTCCTTCAAACCTCCAGTGGTGAGGAAACATCCCACAAAAACAACCAAACTTTTGCCTGCAAACTTTGCACAGCAGGCACCCCAGAGAGGGTGCTAAAAACATAGTGGAGGAAGCTGATGAGTTATGCAATCAAACCAGTCAGGGGAATGCTCATTATTGTGCGTTTTTTGGTTGGTTTGTTTGCTTGTTTGTTGAGCTCTTCTGACTCCTTTCTCTCCTCTTTATCTCTCTGTGGCAAACTGTGTTGTCTCATCTGAGGGCTGCTCATCTCCCAGTGATATTGCACTCCTCTCCATTTGATATGCATGCCCATCTACCTGGTTCAAAATGTTCTGCACGGCGCCAAGACAGACATGGCAATTTCTAAATGAAGGTTCATATCACTGAGGCTCCAATCCTCTCTCTGCCCCATTCATCCGGCTGCTTTGTCGAAAGCCATTTACTTTTGGGGGATTCAATGGCCACTGAAGGAAAGGCAGTTTTAGATAGATGTTTGTGTGCATGTGTGTGAGTGTGTGATGAGTGTGTGTGTGTGTGTGTGTGTGTGTGTGTGTGTGGGGGGGGGGCAAATAGATATACAAACCTTACAATGTAATCTATTTACAGAGAATGTTGAAATGAGTGCTTGAAGAACTATTGGTTAATGTGTGCCTGGCACTGTGTCTTTGGCTGACAAACACATTTCTGTTTATCAGGAGGATCTCTTTGACCACTTTGCCACTAATCTGGGATAATGGCAGCCTGTTCCTTCCACAAAAACAAACGTCCCCGCCTGCTCAAAGCAAGGTACTCCTCTGAATGCATCCTGAAATCTTGCAGATAATGACTGGCAGAACTAGCACTGCAACCAACTGGTACTTTTGCTTTGTTAGTTACCCAAGTATTTTCACGCCCGGTGAACAGCGCAAAGTACAATGATGAGAAGAGAGACGCGAAAGGATTCAGGTGTAAATGGAGACGTTGGTTATTTAAAACTGCATGGAAAATCCAGATAGAGTTGCAGCAATAAGCAAACTAATCACTTAGACAACTGATATGAAATTAGCCAGCAGGTGTTTTGGCACAAAAAATGCCAAATTTGATGGGGTCCAGCTTATCAAATATGAGGCAAAGGCAAGGCTGGCAGAATGAGAAGAACAGGAAAAAACAAATTATTCTGACTTGGGAGTCAATTTGCATCCTCTCAGATATTATTAGGCTTCTACTTGGGGAAGCAGGCACCACTGTGATTGACACAAGTTGTTAAAAAATGTATGAAATGAGTGATATCAGTGGCATAGAGGATCATGATTAATCACAAAGCCAATATAGTCTATCTGATCAAGCCCTTTTTCTCAGAGTGGTCTGCTTGAACAAAAGGATGGGTATCCTTGAGTCCACTCTCACTGACCTTGTGTGAATGACCCAGTGCTTTATGCTGGTCTTTGTGATTTAAGCATTACAATACAGCTATCTTGGTCTCTCTTAGAGGACTACATCATAGGCTTAACAAAAGTGGACAGGACAACAAATGTGTGTGTGTGTGTGTGTGTGTGTGTGTGTGTGTGTGCCGTGTACATCAAATGCATTTAAAGCTTATGCTGTGCATTTATCTGTCTGTGCAGCATGTGTGTCTGCACTGCACAAACATTTCTTACGTCTGTGATCATACAGTGTCATGTCTGTCTGTGTGGCTGCACTTCTGACTTCCTCTGTGTGTGTATGGGTGTGTGTGTGTGTGTGTGTGTGTGTGTGTGTGTGGTGCTGGTGCTGCAGTGCTGTGATCGTCCTGACCTAGAAAAGCACTGAGACAGAGAGCTGAGGCTCCCTGCACGATGACAGAAGGAGGGGGAATCCAAGTGCCGGCACTCAGCTTCACTGAGCCAGGCGGCAGTCTCACTCTGTCAGTAGCACCCCCCGACAAACCAAAGTGGTGCTGTGGAACGCCTCTGCTCCAGGATGAGGATAGGCATCAATCAAAAGTTCACCATAGCCCTCCGAGAAACCATTTTTGAATAATTTGAAGATTGCCTGCTGCATCAAAGGATCTCACAACAAATCACACAATTGCCTTTCAGCCCTCTCTGATTCAAGTTGCAGTAACATTATATATTAGTACTATTCTTTTTCAATTTTAATACCAATCATCGTTCCATAACCACTGGTTTAAACAGTGTCTTCGTGTAGCATCATATCACACTGACAGGTTATTTATTATGCTGCTAAAGTGGGCAAAACTACCGGCAGAACAATGCTTAACACTTTCACAACCCTTCACCAGACAGCAGTTGGTATTTTCAGAAGTAGATCTGAGCCTGTCACTTGCTGAAAAATACTGTAAAGAGATAAGGGAGGTGGGGCAGCAAGGGAGCACATCTGTGATGTATCATGGCAACTGAGGCAGATGGAGGAGAGGGGTGTCATAGGAAGGCCATACCCAGCTGCACAATAGATTAGTCACACACCCTCGCAAAACACACGCCAGCACACATTATCCGACAACATCAATCAGGCAAGAAGCAAGCATATTGTCTTGGTGATGAAAAGATCCTTTACTCCACATAAAGAGTCAAATTAACTTCCTTTAATTACAGCCCCCGCTTCCCACTGTGCATAACAAAGACAAGTGGCGTGTCCCCCAAGCATCCTCCGGGCACATTATTCGCTGACTGATAATGACCCCTGACTTATAGCAATGTGATGCACAGGGCTCAGGTGTTTTTTCTTTTTTTTCCCCCCAACCAGGCATCATGGCAATGGCAGCGAACAGCATCAAAGAGCAACTCTGACTCACCCACTCATGATAATGTCAAGTACTTTGTGTGGTCGCACCTTATTTGGAGCTACGGTAAATCTGGATAAGGCGAGATTCATTGCTGCTTATTAAAGAGGATGACAGGAAGATGGTGCGTTATTCAGACTGCTGTTTGGAGTATTTATACAAGTGAGAGAACACAGAACTCAGAACACACTCTTGGAGCTACTGCCAGATGTAAACCGGCCTGGCTTTGACTTCTTCAGCCCCTCAGGGTATTTAAGACTTTTGTTCTTCCGAGATCAAACAGTCAGACTAAACTGCAGCTCTGTCCGACCAGTTAACATCTTCTCTTTCTACAAAAGGGATGAAAGCTGGCGTTCTGGGTATGTTTGGTTTGCGGCAAGTGTGTTGGTTTACTGCGCCGCCCCTCTAAGCACCCTTTAGACAAGCCACCAGTGATGACCACTAGCACAGAGAACAAACCAAACGTAACAAATATCTTGGATATAATAACCTTTAGTAAGCCTCATAGTTATGTCGCACTCTTCAAACATACAACACGTTTGCATGCTCTGTTGAAGCGTGCATTACTTGTAGTGCTTTAGTCATGACTTATTCCGTTTTGCCACGGGAAAATACTTTGAGTTGAATTAAGTTGAGTATTTAATGAAAACAGGTGCTTATGATTTATGGACTTTGAGAGAGGTGATGACACTCATTAAATCCAGGCACATTGTTTTCCTCTGGCGTTAGATGCACGTTTATGTTACGCTGCTGAAACAAAGCTGCTGCTCAAGTGAAGGAGGTAGACTGCTTGCTTTATAGAACAGGCTTATTTATCCACTTTATGTCTGAATCCGGCACATGACATAAAAACACACGAAAAAGTCTTCCCACGTAAATCACTTACTGTCAGCCTTGTACAAAACTGTATTTGACACTGGGAGCCAACAGGCCAGACTTCTCAAGAAAACAGACGTGATTTTGGCTTGCGGCACAACGCAGGAGGAGAGCTGTGTTCTTCCAGCACAAACCGAGCTAAAGCTTGCAGAAAACCTGTTAATATTAGATGGTGGATTGATCTAAAAAACATTTCCAATGTGACAGCTTCAATAATGCAGAATAAGAAGCAAATGTGCTTGATGCAAGAAGACATCCTGCCTGTGACAGGAAGAAACAGGCTTCACGGGAATATGGGAGTTGCTAGACATTTTGGGAAATATGCGTATTTGCTTTCTCTTTCGAGAGTTACATTAAGAAAGACTGATACCGCTGTTGTGTCTTTTTCCAGTTAATATGAAGCTAAAGCCAGAAGCCTGTTAGATTAGCTGAGGATAAAGACTGACCCAAACAAAATCCACCTACCAGCATCTCAAAAGCTCTTTCAGTGGTAGTTATACAGGGGGTTGTGCGCAGGACTATTTCTCTGTTGGTCACGGTGATTTTTGCGAGTCTCCACCAGCAGCCTCATGGTGTCTATTCCTCTAAGAGTCATTATACAGTATATCCTGCTAGCCATCCATTCAGTCAACCACATTCGTTACTGATACGGAACTGATATTTAGCACCTGAACTTCAAGCTCTGGCCTCATCACTCCCTCCAAAACATACAACAAGCTCAGCCTGGCGCAGAACGGTGGATGGCAGTTCCAAACTTTTGCATAAACAAATTTTTTCCAGCATCCCCCACATTTGAGCGCAGCGTGGCTCTTCTACAACCATACTCCTCCAGCCGTTTTGAGGACCATTGTGCTGTGTGGGAGATTAAGATGAGTAAATCACAAACCCAGCAGTCCACCGCACAGCAGCAGCAGCAGCAGGCTGAGGCACATCAGTTCTGCAGAACCCGATAATTAACATAAGCATATTAAACACAACCTTTTAGTGCTCGTAGCGCTGCATTGCATTGATGAGCATCAGTGCATGGGCATACAGTTATGAGCAGCCAAGTGGAACAGCCATGCCAAGAGTGGAAGAGGAGCTCAGCAGTTTAGACAAGCAATGATACGGAAAAACAGCAAGGCATGGGGACATACAGAGTAAGCCTGTTGCTTGGGGTTGAAATGTTCATCTCATGCTTAGCATTAAATGAACGCGGCCGGCTTGGAATCACGTGGCAGCATATCCACTGTTTGACACGGACATGATGAGGGCCAGTGACGTCAGTGACACAGGGTGAAAAATGAAAATCATGTTAACAACCCTTCTTCAGCCAGGGTTTGGATTAAGTTAACAAGACACCGCTAAAACACACGCACACAACCCGATATGACTGGAAATTAATACATAATGAATATTCACATTGCATTTCGACATGAACAGGAAAGCACAGCGCGAGTGTCGAACAACGAACAGATAAATAAAAAGCTGAGCCTTAGCGAGAGTTCCCAAAGGTTGACAGCAGGAGTTAGTCATTATTACATCACCTGGGCGAGCAAACAAACAAGCAAACAGCCGGCAGGTTCAACGGCACATCACCAAACAGACAAACATCAGTTTGAAACACACACAAGCACAAACACACACGGGCGCGACGGTGCGACACTTACCTTGGTAATGTGAGGCCGTGATCTGCCGCAGGTCGCAAAAGGCGTCCCCCGGGAAAGCGAGGCGAGGACGGCGGACACGGGAGGACACGACCAGGTGGAGGGGCAAGGTGACGTCCAGCGGCTCGCACGAGTTAACGTCCAACAAAGTGAGCGATCGGGCCGAGGGCGAGCGAGGAACGGCGTGGTATTCCTCAGCAGAACTCTAAACCCCAAGACGGACCCGTCAGCGCTGACAGAACACACAAGAACCGACAGGAGGCAACGGCCAAGTTCGCTTATTAGCAGACCAGCAGCATGTGCTGGATGAGGATGTGAAACTGTGAACAGACTGTGACTGGCTGTGACTGGGTCAAAATGTCTTCCACATAAAGGCCCATGATTTTCTACAGTATGAAACTCATTGCTGACCAACTCACCCAACAACACACACACACAGTTGCCAGGTTGCAAAGTCATAATGCAGAGAGGTGTTTCTGTTATTTATTCAGTGCTTTATCCCTGTTTTTCTGTTTATTTGATATTTCCGCTTTCACGTGAAGGGGCATGTCATTTGTCTTCTGCATTTCAAAACACATCAGTATGAAATTCAAACGGCACCTCACTGTTCACATGATGTTACACACAAAAAAACTGAACATCATAACCCTTATGAAGGGATGCACGAATGTGAACTTAAGTGTGCCTAAATAACTGGCAACTAAGTGTATGAAGTAGTTCAAATTAGCCCCACCTTCACCAGCAGCAACATTTACATGCTGCTAACACATTATAGCATCAACCAGTAGACTAATTCATTCATATAATATAAATAATATAAGACTGGTCTGTTTACTTTACTTAAACCGAAGTGCATTTTATTATTACCTATCTTTTCGGGCCCTTCACTTCTGGCTGATTGGACCTCAGCTCAGGGTGTGGAATGGAGTAAAGATATCTACTTAGCTTTATGTGAAACACCAATGAATGGTGTAGAAAAATTTGGAGTGCAGGACTTACTTGTTTCTAACGGGGGGTTATGATGTTTTATGAAATATTTTCTTAAGTAAACTACTCCACCACTGTATGTGATGCAAAAGAGGATCTCTTGTAACATTGAGAAGCTTCACACTGCAACAGCATCCTCCTACCTCTCACCATGGGAAGATTTATGACGAGTCAACCCCGGGCAACAGGGGGCACTTAGAGGTAAAGTGTCTGCACTGGCTAACAGCTGCACACATATTTATCCAGCAGCAGCAGCAGCAATTTATTGGGAAGGAGTCCTCTCACCAGATGTGACCCTATGGGACATGGCCTCAGCTGGCAAAGACAGCATGTGGGACATCGCAAGGAGGATGGGGGCAACAGAGAAGACACTACAGGAAGTACCACTGAATGTGAGAGGGAAAGAGTAAAGGACAAATGTTTGGAATGTGAGAATTGTGCGCAGTCTTGCTCTATCTCTAGCTCTTTTTTTCTGTCTTTCATTCACATAAGCAGATGCACACAGTACAGTACAATCTCAATGCACTGGGGCCATCTCACTGCAGGGTCAGACTGTGAAAGAGACAGAAACAGAGGAGAAAAAGCAATAAAAGATCCCGATAAAGAATCCATGCAACAGCATGATGAATGATCGCAATGAAATCAGAAGTGGTTTAATGAGAGCATAATGAAGATGGGTGAAATTGCGGGTGCAAGTGAAAAGTTAGAGAACATGAAAGTCAAAGCAGAAACGAAGGGACCAAATGTAATGAAGGTGGCAGTGGAGGGAAAATCTATACGAGACAAGAGCCGGGGAGAGGTGTTAGTCCTCTCTGCTGCAATAAGCCTCCAGCGGCGAGGGTGAGAGGCAGAGAGGCCAGTATTCCTGACAGAGCCTTATCTCATCTTCAGCCTGGAATAAAACCCATTTTCCAGCCACGAGACAATAAAGCGCAAGGTTACTGAACCTCGCACCCGTGACACCCCTATTTAGAGAGAGGCCTCGGCCCAGCATAAAAATGCATAACACCATCAGCACGCTGAGAGGGAGTGTAAGACACCAGGGCTGAGCTTGCTGTCTCTGTGTGTGTATATATGTGCTTTACAATAATGCAACAGGAGGTGCATTAAACTTGTGTTATCGTTATCATTACTATTAACTGTTGCTGCCAACACAGCTGCTGTTTTTCTTAATAACATTCTTACACCAATACATACTGTAATCATTATAACAACCAGTCCAATAGTGCTTCAGTGCAACAATGTGTGAGGTTGTTACTGGTCTCTTGCTTTTCTCTTGACCCTCTTTCTCCCCTCATTTGTGTTTGCTCATTGTTGGAACTGTTGTCTTTCTCTCTGTAATATTGTAAGGTTTGACCTCACTGTGTAAAGTACTTTTTGATCATGTATGTTATGGTTTGGCTCTGTATGAATAAAACTGAACTGAAGTGAATTAGACAGTAGAGCAGATAGACTCAGAATTCACTCCAGTGCTGTCACGCCTGCTGCTGCATTTTTTTTTTTAATTTTGAATTTGCACACAAGGGTTAATTTAATTGCATTGTTTATAACCTTGAAGAGCAGAGGACGAGTGGTGTGTAAGCATGTGGATGTGTGAATGTGCATGCATGCATGCATTTAAACAATTGAATGTGCCTGCACACCCACAGCATGTTTGTTTTCCCATGGGATTTTTTCCTTCTCACACATTGACGTGAATGTGACAAGTGGCCCCTCATCATCACTAAGTGGATTGAGCCGCGTGATGGGCATATCAGGCGCCCTCGGGAAAAATGCCATGCGACTCATATAATGTGATTCGCCTCTGTCGTGATGGGTGACAAGTGTTTCCTGTCTGCCTACCCGCCATCTCTCCATCCAGCCATCCGAGAGGGTTGCGTCCCTAAGCTTCGCCCGAGGGGACGTGGAAGCGGATATGATAAGAAGATGGGGAGATCGACAGCAGAGAGCGAGAAGAAGGGAGAGATGGGGAGGAAAAGAGCCAAGATGCCTCTGTGCATCTCTTCAAGTCAGGAGATGCCCGTGAGTCTTCAACTTTCTTGTCTTATTTGCTCACAAAGAAAGCAGAGATGTGAAATGTCTGCAGTGACAGAGAGATAGACTCTGGCAAAGCGAGACGCAAACACAGAGTGGCTTAGGCTAACATTTGCCCAGAGCTAATGCCTGCTGGATTGAATTTTTTGTGCATCTCGTCTCTTGTTCACTGTTTTTTGTCTCTCTCACACACATAGACTACATATGAAAAACACATTACTTCAAAGAGATATGAATAAGAAATACCACACCAACATGCAGAAAACAAGTCTGCTTTTCCCATAGCTGTGTTAATTAGGTCAATTAATCCAGTGCATGTTTAGTATAATGGAGCAGTTGGGGCAGCATGCAGAGCATTAAGAGCATGTCATGCTAATTGCACATTTGTAGCAACTTTCAGTTCAGACATGACCATTTGACTCAGAAATGGGTGCAGCCCAGTCTCCTGCATGGCTTTACCTTTCTCATCAGAGGCAGATGTGCAAAACTGGCCAGCAGCCAGCCGCCACCCATTTGAGGGAAAGGCCTCTGTGGATTGCTTATTTAAATGAAATAGCGGAAGTGAGCCAGGCTCTGGCAGTAACAAAGTCTTTTAATTGCTTGAAACACTATAAAGTGGGAAACTGAGCCATTTGTCTGGAAAGTACTCTTATCTAATCTCTCTTGAACTATTTTGCTTGGAAATACAGCTCTGGGTAAGCTGAGACAATTAGCACCTTTTAGAATGCATTGAGTTACAGTAGATCTTGTGTAAATTTCAAAAGGAGTTTGGGGATGATGTGCTCATTTGAGGATTTTGAGTTGGAACTTGGCACTGCTGTTGAAGATAGCGAGATCCTCTCCCAACATCTGAAGACGGAGATTACAATGGAGGCATCCTTTCATTCGGGACTACAAATTTTGTGCCAGTCTGAATATCATTATGTAGCTATTGTAATGGCCATGTAGTAGCTCTTGGAACCCCATTTATTCAAAGTAATGGACAAACCCTTATGAGCCAGAAAAGCTAAATTGCAAGCAGAATTCTTTCAATGCCAACCTGTTAATTGGTTGGCAGTGTATCAAAACCACCTCCAATACTTTATCATTTGACATGAAGGCTACACTGCATCAAGTCCCTTTACAAATATACAGTATTTTTTCTCCAGAGTATAAATAACAACTGAACAATCTTGTAAAATGCATAAAAATGTTAGAAATGACCAAAGGTGGCTTAAGTGCAGCTAAAAAAACTCACAGTACATCCATTGTTATTGCAATTTGAAAATATTAGCCTATTATACCTTTAGTTATTTAATGTAATATATCATGATGAAAGTGTAAAACTTCTTTTGTGCACATGTACTGTATTGGTGTGACAGTGACAGTGTTTGTTCCAACTTCCTTTTTCATTCCACAAGAATGTGCCATAGATCTCTAATGTAATGTAACAGCCATTGGAAAATTGACTGCTATTATTGAGGGATCCATTCTTTCATCACTGCCAACAAAAGCAACACTTGAATACATGATATCGGTGTGTTATCATTGTGTGCATTCTGAAGTAGGAGCTTACGCAGCGTGCTTGAAGGCAGCACCACCACAAGGCAATTTGCAGTGTGAAAAATTGCTATACTCAGCCAGCATTATTTGACAATGATGAAATGTGAGCCCTACATTTTCCTTGAGGTGTTTGAAACAGTGCAAAAAACTGTAAAAAGGGTGATGGAGGCTTAACTCCTTCTCCAGCATTAGGGAGTAAGCCCAGCAACTCTGTGTTTTTCTTTGGTAGTGCACATGAGTGAGTCTTTGTGCATTTTGTATACATGTGTGCGAACGTGCGACTGTGATTGTGTGTGTGTCTGTGTACAGAAGCCCTTTATCAGATGCTGGCAGAGTGGAGCACGAGGGGATCGATAGAGCTTTGGCTTGAAACAGGGAGACAGTACCTGGATCTCAGCCGACCTCCACCTTTCCTCTCATTGATCTTCATTACCTCCACAGACTGGAGCGCGAGCAAGAAGGAGCTGGACGCAGTGGCCCAAACACAGAGAGACATACTACACACACTCATTACACAAACATTCGTATATACACATATGGAATCACAAACTGTAGAGTCAAAGTAATCTTTCTTACTTTGTAGAATTTGAAGTGAACTGAGGCAAGACACTCAACTACTCATCTTTACAGTCAAATTAAAAATAAAAATTGATTGCACACATTTCGCTAAGACAATGTTACACATAGGCCAAAACAAGACTCTATTATAAGCATGTATTCACACTGTTGAGTTTAATAAAAATGTATCTTAAATAACCAACAGTGAGGAAGGTGTGTTTCAAACTTTTTTCAGAGACTGCCTCTGCAGGAAGCCTGTGCAATCTGCATGGCCAAAAGCTCAAAAACAAGGAATTAAATTAACCTTGAGTAGAGTTGGTTTTGTCAGCGGCTGTTTCAAGGTCAAGAGTGAACAGTCAAGCTCTACTTTTAAATGATGGCACATTTGATTTATTACCACTGCAGGCCATCTTTTAAAGGGGTACTTTGGTGATTTAGTATTGCACTTCAATAAAGTTGAGGACAACAAGAGACATATTCTTTACGAAGACTGCTCAAAATCCAAGTAGTACTTTTAGTTCCTGCAGTAAAGCTCATAAACAGTGTGCCTTTTCTTTTGATAGTTTAGCAGTTTACAGAGTGAATCATCATTCCACAACACAACACTAAGCAAGGTAAATGAACCCCAATAACATCAATATGCCAAGAATAATAAACATCTGTATTTTCAAAATCATAGTGTATGTGCCAACAGAACTCAACAGATTTGGAATCCACTTTAAATGACAGCATCCGTGGGTTGATGAATATGGGTTATTTTAGACTGGAATAATTTATGAATGTGACTGAATGAAGTTGTCCATTTAATTGTCTGCCCATGACCCATATACCCATGCAATTCCTGCTGCACATTTTTGCCACAGGGTATACTGCAGGTTTGCAGGGGGTACACAGTTGTAAATAGATGTCAGAAGGTGAAGCAGGTAAATCACACAAACTTTTCAGTTCTTATATACACCATTAATCAGTAAGACCTATTGTTAGTTAGTTAGTTAATTAGTTAGTTAGTTAGTTAGTTAGTTGTCAGTTTTCTAGTTTACGGAATAACCACTTTGGACCGATTTGAATGATGTTCAAGACTCACTTAAAAAGAGATGGCCTGATCTCAATAGGCTTTGAAATAAAAGTTAAACAAAAATAATAATTAAAACCCTTAGAAGAAACTCTGGTTAGGGAGCATTATCTGTTCATATGCAAATAATGTATTAATTTAGAGTACAGTCCGAGTGGTACCTTTTCTACTTTGTTTCCACAAAAAACAGCAGCAAAATTGGATGTAAACACATTGCAAGCTCCAACTTTCAATTAAGTGGCTGAAGGTTTCATCTACTTAAAGAGAGTAATTACTTTACTCAATTTGATTTGACAGAATGTCCTTGACAATGGCAATAAAGAAAAAGCAAACAAAAGCTGTTTTTGGTCAGGAAAACTTGTGAAATACCCACGTAATCCTTTAAAGATTTTTAAAGACTCACAATCCAACACAATTTACTATTATCAAAAGCAAAATAGCTGGTGAAGACGGAAGGTTTGGTGCTTAGTGACTTTGTTTATGCATTGCTGGTGTGTCTCTTTTCACCTTGTCTCCAAGATGCCAGAGAAAGTGAGGAGAAAAGCAAGGGAAGAGAACAAGTGAATGAAAGGTGGTATATTGAATAACCAAAGCTCTCAGGTGCCATTCTTCCCCTGTGACTTAAGATAATTCAATTCTCCCCCCGTCCCATCAAGCCTCGTCTAGAAGTGGACGGCATCAAAGCTGCATCGGAAAACACTAAATGATTGTAACTCAATTGTTGCTTGGCCATCATTGATTGTTTGCCCGGAAAGATGTTGGAAGTGAGACAAGACACTTATTTTCTCCTCCTCTCCCACCTTCTGTAATCACTTTTGGGATGGATGTGTGTGTTTATGTGCATGTTTGCACCTATTAGGTTGAAGATGCTTCTGTGCCAAGCTTTCATCTCTACTTGCAAGGTATATGCACTCAAAGTATTAATGATACACAAAGCAATTACAGATAAGGGAGTACAATTGCATGGAAAAAAACAGTGCTCTTTGGCCATTCACATACACAGAAAACAGGTCATTTAGTCTGCCAAACTCCATACAGCTATAGCATGACAAAAGACAGATCTACTTTACTTTCCAAAATTAATACTATATTGCATTGTGGTACAGTTTTGATATGCTCAACTATGCCTTACTACTGTCAGGCCTACTGCCTTCAAAACACATTTATCAAATAATACACAACAAATTCAAAATGTGTTGTATACGCACAATAAAGTTTGCATGAGAAGGTTGATTTTACACATCAAATTCTATTTCATCATCACACAATGTATATTTCAGCCAATTAAATTAGCTGTATAAAGACTTATGTGGCTTGAGGTGGAGCTTTCTGAGGTCTAATAGAATAACTGGTTTTGGGCCTACAGATTACAGACGGACAGGAGTTTGAAAGACATGAGCACTAACTTGGCAAAGAAGGTCCAATAAAAGATACTGGTGAGTTGCATTGTGGGAAATGCAGGATCTATTGTTTGGGGGTTTGACCCATACTTGAGGCTAAATGATTCTTGACCATTCTTTTTTGAATCCTCCAAATTTATGGAAGTACAATACAAAATCATTGGAGTACCCCTTTAATCAAATCTGCATATGCCACAACCTTTTCTGCAACTGTCTGCTAATGCTTAAAATATTTGATATTGAAATACCTTCAAATTGCAATATATAAACAACAGCGTCCTCCTTAAAGCTCTAGTAATCTAAACATTGGTTGACTTCTCCTGGAACCAAAGTATAGCTGAACCGTGTATTGTGACTGTGCTGTTGCGGAACCAAGAAATTCTAATTAGCCTGGCCAAGCAGCCAATGGTGTGACTTCTGTCAGTCATGTGCCATGTGAGTCGCTTTCCCATAGACATTTGCAGATGTAGCGCTGTAAACAAGCAAGACATAGAGGACAACTTCACAGTGAGGTTGAGCTACTGCTAAATGTTTTATGTGGCACTTTCACAAGAAAAAAAGAGACAGGTGTTTCATGGCAGACAGCCGCTGTGAATGCTTTGTCACCTGTAATAAAAAGTGTGGCATAGGTGAAAAAATGGATTGACCTGCAAAAAAAATGGTAGGAGAACACATAAGAGATGTCAGTGCCACAGGAGGGGGACAGAGTACCACTTCAGTGTCATCCACAGATGACAAAATAGCACCAATTATTGGTGAGATGTCTCAGAGAGGCATTGTGCCTGATGGCGAAGGCATACAAGTGAAACTCCATGCATCCAACCATACACAAGGCAAGGACCACTTACAGTTTTCAATACGCAAGTCTTATCTGGCTTGGTCAATTCAAAAAAGAAATTATGGTACAGAACTCTAGGAGTTCTTCATTAAAATTAAATACTTAATGATGAAAGTCTAACATATCCTACAAATTTGCTTCGCTGCTCCACAACCCACGCTGCTGGACCTCAGTGACTAATTGCTAAAGATATAAGATGTAATAATCACAAGCATAGGAAGCGTAGGAGGTTCTTTGTTAAATAGAGGCCTATGAATTTGAGGCTTTTTGTCCCAGGGCGAGTTGCTAGTTTTAATTCGGAATGACTTGGAAAGCTTATTTCATGTTTAGCTTGTACAACAACACAACCTCACTTGGGAGAGGTCAGGCATTAGCTGACAAGATGCTGCAAACCCACTAAGGTTCAAAATCACTATTCATCATGCTGACATGAGTTTTGGAGCTTGTGTGATAAATCAGTATTTATGCAGAGGCATGAATGCACATGCAGCTGATAAACAAAGCTGTTGGTAAATGACACCATGTACAGCATTAGAGAAGGCTTAGTGTATTTCCTTGTGGAATATATTCCCTGAACAGCACCTGGAAGGAGTACAACAATCCTTGAGGAGCACTTGAACTGAAATTGGAACAATTGGATTAAATTGCAGTATGATTTACAATTTACATGAGCTACTATATATATGAACAAATATGTAATTCATTTGTTTGCCAAAAAGTCATTCATAGACAGAGAAATGAATAGTAGTTATCCCACATAATAATGTTATTGTTATTATAAAGCCAAGTTGAAACTTCTCTTATGAGCAACTGTTTAATTTTGGGCTGGAGGACAGCAAACAAGAAAATAAAGTAAAGCTGTCATTTCTGTATTTTAAGAAAGTCTTAAGAGAGAGAAGAGAGTCTTAAGACGAAATAAGTTGCTCTACAAGTCATTTATTCAGTCAGGCAAAAGGCCGATGCCAGTGATAAGGGTGAGGTTTTTCAGTGACACTCCGAACAGAGATTGTCAAAGATTAAAAGAAAAAAAAATATTGAAAAAATCCCTGCAAATCTGTTTATCATACAGTTCTATAGCCTGATGATTTCTTGATTTG
Organism: Psettodes erumei; assembly: GCA_016785225.1. Classification (NCBI taxonomy): domain Eukaryota; kingdom Metazoa; phylum Chordata; class Actinopteri; order Pleuronectiformes; family Psettodidae; genus Psettodes; species Psettodes erumei. The sequence goes on along the minus strand of JAFBJZ010000356.1, from coordinate 519,259 downwards.
AAAGCTCAGTCCATTGTTTACTTGTCCTGCTGGCTATGTTCTCTCCATGCTGCTTCACTGCATGCATGGCATCTTGCGTGTCATGCATATACAAGTCTTGTTTCCTTTTCTTGAGTCATTTGGAGCCACAAAGAATCACAGTTGAAAACTTGTTACAAAAGAGAGTGAGGGGCTGACAAAAGATATGAAGAAGTGACAGTGTTCATTAGCAGCAAAGTTTTCAAAGTCACGGCAAAAGTTTTAGCAATTTATTACAAAATTCACTTGTACTCTTGTGTAACCAACATTCACTCAAATTAAAGCATAAAGAATTATCATCTTGCCATTTCACATCTCAGGGAAAAGAGCACTGTATGAAGCAAAAACGTTTAAGGATGTGTCGCTGTCCAAGGGCTGCCAACAAAGAATCCAGAGTCTTGAAAGAATTCGACTTAAGTTTTCAACAGCCGTGCTGGATTAATAGATATTTCAAGCTTTCCCTGTTCAGCTGCATCCATCTTGTTAAAAACAGCAAGAAGGTCAAGCTCATGACTCACATCATTGACATCTTAAATTGTCCTCTGTCTGAACAGGCTGCAGTGAATCATGCAAAATGTTCTCTTTCTGAAACTTGCCACAAATGCCGAACATGGAAGTACTTCTTGCATGTGTATCAGGACCAGGGATCAGATTCAAATGCATGACTCAAACAGGCCAGATAAGATTAAATGATATTGCGTGTACCAAATGATAAGTTCACACCCTCACATGTGATCAGTCAGACAGGGCATCAAAATCCAAAAGGGCTTGGCAGCGACTGGTACACAGGTAAGCAGACAAACCAGGCAAACAAGTACAAAAGGGCAAGACAGAGGCAAAAACCAAAAACACAGGCAGAGATCAAAAGACTTACTGACAAAAATGAGAAAACGCTGGAATGGAATACCAGGGCGCAGACAATCTGGCAAGGGAGTAGTGAATGAACTGACTACATATGCTGTATATAGTGAGTGGACTGACTGGCTGATGAGGTACAAGTGTGGTGAATGAGTGGCTGGGAACTAAACAAAGACTGAAAGTAAAACAGAAAAAACAATGAACCAAAAAACACATGACAAAATACAACCGGAAACTGGAATTAACGTATACAACAGAATCATCACAATGTAAGCAAATTCCCTCCTAAGTACTTTATCACAACTCCTCTTGACCCTCACCAATCGGATTAAATGTTGCACCATGGTACTTCCTCTCACACACTTACGCACCATTAGTAGCATGAACTCTTGCAACTACGCTGAGCATGTCATTCCAATTGCCATGGTAATTAGGAGGCCTTGCTCTAACTGAAAGGCTGCATTTCTGTTCCATGCTGTATTCTTATTGTAAAAGATGCAGCAGGACAAACCTTAGGCTAAGTTATTAACCACCTCTGCTTCTTTGTTGTCTCATTTAGCCCTTTGTCAAGTGGTATCATTTTCTAGATGCTAAAACATAACAAGAGGTTATCTTAAAATTTTAAGAGCTTGCAGACAGCGGCAGCAAAATAAGCAAGTTGCTTTTAGTGTAGCTGTTAAGAAATGGCTTGGGATATTTTAGGCACTAAAGAGGAGTCTGCTGAGGCAATTTTTTTGGCCACAATGCCTGATACACAAACAAATGCATTCAAATAGCCACCCTCAAATATTATAGCCACAATTGAATAATTAGACCCAATTATTACCCAAAAAGCCTCACATAATTTTACACCACACCTATAATTTTGTTTGAGTACTACATGAGCCTTACTTTTAGTACTTTAGCAGATAAGGCAAAGAGTAGGAGCTGATCAGGTGATCAGATATGTTGTTGTTTGCAGACCAGTGGTGTAGCTAGATTATCTAAAGCATCTAAAGCATTATCTGTCTTTTGACAGTAAAAGCAAAAAGGAAGCACACCCAAAATGATAGCATGTTGTCATATACTGGTAATGTTAATAATGTCACCTGTGATCTCTCTTCTAACTAAGACTTGCTATCCTAAGGGTTCCTAACTTGGGGTATCCTAACTTGTATGATTGTCCACTGCTGTTAAATCCTGTCAAGTGGCTTTTGAATTGATTGCTGTTACATTTGCCACAGATATTCCCATGGCCCCCAGAGGATGAATCCCGAGGATCCCCTGATTAGTCCTGTCTTTAAATATGGCTTCTTGTAGTGAGGTGGTCCACAGAATGGAAGAAGAAATCCCCCAAAGTGTGGCAACCAATCAGCACAATTTACCCACAGTCCCACTTCTTGTGTATGCAGTCCTATTGCTTGGCTTCATTCTGGTTCATTCTGGTCACAAGCTAAAAGCATCACTCGATCTGCAAAACGATTGAAGATAATTTCTGATTATCATCATGCATTATTTATAAAATAAGTGGTTACATGATGCAAGATGTTCCACTGAAAGGTGTAATTCATTTTTCATAGACCTGAAATATAAATCACAAAAAATTATTTAACTTTGATGAATTTACATTAACTAGGTCAACATTTATATTGTGAACATCCAATTAATAATCCTCCAATTAGTGAAAGACAATAGACATTGCAGACTGTTTAATCACAAAAAGCCACATTTTCTGCTCTGGCAGACAACAAAACAATGTAGTGTAGTTTTACATGCAGCTCACTGCTCCTCCAAACACCACAATCACTGCCAGGCTTACATATAAAAAGGAAGGGTTGCTCTCTGGAATAGTAAATCCTGACTCACTCCAAGAAACAGAAAATACAAAAAAATGGCATGTTGCATGGAGCATAGCACTTTTTTCAATGGTGCAATGGTGTCATTGCATTTGCAAAATATAGTTTTTGCAATGACAGAGGACATCAGTCCACATCAACTAAATTTGCAAAGGCTGAAGAAATTAAAGTTAAAAGGGTTTGCTCTGCTCCAGTCCATTTTCCACAAACCTAAATCAACCTCTGGTCAGTCGAAATAAACCATTCATTGTGATTAACCATTCGAAATATGAGGTCATTTTTGAAACCGATTTTACCACAGAAGTAAATAATAGCACTATACCTTTAAGTCAGTTGAAAGCTCCTTCTACAGCTCTCTTTTAAAGGTCCTACATATGCCTGATCCTTAAATTACTGTATCTCTAACTAGTGTGCTTTACTTTTTGAAGAGAAAATCTGCTGTTGTTACTCTCTCATGTAATTTTGGCTCTCAGCATAAATCAACTCATGGATGGTTTCGGGTTTCTCCCGAAAATCCCCTTCATCCCCCATCTAAAAGACCTTTATTTCCACAGACCAGTTTTCCGACAAGTCAGTTTAATGGACAGAGAAGTAGGAGAAAGATGGTGACCACCCATTTTCTATGATTCCCCATGCAGATAATAAATTTGGTTTTCATTTCACGCATTTCTAATGGGGCTTTGCAGCTCATTTATTAGTTTCCGCATTATGAGGTTATGTGTACACATGGCCAACCGATCAGTTTCTCAGCATAAATTAGTTTGCTGACAGTTTTGTGTTTTTCCAGAAGTTTGACAAACCTTTGATTCCACAGACCAGCATTCTGTGGCGTCAGTCCAAATGGGCAGAGAAAGACAGAGAGAGAGCGAGAGGGAGAATTAAGAGAGTGACCTCCTCAAGGGGGCATCCTGACATCATCCACAGTGGCAGTGGAGACATGATGCTGTCACAACACAGCGAGGTGGGGGGGCGGCGGCTGGCTCAGTGTCACCAGCTGTGACACACTGGGGGAGGACCCAAGCTGGAGCAATGAGTGTGACAGTGATGGGACAGTTCTCTGGGAAAGGGATGGGTGGTGGGGCAGGATAGGATAGAAACAAGAGAAAGTGAAAGGGGCAGCAGTGGGAGTGTGGTTTGTTGAGGATGATCAGGGAGACAAGGTATAAGACTAGACAGGATGACTGTGTCAGCATGGATAGGTCCAGCATTGTTTGGATATTTGAAGTAAAAAACAGTTCTGACCTGACAAGTGAAAAGCTGTGTCGCAGTTTTAAACATATCACTGTCAATAGTTTTGCATAAGCATGTGAACTACTGTCATTAGCTTCTATTTATTGTTATTTACAGTTTACCTTAAATAATAACACAATATTTTCTATAAAACCTTTTTTAAATTTGTTGAAATAGAAGCTTGATGTTTTTGTTGAAAGAATATTTTTCTGATTTGATTATATAAAGCACTCGTTTTCTTTGATTACCCTTGAAGATAATAAACTTGTCACTTGGCTTTATTTCACACACATCTAATGGGGCTTTGCCTGTCATTTAGACACTTTAACATTATAAGTATGAATGTGTATGCATGCACAAGCAATCATTCTAAGCCTATTTTATCTTGTGGGGCTTTTCCATTTAAAAACACAGAGGCAACAAGACTTGTCTATGTATCTAACTTGCAACATTTAAAGATATATATGGTTAAATGGTGCTTTCTAAAGGTGTTGATCCAGTAACTTGCTCATATGGTTCACTTCTCTCCTTTCTACAACGTCTGCACTTTCATGAGGGGTTTGGAGAAATGTTTGTGGCCATTTTCACTTGAGAGTTTTCTGCTGGGGTTTTTACAAAGAAAACATTGACTGGTATATTCCTCTAATCCACAATGGGAGCTGCTTTATATTCTTGAGGTCCTAAGAACCCTTGTGAACCCACATTATTAGGCAGGCCTCACTTGAATTGTTGTCAGTGCCCCACTGACTAACAGGAGTGAGTGACTTATGTACCTTTCAGTCTAGAGATCTGAATTTCACCCCTCTCAGGCAAAAATCTGCACTTCACCTCCAAAACTTTTAGAATTCATTTAGAGAAAGTTATCTTTTTCAGCATTCAGACAGGTGTGCTGAAGGATAAGTAATGACTCCAAGAAGGTTCCTTGACTGAAATGTATCTATTCAGTAAATTTCTTGCATTCTTTCTTCTCGGCACTGTGTGGGAGCTGATTTTGTTCCTCAGAGTTCATTTTGAAGAATGAATCAGCCCAGTGTTTTCGTCTTCTTGTTCTTCTTGTTCTTCATCTTCTTCCACCATGTAACGAGAGGAGCAAGAGGCATGTCTCTCTCATGCAGCAGACTGTATTATGCAATTCTACATGGAGGCACATACGATAGAAAGACCATGTCTGGTGAGCCTGAGCTCGAGTAAGTCTACTGGCTCTGCAATGGTACATCGCATGCCTGTGTGTTGGACCCTTCTATTTGTGATTACTATAAATATCTGTGTGCAGCCTTGATCTGCCATGATCACTGCTGACATCATGCTTCTTCATCCTGTTTATTCAGTATTTATTGGACATTCTTTGGTCTTTGCAAGCTTCTGTACTGCAATGCAGGACTTGTGCAAGAGTCACAGAGAATTTTACTTTTTTAGGTTGAGGAATTTGATGATTTTCCTTCAGAAAATCTGGTAATATGAACCGTTTTTCCAAAACCAGTGCTGACTATACCCAGGAATACAGATTCACCTGAACAAGGTAATAAGAGAGTCCAGTCTCTGTTAACAAAATGGGAGAGTAAGATGATGTATTAGGAGAGAAAAATTATTGTTACATGATTTTTTTTTTTTTTTACTGTGGAAGACTTCCTCGTGGCTTGCACAATTAGTCACTCTCTAATTGTTTTTGCTCAGTCCACCAGTCCATCTTAATATGCTAGAGAGGCCAACCAACATCATTTCCTGGGCAAACATACTGTGTCACACATTGCAGCAAAAATCGTGGCAAATTAGCTGAATTAGAAAGAGATGGAACAATAAAACCGAGGTTTGCACTCAAACCCAGTGTGGAAAAAAATGGCCGTGGCACAGTTGTGACCAGCGATGAATAAGCATGTTCACATGTAGTTTTCATTCCATGCTATTTATGACTTAATGGATGAGGACAGGCATTGTTCCCACCTCATTTAGAGCAGACGAGTTATATAGGCTCACTCTGATTGGCTGAGCATGTGCATGTGTAATCATTGTGCTGAAGTGGATGGCTCAGTATAGTTGACATACACAACTGTCGTTACTTAAAGACAGATATAACTATCTGTATTAATTGTAGCTACATACAAGTGATCATATGGCATTATTTCTTCAGTATTTCTTTAGCTTCCACCACAAGGCAACTGGTGTTTTAAATATTAAATCTGTTGGTCAGTACCATTAAATAATCTGGAATGTTTTATTTTTAGATAATTAGACCACTACTGACACCCAAATCTGTGACTTTTCTGGGATGCTGCCTCTTTCTCACTTTCTCACAAGGTGATGTTGCTGCTTATTTTTAATAGGAGAAATGAGATTGTCTGTTTTTCTGTCTACTTAACATTTCCTCTCACTCTCTCTCTATCTCGCTCTCTATCTATTTCTCTGTCTCATCCTCACCCTGCTTGACAGCAAAAAAACTAATAATATGATGGAGCATCAGCATTCTCTAGAGGCCATTGGAGGGCATAACATATTCTTTGTGGAAAGGCATTCATCTTTCTCTCCATCTGATCTCACTCCTGTCTGCCTCCTCTCAGTGCAAGATAATATGATATTTATTGCAGAATCCAGCCTTGTCCAGACTGAACTTTTTGAGCAAGGTGCAAGTCTTTTTGAAAGGACTGACCGGTATTATGTAGGGACCAGGACTAAATCGGAAAACCTGCTTTGTGTTTGTAGTTAAGTTACCTTGGCACACCCTAACTTTACTCAGTTATTATCTGGTTCACATAGTAACAACACTAAAAATGATTTGAACATACTTCTGAACATGTGTACCTTTATTTACTCATTTGCTTTCACTTACTGTTTTTTTCATTCATTCATGGTCAGCAAGTTGGTGTTTCAGCATGTTACTTGCTAGCTATAAAAAAAATACCCAACAAACAATGAAATAACAAACCAAGAGCTCTGGAGCTATTTAGAGAAACCGCTCCCTTCTGTGGAATGTACTGGACTTTTTGCCACGAAGACCTCTATTGCACTGGTTCCTGCAGGGATTAACTCATATTCACATCTCAATATTAATTCTGGTATTGTTGTGTGTGTGTGTGTGTGTGTAAGGACTAAGGAAGAAAATGGGATTCTGAAAGCTTTTTGAATTTGAATATAATTCTACAGGGGAACTCGGGGTGTGTTTTTTATGAGTTTACTGATATCAGTAGACCCATAAGAAGGATCTATAAAAAGTTTCCCGTGCATCTTCTTCACTTTTGTTTAAAATCTAATTAGACATTCATCACACTGTTATTTGAGCTAAGACAGTGTGCCTGAAATCCCCAGATGCCTGAAACCAGCAAACTCAAGTGCTGACGCTGACTCACAGACTAGACTTGGTTGAGTGGCATCAGTTTAATATAGCCAACTGCCTCTTGCATATTTTTCTTGTAAATGACCCTTCGTGTAACTGTCATTATCACATCAGTTTCCATTCCCACGTCTGACTGTTACGCGGTGTCTTTTCTTCTCTCTGTCGCTTCTCCGTCTTCCCTTTAAAATACCCCGAGGCATACAAAGCAAGTCCAGGTTGAATTACCATTACCGGTGTGTGAGAGCAGGTGTTTGTCGGTGAAGCTCCACCCACACTCCCATTCCTCAGCTCCTGCAGCAGGTCCACACCTCAGAGCCAAACACACTGAATATCAATGTGAGACTAAGTCAGTTAACATTGACACAAGGTCTGCTGGGACACACTAGCTCACCAGTTGGGAAACATCTTTTTGCCACCGCTCCCCTGTGTCAAAAGGTAAGGTGCTTTATTTTATATCGACATAAACAAACAGATACATCAATAAAACAGATAGAATAAATTATTAAATCAGTAAACTAAAATCTGAATTTCAGTTAATTTCAGATGTACATTAGATGAATCCAAGAGGACTAAAGATAGTGTAAGGAAAATGGGACACTAAAATGGCAAGAGCACTGATCAATCTGTTCCTTTTCTGTCATACAACCAGGGAAGATCTTGTATGTCAAGGGGGAGAACTCAGCCTTGGCGCATACAAAGGAATGAGATTTGTAAAGACAGATAACTTGAAGCAATGTGAAAAAATGTGTAGCCTTGAAAAATGGAAGAAAGTCCGGTGGAATGTTCAAAGGCAACGTGTGCGAATGATGAGGAAAGAAAGAAAAGCAGGACTGGGAAGACAGAAGAAAAAAATCGATACACACAGGAGAATTTTAACCCCACCTTGTTAGTGAGTTGAATTGACTCATACAGGCAATGTTGGATAGAGAAGCATTTGCAACTGGTTCAACCTGTGGAGCAAGTCACAGTCAAGGCTCTATCATTGTGTGAGATGAGGTGCATATATACACAAGGGGCTAGATAAAGCTGTAGGCATAGAGGTGATCTGCACTAAGGATCAAGACAAGCATAAAGGTTTATTTCCTAACTAAAAAATTACTTTGGCACATTTGGACATTTCTGGCAAACATCTCACCTGCTACCCTGATGCTGACAATTGTTTATGCCCCCCACGCCCACGTATGACTCTTAGAAAAGCCAGCACTGTGGATGACGAGAGCAGTATTTGCATTGCTCTGAGTAGCAATCGGAAACAAATGCATCTCATAACCAGCAGTTTCTCAGTTGAGAAAGCATGATATAGCTCATCTGTCACAACAAAAGGGAAAGACAAACACACTGCGATGAGATGAGAGGCCTGCTGCTGTTGGCAGGGGAGGCAACATGGCAATCTAGAGCAAATATGAAAAGAAATTGTGGTCCAGCTTTGCCATCATCCCTGAGACAAGATATACAGTCCTCTGTCACTGAGGATTTGTTTCCTATCTGGGATGAATGTCACTTTGTATGAAAGTGCGTCAGAAATCCCATGCTCTATGAACATGAGCAAAAGCAAATAATCATACTATTTGGTTTATAATCCTACTGAATTTAGATTTGGTCCTATTTTTAATGGCATGCCTGATGATTCAAAACTAAGAAGAACTCCTTCCAGCTTCTTCTTAAAGGTAAAATTAGAGGAGCATCGTTTCTCAAAGGCAGAGGCTGAAACACATTTTGAGATTAATATCACTGGTTTTATTATCCCCTCAGAAGGAGAGATAAAGTGGTGGTATCATCAGCGGTGATTGGAAGTGGCTTTCAGTGGCTTTCAGTAACCAGTGTTGCGATTGTGAAGGCATTCAGTGAGTCCAATCGTTTCATGCTCTGTAATTTAATAGTCAGGAATGCAGGATGAGTGAGAAAATAGTGACTGATTTGACAGCTCAGTGTGTCTACAGTGATGGCGGGATGCTGAAACAAAGGCTTTCTGAATTCAAATACATGGGATTAGATGAAGCAGGATTGAAATGGAACAGTGGACATAGGCTGTTATCCAACTTGTTCCCTGACAGGCCGTGAGCATTCATCAAATTGAGATGTAAACGTAGAAGAGAAATAAAACGTATTTCTTCCCCAGTTGTTAAAAAGACATCCTTGAGAAATCGTAACCCATATGCAGCATAGCAGACCCTCCTCATGACCACAATAACATAAGGAAAAACATGTTTGCCCACCTGTCACTCCAGAGCTCCCACCACAAACTATATATGTGAGTAGGCTATCTAATAGATTTTAGAGCTCAGTAATTCAGCAATGCACATGCATGCATACTCCAACCTACAAGTACTTCATTAAAGCATCCACTAAACCCCACAAAGAGAGAAAAATGGGAAAAGGATCCATTACAGCTCCATCTTTAAAGTCTGCACACGATCAGACCATCAAATCCACATGGCAGTATTTCAACTTAAATTCCCTCCACAAATGACATGCTATCCCTTAACGGTGCTTTGGAGACTGAAATAGGCAGTTGGGATTACAGATGTAACTGCGGCTCCCTGATCAGCCACACTGTTCAAATAGCTGACTGATAGAGTCAAGCGTATTGGTTTGTCCTTGCAGCAAAGGGAGGCTCCGATGATGACTCACTCATTGATGCATAATGAGTTGGTATTGAAAAGGTAGCTCTGTTTAAACAGAAAACAGCTATGACAGAGAATGTTTGTGAGAATGGTGTCTGGTTGCTGTATCCTCAGGGGTGCTCACTATTTTGAAATTGCTTTTCATTGCATTCTTTTTTTGACTGTTTATTCGACTTCTTTTGGGTGAGGAATAACACAACTGAAAAAGGTGTAATATTACCATTATAGTCTCACTGATAGAAGAAACAGAAATCCATAGACCTATAAATGTAAATGACCCTGATGAGGTGATGTTATCAGGGTTATGTCGGCCTGGATTAGGAGCCTACTGATTTATAACAGAAAGCCTGCTTTATAAACTGGCAGTACAATCAACAAAAAACACAATCAAGTTGCATTATAGGAAATGTAGGACCATGGATTGCTTTTCATCTTTACCCAATTTTGAGGGAGTCAGGATATATCCGCTGTTACATAGATTTTAACTCTTCTCATTAAACTTCTCTCTCTTTCTCAAGTGCACTACAAAATCCCTGGAGTATTATTCACACCCTGGTTGTGCAGTATTATTGATCTCATAAATAGAAAGAGAGTTCTTTTTTTACTTTTAAGTGCTTGTTACTATCCTTTTTCCAATCTCCTTTTCCTATCTTCATTGCTCAGCGGTCATGAACTGGTCTGCGCTGGAGGCACTCCTCAGTGGGGTCAACAAATACTCCACCGTGTTTGGCCGTGTCTGGCTCTCCATGGTCTTTGTCTTCAGAGTGATGGTGTTTGTGGTGGCAGCCCAGCGGGTGTGGGGTGACGAGAGCAAGGACTTTGTCTGTAACACGGCGCAGCCAGGCTGCAACAACGTGTGCTATGACCACATCTTCCCCATCTCCCACATCCGCCTGTGGGCCCTGCAGCTCATCTTTGTCACCTGTCCGTCGCTGATGGTGGTGGGGCACGTCAAGTATCGGGAGAAGAAGGACATGCAGTACACCGCCTCGCACAAGGGTGCCCACCTCTATGCCAACCCCGGGAAAAAACGTGGGGGGCTATGGTGGACATACCTGGTAAGAATGAAGGTTATGAAAGTCAATATAGAAAAGGTTTTGCTGGAGATGCCACATGAAATAAAAAGAAACAAACAGATGCAGCAGTGCTTCAGCCTTGACCAAAGTGATGTTAATCATCGTAAGACATGGTGAAATTGCCATGCATGAGTGGCCTGTGTACAAGAGGCTGGAGAAGACAGTTGTGTAATGACATATTATTTGTTTTGCCCTGATAGAAAATGCATCATTCTTTCAGTTATCATCAAACTCAAACCAGTGGATGCACAGACACATTGATTCCTCTGCCATTTGCTGTAAACCTGTGTCAAAAGTGTGTTTCCCAGATTAACCATCATTTATTTTCTTATAGGTAAGTCTGATTTTCAAGGCAGGCTTCGACGCCGGTTTCCTCTACATCCTTTACCATGTCTACGAAGGTTACGACATGCCCCGCCTGTCCAAGTGCTCCCTGGCCCCATGCCCCAACATTGTGGACTGCTTCATATCCCGTCCAACCGAGAAGAAGATCTTCACCCTTTTCATGGTGGTGTCTTCTGCTATATGCATCTTCATGTGTATCTGTGAGATGATTTACCTCGTTTGCAAACGCATCCAGAAACTTGTTAAGAGGAAGACTGAGGCAGACAGGAGGATGTTCGTGGAGACTCACGAGATGGCACCACTGGCAGCGCCCAGGTCAGATTTCAGGTCCAAAGCATCAATCAGAATAGATCCCACAGCGTCTATCCAGAACCTCAGCAACATTAAGGCTGAAGAGGCAACTGAGAAAAAATAATTTACAGTATGGCAGTGGCTATGCTGAAGAAGAACTGAGTAAGTACTTAAGGTGCCAAAATATGTGTAGAACTGTTGTTCAATGCAACGCTCAGTGCAACAGATATCTATCACCTCAGGGATTTCTGAGACAGCATTTTGTAAATATTATCATTTTAAATGACTTTCTGCACAATTGCATACCTGATATATGCAAATTAACTCATCCAACAGAGGATTAGGTAGAGAAGGGTTCAGAGAACTTTTGTTTGTTTGTGTGTGCAAGTGTATGACTGCGTGGATGTGGGTGTACTGTTGGCCAGTGGCAAATTTAAGATGTTATATCAGATTCTCGTAAATTAATCTTTAATGATAAGACAATGAAAGATGCCAACTGATGTAAAAACAGGGTGAACCCTTTGCCTGAACATACATACTGCCCCCTAATGAAAGAAACAAGATAAAGCACAAAGAGAACTTCCTTTCAAGGTGTGACAATAATCTGCAGTAATCCGTTTTGGGTTTTTGTTCTCAGATTTGGAATATGGTGGAAAATGCTGTTACTCTGGCCCTTGTTGACATTTTCTGTGCTCACATTAGTAAATCTGAATTGGTTAATCAGTATCTGATACATGTATGCACTCTGGTGCATGGCATGGTACATGGCAAAACATGTTTTTATGCCCACAAATCATTTTTTAAAATAGGATGAATGAAGAAAGATTCCAGATAATATATTTTGTTGTACACATTATATTTATTGATGTTATTAATAAAGTTATTTCACTGTTAAAATTGTTTAGTTTGTGTGTTTCTTTGTTGTTTTGGAGAAAAATTAACTGTTATCATCCATGAGAAAACGTCAATGAAGCGACTTCATGATATACATACTACATCCCCCATACTGCAACAGTTCAGTATGGAAAAAGAAGAGTTAGGGGGTTTTTAACAAACAAAAATAAATAAAAGATGTTTAAAATACATTAAAATTGTGTTTAAGCATTAGGATTTAACTCATGTGGCACCAGTGCTTTGTGCAGTGGTTGATTATAATATTGCAATTGTAGTTTTGATGGATCAAAATGTGAGTAATCCCTAAAATATTGTGAAGTCAGAACTCAAGTAGACTTTCAGTAAACCCAGCAAATATTACAGGATTAAATCGTCTGTGAGTAACTCACTAATTACTGGGTTATGTACTGGAGTCATGGACACTGCGATTGAGCAAAAACGGTTCTGTCGTCATCACTCCGATGTCCAATCAGAAGGAGCTGACGCGAGTGTGGTTTTGATCGACTTGCAAATGCACCAATTGTTAGCCAGAACCGGACGGCACTGTATCCGCCTTCAACGCTGCCCCGGTGGAGGAAGTGAATACAGTCAAACATGAGTTTCCACTACGGCCAGGTACTGAAATACTGCTCTTTGTGTGTTGTGTATATTACTGATAATAACGCATCAATGGTGTCGAGTAACTGCGTAAGCTGTTTTATTGCCATTATATAATGTAAGGAAGGTTTATGTCATGGAAACACGACTTACGTCAGCCATTAAGTTCTTTACTGGAGCTAGCAGGGTGTTGGTACAGTGTGAAGAGTTGCAGTTTGTTGGTAATATTTCACTTTCAAATTGCGTGTTCTGTTATACAAATTTAAAATGGTTTCCAGTTGTTGATAAAACAATATGTGAATGTTTGAGTTGACGGCTGTTTTGGATTATTTGTTGCGGAAGTCAATGTAACTGTGGTTTCCTGAGCAAACCAACGTTGGTAGGTACTTTCATCGATGGAGGACGTATACAGAAACTTTACCCGAGTAAAAGTGGCAATAGCTCCCGGTAAATATATTCCACTACAAGTTAAAGTTTGTTCCCCTTGAAGGGATTTGAAGGAGATTTTGCCAGATAACTGTATTTTAAATGACAGGTATTCAGAACGCCCCCCCCTAATGTGTTACATTGTTATACTGTACACATCAAACTGTTGACGACTTGGTGCTTCTGTACATACCCCTAAAGTACTCTGTATATGTGTATGCTTTTATTCCTTGCTCTTATTGTGTAGTATAAGTGAACTTTGCCTTTACTACCACTGTAGGGCTATCCAGGAGCAGGTAACCCACCACCAGGTGCTTCATATGGCGGAGGCCATGGTCCCTACGGGCCTCGCCCATCAGCTCCTTATGGAGGCACAGCAGGTCCACCAGGAGGTCCTTATGGCGGTTATGGAGCACCAGCTCAAGGAGGGCAATATGGGCATAGACCAGGGGGTGCCCCCAGCGGGCCTTATGGAGGTTATGGGGGACAGCCTCATGTTGGACCGTATGGACACCATGTTCCTGCAGGTAACTATAGACTGAGACTGGAGCTGTGTAAGCATCAGTAGTTCCTTTTGCCCGTGGGATTTGGACAGGCATATTCTGAAACGTGAGGAGACTGCAGATAGGCTCTCATTCCTTTCTTCATTGCTTCTCTCTCGTTTCCGTCCTCGCTTGCTCTCCGGTGGGATGATGGATCGAAAATGACTTTCGCTCCCAGACAGTCATGTAGAGACAGGGTTCAGTTTGTGCCCCTCAGCAGGATTACACAGCTGGAATGATAACTCCAGTAATACTGAGTGAGGGCTAAACAGAGTAAGAGACAGATGGGTAAAGAGTGTGTTGTGTGTTTGTGTATGTGTGTGTGTGTGTGTGTGTGTGTGTGTGTGTGTGTGTGTGTGTGTATATGTATGTATGTATGTGTGATTACACTGTTTCCTGTTGCAGCTAAGCTGAAGTCAGAACTTGATGAGCCTGTGTTGTCATCACTCCCCACAGGGACAGAATCCATCAGGGTCCGACCTGAAGTGTCACCTGTCCCGCTCTCCGCATTCATTTTTTCAGTCAGCTCTTCCTCTGCTCCATTCCCAATCCTAAACCATAATTAACACTCCCTTTCTTTTTTCTCCATGTACTCAGGTAAAGGCCTCCTCTCTCCCTCTCACTGAGATGACTTTTTTCCCAACCTTTGACTCTGCTGTTGCCTTTTTCCCACAGTCTGTGCCCAATGAAAACATTGAACATTTATAACGAATACTTAACTGATTGCCAACTGGTTTTGTAACTGTGAGGAGTTTCCTTATTGCTGAGTTTGCCTACAACCCATTACTTGAAGGGCAGTGGCGTAAATAGAGTTATTTATTATTCATATTAATTTTTCAGCTATTCTTTCAAAATTGTATGGCTCTTCCCCTAGCCACAGAGAGAGACTTCCAGCAAGTGAAATGTAGATACTTTCTTACTTTTGTCAAGTCAGACACATTTCAAATGTACTTCGTTGTTGGAATAATATTAGGCATGTCAATTATATATAGAATATATTCGGTGTTACAGTCATATATGTATACCATACTGTTTTCCAAATCAGCACCTTCTAAGCACCGAAGGCAGAAAACGCATCAAGCACAGATGTATTATTTTTTATGATCAACTTTCAGCTTGACAGAGTCAGCACAGCTTCAGTAGAAGTGTGTTTCTTCATCTCCCAGTAAAAAAAAATAAAATTCTGCATCGAAACGAGGCAGATGTTTCATTTCTAAGAATCTTCACTGTCTTTTTCTTCTTTGTTTTGCTGTTCTTTTTTTTGCCACACATAATCATTATTTCTCAAAGCCCGAGAGCTTCAGTGAAATCATAACTGGTAGAAAATCTAAGGTTGGAAAACAATAAAGAGAATAAATCAAATGAGCGGGCTCAGACATATTGAAAGAAGGCGAAGAAAAAGAAAACAGCGGTGGAAACAAGAGCGTGCAAGGAAAACAATCTTCAAGCGGTGGGCATCTTCAAAGTCACTTGAGTTACTGTTATTATTTCTCCTGTTTTGTTTTTTTGTAGGGAACATTCCTCCTGGCGTTAACCTGGAGGCATACCAGTGGTTCCAGACCGTGGACACGGACCGCAGCGGCTTCATCAACCTGAAGGAGCTGAAGCAGGCACTTGTCAACTCCAACTGGTCCGCTTTTAATGACGAGACCTGCCTCATGATGATCAGTAAGTCATACAGCCGCAGCCAAATGAAATGCCCAGCGGAGCGCGAGCTACCTCTGTGGTGATGAATGGGTTGTAAATGTTCTGACAGTGTTTCCTGAGGCAGAATGACACAGTGTTTAATTGCATAAAATGCTTTCAGAGCCTTAAATGGCCACAGCAAAGGGGAGGGGAAGGTTATTTAGGAAAAACAAATAGTTAAGGGAGTGTTGAGAGCGATTAAGTAGGCTGGTTTTATATGCGAGGAGCCTCCTATCTCTCCCAAGCTTTTGAATAGAAACCTCCTTTGTTTCTAAAAGGAGAAATTCAGGCAGCCAGGAGTCAGCTTTAAAAAAAAAAGACAAGAATGATGACTCATGTTTGTCTTGTTGCCTGTTAGTTGTGCGTGTTTACCCACATTCCAGCTGCATTTGCAAGGCAGAGACTATTGTTATTGTTGCCATAACGAGACATGTGTGATTTTTGTGTGCTGCTGTTCTATATTTCCTGCTAGACATGTTTGACAAGACGCGGTCAGGTCGGATGGACCTGTTTGGCTTCTCAGCACTGTGGGACTTCATGCAGCGGTGGAGGGCGCTGTTTCAGCAGTATGACAGGGACCGCTCAGGGTGCATCAGTGGCATGGAGCTACACCAAGGTATCCCTGTTTGAATATGTTAATGTATAATCATATAAATTGGCGGTTTTAATCTCCCACCATTGTTTTTAAATGAAGGCCTAAGTAAAATTGAAGCAGAGAAACAAAAACTTACTCCTATCTTGTTTCTCTTTCCTCCACCCCTGCTTCCTCTCGTCAGCCCTCGCTCAGATGGGCTACAACCTCAGTCCCCAGTTTTCCGAGACCTTGGTGCAGCGCTTCACCTTGCGAGGTGGGCGACCCGGCATCCAGCTGGACCGCTTCATCCAGGTGTGCACCCAGCTCCAGAGCATGACACAGGCGTTCAGGGAGAGGGACACGTCCATGACGGGCAACATCCGCCTCAACTATGAGGAATTCCTCTCTGGTGCCATCACCAGGCTCATGTGAGCCTCGGGCCACTGACAGTCCCGCTGCACGGTGAATGCACACAGCATTGTTCCCATCATTTCCATAAGTGCCCCAACATGTTATGTGCAGTTTAACAGCCAGTCCACATTATTCCATGGCTTTTTGCTGTAAATAAATAAAGCTTTTAAAGCTATTGTAATGGTAACATAAGCCTCTACCGCATAGCTTTACTTAAACCAGGGGTTAAAGTTATACTGCAGATACTTCTGAACAGTCAGTAATCTTACCATGGTTGCCTTGATGACAGCTGCAGCAAGTCTCTTGATAACTAGCACCAGTACGTGGTTAAAGTTAAGAATAAATTAACTTAGATCCAAGAGGGTACATGAATACAGAGTGGGGTTCAAAAGTCTGAGACCGCTTTCCCATTCACTTGAATATTCTGCAAATGTGCTCACATGCAGCATGAACATGGCCCCGTGCCACTGAAATGATTGCACATTGAACTGAATATTGCAAAGTCATTTTGAATGCATAGAGAACTTTCATTTTTCTCATATAAGCCAGTATTAGTCAAAGAAAATTATATATACTGTATATAGCCGTGACCAAAACATAAAGAGCCAAAGCACTGAAAAATCCAGGGTTCTCACTTTCACTCCAGCGATTGTTTGACCAGTACTTAAACAGATAATTCCAATGACATATAAATTGTATTCTGATGTCACTCAACGTGCCAAAATGGTTCGCCATGCTAGAAACAAATAAATTCTTTTGTATCATATTTTGATGTTATCATTTTCATAATTGAAAACCATTCACACTAATGACAAAACACAGTTCCATACATTTTAAGAGGTTTGATATATTTGAAAGGTAAGTTGTATCCAAGCCAAAGTGCAGCTCTTATTGTACTGCGCTAGTTTCTTTCAGTTGTCATGGCTTGGTGATTTCCAAACCGCACACATTTGACCTCAAAAAGCCCAAAACTGGTTTTCATTTCTCCCTTTGTGGGGCAGACTGGCAGCACAAAAGAGCAAAAGAACCTCTGTCTTCCCCCTCCACATCTGGCGCTTCTTTTTGTCACCATCTGTATGTCTGCTTTATCACAGTCCTCCTGCTTCTCCTCGTCTCATTCCAGATCACAGGCCATCCATCACATCCTCCTGTGCATCCTTTTTGGTCATATCCCACATCCATCTCCTCCTTACTCCTCTCCTTCTGACTTAACCTGTAGCTAAACTTCATAGTCCCACCTCCTTAAGCACACTTTGAGTCATATCCTCCCTGCCACCAACCCTGTCCTGTTGACGCGTTCCCTGAACACGGATGTGGTAAAGTGTTTGGACCGCTTTCAAAACTGAGTTCGGGGACTTAGGAGTGTGGCCAAAAGTGCACCAAGCTTGAAGGTTTCAACCCGCAGAGAGCCATGCGGCAGCCTTTTTCTGGCATATGTGATTTAACCTAAGTCCTGATTGTCATTTCCTGTGTAATGAGGAAATTTCCCACCACTGATCATGCCTGACATCTGTAATTAACTTGGGCAAATAGTGCAGGTCTACAGGGCTTCAGTCAGTGAGGATGTGACACTCCACTCTGTCAGCCCCAGTTTGTGATTTGGATTGATAAGACAGTGGTATTTTTACATAAAACCCTTGGCTGGTGCAGCTCTAAATCTCATGTACTAATAAACAGGAGCTGACAAAATAATCCTGGCACTTCTAAGGTTGGTAGTAAAGCAGAACTGGCACTAGTGATGTTGTTGTCCCGCAGGGGATGAGCACATTTCACTTCATCTGACAGGACTGATCAAATGCCAGTTCTGGCAGCCACAAGATGGACAGCACAGGGGGGAGGAATCAATTTGAAGCACGAAGCATAATCACCCACACAGAATCCTGTTAATCACAACCATTTCAGCAGTCACTTGAAGTCATAATAACATAAAACTCTGGAAGTAGGCCTCTTTTTTCACTCCTTTCGTCTGCACAAATGACCTATGAGTCAGAGCTGGTCATCGCTCCATGACAGGCTGCATCCCAGTTGCTATAGATCAGCCTTGTGCCCTGCATTGCAACAGTTTTATGGAAAACTTTGGGGGTCATCAATCATATGGAGCTTTCTAAAGAACACATACGGATTCACTGCCCGGAAACTACAGTGGAATATTTTCTTCCCCCTATAGTAGTCAACTCTGCAATATGTGGTTTTCTGCCGGGTGACTGAAATGGATGTCAGTTTCTCTGCATCCCTCATCAGCAGCTAAACAAAAAGCAAAGACTTCCAAAACTGTTTGTGCTGTCATACTGTATCCTAAGCCTCTGAGAGCATCTCTGACTTAACACGCCAAACTGTGCTTATGTCAATGCAGCAGGGGTACGCTCACGCCTTGACATATCTGTCAGCCTTTTATATTCCTCGAGGAGGGTTTTGTACAAGAATGGCACTGAATGTTTGAACACAGCAAGAAATTATGACCCCAAGTCAGTGTCGTTGGGAAGGACAAACCTCAGTGCGCCTTATGTGAGGACACAGCTCCCATGGACTGTGTAGTCACTGCACACATTTTTTTGCATTATTTAAATACAAAAGTAGTTTTGATAGATCTACAGCTTAATAAGAGAGATTTCTTCAGCTGTGAAAGGAAACACAAATACACAAATAACTTTGTCAGTGTTGCAATTAGTGTATTTCATCTGCTATTGTATTGAGTCTGAATCAGACAAAAGTTGAGCAAATGGAAAACTCAAGCAAAAAGGAAGAGAAGGCCAGTGAGGCTGCAAGGCTCAAATGGAATTAACAGAGCACACAGAAAAAACAAAGGTAAATGTTAATTACCTAGTACAAAGATAGTGCCGCAAAAAACTAGCAGCTGAAGCCACTGGTAAAAGTCACACAGACTGAAAAAGAAAAAAAACTTGGAGAACACAAGCCACTACTGAGTGAGACAGCATTATCTGGAAGCGCAGCACAGTGAAGACCAGGCTTTTATAGTCATGTTGATGAGCTGAATGGACATCTGCTCATCTGCTGCTGCTGCAGTTCACATTTTAATGACCCTAAATTATACCTGCGTGTGTTTATTTGCTTTTATGTTCATTTTTCTGGAGCAACACAAATGGTCCTGGGTCAAATTGACCCATTGATTTTTTTTTTATTCTTAAATTGTCAGAAACCAAAAAATCCTAATAAGCATTCTTTGTACCTCATTACTAACATCATACTTGATCATGGTTTTAATCATATAGGTCACTTGTTCCTCAATAAAAAATAGATCTTAAACAATTTTTTCTGTACATTGGCAAAACATAGACACGCATAAAATACATTAGTTTTACAAAACCTGTTATCTTTTTAGCTTAATTTAATGTTTTTACCATAAAATAATCATTACAAAGTATTACACAAATTATTGATACCAACTTCTATCAGTACCAGCGATAAAAGCATCAGGCATTGTTGATTGTTGAACGTTTTGGGTTGTTTTTTTTTTTAGTAGTCGTGC
This sequence comes from Psettodes erumei, assembly GCA_016785225.1. Lineage (NCBI taxonomy): Eukaryota > Metazoa > Chordata > Actinopteri > Pleuronectiformes > Psettodidae > Psettodes > Psettodes erumei. Next base: position 499,037 of record JAFBJZ010000356.1, on the reverse strand, counting down.
AGGGCAAAGAGGGCAAAGTAGTGCAGTACTCGTGCCACTAGGGGGCGCCGCAACACTGAGGCACACAGCTGATACCCTCTTGGTTGGAGCAACGAGACACTCATCGGCCAGCCAGGAAGTTTACGGACCGGAACACGGAAGTGATCGACTGCTGCATCAACGTGCTAACGGTAAAGGTGAATGAAGGCTAATGTAATGAACCTATATCGATTTTTAAAAAAACAACTTTGAGAGATAGACAGACGCAGAGCCTTTTTTCTTTGGGGGGGTTGAGCAAACGCAGCGGTTGCAGCCCGCGGTGTCAGTGCTCGGATTTTAACTTTACTTAATAAATGACTCGGATGTAGCCGGTTATAAGCAGCTCCATTAAATGACTTTGTAGCGACATACAGTTCACAACCTAGGGACAGACTTGAGAAACGTGTTAATGTATATAATGTTGTTCGTATGGATTCATTTGCACGTTTTAAATTGTTTTTTTTTTGTTGTACATGGGTTGACACATGTGCAGCGAAAAGGTGGATAACTGAAAATGTACAGTTATAATTTCAAAATAATATAATGCAAATTATTTTTACGTGATTTGAATTTGTTTATGTTAAAAAAAGGGGGGCGCTTTTCTTCTTAGCTGGCTCTTATGGTTTCACACTGTGACCTGTAAAAACGCTTTCATGTTGGCCAACGTCCTTTTTTGAATTCAGTTACTTTTGCAATAATACATAATTTAGTGTAACAGGTTTATCAGGCATGAACCACAAGGGGGAACCGGTAGAGAGGAAATTTGATCACATTTAGAGTGATATTACTGCAATTATCATTTACTGGAGGCTGAAATCCATTTATGCTTTTTTTTCCTCCCAGCAGTGGGAGCCAAAGCGGTGTGCAATCATGTGGCCTGTGGTGTGGACTGCGTTGCGGACCTATGCCCCTTATGTCACCTTTCCTGTTGCCTTTGTGGTCGGAGCAGTGGGCTACCACCTGGAGTGGTTTGTGAGAGGGACCCCCAAACCCCGGGAGGAGGAGAAGGGCATCCTGGAGCTGAGGGAGGAAAGAAAGCTCCAGGAGCAAATTGGTCTTGACAGCACGCAGGTGCTAAGCCTGAAAGAGAAACTAGAGTTTACACCCAAAGCAGCTCTGAACAGGAACCGACCCGAAAAGAGCTAACCCTTGCCGGTGCTAGAGACTGGTAGTGCGCTTGGAGCAATGGGGGTGAACCAAAGCGGCAAAAAGACCTATTCTTCCAGTACGTCATACATCTGCACGCCTCTCCGCCCAAAAGCATCAGCTTGCCTGTGATAATATCAGATGATCTGTAGAAGCAGGGGGGCAATTTTAAAAAATGCACTTGGTCTTTTATCATTAACTAAAGCAAATCATGGCAGTTGAAACACCTCAAATGTGGGACCTTTGGGTATTCAGTCTTTGCACTGACTACAAGGTTAGATTTTTTTCATCCATTCGTCCTCTGGCTCAAAGAAAAGGGGAACACTGTGTTTTATTTAAATCAGTTTGTGCCACTGACATGGATACTTTTGTGACTTTGTTACTCAATCATATGAATGTCATTTGTTTACAGCGAAATGACTTTCATGTTCCAGGCCTGTCACACACAAGCGTTTCTCCCTTTGACCGTTTCTTTATGTTAAGAAAGAACGTCTGATGGTGAACATAAAAGCAGAGGAAGAAAGACAGGCCTTGTTGTAGTTCTTTTTATCTCATGTAACCTTTGATGGTAGGTGACAAAATAAGCCAGCAGTGTGGGAGGTCTCTCAGGAAGTTTAAACTGCTTAGTCCCATTGTCTGCAACATCCACTCAATACTTTCATTTTAGAAAGTCTGGATTTTTTTGCACACTAAAAGCATAAATTGTGTATGTGTAACTGAAAAATGTGATTAATAAAAGGAATTTGTGTTTGCTGGACGTCTCACATTGACCCTTCTGCTCTTTTCAGGAATTGTCTGAGAGAAAGTACCTCGACAGAGATTAGTAGTGAAACTTGCATTTTCGGTCCCTGTGCCTTGTGTTTCAGCAGCATTGTTTACCATTCAGGTCTGAACCAATCCCCCCCATTATGAAAGGATACTGCTGCCAAGGACAGAAAGTCAAACATCAAAGTCAAAGGAAGGAAGTAATGACTATGCTCATTCAGCTACAAGAAGGAAATTATTTTAGAGAGAACACAGTAGACAAAGCATTGATAACCTAAATGGGGGAATTCACCAACCTATTCACCTTTTTGGAATTTGACCTGTAACAACTGAAGAAGCCACAGACACACAAAACACCCATCCATTCAGTGAATGTGAAAGCTCCACATATTGTTTTGTGGGTTAACGCACTAGTTTTCATACAGGTTAGGTTAACTTGACACGACTTCTCAAGATTGTTCGTTGTTTCGCAGGAGTATGGACTTTTCTTTAAAGAATGGCTTAACATTTATCTGCAGTTGTGTTCAGAGCAGCAAGTCATTAAGCTTATCCAAAACGTGCAGGCTTATTCCCAGTTAGCTGATTCATAACCAAAGGTTTTTAGGGTGAACCTCATACATCAAAGTCTGTTTGACAAATGAATTCTTTAGAAAGTTTTAAATGGAGAGGGTATAAGTTACTCTATTGGTTAAATTTTCACAGAGAGGCAGATATACATTATAGAATACACAACAAAATAAACCAAAAAAGACATGTACTCAATTAAAACGCACTGTCAAAACCATTTAACTGTGATATTACATCACCTGGACACTTAGATTAATGAATTTATATTGAAATACATTTATAAACTAAAAGTAAATTATTTGATTAAGATTGTCTGCCAAAGACTCTTTGCCAACAGCAGATTAAAGGAAGCCTCTGGGCTTACTTCAGGCACACTCACACCAAGCAGAGGACTATTTGCAAACACTTGACTATGAAATTTAACAAACACTGTAACTGCATTCACTCATAATACTATATGTATGTAAATATATAAATGCGGTTTGAAAACTTTCTGGAGCTCAGTGAAGCAGTTTATGGTTGTCCACTCTCATTTTGCTTTCTGTCAAAATAAAAACATATTGTTCACAACCTAACTGGCTGAATGGAAATTAAATTTTGTCATGAGAGGGCCCTCCACAGTTAAATCTGTTTGTGGGCAACAAACTGGCATTGCAGCACAATGGACACAGTACATGTATAGCGCTTGTGCATTTAGATGCAGATCACAGTTGATCCTGCTGTTAATTAAGTCAGCATCATACCACTCAACAGTTAAATATACAACAATACTGTAGTTACATGAAAACATTCCTTTTGATAAAGTCATCCATAGAGCAACATGAGGCTCAAATAAGTTTCTCCTTTTAAGGGTCATTTTCTGCCCTGTGTATCAGTCCATCAGTAATGTTAAAGAAATATACACTATTCCAGTGAAAGCAGTGATCCACTTTGGTAGCCCACTGCCTTTTCCGATGTGAAAATTTAAATCATGATTAAGATTATTTGGAAGAACATGGTGAGTTCCTGTGTGCCAGGATACGTTCTGCTCCGTTACCCTGCCAGCTAGCGGAATAGGGAAAGATTATGAGACCCAGATTTTCATTGGCACCAGAATGGTAAATGCTGTTGTGCTATCGGCGGTCATCAGCTTGAGCTCCCCTCTTGGATTCGCTATCAGTGGAATGGGCCGCTCCATTCCCCCGACCCCGGCTGTGTGTGAGGGGCAATTACTTAAAGCTGGTGGAAGTTTCCATTTGAATCTAGTGAGGATGGAGAGGTGGAGGTGAGGCTCCAGCTAAATTACACAGATGGGGGAGTTAACAAGGAAGAGTGATGTGTGTTTGGGTGTGTGAAAGGTGTGTGCCTTTGTCCTCCAGGGAACAATCAGAGGACAGGTCAGCTCTCTTAACAATGGCCCAGTTCCTCACAACTGGACAGTACTGTGGGAACCAAGCTCCGAGGCTCATGGGAAAAGAGGGGGATGTTGCGAGGTGTTCCATTGTTCTTGCTGGATGATGGGGATAATAGGTACGGGTGATGCTGGCTGTTCTTTTTTTTTTAAGGAGGTACAATCCAACATCCTGAGTGGACAGGCTGGAGACAGCGTTCGCTCTGCTGCGGGAACAATAGAGGCGTTTGCCTGTTGGAAGGGCACAACTTCCCTCTTTTAAAACAACCACAAACACACACACATAGAAAATCCAGGAATACAGGTATTGCTGTCTATAAACTTGAACATGGGCAAGAAGCCTAAGCCATAAACATAATAACATAATTTATCCATAATTTGCAGGTATAAAAGCAAACTGTAAAAGCTAAGCAAAGTGCTGAGAGATGTACTGCACAGAGCTGACATTAATTACTTAATCCATTCACATTACACATACTGATTTGATCCACTGTTAATTTAAAAATATTGATTTAAACATCAAACATCTGGAAGGTTGTAACCCAAAAGGGCCCCACTCTCCATTCACACTTACCAGAGTTGTAACACTCAACATGGACACAAATCTCTGCAAGCTGAAGGTGATAGCACCACTCTTGATTTACTCCTGGCACTTTGTGCCCATTTTCCCCATCCTTCACAGGGCTTTGGTGGGGCGGCCATGACATTAGGCTGACAAAACACAGGGGAGCCAGGACAAAACAATGCAACAATGCCCAGCGAAGCCCCATTGTCAGGGTGAACAATCCCCAATGACCAATCCCTGGGGAGAAACAATGCTGGAACAGGAAACAGATAGAGACCCACTTCCTGTCCAGAGTTTAAATTTAGGAACTGCTCAAAGCATTTTTGCATTGTTTTGTTGAGGAGCACAAATGCCCAAATTAAGGACTGAGTGCTGGGACGTGACATTGTTATGGATACATAGAAAGTCGTGTGTCGATGCTGGATGAGTGTTGGCACATGCAAGACTGTATCCCTTTCACACATGCACATGCGCTGTAACATTAAGCTCCTGCCCCTTAAAAAGTGCCCTGTGCTGTTTTCAATTCCATCCAAATAAAGACATACTGCATAACTTTGATGACCTCATTCACCTCGTAGCCTGCTATTTCAAGCCATGTCAGTCCCTTGTTTATGTGTGTCTGTGTGTGTGCATATGAAAGTCTGACTTTCGTGAAGGGAAGTCCCACTCGTCATTCCTGACTTCTCCGGCATATGTTTTTGTGTGTGAGTGGCTTTGCTGCCTATCCCCAGTACTTCCTGGAGCTACACAGGGCCTTTAGCAGTACAGCTCACAGGAAGTATGACAAGTAATCACTCGGTTGGTTTTGGCGAAGATTAGTACATCGGTGGACCCTTTAAAGATCCACCCATAGCCTGGTGTAGGGTGCAGTGTTCAGACCTTCCCTTAAGATGAGTTGCCTTTCAGCACAACAGTTGCCTTTTTTGAAGTCCTGCTGGAGCCCTGAGGCTGTGATGGCTCTTTGAACTGCTTTACAGGCTAAGAGCTTGCGTATAGTATTGTGTCTGTGTGTCTCAAACTGTAAGACTGCACTTCTTTGCGTGTGATAAGCAGCACCAACAGACTGAGGAAATGCATCAGCGGTGCCACAGTCAGAATGGCCTCTGATCCCAGAGGTTGCATGTGTAATTGTTAAGGATGACCTGTCACACAGACTGGGGTCTTCCATGCTCACAGCTCCCACTTGTTAGCTCAACTTGACACAAACAAATACCTTCATGGTAAAGATTTTCATTAGAATATCCTCTAAAAGCATTGTCTTTGATTTGATTGCCTTGAATTTGGGAAATAGTCCAGACATGAATAATAAGTAATCAAACCAATGAATGGAAGAACGTTTTATTAATGTCCTATTGTCCTGACTGAGGAACATTCAGCCAAAAACATTGCTTTCATAGGAGGGCTGTAATTTCCCGGGGAGGCAGAGACTGACTGAAGAGGAAAAATGACTGCTGGAGCAGCAAATAAACCTGCACTCACTGTTGTTTTCATCCTCAAGGTTTATATTTGCTTCACTGAACAGGAGGTGAGAGTTTACTCAGTGGAGAGAACAGAGCAGGGCGTTGGGCTTCTCTGGCTAAAAGGAAGATGGATGCAAAAGGGAGCTCTGCTGTTCCGCTGCTGGCTTTGGTTGGCAGCAAAGTAGCGATGTGTGGGTCATCATGTCCAATCTGTTCCGTGACCTCCTGGGTTTTTTATTTTTGAGGGGGGAAAGCATCAGCAGTCACGTGGATGCGCTGCACGCAAGTGCACACACATGGACTGAGATAACAAGACTGCGCAGGAATGCCAGCCAAGTTCTCGTGAACAGGCATTGAACTGGGCAGCTTCAGCCGGCTCTGTCTGGATTGTTCTCTCTACAGTATCTGCCAATTTATCCTTGACACAAAATAAAAACTCATTCCACTCTGAACACTGAGATACTATTCCTATTAATAAATCACGAAACATTTCACTGAAACTGCTCCAAAAAGGGAAAACATCAGATTCTTTTTAATTTCTGTTTTTCAGCTGCTTGTTACAGTTTTTGTTTGGCTTCATAGTAGTTTGAGCCGTTTGCTTTACGAGAACCTACCTCACTTAAATTTCCCATAAGCCTCCTTTTCCGCTGTAGATAACAGCTTATCGTCATGGAGACAGTTCAGTAAATTGCTGGAAACGAGGGCCGTATTGCAGAGGGCTGCGGCTGCATCTCTGAAAAGACATATGGCTACATTCATTCGATGCTTGGGCGAGCACCTTTGTTGAAGGTGATACTCTCTGGATTTTATCAACTGCTCTCCACAAAAAACAGTGCTAAACGTCAGGACTCCTGAGGGGATATTGAAATAGAGCCAGCTTAAAGTGCTGTTCCATCACATATGAACTTTTACTGGCATTTAATTGATGCCATCCTTCTTTACAGCCAGAGAGAAGGAGATTTGAAAACAGCCATTAAATCAAAGTTATTTCCCCTCCTTTTTTTTCTTCCTCAGGAGGTTATGCCCACAATACCCAGTAAGGCTCATCCACCTCTCCAAAACTTGGCCTTTCTATTATCACCAAAGGACTTGCTTGGACACAGAAGCAACACATATTCAAGAGATATTCTCTTCTTACAGTATGTGATTGTTTAGGGGGGAAAATGAAGTTGCTGAGTATGATACTCAGTTGAGAGATTGGCAATATCATAATTAATTTATGTCAGTTTACACTTTATTTTCTTCAAAATAATAAATATCAACATTCTTTCACAATAACACAATATCTTAAACACTAAATACAGTTTTCACATAATCAATGAATGTCCTTTCACTGAATTTGCACATTTCTGTACCTCTTTCAGTTCATTCAGTGTGAAGTCGCTAATGCACTTTTGAGTTGTCGCTCCCAAGCCTACTTAAAGGGAGGCTTGTCTTTCCTAAATTATACAGCCTTTGCAATGAAGTATGCATTGGTCCGCTCTCTCTGTCTCCCTCACTTCATAGATAAAATACTGTGGTTACTAGCAGTGATAAGTTGTGTGCAATCGCAGAATACCCATAGTTTGGCTCCCCTTCTCTTTCCCCCTGAACTTCCCAGTTCATATCCCCAACTCCAGTGACCAAAACTGTCCGGGTGAAAGGGGAAAACTACATTGTGTGTGTGCATGCATGCGCGCCTGCATCCATGCAGCCGTTAACCTCTTGGGAGCTGAGCAGGGACTCAGAGACCAGTACATTCCTCAGTGTGGATGGAGCCATGGTGGGGGGGGGGGCTTCAAACAACTCCAGGGGTTACAGTGCAAATCTCAGAGGAATATGCTTACGTCTGGATCTACACACTCACACACCCCTCCCCCGCACAGTTTTTTTCCACTGTCACATTAAGCGCTGGAAGCCATTACATGGAACGAGAAGGCATCTCATGACTGTAATCTCCTCTCGTAGTGGAGTAATTTTCTTTGCCTCTGGGAGTGTTCTCGAAATGTTTTGATTTGAATAGGTCCATTTATCTGGTAAATCTCTGTTTGAGTGTCTACCTGCCTCTGAGGCAATCAGTTTCACAGTGCAGTAGTTCTTCTTCATTTCTTCCTCATTCAAACTCTCCCCATGTACTCCTGATACTCAAGTGTCATGTGCAGGATAGTATTTGTGAAAAAACCTGGGAGACCCAGAAACCACTGAAAGCTTTTGTAGTCATAGACGACACCTGATCTGACTGTATCAAACATATTGCTTTTGCTTTGACTGGCCTTTATGGGCACCCTTACTGTTTTTAACTGTATGATGTCCATGTTTTTTATAATGGGCTTTAGGGGAATGTGATGTCCTCATTGCCCCCATGCAGTTCACATAACTAGGAAGCAGGTCACTCCCAGCTTCCCCAGATCCCCAGTTTGTCTCTATTACAAGATCCCTGTAGCTCTCACAGGGGTTGGAGTAGGATGTAGCCTCACCCTGCATGGGAAGTTCAACATGGCTCCCTGGTTTGTTAGGCTGCGACACCTCTGTCTGAAGCTCTGCTTTCTTTCGTCCAGCTGGTACCAGCTCAGACCCAGGTAAGTAGTCCTGGCGCCGAGCACGGTAGCGCTTCTCCAGGTGGTGGGAGATGGCAAGCTGGAGGAGATGGAGGAGCTCGACGAGGTTGAGGAGCAGGGATATGGCAGCAATCACCTGAGTGTAGATGGTAAAGATGGTCTTCTCCGTGGGTCGAGAGACAAAGCAGTCCACTGTATGACGACAGGGGAACCCTGTGCACTCAAACTTTGCTGCTATGAAGAAGCCATCATAGAGGATCCACAGCCCTATGATGAATCCAGCTTCCAGCAGAACTTTTAGCAGGATGCTGAATGCATATGCACACAACAGCCTGCCTTTCAGTTTAGTGGTCTCAGGTGGAGCCTTGTCAGCCTTTCTACCTTTCCCACCATCCTTTTGTTTCCCCTTCTCCATGGCATTGTCTTTATTCACATCCTTATTGTCTTTTTGAATTACAATTTCTTCTCCCTTGCCTTCACCACCACCTGTCTTATTCTTGTCCTCATCGTTCCCATTGGCCGTCCCAGCCCTTATAGCCACATATCCAAAATAAAAGATGGTTGGCGTTGAGACAAAGATGACTTGAAGGACAAAGTAGCGAAAGTGGGATATAGGGAAGGCCTTGTCGTAGCAGATGGCGGGGCAGCCAGGTTGTTTCGTGTTGCAGACGAAGTCAGCCTGCTCATCATCCCAGGCAGATTCGGCGGCAGCTCCTAGTACGAGCATGCGAAACAGGAAGAGCACGGTGAGCCAGACACGGCCGATGCCTGTCGAATACTCCTGGCCCTCCTCCAGCAGGTGCTCCAGGAAGGACCAGTCAGCTCTGGACATCCTCTGCTTCTAAGAGAGACAGTGGGTAGATGAAGGATGGATGGACAGATCAGGAAGAATGAGAAGAATGTGTTGTGTATTTGAATTTCTTCAAACATTTCTCGCAATTTCAAAAAAGAATTTGATACCACTTGGTTTTTGGATCCCCCCAGCTCATCAAAACTTTGTCAAAGAATTTAGCGAAGCCTCTTTTTGTGAAATGCTGTCAGCTCTGGCCTGATAGAAACAAACCAAACCAAACAAAACTGTCCTCAAATCACCTCAGCTACCTGTTCATATCAGGCTATTCCCTATATGTCTAGTTGTTGTGATGCAGGTCATACAACACCTTTTCATTTGCATTGTTGAACACAATGCCTTGAATCTACCACTTAACACCTAATTGGTATATTTTTTTGTCCTCTACTAAATTCCCATGAGTTTTCATAAATGCACAGCAAACACATAAGTATTTAAACATTTCCAACAAATGAACTCTGTTCCTCCAACTTTTTTCAGTTTAATGCTGCCTTTTTTTCTTAATTAAGGAATATATGTATCTGACTGCAGGCCCCCAATCTTGAATTAGCTCACACACTTGTTCGGGGGGTGCTCTAACTTCTCATCATCAAGATGTGAAAAACAAGACCCCCATACAATAAAATTAGCTAAAACAAAAACATAGATTGGTTAAGTTATGTAATATGAATGGAAACACTGTACACTTTCAGTGTTCACAGGAAAGCTGGGTCCAAGAGAGGACATTTCAATGTTAACATTGTACAGGAACATCATATATGTTCTTTTTTTTAAAAGGGTGGCTGTATTAATCAATTCAACCAGATTCAAAATACAAAGTGAGTGATTTCATAAAGCTGTTGTAATGATGTATTGTCGGGGTGGGGGGGTTATTGGAAATTGTTGATGATAAATGATGCAGTCAGGGAAGTCAGGAAGTCAGGAAGCCCAGTGTGCACACACACACACACACACACACACACACACAGACACACGCACACACGCATCTGAACAAACATCCTGTTTGGGGGAGTCGAGGCACTGCTGTGGCTTTTGTCTATTTGTTTAGACTATTTATGTTTTTCTATTATTTCTTCCCCTCTGAGAAAAAAACTTTTCCTAATCATGAAAATACAAACTCTTCTTCTGACAGGATGAGACAAGACAATGGACTGTCAGAGATTCTGGCGTGCTGAACAAGCACAAAAATGATAACCAGACTGATCCGCTTCATGACGCATTGTCTTGAGGATTATTATTATCGCTATAAAACATACAACAAAATACTGGTTTACCATACCAGGTTGAAAAATAGCATTAAAGAATTCTATAAAGTAAAAATCATAACCCAATGTACATCACGTTGTACAATGCATTAGTGCCACAGACATTACATGCCACAACAGGGCTGTTATAGATGTACTGCTTTTTAAATCATTTTGATCTCACAAAGTACATAAATTGTTTAAATTCTTACATTGCTCCGAAGAAATCACATGGGAATGAAAAACTGCTACAACAAAGTAAATGATAAATAATCCTAATAATTATTCATTCATACCATTCATTATAGGAATACAGAAGGTAAATAATAATACTAATGAAAGGACAATTACCAAAAGTCAATAAATACACCTGTAGAAATGTTATTCTGCCAGTACACTTCCAACTGCTGAGAACTACTGGGACATAGGATGTTGTCCCTTGATGTATTACAGAAGTATTACAAACGTTTTTGTCACATAAACATTTTTATCAGACTTATTTTCATTATTGAAAAGACCGTTCTCACCTTTCTTTCTCGTGAAGCGTTTGTCTCCTTGTACTGGCTTTACTCGGCTCAGCAATGTGTGTAGCTACTGTAAATGTCACGCTGATGTCACCCTTCCCTTGTAGTGGGGTTTCTGCACAACTCAATCTACTTCAGCCGTCTTTTAAACCGAAAAGATGTAATCGGAAAAAGTGGGGCGAACTTTCCCATGCCTGCCTCTCTGGCCCTCCCTCAGGAACTCGGTCCAGGAAATAGGATGGATGAACTCACAGCGGTTCTGGTGGAGTGCGCCCGGACGCACGGGCGGAACTTTACTGAAAGACCACCACTGTGCTTTAATTACGGAGGGAATATCGCCTGCTTTCGCTTATTTAAAGGTCAGAGGTGAAGAGGCTCGGGAAGAAATCGAGGACATTAAAGTGGAAAAAAGAGAGGGTCTTCGATGGTATGTTTTCAGAGTCAACCCAGCACCGACATAATAAACAGCCGCATTTGCCAACCTGCCCCATTTGTCTTCTTTCAGCGAACTCGCAATCAATTTGACTATCAATTACTGCATTAATCAGATGACAATTGCCTGATTTCCACGCAGACTCGTGTAATTTTCCATTATGCCACGCAATGGCGCCAGTCAGCTTATTTCCAGTAAGTACACGAGGAACCGATCAGTGAAGCCCAGTGATGGAACGAGAACTGAATCGTATTGTATCAGCTTGTAGACTAGACTTGTTTATCTCCTTACGATTATTTCATCCATACGATGTGGTATAAAGCCGCAGCAAAGTCTGATCGTTCACATTACTGTAGGGTGTAACTATAATGTGGAGGATTTACGTCTGAAGTCAAATTGTGTTGGGCTATTTTCAGATCTATCGGGTTGAGTTATACGTTCACTCAATATTGTACTTTTAAGTACAATCTTGAGGTACTCGTACTTGATTCAATCAGCATTTTGCCAGAACAGTTCATCTCTGCTCAAGTTAACATTTTAATACAAGACATATGATCAGTGTATAGAATTTGCAGTAAACTATCCCCATGCATGTGAAGTTGTTTAAATCTATTTAAAAAAGGTAGATCCACCTCAGTCAAATATGAATTAAAAGTGCTCAGGTCTTAATGCGCCAATAATACAATAAAATGATTATGATCGGGACCATTTTGCATAATGAGTACTTTCAGTTTAGATACTTTAGGTGCATTTTACGACCTGTACTTCTGTGCTTTTACTTTAGTTTTTTTGAATGTAAGTGCTTTTATGGAATTTCTACTTTACATTAAATGAACTTAATATTTCTTCCCTCACTGGGATGACAGAAATAATTAGGTAGATTAGGTACAATAGACTGTTTGTAATACTAAGTGCTGTATTTAGTCAATGTAAGTGACCAGCTGTGTATGTTTGTTTGATTGAAGTGTATACTGTCTGTTTCTGACACCACAAATGTATCCACTTTGCTGTATTTCTTAAGTATTGTAGCCAAGTATGCTTTGGATAACAAAGGTGAAATAGCACATGATTCTTTGTTTGCTGATGCAAACTATGTAGCAAGAGCTCACCTTGTTTTTATGCTTATTGGAAATGTCTGCAGCCATTCTACTTTGTTCATTCAAGGCACAGAAAGAGAGCCAGCTGGGTTTGTACAGGCTTTGCTTGCAGATGTGTGGCTATCAAGAACCTGAACAAGCCCAAAATGCTTACTCATTGGAAGATAATGCAAACCTTGAGGCATAACTCAGCAATATATCGGATAATATAATAATTTCAAAACAAACCTTTTGCCATTGGAATATGCAGAGTATGTACTGTAAGTAAAAGCTTGCCGGAGGATTCCATATCTTAAATCAATTTTGGCACAAGCTGGGCTGAATGCTGCTAGGAGCATCAATCCCAAAAGCTTTCTCATGTCACCGAGGAATTGAAGCTCTGATTGATTGTTGTAGAATTTTACTGAAATACATTTACTTCACAATGACACAAATTCAAAAAGCTATTCATAATACCATTCAGTACCATATCACATGTCATAACATAGTCTGTACCAATCCAGCTGCAACTGCCCACTCCAATTATCACCTTCTGCCACCACACTCAGTCAAATTTAAGTGTTTGCTGAGAAGTCATCTCCACACAGTTGTTTCCCAATCAGCGCAGCACCATCATGTGTGTCAATATGTAGATTATAAGAAGAATAAGGAGGCCAGCACCATCTCCCCGGATGCAACACAGAGCGGAGCTTTATAAAAAGCCCAGTAAATTGACAGTGAATCATCCTGACAGATCAGCTTCTTGCTCTTTTCTTTGGTCATTACAGGCAGATGAATGGCGAGGAGGGAAGTGAGGACAGCCGACAGAGAGTAATGGAAGTGTTTCCACTCAGGAGATGTGTTATGCCTTCTTGTGCTCGGTGTGTTCCTCCCCGCCAGTACATTTATTGGTGAAAGTAATTGCCAGCTTCATCTTCAGTCAATTCCTCACTGCTGGACACATGTTAACGGATTTTATGATGGCTCCAGTCCTGTGTGTACATGAGAGAACTCAGTAATGCAGATTTGTAAGTGTTAAAGGAACACCAGCTCAGAGATGCCTTAGAACATTAAATTATGAGTTTGGGGATGAGAGAACTCTGGGACCATCTTTTGTCAGTTTTTATATGTTAAAACCTACAAGACAAATCATACAGGCTGGTGTATCCTCATGGGTTAAAATGAAACAGAATCTAAAACAACAAGCTGATGGGATCCATTTACTTGACAGCAGTACCTTTAGAAAAAAGAAAATACTGATACTAATACTAATACTAATAGAAAATACTGACAGCCAATAAGTCATGTCCATGTTTGTGATTTTTTGTACATGAATAAGTAATGGAGTGAGTGTTAAATCAGCCTTACCTTGCTTTGTTAAATGATTAACTGCAACCACAACCATCGCCTGAAGAAAAACAGGCTGAAACACCCTTTACCCAATCTGTCTTTATCCACTGGCATAAGGTTGTTCTATGGAGGTGAAAATTAATTTTCAGACTGTGTCTAAACTCATGATATTTCTAGTCTTGCAAGTAGCTGGCCAGTTGGTTCACCACTTGGGTTCAGACTGAAAATCTTAGATATATTTACATTACATTTTGTACAGACGTTTGTGGTTTCAAGGGGATGAATCTTACAGACTTTGATGAGCCGTGACTAGTTCCAGCATAAGGTTGACATGTTTACTGAAAACTGTTGGATGGACTGACATGACATGAGTGATCCCCTGAGTTTTTCTTGTGCCACCAACAGTTTACACCCAAACATCTTGTACAGTGCATGGCATTAAAGTGCTTAGCCATACAGAGCTGCTAACGCGGCTGCTGTCTTCTTCATAGTTGATTAAACTATTATTTCAGCTTGCTGCCTCTCTAGATGATCAGCTGCTGTGGGACCACTGCAATTGTATTTAAATACTCTGTTGTGTACAATGAAGGATCAAAAATATAAGTAGAAATATACAAGTAAAAGTAGAGATTTAGCCCGAGACATCACTATGTTGAAGAGTCTAAACAAAAAAAATATGTGAGGAACAGCAAAGATCTTGCGATGTGTCCTGTCAAGTAAAATGCATGTATAAGAATAAGAAAAAAATATTACTACTTCTTCCAGGGTTACATTATGTGATACAGTACTCTTTATTGTGTGGTTGTGTTTCTCACTCTAGCAGTCTGTCATGCTAACAGTAAATTTCCAGCACAGAAAGGGCTGCGTGTCTATCATTGCTGCCTGGTTAGGAAAGATGTCAAAGCTACGTGAGCTATGGGCTCCAAAGCCTTGCATGTTGTTTGATGAAATATGCATGACACGGGCAGAGCTGTAGATCTTCTGAAGTGAGATGTGTATGTGTGTGTGTGTGTGTGTGTGTGTGTATATATATATATATGTCTGAGTAGGCTGATGGGAGAAGGGTGATATCACACTGACATGGTCTGTCACATTCCCACTCTGTCTACTGAAACTAGATAGAGCTATATCCAGTATCCCATACATTTCATAACAGGTTTCTCCTCATTTAATGTTCAGTTCACTGTCACCAATGGCTTTTGACTGTTTTGTGTTGTTAGAACATTTTTTTCTACATCTAGATCTAAATGGTCAATCTTTTTATTTTCCCTTCTCCATGTGTAAACACAGTGTCATATCTACCTGTTGAAATCAAGATCTATATCCAATCAGAACGTTGCCTTGATCCCCCCTGTGGTCCACTTACCATGTGTCTCCCAGCCTTATTACGCCTAGAGAATGCTGCCTGACAGGAGCTATTGATCTCAGCCAGCTTGGAGCGATGCCATGAAAGTGCACATTGGCAGCTGATGACAGCTTTATTAGAAAAGGAGGACACGGTGGATCAACAAGTTTCCCTACATCAAAAGGCCCAAAGGAGATGAACTATGGATAGAGCTTATCACATTTGTTTGGGGATCAATTGTGTAGCCAGTTTTTTGAAAGTGATCCATGTTTTTTCCAGTGGTAATAATGCACTTCAGCCATAGGTAAGTCAAAGCCATTGCTGTAGTAAAACCCTCTGATGGGTATTTGTGTGATCCTGTAACTAGCAGAATTTTTAAGAATGTCATTATGGCCTTGTTTATGAACAGTTGTGACTTACATTTGCCTTCAAATGTTCAAGTGTAACACTGGATGTCAGCTATTGTACTGTTGACTGTAATGCATGGGCAGGTTACAGCTGATGGGCTGTGTGCAAAGCAAATACAAAGTTCAATTTCCGTTAGACTTCCAAGGAAGCCCTTTGAAAGAGTAAGATTAGTCATTCATTTGTTTTTGTAAGATTGATTTTTATGGGAAATACCTGCATTGTTAATACTTGGACTGTGAAAGTACATAAGAGGGGTTATGGAGTTTCCAAATATCAACACAGCCAATATGTCTGGAGCAGAAAATAGCATTTCCAATTTATTTTCTGACCACATTCTGGACTTCAATCACAATATGTGCAAAGCATTAGCAGGTTTGCGTGTGTGAGTGTGTGTGTGTGTGTGTCGGGGGTGGGGGGGATCTAAAATTCTTCTTTGACATAAAAATTATAACCAATGGGTTGACTTGTTTTGAAGTGTGCTGGGTTGTGGGCCTACTGACATCTGGCTACGAAGTAGTTTGGACGAGCGCTAATGAAGATACAAACAGATCGGCTGGCAGGCTGTGAAGCAGGTGGCACAAGGCCAAGCTGTAAACGGTTCCACCCTGGTGATGAATGCCCCGCCACATACATGAGGGGTGAGGGCGCGTGTTGTGTCGTGTTGAAAATGCGGATATTACACCTTGACCCAGTGAACCGATAAATATTCATTAGGCTTCCTTCCATAGAGAGAGAGAGAGAGAGTGCAGACATCTCAGTGGTCTTGTTATGTAGGAAAATGGTGTGCCGTGGCAGAGCTACAGTGTAGCTGACGAGGAGAGAAGGGGACGCCACCAACAAATGAGGCTAATATACTAAAGCCTGATTTTTTTTCCTCCTTTACTTTGCATGAGCATTAACCCACACTTAGTGACTGAAACACTCACTAACAGCAAAACTTGAGGCCCAGTGTTGCATGTTGATGTAGTAAATGTCAGTGTTAGGGGGTTGGCATGTTTAATCAACATAACCTTATCCTTCAGCAATCACTTTGTGACAAATAGACCCACTGTTGGGGTCGGGTGTGTGGGAAGATGTGTTTGTTTCTTGCCTATGCAGGCCAACGCCCAGGAACCCTTATGATCTGAAGCATGACCTAAAAGTGTAATCTGAGGCAGATGTGATCGCACTCTGTTGGTGTGACATGAAGCTTAACGCTAAATGCCGACATCAATGGAGTGGACTTTAACTTTTCAACTCAGATGTCTGATTGGCTTACAAAATGCAAACACTCTAAGCCTGATAATCAACACATTCATTTTTGGTGTCAGACGTCTGATGTGAGCTGTTTAAAAAACAAAAAACCCACTGAAAGCCTTGCATCATGTGGCCTGTGTTGGTGTCACTGACCATGGTGCTGAAACTGAAGCCCAGTGATGTCACCATGCTGCCTCTGTTGCATAGTCGTCACTGCTATTAAAAAATAAACAGGACTAGTTTATACCAGCAATGATACATTTAAACACTGCTGATAACAACAATTGGAGGGGGACACTCATCCTCTGATTCATCCTTTCTCTGTTTCCCTCACATGTTGCAATGAGAAGGGTCAGATTCAACAGTTGATACAGCTACTTAAAAACGGACACGGTTTGACTAAATGTGTGTAGTTGACTGACCTTTGTTGAGAGCCTGATGTAGAGTGATACCACACACCGAACAGAGCTCTCTGACAACGAAATCTGAAAAATAAATCGAGTTCATTATTTGCTAGTATATTGGCTAATCTAGTGTTCAAATCGTGCAATAAAACACTCTTGCAATCACAAAATGGCCTTAAGGCCTATTGAAAACGAGTCTTTAGTTCCACTGTTTTGCTCTCTCCCTCTCTCTCTCGCTCTTTCTGCTCTGACCCATTTACAGTAGCTATACCGTCTAAGTTAAGTGCCTGACGTGATGGCGTATTCAGAATGGGCGGCTACGCTGCTAAAAACATCACGAGTGAAGTCTTTGGCTCAGAATAAACCTACAGCCTGCACTCCAGTGATGTTGTGCCTCAATCCTCACACTGTGTATCAACATATCACAGCCAAAGAATTATACATTATACATAAGCCAGTAATGAACCACTTACATTTGTAAGATCAACCTATTTAGATTTAGATATTCTGGTACCCCGTATTCTGTAGCTTCTATAGAATGATGAAACAAGTCGAACTTGACACCCAGTGTTTTAAAAGACATTGTATAACATTTTGCAATTTAAGACATTTGGGGAAGATACTAAAGAGCAGCGTTTGCTTCTGCGTATTCAAAGTCCGGAATCAGACTGGAAATTTTTTTTCTTTGCCATATCATACATCTGTACTTTTTGTAGTGCACTCCGGAAAATCCTTGACCAAAAGCAACCGTGTAGTCTATTGGAAAAACGTAATATACATTCTGCCAGAATAAAACAGAACAATTCATCGCTCGTTTATAATAAAAAGACATTAAGGTGAATGGCTTGCAAGACTGATTCATCTGTTGGTGCTCTTGATCCCCGCGGTTTGATTTGGCCCCACCTTGAGCAGCGGAGAAGAGCCGCCGAGGATCCCGTGGACCAATCGGTTGCCAGTGATGTTTCAGTGGGGAGCCCTGCATATGAACCAGAGTGGGGGGGGGGGAGAGAGAGAGAGAGAGAGAGAGAGAGAGAGAGAGGGCAGTTGAGAGAGAGACTGCTGTTTCTCCATCCTCTGCTCTCCTCCACACAGCGAACGGGGAGCTGCGGAATAGGCGTGTGTCTCCGTTTCTCCAGTGAAAACCGTCGTGAAGAAAGCTCCACGGCAAGGTAAGCAGACTCGTGATGCCGTTGGATGTGGAGGGTAAAAGGTGGAAGGTGCAGGCGATCCCGTGCAAATGTTGTACGCACACTAACAGCATGTCGTGCGAGTGGGCTGTCATGTGGTCCTTGTCTTTTGAGTGCATGGGATGAAGATTCCGAACACATTATTTGCACCGGCGCGGTCTTCTATTAAACATCAGGGACCGGTCAGTTTGCTGTCAGCGGGGCTCCCAGCTGTGTCAACTTGACAGGAAAATAGAGAAGTTGCGCCATTTGTGAACGCAGGACGACCCCCCCACACCCACCTCGCATACACACTCTATCATACAAATCTGTCTTTGGCCGGCATATCAAAACACGTATGGAAACGACACGGAGATGTTGGTGATCATCGAGTGTCAATCGTGCGTAAATGTTCGCTGACCGTGAAAGCGCGCGTGTGTGTGTGTCCCAGAGAGGAATTCGCGGCGGCTGCAGGAGAACCGCGTTTACACTGCGAAGCTATACAACGATATAATTAATCAGACGAGAGCCGCCTATACAATGAGTGTGGCGCTCGGGACAGCTCGGGGATGATTCCTCAGGACCACCCCGACCCAGGAATCCTCCAGGGGGGCTGCTGCTGATGGCGAACAGGGGAGTCGTTTAGGATGCTGCACATTTATAATTCTACCTGTGCACAGTAGAATGATTAAAGGAGGAGGTTGTGTGTGAGTGTGTGTGTGTGTGTGTGTGTGTGTGGAGGGTCGTCTTTACGGCACGTTTGGCGCTCAATTCAAAGATGGTGACCATTCTTCTTCCTAACATCTAGTTTTACACTGTCACCACCCATTTCCCTGTATCCCACAGCTGTGCTGCCGCAACACAGCGCTTCTTTTGGCACCACCTTGCTATATTTTATGGTATTAGTTGGATTATTTGTAATATTTGTCAATGCTGATTTTGTAAAATTATGGGTAAACCACAGTCTTATGTATTAGATATGTCGATCTAATGCATAGTTAATAAGTTAGAAGTCAACTGAATGAACCTGAGCGCCTGTGTACATCGTAGGAGTGTGTATTGGTGCATTTGCATGTGTAGGTGGGGGGATGTTGCAATAGTGGAGTATCGACTTAATGCACTATGGCTTTGATGTGTACTGTATGCATTAACTGAATGCCCTTGCATCCAGCTCTATGTGCCTCCAAAATCTGATGACATGAAACCAAATATTATCGTTTAACAAAGTGGGGTGGTATATTGATATATTCTTGGTTTCCTCTCAGGTCTATCCTGCTTGCACACCCGTTTGCAGAAAGAGCTAGTTTTCAATGGGGACATCCTCAATCAATTGCACTTTTCTGTCTTGAATCTGTCATATTGAAAATAATGTGATGAAACCGCAGCTCTGTTACACAGCTGCTCATTAAATGGAAAAGAAGTGTCAGTCTGACAGGACAGTAAGACTGAAAAAATGTCATTACTGTACAGTGGAATTATGTTTTTCAGCTTTGTTAGCTTATACACTGTAACATTATGACATAGAATATTACACAAATTCGGAAGAAATATGTACAAAGTATATATCAAGCATTTGTTAAACTATAATGACAAAGAACTACCCACAAAAAAATTAAATGTACACTGCACACTCTTGAAAGAAAGATTTGGGGAAAATGCCAGTCCTTTTCTACAGAATCAAACTGTCTCCTCCTCATTCACCAGAACATGCACCATATTATGAAAAGCAAGATGCTATCAAAATGCCAGTTCTCTGTCTTACAAAGTCTCATGCAACCTTAAAACAGATTTTTCTTGTGTGAACAAAATACAAAAATAATTGACGAGGTGGGATGGACATTTCTTGCAGTGTGTAGGATTGAATTTGCCAAGGCTCATTTTGGTGTATCAACACGCCTTGTACAAATCCTGTTATTTCTTTTCACCATCACATAAGAGGCTGGGTAATGATGCTCCCTCATGATGGGTGCGTGAAGATGAAGTGTTCATCCTGGCATCTGTTTAAGGTTTCCTGCACACTCTGTTCTGTCAGAGGAATTAGCAATGCAGGAAGTGGGAAAAGCAACACCTTGACGATCAGATTGTCAGACATTGGAGAGGACAGACTTACAAGAGGAAAGGGCTTCACTAAAGTCAGAGGGATTCATGCAAAAATGAACCATTAATGTTGTCCCCAAATTTCATGACATTCTTTTTAATAGTTGCTGATATATTTCTCTGGGAGTTTTGTTGACCCATCCATCCATCCCCACCTCCTCCCAGGGCATCACCTGACATCCTCCTTTTGCTCTTGTCATTATTACTGGGGCTGCTAAAGGTCACTTAACAATGAAACGTAGCAATGGGTTGTAATAAGCTGCTTGCACACACAATCTATGTGGGAGGACAGTCTCCATCTGACCGACATTGCCACCACCAGGACCAGGACTTACAGAAAATGATGATCCCTTTTATTTACCCAAGTGATGCAACAACAATGGGTGCCAACAGTATTTCCAAGTATTAGCCATTTAAAGAATTCCTGACTTAAGAGGAAAACTTCATTTGGACTTGATAAAAGGTTGTTTCTTGCTTAATAAAGTACAATGAGCATTGCTGAGAAATGTCATTTGGAGAGCCTCTTTGAAATATTAAACATTTTCACATGTCACATTTCTTCATCATTAATAGCTGCTTTGGAGTCGACCCTTTCAGATACATCATTACTTCTTTCCCCCAATACAAATGGGCAGTGAGTATCCATTTGCAGCAAAGCACTCTGTTACTGTCTCTACAGTATATCAAAGCTGGCCACTGAAATCCTGTGGTAGCAGAATAGCAGTATGGGTCTGGATGACAAGGTGAAGGCTTTGAGTGTTTTCATATGATTACAGCTACCTCCAAAGCTGACCGTTACATGAAAAGGCGCAGGGCAGAAGAGAGGGCGTTGTTTAAAAGAATTGCTCCCATTCATTTCAAATGTAGATGAGGAAGTACTGAGCAGATATATGAGTACACACACACACACACACAAAAACATACATAGAAAGCATCTTTCCATCCCAGTTTTTCCTCTCTTCAAATTTTTTACTCATCTCTTTGCCTCTGTACCCCTTTCGGCTCCCAACTCTGATAAACCAGTGCTGAGTGTTAAGCCATAAAGAGGCCATTTTGCATATTGCATATCAATAAAGAGCATTCAACTCTAGCACTGGGGGTTTTATTGGGCTTTCACAGACACAAGCGGCAAATCAGTGGCTGTGCATGCACAATATAAGCAGGCCATGTTCCATCATCTGTGTGCTTTATTGGGGTTTGGTTTAAAGTTGCTGTCTGCCTGATCTAGACATCAATGTGTCAACATTTATGAATATGGTAGCAGTTTCACAGCGGCCTTGTCATTAAACCCCTAATGGCAACACGAGCAGTTAAAACAAATCAAAGCACTATGACAATGACAGAAAGAAACTCATTTTTGGGGATCAGACATGGAATGGAGGGGTAAGAGGCATGGGCATGGTTCTCAAGTTGAAGTAATCATGAGATAGTTTTTTTGTAGTGTCATTTTAGTGCAATATTCAGCTGAGGTTCTGAACCATGACTAAATCATGGTTTGATTTGAATTGCTGCTGATATCACTGTGGTAATTATCAATATAACATTTACCTTTGAGTTAATCATTAGATAAATGTTGCCTATCCTCCAACTGCATCATCCTCATGGAGGGGATTACTGTCAATATGAAACTCATTCCTGCAGAGAGGCCATGATTAGATGCTGCATAAATTATTGAAGCTAAAAAAAAAAAAAAAAACAGGTACATTTGCGTGTTTTATAATACTGAGTGAATTTAATACCAGTTAATTGTTGCAGTGAATGACAAATCTGCTATCCTGGAACTTGTCAAAAGACAAACATTATTCGTGAACACGATGCATTTGCAGAGGCATACTAAAGCACTTGCATTACTTATCCCAGTTACGTAAGTGGAGTGAGTCACATCATTATGTCAAAATTGCAGAACATTTCATTTAGTGAGTCAAACAGTTTTTCAAGTCCTTATCACTGTCTTCAGCAAACTGACAGAAATGCTTATAGCCTGCTTAAGAAATTAGTTAATATGATTCAGTATGCACAGTGTAGGAAAAGATAAAGGGGCATGCCATTGAGTTGGTTGTGCAATGTCTTATGTGGCTCTGGAGGGAGCTTTCCCAAGGCTGAGAAAATAACCCTGATGATGCCTTCCTGTGATGTCAGGTTATCTTGGCTCAGGTAGTGAATGCAAACCTTTGACAAAAAAAGCCATAGCAAAAATCTGGAGGCATGAAGTTTTAAAGGAAATATCTTTTACCAAAACAGGTAGGGTCAAGCAAAAGGATGCTCTTGGTTGTATTGTGGGAAATGTATGATCCAAAGCTTCTGGGACTTGACTCTTAAGAGGGACTAAAAGTTGAGATACCTCTGATGCTTCAGTTTTTTCATGCATGAAATAAAGTGCATGCCCTTAACAGAAATATTATTTTGTAGAGATATTTTTGCAACCTACATACACAATGATTGAGAAAAAATAATAAATGTCTGTAGGGTCAATATATTATATCTATTAAATAAAGGTTAAGGTTGTTCTAATTCTGCTTAATAGCACCCTGGCATTTGTTTGTAGTAATATTAATGTTAAGCTTTACTCTTGTGTCAAAAGGGCTTTCTAGTCCCCTCTCTCTCTGTTGGCAGGCATGGAGTGTTGGCGACAAGACAAACACTAATAAAATAGTGAGGCCCGTATTGTTAATCCAGGATCGGTGGAGCAAGAGTGTCATATACGCACACGGATGTTATCTCATGTCCTTCACACTTTAATTGTTCACACACCCCTTCACATATTCATATTCATCCCTCTGCTGCCATGATGGAGCCACTCTTATGGGAGAGGTGGCACCTTGTTTTGACACATTTCCCCCAAGAATTATGAGCATTTTATAATCACACCCGCTTTTGTTATTGCAAGATAGCCGGTCACCCAGAAGTCATAATCGCACAGCACGCACTCGCAGTAGATTCAGAGACCACTCATCATGCTCAAAATGATGTAATGGAGAGAAAGATACCCACCCAACCCCCCTACCTTCCAATACAAACTGTGTCTGAATTGTCTTGTGGATGGGACCTGAAACAGAGCTCGCAGGCGAGCGGCAAGGTTAAAGAGGCGAGGGTAATTGCTGTAACCTATCTGGGTGGAAAAATGTTTGCTCGTGTTCCCAGTGTACTCTTCTCTGATGCACTTGGGCATGAAATTGTTCCCCTTTCCACCCTAGCAAGCCCTAAGCTCAAGTCCATTGCCCAGCCCTAGCCAGGCGAGTTGGCCTTTTTGCATGTACATCTTTGTATGCCAGGGTTGTCTGTTTGCCTTCGGCCGCCTGTGTGAGTGTTTACTTGTGTGTTTATTGGTGTGTGTGTGTGTATGTGTATTTGTGAGGGGATGGGGAAAGCGGAGGATGGGTGGGTGTTGGGTGTCAGCTGGCCCTCTCCAGTCCTCTCTGACTGACAGAGTAAGTGAGCGAGCGCTGCAATGATTATGGGCTGCATCGAGGACTGCCGCAGAATGATCATTTGAGAATTTCATGCTAAAATCAGAGAGAGGCAGCACAACAGAGTATGAGAGGAGCTGATTTGAGGACTGCGGCTGAAGTGCTTCTGGATAGGAAACTTATTAGCATATTTTCATTCATATATTGATGGAGGAATGTGTGTTTGTGTGTGTGATTGATGGATTGATGGATTTGATGATTGATGACCATGACTCACAGCCATTCATCACAAGGGGATCATTATAATTCAACAAGTCATATAGTATGAGAAATATAACTCCCCATTCCCATATGTATGTATGTGTTTCTGTGTTTGTGTAAGCCCTGTACCATGAAAAAAACACAATAAAGCATAAAACACAACAGGCTTCCTGCTGTGTTATGTGCTTAAAAGTGTTGCTCAAGAGATGTGTGTGTGCAATGCATATTCTAACTGTATATTCTATATACACTTTCTATACAGTGTGTTTCCCATGACAATTGAGAGCAGGAGAAATAATATAAGTAGTAGGCATCCAGCTGTGAAAAACACAATCTTTTTCTGCATGACTGTGTTGATAGAACCCACCCTTGAAAACATTATGAAATTACGCTTATTTATCAAGACAGAAATAAGTTTTCTTATGTGTCTTTATTGAGTTTGTACTATTACTAAGCACTAAAATGCAGTGTGTTATGGTCTCAGAGTGTAGTCAGCACAAGCATATCAGTCTTAAGAGTACATATCTTTTTCTGGAATGAATCAATAAATCTCATAATGTTACATCAAGGCTAGTGTCTGTTGTATGAGCTTGTTGAACTCTGTAATTTATTATTCAGCATTTCTTTCATTGATCTTTTATTGGTCAGTGTGTTCCTGGGATTTATGTTCCATATTCTAAAATAAATTGATGTCCACTACAGCAGTCATTATAATAAATTTAAAACTTTTATATTTAACATATGTTAAACAAGTCCTTTGTGAACACAGAAAAAAACTAGCTCCCATGAAAAAGTGTGACAGTGCAGGCACTGGGGTCATCATCCCTTTTCACCAGCATCCATAAAGCTCACATATGTTCTTTCATGTCTTTCATCTTCTTTCAAAGTCATTTCTTTGTACTATAACTTAGTTGTAGTTTAACATGAATTATCATGAGATTAGTTATGAATAGAGAACAGATAGGATCCAAACACTTTATCAAACTCACACCAGCACAGACTAAATCAAAAACATGTACTACATGTCCGAGTGAAAAAGTCAGCATTCTTACATTCCTCTTGAGGACGAAGCAGCATTGCTGTTATCTTGAAGGGTAGAAGTTATTTATTCCTACTGAAGAATATTATCATAAAAAGTGTAGAATAAATTGTAGTAACTTTCCCAAACCAAATAAACAGCCAGACAGAGGTACTATCATTACTCAGATAAGCTAACCTAAGCACCCAGGGCAGGCTTCCACAGATTGGATGTCCCAGTCTTGAAAGGGAGAATACCACAAATTAATGGTGTGCTCCTCGGCATCAAAAGTAATCCATTCCTTTCAATTTTGCTGTTGTGTTTTAGCAATGCTGACCTAGACCACAGCCAAATAAGACAGATCACACACTCAATGACATCTGTCTTGATTCATTGAAGTATCCTTGATACATGAGTTGCATATGACATTATCTCTCCCCAGTGCCAAATAAATGGGTATGACATCAGAAGACTTGATGCTAGAATAAATGACTTGTTAAACTGGATGTTTTTTATGATTTAAGCATGGCTTTTCCCCTCATGTCAGCACACTCAGAGGGATGTGTTTTACCTGAAAATGATTGGGGGATTGAGAAGCAGGAGGGAGAGAGCGAAATAAAGGACAGTGGGATGATGGCCTAATGGAGTGGATGAGCAATTGTGTCCATGACTCAGGATGAAAGGATGGCAGGCATTTGATGAATGGATAATGGAGGGGAGCGAGGTGGGAGGGGAGAGATATGAAATGATAGAGAGGCGTAGTCCTTAAATGCTACATCATGTGGTGGCTATTCATTTCACGTACCTCCTGTTCTTTCCTTAAAGGTGCACCTCTTTTTTTCCAGTGTCAGTTACTCATTCCTTCCTTCATCTCCTCTCTTCTTCATTTCTGATTTCCTTCCTGCCTTCTGTCCTGTCTTCCCTATTCCCTTCCTTTTGACTCTCATTGCTTTCACTACTTTGCATTCCTCCTCTTTCATGCTTCCTTCCTTTTCTTCCCTCTGCTTCTCTCATCACCTCATTCTCTGCACTCCTCCCCCACCTCATCTTCTGCCTTTTCCCCTAATGCCCTCTTAATATCTGCCTCCATCATTTTTTACCCTGCCTCCATTTTGTAGACTTTGTCTCCCATTTTTACTTCATTTCATTTGTCTAACCTCCATGCCTTACTCTAATAGCTGTCATGCTTAATTCCACCCCCTCCTCTGTCCTCATCTGTTTGCGACCTCTATATCTCTGCCCCCCCCAACAATAACATCTCTGCTTTCCTACCTCTTTTACATGGAGTCCCTCGCCTCCTCTCCAGGGCCCTCTCTATCTCTTGTAAGCGGGGCAGGTGGTGGTGCGAGTGCATGCTTTCAGCGGGACATGCCTGTGCTTAGATTTAAATAGATAATGGCAGAGCCCTAGTGCTTGTTGGGCTCTCTGAATAATGCAGGAGATCCTGAAGGCATTGTTGCCAGGCATCTCTGATGGTGACATGCATACGCCAGCTCGCAAGCTTGCAATATTGATATCAAGAGAGAGGAAGGGACCCAGTGGCGGTTATTTTTATTTTTTCTTCACCCCGTAAGTCAGCTTGGTTCACTGTACTAAAAGTTGACTCATATGGGTCAACCAAGTTTTTTGAACCTAACTAAACCTTAATTGTGGCCATGCCAGATGAGAAAATGGTTTAAATTTTTGCAACAGTAATTTGTATCAGTTTTTGAAAGCACTGACAAAATGCCCCAATGATAAAGGCTTCAGACCAGTCATGTCATTTTGGAGTGGTGGCCCACTCTCACTGAATTGGTGCAGGGGAAATGCTTAATTTTCTGAAAATGCTGATGACAAATGTGTCTTTCATGTCGACTTGTGAAATCATAGTCACACATGAACAAAATATTTTGTTTCAGTTATGAGAGCTGCTGGATAAGAGTGTAGATTTCCACTTGAGCCTTTTAAGGGCCAAGAAAAAAGCCAAGTTCAAACAAATTCAAACTGGCACATAACTCATTCAAACTACTTCAAGCGCAATCTCGGACGCATAACCCTGCATGTAAATTTTGCTACCAGACCGTGATGGGCTTTTAACAAGCTTGGGTAGGGCAAAAAGTAAGCAGTCTGACATGGTTGTACAGCCCTCAAATGCTACATGTGAATGCTATGCACATGGTTAATCGAACTAGCAGTAAGTGGCAGTTTTTACCACTTAGGCCCTCGCCTATGGTGCCAGTGCAGCAGGGGCTCAAGGACAAGCTGGAAAGTGCCTCACACATCCCAAACCCATTCCTTATAAAAGTCACAACTCAGTCAAAACATGAATCGCTGTGAGTTACATTTAAAGTAACAATATTTCCTAAGATCGCTGCAGAGAATCATCCATAAATCATAAACAATACACAAAACAGCCACTGCATATAGGTTTTTATTCCAAATCAAAACTATTAACAAATGACAATGTGCACACCCAATTCATACATCCACACTCATTATTAACCAAGTGCATCAGTTCAGCATGTAAAACTGTGTGTGACGTGTGACAGGTGACAAGCAGCGATGACTCCATCTTAACATTTATCTATCACCAGCTCCAAACATCTGGTGCAGCCAGATTTATTTTTTGAATAATAAAAATGAGCAATCGCAGCACAGTCATTTTTGTCAGCTCATGGTTTTTCATTACTTGTCACCTTAAAATCATTGTAAACAAGAGTAAATAAATGATGCGATGCTGTGCTCTAAAACACCAGCTGAATCAAAATTGCTTCATAGCTCTTAAATATGAAAATCTCCTCCCTCGACTGCAAATAATTTAAAACTTGCACTTTACATTTGAAGCTGCAATGGCGATGGGAGTTACATAACTCATACCTGTGGGCGACCTGCTGTAAAGATCGTGTTAAATGTGCTCAGGAGAAAGTGATATTGGAGAGTTTACTCATTAACGAGTGAGAAAGTATAGATCACAATGATAAGATCATAAATACAGTCCTCTTCATCTTCTCTTCCCCCTCGTTCCCTTGATGACGGCACTGTTGCTGATGTTGTTGGATGATCTCATCTCATGTTCTTATGGAACATAATCATAGGGGTGATTGTTTAACTGTGTCTATTTATCACAAGCCACTGCACTTATGAGTATCAGTGTTATCCATTCTGTCGTGATCAGTAATCTTCCGGGCTGCTGGGCAGCTCATCCGAGCTTTATAGATCGCCTGGTCTTTCAGAACAGTCAGTCATGATACCACGACAGCTCCGGTCAGTTGAGGGAATGATGGAAACTTGTCTTTGAAGAAATTTGTCTCTTTTCAAATGGAGGTAGATTTGTGATCAGATGTGGGCAAGTTGTGACATTTTGTGCTTTTCAAGGTTTTTGAGCAGTCCAGGCAGCATAAAAAGTCCAACGAAATAAGAGGCACTATCATAAAAGGGAGAAATAAGTGAAGCTGTAAAAATGAAAAAAAAAAATTTACCCCATTGTCTCCTGGTATTTTAGCTGCAAGCTATGCACTGGCGCTTGAGGAATGAAGGGGGAAAAGAAGATAGAGAGAGTGGTGTTTGTGATCTTATCTTGTTATTTTCTCTCTTGCTTGTTATTCACTACTTTTTCTGTAAAGCCTTCTCCTAGAGGGACCTTCTTACTTTTTGAGAATGCAGGGTTTGGTCCCTCAGGGGGGCATTTTAGGGGAGCTGGTTGTGTGTAGCGGCCTTCGTCTGTCTGTCAGAGAGAAAGGGAGGAAAGGGAGGGAGATGGAAATGGGTGGAGAGGAAGGACCAGACAGTGTTTCATCAGTGGGGTGCTGAGTCACAGTGGGATGCAACAACGAGATTGGTGCTTTGCCATGGACGAGAGGGAGAGAGAAAGAAGAAGAGACAGATTAAGTGAGAGTTCTGAGAAGTAAAGCTTCGGTGGTCTCCTTCCTCCATCAAGGTTTGAAGGTCTCAACAACAAGACCTTTAAAGACATTAACCTTTACAAACAGGATGGGAATAAGTAGAATTGAGGTGCAAAGCATAGAGGAGAAAGGAACAGTAACTGACAAGGAGGGGCTTTTTTTCAGGGGGTTGGTTTCTAAACGGCAAATATCTAAAAGAAAAAAAACGCACAAGCACTCCCCGAGTATAACAAACTGACATAAGAAAGAAAACAGAACCACAAGCTCAACACTGCAGGTCCACCTGGCTTATATAATGTGGGTGTCCCCACATGTGGGCGCACATGGGCACTCCTGAGATATTTAAAACATATTTCCAACTAACTTTTACCCATATTTCCCTTTACAAGGTACAAATGAATGCAAACTTAATTAAATACACAATGACAACACATCATCAAAAACACATCACATTCTCCCTTCTCTCTTCTTTGGCCACTTGGTTTGTCCTAATGAACTAAGTAGTAGCTGCTGGTGTTAAGTGGCTGCATGTTTGCGCTGCACTCCATGAAGACACGCCCTCAGACCTCAAAGTAGACCTCAAAGATTAGTGCAGGTTTTCAAAGTATGTCCACAACATAACATGAAAATAATCGACAGACGTAAGAACGCTTAAATTTAAAGGATTTGAGACATTTTAAATGGGATTTGTGCACACTAGGGGGTGGACGATACAGACATTACACAACCAGTTGAAGACATTAATCAAATAAGGAAAAACACGAGTCATAAATGTTTAAACTAAATGTTTTAAAAGACATTTTGAAATGTCCTGTAGTGATTATGTGCCTTTTGTTGAAATATTTTAATTTTGAAGCTGGCAAGAAATGACATTAGCCGACACCACATTACAAAAACAAGTACTTCAATGTTAATCAGTTCGTGACAGACTTACTCCATTTACTTGTCATGTTTTCATTTTAAATACTACACTTGTTTAATCCTTATTATTTGAGTTTCCAGCTGAGGGAATCTTTTCAATTTGTTTCATTATTGAAAAATATGACAATAGAATGAAAAGAGTCTCACACAGACCACAAATGAAAAAGCAATTTTGTCATCTATATTTTTCCCCAAAGTAAAAATTCATTGCATTGTCATTATATCATCGCTGCTAATTTCCAATTGAGGCTAGTTTGGGTTAAATGTAGCTTGTCTGGAGGAGGGCCAAGGGCAGCAGCTGCTGCCAGGAGGAGGGCAGGAGGAGCCCACAGCTGTCACACAGCTCTGACCTGACTGCATTCAGGATAGCAAAGGTCTGATGCCCCGACATGATACTGCAGGGGCCCTGACCTCTGTCAGGGATGTAACAGCCACAGCTAATGAGGAAACACTCAATATGAATAATCAGTGAGAATAGAGAAGTGTAAAATGCAGAAATATTTTTTTTAGTTTTGACAAAGATAAGCCATAGCAGTAGTAGCGGCAGTATTATTAGTAGTATTAATAGTAATAGTACTTGGCTGTGGTTGTCTAACATACAGCAAAAGTTGACCCCTCACTGTGTAAACATTGGTGGCAAATGCAGTGACACCAGCAGGTGAATAAATAAGCAAGAGACGAGTACCACAGGGGAGCTACACTAGCAAAGCACACACACATATACGCACACTCAAACACACACCCAAACACACACACACACACACACACACACATTCCTGCCAATGTGACAGTCAGCTGCAATGACTTCAATGGCCATCAAGGCCATCACAGAGACCGAGCACAGCCAGAGTTCTGCTACATATGCATGCATGAATGGAATATATTCAACTTCCCCGACAGTTTTGCATGTGCCCATTTTAATGTACACGTGGTGCCGCTGGAGAGCAAAGCATTCCATGTATGTACAGTAGATATGTATATACAACAAATTAACCCCATGCCTGTCAGTGTTTGAATGCATGTGTTCTCCCTTGACTCCCTTGCTGTTGTTTTGATAATTAAGAAAACTGAAGATGCCCTTTTTTTGGTATAGATTAAGGAATTAAGTGATCAATAAGAAAAATAAACCTCAGATTAAATGATTATGAAATGTATTATTAAGATATAAATTAGGCATCATGTAAGAAGATAGTTGACATAGTTAGAAGGAGTTAACCAGACCCACTGTAGATATCGAGTCATAGTTTGGAGCCAAATTTCACCTGTTATTATCACATCCACAATCCTATACATGTATGTTACAGATGATCAGGCTGTGCCATGTCTGTAATTCTCCAGATGAACTATTTACATACAATACATAAAATTTACATTCTTTTATTTACTTTGTAATACATACATATTTTCCTGTTGTCTTCGCTTAGCAAACTCCACCAGCATCAGAAACATGTAGGGAAAATCACTAAGCCAATCACAGTCACTGCTGCCCTCATATGGTGCCAGTGTTGGCGCTGAGCTGAAGCATGTACAGGGTAGCCCTTAGCGCAGCTGTATAAATCTAGCGTCATCCTAAATCCCCCTTAAATTTCCTGTGAGGTTTGCATGTTCGAATGTTTTGCATCTAATTCATCAAACTCATCTATGTTGTCGATTGTTACATTCTGATGAATGCCAACTGAGTGAAATGTGAGATTTTAACATTTGCATATTAATACCTGTTCTCAACAGTTTGCAGACAGTGTCATTTGCAAAAATGTAACAAGGAGCTCCTGAACTTCAGGTCCTGCTGTTGGAAATCACAAGATGATCACTGACTTAGACTATTTAGCTATAATCACATTGGGTGACACAAAATAGTACAGGTACCAATGATGTGTCATCAGAGCAGTGTTTCATTGTGTCAGGGATAAAGGTCTGACATTAAGTTAGATGCTGTAACACATCTTGCTAAAGCAAAGTGGGCCATGACTTAGATGGGAAGTGATCAAAGGAGGTGTGAGTCATCCCCCATGTGAGTATTACAGAGTTGTCACTTCAATACAGGTTGTCCCCTGCATAAAGACCATGCGGTATGACTCATACAGGAGATCTTGGGAACCACTTATAAATCTAATTTGGACCTAATTGAATATTCTAAAAGCAAAAGGTTGTTAAATGAGTCAAATTCAGATCAGACTCAAATCTGTTCATGAGTGGCATTTTCAAGAGGACCAAGTGTGTATTAGGTGAACTAAGTGTGTATCAGCGACACTACCTGAGCTGATATCAATATTTTAGTCCAATTTGCCCTGACGCTTAAATGGCAACTGTGCTCTCTGTTACAAGCTGAGAGCACATTATTATCCCATATCAGTAGAATGATATGGTTTTATGCACAGAATACATTGGCAGCTCGTGAGCTACAGCTTTGTGTTTAATCATTCAGTTCAGTGTCAAAAAGCAATTAAATGACCTGGTGAGATTAAATTGTGTTTATTCTGCTCTGTGTTGGATTTGAGTGAAAGCAGCCAGGAATTAAGTGAGTGATGGGATTGTGTTTTTCTGTGTGTGTCCTCTGAGCTTACCACTCTGTGCCCTGGGCAGCCCAGTGTGACCATTTTCTTTGACAGCTCTTGTGGAGTGGTGTGTATTTGTGAAGGTACAAGCATGTCTGTGTGTGTGTGTGTGTGTGAGTGCGCGTACACTTTGAAAATAAATCCCAAACCTCCTAACTATATGTAGCCACCAAACCAACTTATATGATTTCCCCTGTCACTCACTCTTGACATTTCCTAACTTCAGTTTTCTCAGCCCTCTCCTTCTGTGCTTTTCCCTTTTCCTCCCTGTTTTCATTTCTATCTCCCTGATGTTAGGGTCTCTGCTTCAGAACATTGGTCGTGGAGGGTTTGGAGGTAGATGAACAAGGTGAGGGTCAAGGTGAAGTGAATGTGGAGTTTAAGAGAGCAAGAATGAGAGAGATGTAAGTGTCAACAGTGATGGAGAGCTTCACAGATAGGGGGCGAGGTCAGCAGAGAGAGGTTGGATGAAAGTGCTGAAATGCTATGAATCAAGGAAGGAGGAGGAAGGTAAGGGTGAGGGTGGGGTGAAAAGGGAAGGAGGGGGAGGGGAGATAATATAAGGGTGTGGAAGACTGAATGAGAAGTGGTGAAGGAGGGAGTGTACAGGAAGGGGGGATGGTTGAGTGAGTTGGTCATGGGCCATTCTACCAAACTGATGCAAACCGCTATCTCACATAAAGTAAAAAATAAAATTTAAAAAGCATTTAAGTATACAAGTCTTACATATTTACTATATATAATTTTGTTGTCTATTTAAAAAAAAAAACAAACAGCTGTAATATTAGTATATATAAAATTGTGTTTCGTCCCATCATTATGAAATAAATGTGCATAAATGTACATTCTGAAATTCTGAAAATCAGTATGTAACTTTAAGGAATCTCACTACCAAACATTTTTTCTGCAACTAAGCAAATGGTTTTGGGTGTTTGAGTGTACAAGTGTCCGTATCTACGATAGCAAACCATATGTGGGTAAGAAAAAGAAGATAAATATATATATATTGGTCACTACGAATCTATTACCATTACTTCTGAAAATTTGTAGTCACTACCAAAACATGGGACCAGCATTAACCATACAATTACTATAAATATGCACATTAGACATTATACAATTTACATAGATGCAAAGTTTGGGGAAAGTATGTTAATATGTTTCTATCTCTGTCTTTGAACCAGTTCTGTAGAATTGTATAGAATTGGAGTACAATATTTTCCTGGTGTGGTACTATTTGGAATATGATTTTCACTGAAAGATAAACACTCAAAAATGATTATATTTTCTGAAAACAAGCTGTTTAAACCTCCCAGTAGAGAGAAATCATCACACTCAATGCAAATCATGTCTAAAGTTTTTTTTCCTCTAAATTAAGTGACATGAGTTCAATTGAAGTTAAATGACCTGCCATACTGATGTTTGTTTTGAAGAAAATTAATTTGCATGAAAAGCAAGGGAAATTATCTCTAAGCCTGGGTTAATTTGCTTCATGAAAAACACAACTGAATTTACTCCCTAATGTTTGGCTGATATATTTTTAAATTAATTTTGGGAAACAGGTTTATTTGTGGTCTCTGTAAGAGAAAAATACATAAGTAAATATTGATCTCATAATTTCTAATGAAGTACTGGAGTTATGTCTTTTTTAGCCTAGCTTAGCATGAAGCCTGAAAGCAGCCTGGCTCAGCTAATAACTCATCCACTCGATGCTTTAAAAGCAGATGTATTTACAAAATGTAAAATTAGAGTACTATTCATAATAGATTATTCTGTGAATGTAGAATATACTCTATACTGTATTAATATTTGATATATGGTCTTGTCACTCCTCACAAGAGGGCGTAGGGAGTGACATGCTATGAAAACAGCAATTCTGGCAGCAGAAGTAGCAGTAAATGACATCATCCAGGTGGCTTTCACCTGACGGAGATACTTTTGGGTGATGTTGCAGTGAGAGGATTATGTCACATCAAGTGTAGCAGTGACACTGAGTAGACTGAGCAACATTCTCCAAAGTCTTGTTGCTCCACAGAGGTTGCTTGGTTTGGCACCATCTTGCCTGAACCAAATGGGAATCCAGTGTGACTTGACTGATCAATCATGTCTTACCTTCACTTTGCAGTAAATAATCAGAGCAGTACTTTCTGGCCAGGGCAAAGGGTGGCTGTTTACTGCTCTCTCTAGTCTTTGTGCTAAGCAAGTCAAAACACGTCCTGACTCTGTTTTTTAACACAAAGGCATGGGATTGATATTGATTGTCTCATCTTACTCTGCCAAATAAAAGTGTGTTTTTCCCCCCAGATTTGGTTCTTTTAAGATCAGCATCAATGCTGCAGATGTAAAACATACTCATGTGGTCATTATGATGATGCTTAACCTCCATGTGGTTTGTTTATACCCATCCATTGAAACTACTCTTTTCAGGGTGTAGGTCATTTGTACTTGTTTCCACTTTTGCCCTTCTCTTTCTCTCTAACGCGCTTTCTCTCATCTCATATTCTGTGCAGTCATTCAGGTCACTTCTAATTACTGGGGTCCAATTGGAATTGGCTCTTCAATTTTTGACGCTGCAGTGGTGGAAATCGCAGCCCAGTGCCAGCTTTCTCCCACCCCCACCCCACCGCTCAGCACCCTCCTCGTATGACTTAATATGCCTGATACATTCACCTCACTGCGCCAACACTTTCCAGTTCAGTGTGACTGTCTATGTTTGTGTGAGTGTGAACTAGAGAAAGAAAGATGAGGCTATTACTGTTAGTCACTACAAGGCCAGCCAATGTGTGTGGTAAGAGCAGGGTTCACACAGTCAGCACGCGCGTGTGTGTGTGTGTGTGTGTGTGTGTGTGGGGGGCAGACTTGCCACTAACCATTCAGGTCACCTAATGCATTTCAAATTCTTTATGCATCTATCTTTATGACACAAAATGCAATGATAAAGAATACTTTATCCTCAGAAATTCCTGGATCCAGATATTGACCCAGATCCCTCACCCATATTCAATCACGTCAAAGTTGAGCCAAGATCCACCTACCATAAGATTCTTGGCGGAGGTAATTACAGGTAATGGGTCAGTTCCAGTAGCACCCTTTACAGGGAGGGTTCGCAAAATTCGATGCATGCAGGATGCTGGTGTGCAGGTAACTGCATGTGTGCATCATTGTTTTGTACAGAAAACTGAGAGAGAGCAGAATGTCTGGGAAGTGAAGGAGGGATGGGAGTGGCAGAAAGAGCGTGGGTTTCTCTCTTCTGTCTTTCCTTGGGTCTGCAGTGCAGGAGAAGATTAAAGTGGAGACACTGCTTTTGAAGTTGGGCAATGTAGGAGAAGCAGCAGCTACACACACATACACACACACAGCGACGTCTTTCTTATAGCCTCGTAAAGTGAGGGAATATCAGTGCTTCTCAGACTGCCTTTGATTCAGATTGTCGTTATGTGATCCCTCACAACGTTTTAACCTTCTCTCTCCCCAACCAAAAAAACCCCAGCTCTCCCAAAAAAAATTGAATCCCATCCCCTATTTAAATGAGAGCAAGGTGATAAAGAAGCAAACTCGATTAAGTCCTGACTGAGTTGTGTTTGTGGCCGCTGTGGGGATTTGGAGCCTGAGTCCACACAGATACACTGGCAGTCCCAAAGCCCACTCACTATCAAAGACGGAGGTGGAAATTACAGCTGTAAATGTTTGCAGTGGTAGTAAATAAGGGGATTAATCGTCCACTTTCAACAACCAACATACACACATACTGTAGACACACACACATACACACACTCTCACCCAAGCCCAGTGAAAGAGGCCTAAATATGAGTATGATGCAGAAATGTCAAGAGGTAATTGTAGGAGTAATACTTAGACTGGTGAAATGTCAGACTCACCATCCCATTAGTGAGTAGACTCCCACCTGCACCCTAATGCCATTCATTACAGGCATATGGACGCTTCCCGAACCAATGGTAAACAATGATCATCGACCACTTCATGTTAATGACTGTGTTCGCGATATTGTGTGCATGATGCATCTACGTGTGCCATCTGTGTGCCTGTCAGTGTGTGCTTCAGGACCTGGAGGAAGGCTTGCCGACGCACATTTCTGTCTGCGTGTGTAGTCACATCCATTCCCAGCTTTCAAATCAATCTGCGTTTATGGACATCGACGTGTCGTGCAGTCATGAAGAGTGATCAGGCTTACACTGTCACTGGGATCGCGCTCAAGTGCCTAAAGTGAATAATCTCAAATAATATAGCTGATGACACTCCAGAAGAGCTGTCTTCAGCTCATAAAGGAATGTGTGCGTGTGTGTGCTGCATGGGGAGGGGCTGTTCAAAATAACCTCAAAAATGCAAGGGCCTCATAATGTGAATATATTGGATTTTAATGTCCTTGTCAAGTTGAATGGTTTCCTATTTGAACCCTCTGGAGGCTGGAACAAGCACAGTCCTTTGCTGCTTTACTATTTGACCTAAAATTCCCTTTTGCTGCATGCAAGCCCCCCCACAAAAAACCCCAAAAAAACAAAACAGTGCTAACCTTTCTTATTCTCTGGCTCCATCTTTTTTCATCATTCCCTTCCCCTGCTCCTCTCTCTGCCCCTGAAGAAAGGGGAAGATTTAGTGGATTTACCTGCTTTAGTCAGACACAGCATTAGACTAAATCTACTTTGTGTGTTCCAATGAGCATTTTTTAAAATTCTTTCTTTTCTTTTTCCTTTGTTTTCCCTCATCTATCTATATATCCATCAGTCTGGAGACCTTAGCGATACCCCACTGAACACTCACAAACACACTCTCTCTGCTCACAAACTCACTAACTTTCCCGCTGCCATCTCACAACCCCCCCCCACACACACACACACACACACACACACACACAAACACACCTCAAGAAGGCAACCTATGGTGTCTACACACTGACCACACATACTCATAAATACAGAACATGCATCCAACATTCTCTCTCTCTACAAACTCACACTTGAAACACACACTCGTCAGGCACACGCTCTTCCATCAGTAATGTACAAGCTTTCAGGCCTGCTCTCTATGGAGACTTCTATCTCACATACTATACACCAAGAGAAAAGCTGCTTGAATTATTGAAGGCAGGAGAAAGATGGAGAGTGAATACGCATCTTATGTTTGGAGGATTGTGAAACAAGTGGACAGAAAAACTGAGGTGGAGTTTGACAGAAATGGAGGGGGGATGGGGGGGCATGGAGACACATTGGGAAGGAGAAGAAGTTTAAGGAAATGCATGAGAGGGTGGAGAGAGACGAGACAGGAAGAAAGGGAGGTAGAGGTAAGTGAAATGTGTAGTTTTCCCTGTGGCTTGTTTGGCTGCTGATGTAAAGAGGAAATGGCTCGATCAGCAGGGGCTTTTACCTACACTGAGTTTAACTAGTTGCATAAATACATGCATGCCACACACACACACACACACACACACACACACACACAAGCCCATGCCCCACGGGACTGAGGGAGATGAAGGGAAAAGGAAAACTGACATTGTGCAGTGTCTTCATGCTCAGGTTACACTGCTCAA
This sequence comes from Psettodes erumei, assembly GCA_016785225.1. NCBI lineage: Eukaryota > Metazoa > Chordata > Actinopteri > Pleuronectiformes > Psettodidae > Psettodes > Psettodes erumei. The sequence goes on along the minus strand of JAFBJZ010000356.1, from coordinate 460,868 downwards.
TGGAGTTGCAGAGGCTGATGGGTTTTTTTCGTTGTTGTTTTTTTTATTTATTACTCATCACTGTTTATGTGTGCCAACTTTCGCATGCATGTGTGGGGAGAGAGACACTGGTCATGCACGTGTGTGAATGTGTGCACTCTATGTGTGCTATAAACTGGCAAATCTACTGGGGCTCTGATGTCCCCTGGTGCTGGCTTTGTATCAGCACCCAGCTGACATGTGGCTCTGTGTCATCCCTTACACACACACACACACACTTGGACGTGTTTGCAGTTTAAACAGCAGGTGGCACAGATAACAGCCACTTAATCCAAGCCATTTGGACAACTGAATATGATGCCCAAAAAGTTTCTTTCCTCTATCCTCTTTCTGTCTCTCTCTCTATCTTGGCATTTAATTGCCTAATTTTAACATTATCTTGGCCATATGAATTATGTACCACTATCATATTTCCCTAATTTTAACCATACTGTAGTTGGTATGAGCAGCTATTGTTGATTATATAATAAATAAATCACAGTAAAACTGAAAAAAAGACATTGACATTGAATTCCATGCCAGCTAAATGCAGGGCTTTGCCAAACTGTCCAATATGGAGATTTTGACAACAGGGCTGAATAGAACATAGCAACAGGGATGATGTTGCCCTCTCATTTTTAAAGCTGTCAGGCAGGCCAGCTGTGATGATGTTAACACACCATGCTGGCTGGGCTGCTATACAGCCGCTGCCCCTGCACCCCTGGCCAGCATCGCAGGAGGGATTTCTAAGCATGTGTGTTTGTGGGTTGGTTTAGGGGTGTGTGTATGCGTTTGCATGCATCCAACACGTGAAGTGTTTGTTGGCGAGGCATTCACCTCCCACATCTGCAGATCACTCATCCTCTGGGACATGCCTCCCCCCCTTTCATCAAGCTGCCTGGAAAAGTGGGAAATAATTAGGCACTGAATAGAATGAAGTGGAAAAGTATAGATGAGGCAGGAAGTACACTGACACATGAAAGAGGGAAAGAGAGAGAGACAGCGAGTGATCAAGCTTTAGCTAAAGTAAGGAAAGTAAGCAATGCATGCGGCATGGTGAAGGCTCTACTGGTCACCATAGCAACCCTTTAAAGGCCGATCCCCAATGCAATTAGAGTGGCTTTGAGGCAGCCACTCTGAGGGCAGGGAGTATGAAAAATAATGGCAAGAAAGAACAGACAGACTTAAGAGAAACAACGCAGTTGAATGAATGAAAACCAGCTATTATGTGACCAAGTACATCTGTAATTGCATGGAATAATTGTGGGGAGGCATCGATTCTTCTACACTGGTTGTGGGAATCTTAATAATGGGGATGCCTTTGGTAAGGCATCTTTATGGGTTTGTACGCTAGCCAGCGTGTGCACGCAGTTTTGTATGTCTGAGTGAGAGAGTCTATGTATCCAGTGGAGACCAAGTGGTAGGTTATTTATCAAGACCTCTGACCACAGAATGCAAAGGCAAAAGCAAACTTACACACACTAGCAATACTTCAACAAGACAATGAAGGAGGGAGAGAGGCAGCAGAGGTTTGATTCATAGCAGAATCAAGCGATAAGGGCTTAAGCTCAGGCCACCAAGGTGATATCATCAATGAAATTAAACCTCGGGACCCGATGGTATTATTGGTTGCAGTCCACTCAAATCCTGTGTAAGCCCATTAAGCACAAAGGAGCACAACTTATCCAGGCCCAGACAAACCTCCCAGATAATTTCTTTATCTAACGATTTGGGCACTTCTTATGTGTCATCACTAAAGTAGCATGCAAAATAAACATTCAGATTTGCCTCTTATGGATCTTGGCTGTCCATCCCATGAGGACCACATTGATTAGTTCATGCTCACTCCTACATGATGTTGGAATTTGGGAGACTGTATCTGACAATTCCAGTCACGCAGAGGTGACAAAGTGACCTGGATTCAAACATCTCTAGCTTTTTCCATTCATCAACTTCCAACACTTTTTATGAGTAAAAATGTGTGTAGTGTGTGCCTCATTATCACCATGTGTATGATTCATCACATCCAAGATTTATTTATTTATTTTGTCTTGCATTCGAGTGTGGCCGTACAAAGAGTTTTTCCTTCAGATGTAGTTAGTTAAACATATTTGTCCCAAACATACCTGAGCCTTAACTCTAACATGAATCTTTCCCTCTGGGGCCCTCCACCCCCCTGTGAGGTGACACATTGTTGAGCTGGAAGAACTTCTTTCTGCCACAACACCAGCTCTGCTTGCTCGGGAAGATGTCTCGTCACGACGAACAGTGTGAAATTCTCACAGGGTGCTGACCTTATGAGACGTAGACTCTGTTGCTGCTGCCGTTCATACGTGCAGTGAGTCAACAGCAACTCCATTCATGTGGGAAACACTCAGAAAGGGAAGCAATGAGGATACTTTTCATTGCACATCCAGGGCAAATTGATGGCTTGTGCTGCGGCCATATCCTACTGAGTGTTTATAATGTAGCATTTGCACTTGACTGCCCTGATCTTGCGACCCCCAAAGGGAATTGATTTCTGCTGCTCCGCTGCCCTTTCACGTCTCTATCTTCTCTCGTTTTTTTTTCCATTTTCTCCCATTTCACCCTTGTTTTTTCCTCTCCCATCCTCTCTTCCCCTTTTGCTCTTTCTTCTCTTTGTACTTTTTTCCATACACACACCAATGACTTTATGATTCTATTCTGTGTTCATCTTTCTTTGTCCTTTATTTCATCCACTCTTTTGCCCCCTTTGCTCCCCCTGGCTCCCTTGTCATGCCTGCTTGTTTTATTGCTTTATACAGTATCTCAAAGCCCCCAGCTAGTCTTCGCTTCTCGATTCCTCCCTGCACGCTCTGCTCCCAATTTCATCTTTCGCCAGTGTCGTGCTCTACTCATTTTTTCTTTTTCCTTTTTCTCTTTTCCCCTCTCCGGTGTTTACACCCTCCATCTGTCTAATCACTCGATCGTCTCCTTCCAGTCTTTCCTCGCTGTTTGTCTTCCCCTCTCATCTTCTATTTCTTATTTCTTACCCCTCCTTTCTGTTTGCGCCTACACCGCCAAGTGTTATCCCTTCCTCCTCTTCTCCGTCTGTCCCTGTGTATTGGGTCCTGTCCTCAGCCCACAGCTTGGTTGACAAATGGATTATCTCTCCAAAGACACCACATAACCATCTCTAGACCTATTTATTTAACCAGCTACAGCTATTTTATACAGAAGCTGTTATCTTTGCCGTTTGCTGCTGACAAGGTGATAACCCCCAACAAACATGCAGACACACGTTTCACTTGAATTTTTTTCCCTTTCCTTTTGATGTGGCTACAAGACTCTTCACATTTGTTATCTGGACTAATGTTTGCAGTCCCTCTTAGTTCAAGTTTAGTTCACACTAAACTGAAACATACTGAAATATTCAATAATATAAGAATAAGAAATTCATAAGAATTTCACTTTGGAACTTTAATTGAAAAGATTAGTGTAAAATAATAAGTTTATTGCATCCTAATTTTCTCATTGATATGACTTACCAAAAGCAAATTTGTTTCACACTTTCTCTGACTTTGCTTATGCATCAGTGACATCTTCTCAATCTTTCTCTTATTGCTCCACTCTGGCCCAAATATTAATGTGAAGAAGATCCCAGGTGGGCCCTTCTGGTATTAGAGACATATTACCTTTGACGTAGGCTGAAATGAAAGTATATTATTCAGTGTGGGCTGCGAATTGCTCCCTGTACAATATTGGATAGGTTAGCTCAGGTGGTTAAGGCTTTTCAAAACTGCCCTTTTGTGGTGAATAATTTAGCATTTTCACAGTGGAAGCTTCGAGTAAAGGCTCGGGCCAGTCACATCTGGCCCATATGTCTGTCAGAAAAAAGTTGTGTCAGCTGCGGAACTGTGAACTTTCACCATGACACCAATTGACCTGACATTTCTCTCAAGCTGCATCGGAAAGCACATTAAAGACAAGTTTTAGGGGTAATGAAATTAGAGACTTGACCTGTGTCCTCCTAATGATGGGTTCTTTTATTCATTTCCATTATTTTCTCATTATTTCATTATTATGAAACCAGATTGGTGTGTGCAGGTTTTTAAAGTAGGGGTTTAAAGTTTTACCAGTAGATAATGTGGTAGAATGCAGTGAAAAGGGAAGAGGATGGTTTGTGTGTGTGTGTGTGTGTGTGTGTGTAGGCCTACTTTGCAAGTGATGAGGTGATGTGGACTTACCTGTGTGTGAACATGTGGTTTCTTCAAACTGCTGCGGTTCAGTCAGAATTCTTTCAAGGGGAACACATCAAATTGTCTCTTACCTTCTCGCCTCTCTCTTTTGCATAACTGTTATTTAAGGGGCTTCATCAATAAGGATAAAGTATATTTCAAAACACATTTTTCTAAACAAGTAACTCCCCAGCTGTTTTCCAAAACTGCGTGGGTTTGTTTTCTACTTGATATATTTGATTGTTTCTCCATCTTTGGTATATGCACAGCACAATGCATACTGATACAGAAAACCAAATGCATAATTCAAAAGGAATATTTTCAAAGCTGCAGGACCCGGGGCAGCAAATTTGCTCAATGGACTTTTGGTGCCAGGGTTGTGTTACAGATTCTGTATGTATCTAAAATAGTGAGATGTGTACAAATCAAGAAAGGCATGTTGGTGCGTGTGCGTGTGTGTGTGTGTGTGTGTGGGGGGGTATAATTCTTGCAGAATGCAGGGTCAGTAAGTCCATGCTTTCTCTTTGCCATTTAATCTCCATGTTATTATCGGGCCACCTCAGCATGGTGTGTGTGTGTGTGTGTGTGCGATCTTCTGCCTCTGTGATTATTACATATTGCCTACATTAGAGGATGGATGCCATGTTCCTGTGAGAGAGATTCACAGCTGAGGGAGCAGGGATTGCAGAGGAAGTGAGGAAGATGGATGGAGAAGCATACAGAAGGGACCCCAAAGGAGCAGAGGGGAGGATGGAAGGTTTCTTTAAAGGGATGGGTGAGATACAGATTGACGGGACATATAGAGAGGGGCATAACACATGTGGTCCAGACAGGTGCTGCGGTCACAGCCATAGACTGAGTGAGAGACAGAGCCACTGTGAAAAATTGATGTGCCCTACTTACAGCAGCTGAGCAGAGACAGGAGCGGGAGGGTGGGAGGCTGAAATGATGTTAGATTTTGGAAGCGAGCAACCATGTTGCGTTTTTTTCCCCCTTCTTCTTCTTTTGTGCATTACATCATGCCAATTTGTTTCTGGGTGTGGGTGTGTGCCCGTAACTTGTTTAGCTTCATGTTCAGCCAACATGCAGCACAGCTTTGTTGCTCTGTTTTTTTTATCTGTGCATGTGATTTGTTTTCAATCCAGCAGTTCCTCACTGTTGTTGCTTTATTAATTTTACAAGCTCAGCTGCATATGAGCCAAAATATGGAGACTCTCTCTTTCACACACACACACACACACACACACACACACACACACACACACACAAACCACTCTGGAGGCCTGGGCCACGCAGCTCTCATTAGCCCATCTCACACTCTTCGACACTGTTTGACCAAGTAGAGCCCTTTATCTGCCCTCCTCCTATTTAAACGAAGTAGGGAGAGGAGCTGGTCCCTGAAGGAGTCAGCAGAATGGAAACCACCGCATGTTAATCAACGCTCCCAAACTCCACACAGAAACAACTAAGGAGCTGTGCCACTTTAGCCCATTTACTCCCAGGGATATCTTAATGACTAAAAAGGATTTATGGAGGTTTAGGTTGTAGGCAACACTGGGTGTTGTCTTTAAGTTTCTGCTGTTGTCAGCAGCCTAATGAATGCAGTGACCATGACTCACCTGAGGGCTGAGATAAGTATTACAGAAGCCAAGCTCACAGCATTTAGTTCTCATCTCTCTGCACGTCAGGTGGCTATGAATTATCAGAATATGATATGAAAGTATGATACTGACGGAGTTTAATGGGGCTATATAGGTTTTTGCTATCTACATAACCATTGCTACAGTTATCAGCTGTTTACTTACCAGTGCTGCAAGTTCAGCATTAAACTGAATTTCTTTACTACCCAAGAACTTCCTCCAGTGATGGAAAGCATGTTAGGCCATTGTTTTGCTTCTCTTTCTATCACTCCCTTGCTTTTACTGCAGTAAGCATGCTAAGCAGCTGGGTCTGGTTTGGCTGGCTTGTCTCTTCACTCTCCGATAGCGAGTCACCATAGCGTACAGTCTGCCCTGAAGAAGCCACGCTGCTCAGAGGGTGTATTATAACCTCTTGTCTTCAAGTGATGACTGAAGCTCTTGGCAAGCAACCATCACTACTGCCCATTCCTATCATGAAACTACAATCAGTGGCCAGCAAAAGGGTTTTACCTTAGGGAGGTAAGTCTGTAGCATCACGTTTACCTTTATCCAACAGGTCACCTGTAAATCAGGCCTCACTGTTTAGATCTCCTCCTCCTCACCCTCCCCTACTTCTTGCATTTATTCATCATGGTCCAGGGCTCCATGAGTGACAGCTTCCCCATTTGATTGACAGCACAGCCTTCACCTGTTACCAAGGAGCTGATCTCACAGATATGACAGCTTTTCATTATTCCTCCTGATAGCATATGTATAGTGGGGCCATGGATGAATTGTAATACATGCTACCAGCTGACAGAGAGCAACTAAGATGATACATCAAATTTCAGGCGATGTATTGGTAAAACAAAGCAAAGCTTACTTTTCTTTAGCAATAAATAGTTTTCCACTTTAAGGTGTCTGTCACTACATAACTAAGTTTTGTATCCTCAATGAATCAAGTGTTGCATTTTATCTTTCGTGAACAAAACCAATCAGATAGGGTTTACAGGAGAATAGCTGAAAATACTCATATCTTATTGGCTGACATGTCCCTGTCAATTCTTCTGTTTTTGAGCATACTATGCCAAATGCTGCTGAGCAGCATGAATAATGGAAGATGTCAATTTTCAAATATTCTCATTACTGAAAGCACAGACCTCAACACTGATTTACTTGCTTTAATAATGTTCATAATTAGTTAACCTCCAGCAAACAGGTTGCTGCTCATCATAAGTTACATGGTAGCTAAGTATGAAACTCAGGTGAGTAAGAGGATCATTTTGGCACCTGCCGTCTCTTACGAATAACTTCATCTGTATTTTTGTGTTTTCCCATCTGTCCTCCTTTACAGCGCTATTGAATAGACTTATTTCTCTGAGGGAGAAAGGCATGCTGGGTAATTGAAATGGGGCAACTAGCACAAGTCAAACAGATGGAGATGTAGTGTGCGTCAAGCATGTGTGTGCATGTGCGCGTTTGTGTGTGGGGTGGCGTCTGGCAGGAGTCAAACGGCTGTGGATTTATCAGCTCCCCTGTGAAGGCCAAAAGCATGGCTTGCCAGATCCGACACTCTCACACGCGTGCACAGACACACACACACACGCACTCACACCATGCCATACACCTTCCAATATTTCTCCATCCCTTTGTGGGCCTGTCTTCATCTAGGTATCTATTTTTTGGCATCTTGTTGTTTTATTGTTTTCACCTATCCATCGAGTTATCCCTCTATCTTTTTGTAGTGTCTTGCATGGACTGTGAATACTGTCGGTCCTTTTTTCCAATATCCCTCCCCTTTTGCTTCTCTCCACACATCTTTCTGCAGTCTTCATCTCTCACTTCATCATTTTGCTCCTTCGTCTTTGCCATTGGCATTCTCAGGAAGTGACAGATGCTGGGCAGAAATAGAGAGGGAGAGGAGGAGACACTGAGAGAAGAAGAAAACGAGGAAGAAGAAGAAGAAAAGAGAGAGAGGCTCGGCTTGATGTTTTGTTGCTTATGTGTTCAAAAGGAAGGTATTTCCTTTATCAACAGTCTAACAGGCTGCTGGGCTCGGTCCTCTCGCCTTTTTTATTCCACTGTTTACTGCTGGGTGTCAGGGCCCATACAGTTGGTGCCATGTCGACACATGCATATCTTTCTTTCATGGTTCAGTGTGCATGCACACACATACACACATACAGGAGTTTACTTTATCCAGCATAAAGGTTCTGTCACCCCAAAAAAATATTGTCAAATATGCACAACATGTTCATTTTTAACAGCTGATTCAAGTCGCCTTTTTTCCCCCTGAAAACAGGGGTCATGTGCGTTCTTACAACCACACACTTGGAGTGACTCAAAAAGCTTTTCAAGCTTCTGTCCTCTCATTGACTGTTCATTTAAGGATTTAAAAAGAGCTTCTTCAAGGTGTGGAGGAAATAATCCAGAGTTTCCATAATCCTGTGTGGATGTATGCACTCAAGTGGTCACTCAGGCATGTGCAAATTCAAACCAGTACAGCAGCAGACACACACACATATGCCTGCTGCAGGTGTTCAGCGTGTTTCCGATAACCTGCAGAAATGTTGCACCAGTGTGTGACAATCATTTACCATCTTTATTGCATCTTTGTGGTGCCACACCGAACTGGATTTGTCACATGTGAACTAAATCTTTGATGGTCTCCTGGGCTTTTGAAATCCCCTGAGATTTTTCTGGCCTTTTCATCTCCTTTAGCGTTTCTCATCTGAAAAGAAAATGAATAGGCTTGTCAATCAGCCTTACCTGGCCACCTGGAAATCATATGATTATGTCTGAAATACTTTGTACGCCGTTGCTTTTGTAGTGCAGAATGTGTGATTGAAATCGTGGTGGAGTGTGTGGTGTCTGTAGAAGGACTGTCATGCATGTAAGGGGAATGAAATATGCTGCCAATGACAAAATATTGTTGTACTATTATTGAAAAGTAGAATTACAGATTTTAAGGTTACGTTTGATCCCATATGTTGGGGAAAAACATGGAGGATTTTTCATCCCAAATGTCCCTAAAATCTCCTCTCTCATGTTCATTTTGCTATCGACCTCACTTTGAACTTGGACTTGTTTCCTATACTTAATTGAAGGTGATTTTTTTCTTCTCTTCTCATGCCACATTGTGGTTGAGGATGAGCCATTTGGCATCACAAGAACTGCTTTTATTTCCTGACTGTAGATTGGCTAAGCTTCATGGAGAAAACTTGGTATAAGGACAACAAAGCTCAGTATGTTTTAAAGTGACTACAGAGAGGATTGAAAACAAAGTTGACAGATATGAGAACTCCTCTGTTCGGCCTCTGTTATGCCATACTGCGCAGGGACAGAGACAGGGGAGGGGAAGTGTGCTGCTTTTTTGCTGCCTCATACCTTTAAAAAGTTCTGCAGTTTAAGAGTCAAACAGGAATCTGTCCATTGTCTGACAGTATTGCCAGGATGTTATATTCTGAGTGCGCGCACACACACACACACACACACACACACACATTGAAGAATACCCCAGGTACTCCAAAAAGCAGGCAGTCAGAGTGTCAGAGTTTAGAAGTTTAATTGGCCAATGTGTCAGTAGAGGAACAGGGTGTGAGAGAAGTGTGGACAGTTGCAAAGAGAGTGCATCACCCTGCAAGGTCTCTCTGATTTAAAAAGTGTTACCGCCAAAGATAGGTTCCTGTCTGATTGTCAGTTTCCTTTGTGTTTCCAGTGTTCCATTCAATGTAGCAAGCCTAAGTGAGAAAGGTGTGTAACGGTGGTTACACATGGAGGACTTGTGGTGTTTCGTCCTGTCTTTGAAAACAAAATTCATCACTTCCTCATTTAGCTAGCTGATGATAACTATGATAGCATCCTTCATCTTGAACTCCCTGGTAAGTACTAGATTGTTATTGGACAACTGTGTGGAAATAAATTGTGCAGATCAACATTATACCTGTAACAGTTGCAGTGATTCTACTGGAATTAATTTTACCACAAAATGTTTCTGTTTAAGATGCTGATTTTTAAGTTTTTTAATGTAAAGTTGGGCACATAGTGGAGAGCAGTTTTGCTTTAGGATCTCTACCTCTAAGATTTGCAGTTAGAGATCAGATGCAATCAGTGGAAATGTCCTCAGTACACTAATGCACACCTCGGTTTTGTGTGTAGGTGTTTGTGTGTGTTTGCACAGGCACAAAAGGGTAGTAGGGCCCCCTTAAGGAAATACCTCATACCAAGGCCTTGCCTGTCGATATTACTGCTACAAATCAGACCTCCCACACCGCTGAGAGCAGCAAATAGTCTGCACTCACACACACATGCACCAAAGCACGCTCTAACAGACCCCACTGACTAAGGGAAAGTTTTATTACCAATCTCTGTTTGATACAGCTCCCCTTGCTACAGTTTAGACTGTGCAAGAAGTTCCAGTGCTGTCTGCCTTGTTAATCTCATAGGTGCATAATGTCATTATGCATGCACATGTATGATTATGCCTTATTTTGTGGATGTTGATGTGCACACGTGTGTGTTTTATTAATATGCATATGCACACATGTGCTCATTTGGCCTGTTTGCTCAGTTGGGAAAACAGATTGCGCTCTATCAACAGCAACAGAGAAAACAGAAATAGTCTGAATCAAATGCATCAGCCTGCTGTCTTTGACACTGTTGCCCTTTACAGAGCCTTTAAAACTTACAAAAACCAACGATGCATTTCAAATGTGGTGTGTAGCCTGTTGTATATTTTTCTTCAGATTATGCAAGTCCAACTCACTAATTTCATGTAATATGTGAAAAACATTGCTTACCTTTTTAAATTAAATTTTATTATAACAATCCTGCATTTCAACACACTGCTGTCTGCTAGCCATAGTGATTAACATTAATATACCCATACAATATATCTTTCTACTTCTAATAGAATACAGAAATAAAAAGGAGCTTGCAGACAGGAACGCTCCATCTCATAAACCAGCCGTTGTCTGTAACAATGGAGCTCTGATCAGCCAGTTAATCCATTTCTCAGTGATAATAACTTCTCATCCCACCGGCGGATCACACCGGATCAACAATAGACCCACCATTAAACCTGGGTGGTACAGAAGAAGGCTCTTAGTCATCATCATCTATCCGTTTCATTGCCAGACCTTGACTTTATCACTCTCACTGACTTTATATTTTTTGCTGTTAGAGACAGTATAAGAGAAGGAAACAAAAAGGTGTGACCGATGGAGAGAGACAGAAAGAGACCGCTGGGACCCGGTGAGTCTCTTCCCACCTGCCTTGTTAATGTGACTAGACGGAGAGAGCGTCAGACAGATTGACGTCACAGTCATGTCCATCACATGTGCTTCCCACAAAGTTGTGAAGTTGGACACCGAACTTGAACTCAAACTTGAGCTTTTTTGTTGTGAATGCAAGCAAACTTGGAGGCAATTTGGTTTCCGTTTCCTTCTTATTGGTTTCCTTATTGGTTTCCTTCTTATTTTTTATCCTTCTCATGTCTGGGAATGATTCCATAATGACAATTTGAGACTAATTTTAGTAAAATATTTACTGTAATTCTGGGGTGGTCCAATCATTGACCTTTTATGTATTATACAAATTTGTTGGACATTTGGATTCTATAGTATATAGTAGTATATAGTGATAATGATACATTTTTTCTCCACCACTTCCTCTAAAGGAACTCCAAAGCTCTTTCAAACTCAACGTTTCCCTTTTTCACTCAACTAATTATTTGCATTAAACAATAGGACTGATTTCCTGATATACTGATGATGCACTTTAGCTCAAAATCAGCCTCATGTGGTTGTGGGCATTATAATCCAAAGTTCAAAGCAATCACTGCAAAAGTTGCTGATAAAGTTATACAATTATTATTCACCTTTTCTTTTGTTGGATGCATGTTATTTTCCCCGTGGCCCAGTAGCAAATATCCTGTGGCTCTTCACTAGTCAACAACATTCGGAATTGAATTTAGATTAGAAAGCTTTCCATCAAATGTGCAAGTTACATTAGCAACCAGATCAACATCATCCAACTGGGTGACAAGAAAATGAACACAAATTCAGTTTTATTTTACATGTTGTGTTGAGTGACATATGGGACAACAGTGACTTCCTCATTCCTTTGAACACTGAAGCTACTTTTCATTTCTCTAACACTGGACACTGATTGGGTGGAATCGACTTGAGGGATCTAAATGTGGAATATGCTTTTCATAAATAAGTTTTATGTAGTTTCAAACATTTTGCCTTTCAAATGATTGAACTGCTAAAAAAAGAAAAATCACCTCTGCCTCAGTGTCACACTTTTTGGTTTTCTAATCGTTCATTTCCTTTTAACACATACAGTTAATACTCACACACATTTAAGAATTAAGGACTGTTGTGCACTGAATTGAATGGTTTGTATTGTTGCATTGATTCACTTCAAATTTGAACACACACACACACAAACATACACATATACACACCTGATCGCCGCTCTCTGGCCATGCAGATGCTTCCAACAGCATAATAAAAGAATAATTTAAACAGAATAATTCATTGGTTGAACCATTGTCAAGTCACTGCCTGTTTGTTGACAGAAGCCTGGGATTCTGCTTGTGATAATCTAATGTGATAATTTTTAATGAATGCATATTATTGCTTTTGTGTATCTGTGAGTGTGTGCGCATGTGTGTGTGTGTGTGTGTGTGTGTGTGTGTGTGTGTGTGTGTGTGTGTGTGTGTGTGTGTGTGTGTGTGTGTGTGTGTGTGTGTGTGTCTGTGGCATCTATAAAAGATGTTCACCCAGGAAGGGCTCAGTGACTCTGGGCCCAGTCAACCCTCTGTCAGCCTCACTGCTTCACCAGGCCTTGATCCATGGGTGGTGCAGCAGTCTTCCAATTGATTTGACTAAGTGGCCATTTATTTTAATTAACTAATGAACAGACTGGTTGAATGGAATGGATGCGGGGTTTGACTTGATCACGTTTAGGAAGAAGCAATACAGCTAAGTTTACTGGAGAGAAGTTCCCTAGTTGCAGTTGCCATGATTCAAATGGCACACCCCGCTGGGTTTCTATTACAGGAAATACAAAGTAAATGTAGCTGAATGACAAAATAAAGAAGTTACAAAAGTGAAAGATGCAAGACAAAGAGCACAACAGAGAGTCTCCAGCTGTTTTTATTGTCTGAGGGATTGTCCCGACTCCCAGCATGTTCTCTCTTCTCATCCAAGGCTTTTCTGACTGTCTGACATCAGATTCAATTTCATTTTTCATGCCATCAACAGTTTCTGCACTCCTGTAACAGTGGTTGTCCAATCATTGTTTACACAAGGCCTGTCACACTTTGGATTTTCCACATGTTTAAGGGTTGTACATTAATATAGTAATGTAATAACAGCGATGCTCAGTATTTAACAAGCTTTGAGGGTAGTTATTATTTGGACTAAAACCAAAAATACACCAAAGTGTAAGAAAATAATGAACTGTGTGTTTATGTACCCTGACTACATACTACCTAAACTAAGGATTACAGCAGATGAAATCTGACAAGTGAGAGTTGTCATTTCAGGAGCAAAATTGGGGGTTGTTGGCTAGAAATGAAAGGCCTGCTTTTGTCCAGTTCTATCTGAAATCACAAAACTGTTGTTTCAAAAATTACAAAGAGTTTCTGAGTGCTGAAAAGAAGTTGCCAGACATCGATTGTATGCTGTTTGAAAAGGGTTTGCACCGAAAACAGGTGTGAAAACAAGAAGCCCTCTGTTGCACAGGCCGAGTCACATGAACATTTCACCAGCTTTTCTCTTGCTGTGTTATGCTGATGGAAGAAGTGTGACATAAGCATCTTGTAACATGTTGAAGTATCTTTTACCCTGATATTTCCACAGTTTACTGTCTTCTCAGAAGCAAAGGCAATGCAGGGTTTGACACTGATGTTAAAAGGTAAAAAACAACATGTGTGTAACTTACCTGACATGCATCCTGTCCAAAGTCTTCACAACTCCCTGCCCAAGACCAGCAGTTGTGCTTACAAGTTATAAGTATTTGTTAAAGGAAGTAATGAAGTCAAACTGAGCTTAAACATTTTAATTGCAGGTAATTTTAAGACAACCTAAATTTGCATTGATTGAAATAAAAATTCATGGGTGCGCTATGAATTCTGGGCTAAGTTACCCTGGACGAGCTAAACAAAGCACAATTAGCGATCAGTGGAGCAAGAGGGGGAAACTGCTATGCCTTATTAAGGGGAAGGAGAGGAGAGGGACCAAAGAGGGAAAGAGAGCAAGAGAGAGAAACTGTAAGCAAAAGCCGAGTGGAGAGGCAGACTTAGCAGAGCAGATGGTTTCAGAGTTTTTGCCCGAGGCACTCCACACACACAGAAATCACTACAAGGATGGAGAGAGATGATGAGTTGAAATACTAACTACACATCTGCACTTCCTCTCCTCCACTGCTTCAGAAGGGTAGAGAGGAAACTGGAGGATTTTTGACAGGCATCGCCAACACGGTGCCGCATCCAGTGTTCAGAACAATCACAGTTGACGCAGCACATCCATCCTCTCATGATATATTTTACCAATACACTTTCTTTGACACTTTGCTGAACCCATTGGATATTAGACACATGCATATTTATTAAGATGGAGTTCAGTGTTCTTGGGAGCATTTCAATGAGAAAACACAGCTGACCTGAAATCCTGCAGCTGAGCTTCAGTGTGTAGACCTGTGTGACAGCCCATCTCCTCAGTGTCACTTCACCTGAAAGCACACTGTGGGCAATCACACACAAATACACACAGACACCTATGCTATGTACTGTCTGGCTAAGTGATTGGTGAATGATGGATGAGCATGAGACTCGGTAGTGCTACCATATGTTCCAACATGGGACAGAGAGAGTGGAGGGCTCACGGTTCATTGAGTTTCAAGCCCTTCACAGCATTCAGCTCACCTACTGTATATGCTCCTTTGACACCTGGATGGATTTGTGTGTGACTGTGTTTGAAGTCACACACAAGTCCCTCTTCACCGATACTACTAAAACTGCTTAAGCAGAAATTATGATCATTTCAAATATGGTAATATCTGACTTCACGATCCCATCGTCGCACCCGACCCTCGAGTCAGATGCTGATCCAAAATCAATTTACTCTTTCTTTTTTTTCTTTTCTCATTGAAAATCCCTCAGCATCACACTGCCACATAGTCAATTTTCTCTGAGTCGACTGCCCGCGCCTCCTCTTGCACATGTGCCCTCTAACTGCCTCACTCCATCTCTATTACATGCCCCGCCATTCTCTCTTTACAAAACGGTGGTCATTCTAAACACAACTGCCATCGATTTCTTCATTCCATCATCTTTGTCTCGTCTCTGACTCAGCAAAAGACAAAGATATGGCGTTTCTCTGGGAGGTCCAAACGGGGCCAGTACCATTGTAACTGATGCTGGAAATTTGAATAAAATTGTATTGTACTGTAAATACTGTTGATTAAATATATGTATTGAATGTATGTACAGCAAGTAGAATTGCTCTCAAACCACCAGTGATTCTGAGACTTCAGCTCCAGTGAGAGAAATTATATGTTCTGGTCAGGTTTCTGCAACGTCACCTACAGAGGGAGAGAATTACACAGACAGGGATAAGGAGAGAAAACCCTAAGTTTTAGTGCATTGCCTATTTTTCTCATGTTTGTGTGTCTATGACGCTAACTCTCTCTCATCCCCTCACCCGTCCTCCTCCTCCCCCTGATGACTGGAAGGTTATCGGAGGAGTGTCATGCCCAAAAGCCAACAGACAGCTTTGCCCTTTACAAGAAAGTATTGCTGCTAATTAGAGACTATGAGTATGTCACTGGACTTAAGTGTGTGTGTGTGTGTGTGTGTGTGTGTGTGTGTGTGTCAGGCTGACCATCCATGCATGGCTGTATCCACCTCTTACATTCAAGCACAGGAACATGTTAGTTCCACTTATCATTTCAATGGGCCTTTTGAGGTCTGATCCTCTGTGCTATGAGGCCACATTTCCGGGCAGCCACACGTGGCCTGAAAGGGTCAATTATTGCAGGGATTGATTCATTTTAGGTGTAAGAGCCTAAATATAAACCAAAAAAATCAAATAAGGGGAACTGGTTTAAAATTATGTATTCATCACTTGCTATCCAAACTGTACAATACAGGACGGGAGATAGCCACTAGTTAATTCAGGGCTTGAGATGAAAGCACTGATGCACTGCACTTTGAAGCAAAAAGTGCACACTTGCATATGCAGTATTATGTATTCCAATTTACTTTTTTGCACCTAGTTTCCCTTTAAATGCCTCATCTGTTTCAATTTGACACTGGATCTTTTGTGGCCACTACATTGTATGCTGTTAAAGTGAGGCTGAACCAGGGCCTTTGGTCTTTTGACCAAACTGTTTATTTGGAGGTGAGGTTGGGTTTAAGTAATACTGAACAATAAAATAAACCCAACTTTGCAAGAGCCATTAATTTCTGAGTCAGAATTGTCTTTCAGCGATGGCTTGATTGAGCCCATTGTCTTCTATATAGGCTTGAAGGAAAGAAAAACCTTCAAGTGACAGCCAGGCCACCTTAAGACGAAATGTGGCTCATTGGATAGTGTTTGAAAGCATCCAAAGTTGCCAGCAAAAACATCCTGGCTGAAAGATAACAGTCCCTTTTGAAACAGCATGAAGTCACACCCCATGTGAGGACTTTGGATGACATTTTAGGATTTACTCTCCCGTTCAACTCACACTCATTGCCTCCTACTGTTCCAGGTGAACAGACTGGAACTGTAGTGCGAGCTCACCAAATGTGAGGCAGATTCTTGTTTCATCGCAAAAATTTCAATGAACCCGCATCATCAGGAGCAACCTTGTCTCAGCTTGAAACTTGTGCTGGTGAAATAAAGGAAAATGCTGATGCTAAGCCTGAAAAAGCAAGATAAAAAGGCAGCAGTCAAGAGCAAAGAAGGGGTCACAATCTCTTGAGTCTGCAGTAAGAGTGAGAAATTTCTAACACAAGCATCAGCTTTTGTGGTTGTAGATTTAAGAGAGGGCATTAATTGGAGGAATGCTGCATAAAATTTCAATACTAAATCTTCTAAATGCATTCAAATGTATGAGAGTAGGAATGGGCCATGTGCACAGTATGAAAAAAACATATAGCTGACCCGGCTACCATATGCATATTTGATGGTATAGATTTCTCAAGGGTGGGTTAGGGGTCAAGTTTACACTCTGTCTGTCGGGATCCACGCACACTTTCTCTCTCGCTTGGCATTTTGCCCACAACCTCAGGGCGGAGAGGAGAGAAAATCAGCAAGGAGAATCAGAAAGAGAAGAAAAGGTTAATCCACAGTGTGAAAGGAAATGGAGAAGTTTTATACACCGATGAGCTACAACATTAAAACCACTGACAGGTAAAGAGAATAACATAGATTATCTCACTAAAATGGCACCTATCAGGGGTTGGGATGTATGAGGCAGCAAGTGAACAGTCAGTTCTTGAAGTTCATGTGTTAGGGTTAGACACTTTGATGAGGTTCAGACTGTGGTGGTTCAACAACTGGGTCAGAGTACCTCCAGAACAGCAGGCCTTCCAGGTTGTTTCCAGTATGCAGTGATCAGTACCAACCAAAGGCTCACTGATGTAGATGGGGAATGAAGACCTGACCTGTGTGCTCCAATACCACTCAAGGGCTACAGTAACAGAAACTACTGAAAACCTTAATGCTGGCTATGAACACAGCACATCCAAGCTTATTGTGTATGAGGCTGTGTACGTGCAGATTGGTCAGAGCGCCCATGCTGATCCCTTCTCCATCACTGAAAGCTCCTACAATGGAAGCGTAAATGTCGGAACTGAACCATGGAGCAATGGAAGAAGGTGTCCTGGTCTGATGAATCATGTTTTCTTCTACACCATGTGGACGGCCAGGTGTCAATTAAACTAGGCATATACCTGGGGAAGAGATGGCACCAGGATTAGGTAGTAATTCTCTCTTCCTTCATTTAGCCATCCATCTTTTCTGCAAGCTGATGAACATCAAAAGCATGCTGAGTTCAGGCAATTTCTGTCCCGGACTCTGTGTAGCTCTCCTCTCTTGCAGTGCTCATCGGATCAAAAATAACTGAACTGCTGGCTTTGTTGTCATGTAAAGAACAGCGCGGGAAATGTAACTATACCCTTTTTGAGATCCACTTTATCTGTTCGAGCAGTGCATAATAAAGCACGGTTTTGTGGAGCTTGTGGTGCGTGAAATCTCACTCGATGAATTAATAAACCGACAAGAAGAGAAGAGGTGCTATCTGGGCTGCGGGCTCCAAGGTCTGAACTCATACTTTCTAATGAGTGTTGCTGTGTGTGTTTGTGTTTACATGCACACACAAACACATACATGTACATACATTCTGTGTATGCATGTTGCTGTATGTGTTTTTGTGAGAAATATGTATGCGTGCGTGTATGTGTGTGTGACTACTTCCCACCAATAATCTCATGCAATATGGATGTCACTAAGTGCTCTGAGTGGACTAGAAGGGAGTGTGTGTGTGGGGATGGGCAGCAAAGCACAACCACAGTAATGTTATGTAAGGCTGCGTCTCGTGTGAAATGGTTCCCTCATTTACAGTTTAAGGAATACACTGTCATTTTGTCCCAAACTGCTCTGAAGAAGTTTTGCCAGCGAATGAGAAATGCATGAATTTAAAACAAGCAGCAGCATGCACAGATGCACACAGCAGGCACAGATAGAGATCAGGTCTGACAACTTTCTTCGGCCAAACATACATATTGTATTTGTTTATGTATTTTTAGGGAGAGATAATTCATATTCCCAAACAGATTCCAACCCACACAAAAACACATTATTCTGCGTGAATGTGGACATGCGCACACACACACAATACACACAAGCACTGGCTTGTCAGGCAAACGTGAACAGCTGTGAAAACCTTGGCCTTCAGTATATTCATAGACTGTCATGTATGAAGGATTGATTAGTGAAATGCCACATGTCATCATATTGGAAATCTACACATTTTAGCATGTGATGGGAGCAGAAATGGCCCTATAATGTGAGTGACACTTATGGGTGAGATTTGCCTTTTGTGTGTGATTCTTTTCCCTCTTCCCTGTGTGCTGGCACTTGGTTCCTGTGGAGTTGCTGACAGTGTGTGGATGTTCTTGCTCTGTTTAATGAGCAGATCTCAAGATTAACACAGGAAGATAATGAGAAACAGCATCACAGGAAGAGACTCAGAGTGCCAAAACAGTTGTTCAAATTTTCAGCACCCTGCTAGTTCTGCTGCACATCAGAATGGCTCGTGTTTCATGGTCCGATAGGCAAGTCGAGCTGCTTCACATGCCAATTATGACATTTTAGTTCCTTATAAATAGAGCGGTTCAAACATCGTTCTGAGGTGCAAAAGAATGACAAGGCAAAAGGTCCACGGTCCAGTCTTTTCATTTATCTGGTATGAGTGACATAACAGACATGAACAGAACCAGACCTTTTACATTTTACACAACCAGTTTACATTTCTTGAATCCTCATATATGTAAGGTTTAACTGCTGCAGCACCATGTAGTCAATGCCATGAAAAAGAGAGAATAATAAATAAAGGCAATAGGCAGAAACTTCATTACCGTATGCAGAAGACGCAACAGCAAAAGTTCCATGTCACTAAGTAACAAATAGGAGGCGGATTTAGCATCCAGAAAAGGCATCAGTCATCCTCTGCATAATGGCAGCAAAGGGTTATACAACAAATTAACCGATTTAAAATCTTCCTTCTCTAACAAAATAAAGTGAGGTGTGTTGCATTCCCAGGTTGCCAGGTAGCGAAGACTGAAAAAGATCTTACACTGTGACTTAGTAAGCCTGTGTCTTGTAGCAACTGTTTTTACCAAACACCTTCATCTCTTTGTTTTGCCTCACTCTTGACAGAGCTCTTCTCTCAGGTCTTAATGTATTGAGATGGATTCTTTAAGATCACAGTCACATAGTACAGCAGGATCTTCACAGAACAAATTCTACACTAATCCCTGTATTGCTTAAGGGCTACAAACCAAGCAGTAAAGATGGCATAGCACAGTTCCACAGCCTGTAGAAAATTAGTTATTTTTGTTTTTACTTTGCTTTTTAATTTTTGTTCCTTTCTTTGTGCTGCTGTGTGAAGCCGTGGAGACTTTCTGTTTCATTTTCTCTCTTTTTGCGTCATCCAACCTACAGGCAGGCATGTGGACATGTGTACACAAATGGGCATTTAACTAACACACACGCACTGGCATTTCTTTCCTTCATTATCACTCAGTTGGCATTTTCCACATTCTTCCACTTATTGCCATTTTGCCTGACTTCCCACCCCCGTTGTGTGTGTTCAAGCACAGGTCTAACACGAGGGACCAAAAAATAAGAGAGTCAGGTCAGAGAAAATTACAAGAAATTAATAAAAACTCTCTAAATCTCTCTAAAAATTGACAGATTGATGCAAACGCATGGAAAAATACGTGAGAGTGTGCGTGTTGGTCACCAGTGTAGTCACTATCATCACACAGAATAAGATAATCACTTCCCTCTAATGATGCGGTCGCTCATCGCCAGGGGCAACCGCAGCCCACAGCAGCCTGTCTAATGTTGACAATCACCACATGCGCGCGCACACATACCAGACATGCATCAAGACACTCACAACCATGACATCCAATTAATGAGAGAGAGGGGAGGGAAGAGGGGGGAGGCAAAGCAGGACTCAGAATTACGACGTTCCTCACTGTCAAAACTCTTAGCGCTGCTTTGCTCCCATCCACTAATTAGTGTCTAGTTCCCTCACTTTCTCTTTTTCGTTCTTTCTTTCCCTCACCGCTGGTTGTGCATGTAGGTCTTTATGACATTTACAGTACAATTTGGCTGCTTTCAGATTTTTTTCCTTGCTAATTGGTATTACCTGAATATGTATGGTGTCAGAAATTGGATGTTTAAATTCATGTGCTGTTTCAGGTGGGTTTTGTCGCAGTCATGTTTTACATCAGAGAACTGGTATATGCTAAAATAAGGGCAGTTTGTGGCATTGATTTTGCATTTGGCTTGCACACACGCATGAACAAACATATTGGGCATCAGAGGAAAACTGACGATTGCCTCCGCCTTATACATAAGAGAGATGCAGTGGATGTTTTTGTTTCCATGCCATCATGCTTGCCAGGCTGAATGTCCATACAGGTTATGTGGGTGTGCGTATGTATGTGGCAAAAATGTGCAGCAGTTACCTGGAGACTCATGAAACAGCTGTGACAGTGCTGGCCTTTAGCAAAGCTCCATGTGATGGAGGTTTCTACATGCTTCCCTGTAAGGTGAATTGTTAATCTGCAAATGCAACATATTAACCCAATATGACACTCAGTGTGTGTGAATCACTGACTTTTCTCCTCTCTTCCTCGCTTAAAGGTCACCAAATCACTTGCTTTTACAAAAAAAGGCAAATAAAACACATACAACCCTACGCACACACACACACACACACTCCAAATGAGTGTTTGGATCGAGACCGATTCCCCAAACAGAAAAGATACACAAGCAATCAATTTTGTCGCTCGTTATACTGTAATTAGAACCACAAGCCTTTGCGCATTATGCAGTAATATGCAAATTGCAGCAGAGGCAGCCAACCCGTGACGAAATGTCACGCCCAGTGGTTCTGCTGCTGCGAGTGGGTTGATGATGATTTTAAGATAAATAAACTCCTCTCATTGGTTTATCATCACTTTTTCTCTCTGTCTCTCTTTCTGTCGCTCACTTAAATGAAAGAGAATTTATCAAACAGTGTGTAAAGCTCAGCAGGTAAAATGAAAAGATAGATATCCCTCTTGTGTTTTGATGTTTTCCTCTCTGCCTCTTTCTTAATGCTTGTCATTGTAAAGGGGCTGTTTGATGGTGCACTTTTTGATCATGTGTCCTCTTCCACAAACAGCAACTGCCCACAAATGCAGTGTGTTTCTTTGAGCAGCTGAATTTTAAACTCAATTAGCACCTCTGCACACAAACACACACACACACACACACACACACACACACACACAAGTGCAAGCACACAAATGATATCTCAGATGTACACACACACAGGGCACAGGCACAAATTAGACTGTGACACACACACACATGCACCTGAGTGTTGAAGCTAATTTGCCCAAGCGGACCTGAGTGAAAGGAATAATGAGGCTTTGATGACTTCACTTGAAGAGACTCGGTCCACTGTGACATCATCTGTGACCTCGACACGACCCCCACACTTTACTCTCATTCACTCGTTCCCCTCCCCCTGTGGAAATCTGCTCCTCTGTTAGGGTGAAGTCTAATGTGCCACTGACAAAAAGGCAGAAAGTGAAACATTTTCATTTGTCAAAACTGTGATTTGGGATTTTTTAGCTTGATGTAAGCAGAAGAAACACCGATTCAGCTGCATTTCGGTGTAGTGAGAGGGGTCAGTGTAAGAAAGAAGCTTAAAAAAAGAACCCAAAACCCCAAACAGACAGATGAAATGTTCCAATATAGTTCTATTCTCATTAAGGTCTTTTTTTCTGAAGGAAATAAAAGTGTGCTTATTCATTCTGAAAATAAGATGTTGAATGAGAGTTGAAGCACCTAAAGCAGTTTAAGTGTCTTTTGAGCATTTGAAATCAGTTAAAGTCCAATCACTTAAAGCATTTGATATTTTGATTTCAAGTTTGAGAACTTCACGCAATGAAATTTCCAGTGTGTATAGAATATAATCACTGAAAGTAGTTCAACTGTTGTTTCAAGTGTGATGGATGAAAGCAATTAAAAGAGAACAGTATACAATGACAGCAAATAAAAGTGAAGGCCCAGAGATAATTAAAGTGTGAGTAGTTGATGTGCTTGTTGGTATGTTAGGAGTGACATCACTTGAAATGTGAGTTTGGGTAATTGAAACTGTCAGCTGAAAAGTAAAATTAGGTGACAGAGAGAGTTGTGTATGCTCTATTCGTAGATGGAAAAGTTTAGAAAAAGCCATTATAATAATATATTTCTATTACATAATAATAATAATAATAATAATAATAATCAGAAGAATGCTACTAAAGTTAAACCACAAGAATATCAGCTTGCATTTTGACAAAATCAGCTTTTGCTTATTTTATTTTATTTTGGTTTTTATTTTATTTGGCCATCTTTATGTGGGTGGAATAATTGATATACACTCAGTACTATCCTGCAGGTGACCTTGAGTGGACGCTGATGATATGGTTTTTGATGACGCTGTGAACCCTAGCTGTAACCCTTGTGTCGTATTACCAATAGTCTGCCGCTAATGGACATCCTATTCATTGCCTTGAGACTGTCTCTATCGAGATGACCTCTCTGTGCGCATGCGAATACAGATGATCACAAGTGCACACACTCACTCAAATACACACACACACACACACACAAATTTGGCAAAACAGCATGCACCATTCATTTATGTAATCAGTGCACTGTCAGTATATTTGTCTAATGATCCATAATGCATTAGCAAGCTTGGAATTGTGTTATGGGTGAAGGGGCATGGACAAAAAAAAATCACATTTAGGGAAACACACATGCATATGGATACATTTCAAATATGCTCTAAAACCATGCATTCACAAAATCATTTACAGGTCTGGCTAAGAATAATGAGAAACATACTGATTGTTTGGATGCTGCATGGCATCGTTGCTACTGCAACATCACCAGCAGCAGTGGAATGAATTAATCATAACTTTAGTTATTCTCCAAATTGCCTGCTTGTGACGGATAACAGGAGGCAATATAGGGCCACACTGAACTCCGAAAATTTGTTTTCAGGTCATTGTTTTTGAAATTGCGTTGCCACGTTTTGCTCTGTTCCTCCTCATTGTTGTGTTCTCATGTCCTGGGAGAGAAGAGCAATTTCAAGAAAATACGGAAAGGACGGAGGAAAAGCAGTAAATGAAAAGGAGAATGAGAGAGAGAGCATTTGAAATGCTATGAAAAATGGTGGGCTGTCAGGTGAGCACTGGAGAGGGAGCTGGGCTCTAAGCGTTTTGCCCTGACCAAAGAGAATGTTTGCACGTGTGTGTGTGTGTGTCTGTGTGTGAGTGCACCCATCAAGATGAAGAAAAGCAGCTGCATCTGCGCACCCACAGCAAGCAAATACATACTCTTTTACAATACATTCAAGCCTGTGCACACATGCACAGATGTAATCATAACACATGGTTCGCTTATTTCATATAAAGGAAGAAGGAAGAAAAAAGCTGTCCCTGTCATCTCTGCTTTGGCTTTTCATCTCACTGACCCATCTTAAACTTCCACCTTGTGTTCTCCGCACACTTTTTAACATGCTTTCGACCACATCTTTGTCCTTTTTCCATTTAGCTCCCCTGTTCAGCTCAAACGGTCCTCCCTCTGATTTATGTATGCAGGTCTGTGCCAGCTAAAGAGCACCGTATCACAGGCACCTCACTCTAATGTGCAGTGTGTCTGCAGGCCAGCCTTTAGCTGGTACATTTCATTTGATTTGTCTACAGTCAGGACAGTGTCTTAAAGCCATTAAGATAAGAGATGGAGGGTGCTTGTTTTGCGTTGCCTGCCTGTGTGTGTCCACTTACAAGGTCCTCGCCTTTGTCGGCAAGGTTAGGTCCCCATGTCGAAACAGGCCGTGTGGAGGCCAACAGTGTGGAGGTCTGATGTCGTGAATTTGATGGAACCTCACCTTCATTCAAACAATCTCAAAGCATCAGAAGGAGTTCTAGGTTTGTGCAGCATGCAACAGCAAACCCTAAAGAAATCTTTTTTTTCAGACATTAGCTTTTCATTGGAGTCAGAAAATAAGTGGTGCTAGCAGCTTCGTGACAAAGCAAAGGTTAATTTAGAGTTGTGCATCTAAAGGGCACACTGTAGCTTACTTACATAGCTACACCAGAGGATAGGAGAGTTGCAGATTCAAGTGACCCATTTCAAATTGTTTACACATTGTCATTTTATACACTGTTAGTGTAAAATATGGGTTATAGCCACTTTAACTGAACTTTAAGTTGGAACAGTTTGTTTTAACCATGCCTTTCCCTCTCATTCACCCCTGCCTCTCTGATAATATGTGGCATGCTTGCCTGCATATAATGCCACATCTCCTCTGTGGAGCAGTTTATACACAGGCTAATACTGCATGATAACTTCCTCCATGTTGAACTCTCCAGGTCTGTCTAAGGTCAGCACTGTCAAAACAGTTTGCAATTCAGACAGGGGCACAGATTTGTGTGTCAGAGTTCTGTGCGAATGCTGAAAAATGGACTAATCATATAATTTCCATAGACTGTATCAATTTTGGAGTTACACATGCAAGACTTTGTGACCGAAACCTTAGGCTGAACTCTATGAAACAGCATCAGAAATCCCAGTATGTTCATGCTCGCTACCTTTCATCAGGGTTTGCTGCTCTTGCTTTATTCTTATAACTATCCCTCCAAAGCATCTTTCTTTTATTGTCTGTCTTCATCCCCACCACTATATGTTCTTCTTCATTCATAGACCACAAGGGAAAGGCTCTATGCATCTTTTTCTTTCTTTTCCTCTCTCTGAGAAAGTCTGACCCACACAGTCTCTAAAGCTCTCTCATCTTACTTGGTGCTTAATCGAGCTCCTTACAGTATAAATGATCTCCTCCTATAGAGATGTTATTTGCATGATCCACACAGTATGCGTGAGTGACAGGCATGATACTCCAGACAACTCCATGTCTTACCCAGAGATATTCATTGGTGGGATCCTAAGGTTGTCACACAATTTTGTGGTAAGCTGGAATGAAGCAAATCAGTACAGTATATATCAGCCATATGGAAGGAATACATGCAACCCTTATTTTCCCCTCTGTTAAGCTGATGGAAATCCCCTATATGGTTTTTGCACAGCTGAAGTCAGTGGTCTGTTCATGGGATCTAATTGGAAATGGCTGATGTTCAGGAAGTTGCTTGGTTTGTTCAAACCTAATCCTGTAGAATCCCTAAGAAATTATTAAGAACCTATGTGCTATGTCATAAATGTGGGACAGTGGTTGACAAATGGAACTAAGCCTTCAGACTCTTCGGGTTTAGCACTTGTTCCAAAGTTGAGAAATACAGTAATACAATGTAAGGCTCCTTGGTGGAAAAAATAAGGAAAAAAAGTATCCAGTTTGTTTTGTTCATCACAATGATATGCTGTTTTCAAATAGAGCCTTGACTTCAAGTGCTGCCTTGGTCTTCTTAAACTTGCTCAAATATTGCTTTGTTGTGTCCACAGGAGAAGTATTTCCACAATTTGTGTGATGGCTAGTGGCTAATGACTAATGTCAGATTAATGTGCTTCTGTTATTTTCATAGGCCCAAACTGCATGGAAAAAAAATAAAAAGAGAAATTCAAAAATAGGAGCATGACTGGAAATTGTATTGTGGGATAAATATGGGTTGGATCTCTTGCTGTTGTCATACAATATGTTAAGTGGTTCCTCTCAATGCTGGCTGAGCAGGTGAATTAGTCTTACATTAGACTGAGAAGCTTACTTTTGTCCTATTCTGTATGAAATTAAGGACCCATTGTTTTGGGTTTTTTTAAATCACAAAGAATTTTAAGTGGAATACCTGTTTAATCACTATGAAGGGTAGTAAGGGGGCGGCCAATTCATTCAAGAATCCATCATCTTACAAAATATTGCCAAGTTTAAACAAATGAAAATCTACATATACACACTAGAGTGTCTTTTATTTATGCCATCTATAGAGGCATATAGTTCAGTAGAGCTATTAAAGTTAAGCAGGGCTGCTGTCGATTACTGTGTGGCAACTGCTGTGTCCCTGGTCTCTCACTGTTTCCTGATTGCAGTGGTCAAGCAAAACCTGTCATATCCTGGCCTGGTATGAACTGGCCTTGCCGCTCAGCCCTGTGGGAAATCCTTGGCGCACGTCTGGCCCTAATTAATGCCCCTACTGCAGTCTCTTGTTAGAGAGGGTGATGGAGAGAGGAAGCAGGAGAGAGAGAGTCAGTAGAGAGGGAGGACTATCAAATATTGATTGTATTTGCATAAATAGCCGCAGTTGTTTAAAGCCCTACATGACCCCACTTGCTGGCTTTGCAATCATCAGGCATGCGAAGGGGGGAAAAATAAAGAGGCTGAATGAGGAAGGAAAGAGGTGATTAGAGTTGAGAGAATGCATGGATCTCCCGCAATGCGACATCACATAGGCCTCTCAATCAAGCCATCCCAAAGGCTACGCTACTACTCATTCACTTTGTAATTTGCACCAATTATTGCCCCATTAGTGAGCCCACTGTAGTATGGTGGATAGAACATAATGATGCTTCTCTGTTGGTCATTAATGCAATTGGCTGGATAAAACACCTGAGAAGGTGGAGCAGTCACTTTAGTTGTACTCTTTCTATCAGTGGTGGCACTTAATAAATGTGGCCTTTGAAATAGAGGAGCAACTGAGTGTAGTGCATGGAGAACGGAAGACAAAATAATTGCTTTTCTCCTCTCCGACACGGTTCCTCTTCTTCCCAGCAGCTCTTCAGTTTGCATCACATCAAGCTCTGCGGTCTCGGCCCCCGGATCCTCAGTGAGGTGACCCCTGGTCACCGGGGATCCTGTGTGAGCAGGTAGTGGCCAGACTGTACCATACATGATTCTTTAAATGATTCTTTAGAAGTGTGTAACGAAGAGTGCATGAGTGTGTACAATATATGCATTTGTGAAGGTGTCTATGAGGATTTACTGTTAACTAAGCTGTAAACCACTCTGCAGTTTTAGAGGTTATGCAGAGGAGTCCTACAGTTGTTGCCAAAGAACAGAGTGTTCAAATAAATTGTGAGAGAGATGGGGGGGGGGGGACTTGAAACTCATAGAAAAGGTATAGAGAAGCCAATCAAATGAACAAATTTTCTGAGCATCACTGGTCTTTTGCAATATAATTGGAAGGGATTTTAATATAAACAGCCCGGAACACCAGAGTTAGGGTTGGGGTTCGAACCATAAAGCTATAAAACATACGAAATGAAATATTATACGATACTGTATCTACAGCTATGTTTTACAGTCACCAGGCAACTTCACATAGAATCAGAAAACAATCAAACAAAATACCTGCTGAAGTGAAAATTCGCAGAAGGATCCTCTATTCAAAAGCACATCTTGTGTCTTTACATTTTTTGAGGGGCCTTGATGTGTAACATTTTAATAGTGCAAATCTTTAGAGCAGAATATTCCTATTTTACTCCCATAACTATTAGAAATACATATACTAGATAGCAGAATGGAGAATAGAATACTAATTTCCACTTTGTGAATGATCTAATTTTAAATAAGGTAAATGCACTGCCCACTGTGACGTTAATGAAGAACATGTGACCAAGAGGTTGGTCAACAGAGTTTAACTTGATTTAATCACTACACCCCCGATATATCACATTTTAATTTAATTTTGTGTTTTTGTGTTTGTGGTACTTGTATCCATTACATCCTACTGACACAAATGATTTGAAAATTATGCAAATTGCGAACCGATGACTATTAGATATGTCTTACTGTCACAAAAACTGTGCACAATTTCCATTCACCCATTGATTTTGGAGCAAGTTAATGAATTTGCATCGACCATGTCTGGTAATATTATCTGGCTTTCTGTTAGAGAGCAGACTTAATGTTACTCATTTGCACTATCCAGTGTATTTGTGAAATGGGCTGACTGAGTTTATCGACAGTGACTGGGAAATGGCAGGCAGTTTCATCTACCTACCAGTTGTGACTGCCATCATTAATGTACGGGTGGTAATGTGTGTGTGTTTTTATTTACCTGCATATGTCTCTGTGTGCAACATATATGTCCACCATATACTTTACATGCAAGAGAGCATGTCCCACCCTGTGTGTGTGTGTGTGTGTGTGGCTGCATTTTTTGCGTATTAGAGAGCTAGTAGAGCTGATCAGTGTCCATGCTGAGGGCTTTGTCACAGCTGACCTATATTAGATGAAAGCAGCTGGATCTGTGGCCTGCAGGGACAGCGAAAGAGTTGTGTTCTAATTATCTCTGCAGCTAGCTAGCGACACATTGCACCCACACGCAGACACACTCATACAAAAATGCACACTTGCATACACACTTTCAGTCAAATCAATGGGAGCTCGCGAGAGCATCTGCCATGCTCCACTTGATGGACGACAGTGGCAGATCCTCTGTGCAGAACTGGCAAAGATACAGCGTCTAATGTCAGACAGTGCATATTAAAAAAACCTTTTGTGGTCATGGGCTATGCCCTTTGTTCTACAAGTGTGACTGCATATCACACAGTGCTATTCAACTTCACGAAATCTAATTACCAGGTGATGCACTGCTGAAATGAAATCAGGCTCTTGCTGTGGCATTTGGGAATTGTAGGAATGCATCCAGTCATCTTGTAAATGATTCCTCGGATGGGTTCAAACAGTAAATGCAGTCTGTGTATTAGCCACTGTTGCCATGGAGCCCAAAATACACGCTGAGCGGGTGAATTAGCGACAATGAGGCATGGAATGGCGGCAAGGAAAAAGCGCAAGGAGCTAATGCTAACAGCTAATAATAATCACTGGACCAATGTTAACATTGACGGACGGGTAATAGTGTGTGAGGCATCATCCAATGCAACTTTGCTGTCTTAAGCAAGGGTTAATGCATGATTCTTTGGGGGTTTTTTTCCTTATAACCCTCATTTGTATGATCACAGGTGTGTAAGACGTGCACACATCAAGTGAAACACTCAGAGTTACTCTGTGTAAACCTCAGCATGAGTTTTTCCCCCTTCATTTCTAAAGTTGAAGTGGTTTCACACATTTTACTACCTTTAAGAGGTAAGTGGACACAGCACACTCTCAATTAAGCTGTTACTCTCTTCGTTATCCCCTCCTCTTTCTCTTTTTTCTCCCACTATTTTTTTCCTTCCTTCACTCCCAAACCTTTATTTCCATTGCTCATTTTACTCTCTCCGCTGCTTGCTCGCTCTCCTTGCATCATATCCTTCACCCGTACCCCCATTTGTGGCTCCAGGGCCTTGTGCTCCAAGCTGGGTAACTGTGGCATTAGCCAGGCAGTCAGGGGAGCTCCTTGTTTCGGGACCAACTGGCACAGCCGGTTCTACCACAGTGCATCTCTGGACACCGCCAGGGACCCATTTCCAGGACTGAGTTTATGGGGAGGGGTGCTTTTCCCATGAAAGAGGGAGGCATGTAATGTAGAGAAGTGAACAGGAAATAGAACTGAATTTTTCTTGCCAGGTACATTGGGGTTTTAAAAAATCAGCTCATCAGAGCTTTTTGCAGTTTCAGCTTACTTGACGTTTTTTCCTCCTTTTTTTGTCTCTTCCTTTCTGCAGAGTGACTCCAAGCGACTTAATTTGGCGGGCCATTTCTACCTGAAGACATGGAGCGCCATTTCCTGATGAGACTGTGGTAAGTGAGTATGCATGTGTGCACACGCACGAGTATGTTTAATTCCTACAGCTACTTGTCACCCGTACCCTCACATAAAAATCCCACTTCAGTCTTGTGCGTCCTTGAAATCCATCCCCTGGAGGAGTACGTAAGAGTTCCCAGTGGAACCTATCAAGGATTATCCCACGTCAGTGAAGCAGTTCTAAGAAAGTGGGGATCAGAAGCATGCCACTCACTCTGTTCTCTCTTCATGGCCTCTGGTGTCTTGTATTGGATCTCACGTGTGAAACAGTATTGACTGAGTTACTCTTTAGATGTTTTGTTTTGTTTTTTTGCTTTTGAAACTGGAGTCTTCATGGCTGAACACTACATACTGTACAACCACTTGAGTTGTACTTAATATTCATTAGGAAGGCAATTTTTTCATAGGTCACAGTATGCGCTGATTGGACTTTGGAGTTGGCCTCATGATTTTGAAAATGACAGAAAGATAGAGAAATAGTGATGGAGAACAACAGGAGAAAAAGATGTCAGACGAGTGCTGGCTGGCACAGTAGTAAAGTAAAAAATAGCAGGCAGGGCCGACTGATTGTGTTGGCCTGAGGTTGTACTACTATTCTTAGCGTCAGTCTCCTCCTCTTCTTCACTCTCTCCTTCTTCTCCCCTCCCTCCTTTCTCCTGAGTCTTTTGTTACCACAGTGACGTCAGTGCTTTTCCATCCATCTGTTGTCTAGTAGCATCCTGGATCTATCATCCCTCCCTCTCTAATTGGCTAAAAACACTTAACTCTCTCTTCCATTCACCTTCCATCCATTTGTCATTTTATTTATTTATCCTCCCTATTCAGCTATTTATCCATCACCACATCAGCTGATATCAGTCATGCATCTGCATGCATTTTTTTTGTTTAGTTAGATTCACCAGACAATTTGGAGCTTTGAAGCTTCCACTTAATCATAGCGAGAAAGACCGAGGGCCACTTAGAGACTAAGCACCCTGTGTGCATTTGTGTGTGATGTCTCTGATGTGATCGTAGGGCATGATTGGCTGTGATGTTCTGTACAAGTGAAGGCACAGATGCATCAAAATGTTGGTGTACAAATCGCAAGTCCTCTTTATTTAATGCCAACATGGCTTTGTAGTGTTGCCATGGTGATATGTCATGTCTGGCATTACAGTCAGGGTAGATGCAGGGCACTGTAATTCACTCCTGACAAGTGTGTATGTCTTATGTAAGCGATAACACACGATGAGGTGTCCAGATATAAGAAAATAATGGACTCGGAGGAGGTGACGAAGAATTTTTACTGCAGTGCTCACTAGTGTCTATATGGACATATTTTGGTGTGAATCATTATACTTATATGATAGCCACTTTCCACAGACTGTCTTCAGTTCAAGTCATGATTTGATGTTTTTTTTTAAGTTTCAGCAGTGAAGTCTAAGTATTATCACTATGGTTACTTGCAATTTAATAGCTTATATGTTTTGAGTAACATTTTGATGCACTTTGTTTCTGACATCATACTCCCAAATAGACACACATTAAATGCTAGGGTTAATATGTTTCCATCTGTCAGGTTAGGGGGAAAAAACTTCAGAGATCCACTCTAAATTCCTGGAGGACCACTGAGGTCACAGAATAATAGTATGTAAATTCAGCTGTAATATTTTACCAGGGTGGGGGTTGAAAAATGACCCACATGCGCAGACCACAGCAGGTAATGTTACTAAACCTACCTTAGAGAAGTAAAAGCAATCCAGATGGTGCTCAACTTTGAACTTGAGCAGTGGTGTAATCAGCTACAAGTAAAAACTTTGTGAAATCACATTCTTCCTGGACCTGACATGATGTAGATTTATTGAACAAGGTAACTCCACTTATAATAATTTAAACTTAATATCAGCCTATCTAAACAAAATAAGTGGAGAAACACAGATGGTGATCATAATGCTGATGTTTCCATGTACATATGCTGTATATTGTATATACAATTTAACAGCACAGTGAACTTCATCAATGGCTTTCAGCTGGTGTCATATGAGGTGTATTTTGCCCCCTTCACTCAAGTTCCTCTTCTGAAGTGGTGTCTGTATGTGGGTGCACATACATTACAGTGTTCATATGTGTCTGTGCTTACCTGTGTGTGTGTATTCCCTGCTGTCAGAATATGGTTTCTGGGAGAGTAAAACTTCCAACAGCAGCTATTTGTGGCGCTGAAGGACAGCATCTCATTAGGAAGTACATCAGGATATGTGTAGTTTATGTTGTGTAGCTGTGAAGAAGCAGTCAGAACTGAGCCTACAGGAGAACAGGTTATCAATTGTGTTTCTTGATTATCTGTAGTGCAGTTTATCAGCAGCAGATAAGAGAATTAGGCTGAGAATAGATTTCTCCATAGCAGTCCTGCATTCTAACCCCTTTTCTCGACAACTTAATGACGATATATCATGATTTACCTTCTTATTTTTGATATTGCACAAAGCAAACTTTACTTTTGTTATTATTTCTACAGGATTCTTCAATTGTTCAGATAAAAAAGGTTATTTACTCTCCTGCGCCATCTCTGAGCTGCACAAAAAGAGGGCCATCTGTCACTGTCAAAAGCTGCAGTCACTGCTTTGTATTATTGACAGGAAAATGGACACAATAAAAGAGGAGTTACGAAAGAAAGCATGTGATAAATGTGTTCTCTATTTTGTGCCACAGAGTTGCAGACTTGACCCTTCGTTGTTGTGGCAGACAAGCGACAACTGGAATTCAACCAGCAGCTAGTTTTTAAGGAAGTCCAAAAGTTTATAAAAATGAAAAAATAAAACAGGGATTGTCTCAAAAAATCCTGTTTATCTCATTCTTGACAAAAAGAAGGAATCAGTTATTCTGTATGAAAATTAATACTTTAGTTAATACATTAGTTTGTAATATTCTATTCTCTCTGAGTGTCTGTATCTCTGTCTCCATCTGCCCACCTTTCAATTTGGGCTTTCTCTCTCTCTTTCTCTCTCTCTCTCTCGTAGATGATTTGATCAGTGTTGAAAGCAGGGTTCATCTGTTCTGAACTACTCAAGCCCAGATCATATAGTGAAGGGATTCTAACCCGTGTGTGTGTGTGTGTGTGTGTGTGTGTGTGTGTGAGACAGAGAGAAAAAGGGGGTGGAGGAAGGCAGTGACTGTCTCAGCCTTCATATGCTTTAATCAAAGCCATCCATCATGTCAGGATAATTAGACAGAAGCATGGATCGCATGACCAGAGCCCATCGGTTAAAACACACACACACACAGACTCACAAATGCTCACACCTGTCTCTCAGGTAGTCATTATTTTATCATTTATTTATTTATAATTATTTTTATTTTAACAAATGCCTCAAAGCCTACGGTACATTGCCAGGCACCAAATGATGAATGTGACAGTATTGACTTGCTTATACCATGGCTACTTGCCAAAAAATTGTTATATGTGATCACTAATCCAATTAAAAACAGAATTTGTTCATATTGTGATCTCTCTTCTCTGTTTTAAACATCATAAAATAGTCCCTGAGCATCAGAGTTCCTGACTCTCTGTTGCTAGGTAACATTGAGGTAAATGCTATACTGCTTCATCAGCCTTGTGAACCACTATAGGAGTAGCACAGTTGTTATTACTTTATATAGACATTATTAACCTGCCCCTGCAAGAAATATATGAAACATGTTTTAGAAAAGACTCATTTTTATAGACATTTTTTTGTGCTGTTGAGTTAGTGGTCCTGTTTGTTGCTGTTTGTGGTTACACAAAGCTAAGGGTCTATAAATTTGTTTAAACTATTTGTTATAACTATCCAGGGATGCTTATCAGTTGCATATCAGGCAAGAGATGATGCTCTTCCTGTTGTGATATTTTGGTCATACATCTCCTTGTTCTGGTTTGACACCCAAGTCCTCCATTATTTTCTGCCATGTCCAAATATTGTAATGTTTACCTGTGCCATTAACAAATATCGTAAAGACCCATGTTGCCTTCATTCAAACTGTTTATACTGAATACTTTGTTGTCTTAGTAGATTGCTGTAGAATGTGATAATCACATCTACATATGCGAAGTATACTTGTATCGGAAAATTGCTTGATTTTGACAAATCAGAAAAATTAGCACATTGCTTTGATCCCCCTGTATGAATGCTTAATGTACTGTATAAAAGAGAGTCAATAAAGATTCAACCAATTACATGCACATCAGAGGATGATATGTGTTGCAACTAAAGATTAGCAGTAATCCTGCCAAGATGTATTCTTTTTATTGTGTTAGCTCATTATCAACCAACAATGCTGCTCTTACGCTTTGAGTGATCCTGTTTTAATGGTGACTTTGTGCTTACATTGATTAGATGTGGGGGGAGTTCAGTGGATCTCATACAATTTTAAAACAATATTGACTAATGAATGTGCACGTACTGATGAAGTGCACGTGAGTGCTTATACAGGGAGGGTACAGGGTGGTAACGACAGTGTCTTGCTCTCTCTGCTGACTAAGGTGAGATATTTCACTCCCCCCACCTTCCATTCCTCGCACATTCTCTCATTGATCATGGAAATGAGTGACAGGAATGCAGCGCTGAGATTTTCGAGGGAATGAAAACTTAACCGGACTTTTTCCTCTGGTCGCTCTGCTTCATCGCGGCTGCAATGGCCCCCTCTCATTTTTCCTCATTCTCTGCCACCTTCTCTTCATCTCACACATTTACACACATACACACCTGCAAAATCACATCCTCATTTGTCATTATCACCTTATCTGTTCTTCAGCTGCAATCTTTCTCACTGCATTTCATTTTCAGTTGTGACAGAGTTGTCGGTGCAGGTAATAAAGGGGCTTGAGTCTAAAACAGATCCGATTTGTCACAGTAACCAGCTGATAAAGCAAGTGCAGTTCTGAAACTGTTGATATTCAACAGATTCAGGCCTTTTGCACACATCCACTCCTCTACATGTGTGTTTTGGTGTTTTTCACACAAGCGAATATGTATGTATTTGTGTGTGTCTATTGTGATGAGGGGGAAAGGAAGGCAATTGCAAATTCCAGTCACTCGCAGCACTTGTGCTCCCACAGCGACCTGCCCCGCCAGTCACAGCTGAAACGTGTGCTGGCACCACCACAAAACATACACGCAGGCAAAGAGGAGACACGCAGAGTGTGCACACTGACGAGACTGATCACAAAGTGACTCCAGGAAGCATGTTTATCTATTGGTCTAAAAAGAACTGAAGTACACTGTATCCCCATGAGTCCCTTACATTGCTATGGGGTACTGGGATTAAAGGTGCAACGGTGCATAAATGACATATTTTGGACTTTTTATCGTCATTTCAATTCAAATTAAATGCTTACAATTCATAATGCACAAAAATATCCGAACAAACAACCTTGGGCTAGTCAGACACAGTACTGGTAACTTGTTTAAAAAATATGCAATCTTTTTATTAACTGAGCACGTAAGACTTTGTCACTGTTGCTCATAGTTTGGCAGTCAAATAAAAACTAGAGTCACTCTTGCAGTGTTGACCCAGTAAGTCTTGTATTAGTTTAGATTACACTTTGCACTGGAAATGTACAGACAGACAGAGAAGAGACAGGCACTGACAAGATGAGAGATGGAGACATGCTGTAGAGAGTGATGTCGAGAAATTGTAAATGAACGGATTGAGGTTAAAAATGGCTGTTGCAGATATGGTTACCATGGTGAAAGCAGCCTACAGCAAAAAACCTGTTGAGTGAATGCAGAGAGCAGCCTGTGGTCATAACCTTGAGCATGTTGCCTATATACATGTATGAAAACACTCGACAAAGGCTGGGTGCACACAGGAAACACACTTCACATTCACACATCAGGCATACATCAATCAATACAAAATGGACAAGTGGATCCTTTTGGGAATGAAAAAAAGAAGAAATAGGAGGATTTTTTTTTTTTTTAAAAAGGACATGAAGACAGAGCAGACCGGAAAGAAGGGTCGGGCATACAGAATGCATCAGTGAACCAACTGCCTTCATGACACATGACTTCTGTCTTGTCTCTCACTTATTTTGCATTCTGTCCCTTTGCACCACAACCATTTCTCCTCACCATATCCCCTCGTTCTCGCTATCCTCTTTTTTTTTATCTCCATTCCCCTGACTGTGCCCTGACACTACAAAGCTCTGCTCCCCTCATTAACTCTCTTTCATGGGGCTGTAGATGACAATAATTGGTTTGAAAACAGGAGACAATGGGATACAAGGATTATCCCCAGCTCACACCCACCACCACTACCCCGACTACCCCACACCCGCTCCGAGAGGACATCACCATTCTGCATCCTCCCCTTCACACGTCCTGTCCTCCTCTTGCCTGCAGATGCCAGCTCCACTTGTCCTTTCTAGTTCATGTCCTTTGTTTCATAATTGCTTGTTAGTGTCTTCTCTTTCACCCTCCTCTTTCCTTATTTATCTTTGAAACTTTTTTTACTATCTCGATCTTTAACACAAACACTCTCTCTCTCTTTAATTGACTCTATCACCTTTTCCCCTCTTCTTTGTTCATTTTTTCTCAGAGAGTTGTGAGATGAGTCCCCATGGGGATAAATCCTCTGTTCCTGTCAAGAGTGGAAGTGACATTACTGACACAACTGTGCACGTGCACACGCTCACAGACACGCTGAAAGAGAGTTCCGTGAAATGATAATGACATTTGATTAAACGCCTTGACTAATGTGATGTCATCTTTCTGAGAAAACCATGAACCTGTGACAAAGTGATGGAAGAAAATGGAGCAGAGGAAGGGCAAAGATGGGGGGGTGTGATAACTGAATGGATGACAAGCGAAGGGGGCGAGAATAAAAAACAAACACCCAAGTTCACCTCATGCAACGTGGCAGAGAAATGTGAGGAGTTGTTGTTCCACTCGCTCTTCATCTCTCTCTCCATCACCATGTTCTCCCCTGTCACCCTATCCCTCCATCACCTTCTGCTCCATCTGTTTTCTCCTTGTTTCCGTTTGTCCAAAAGTCACTCTCTCCGCTGCTCTTGCTTATTGCTCCCTCTCTCCGTCTGTACTCTCGACATCTCTTCCCTCCGGTGAGGGCTCTCAGGTTTCGTCTGTAACTGCTTTAGTGCAAGGGATAATGGTTTGTAATTCACTCCCAGCTCCTCTATGCTGGTCAAGAGACCCACTCGTGTACAAGCAGAGAGAAGTAATCAGTGTGTATCTTTTTTATGTGCATGTGTGTGCGTGTAAAACGAGGGTCCTATATATCGTGTATCACCTTTTCACCTACGCTGCTTGTGAAAGTGTGTGTGCTTTTATCTTTGTGATTGCATTTATACTAACATATCCATGTGTGTTGGTATTATTCTATGCATTTTCTGCTTACACACACACACACACAGTGTGTGTAAGCTTGTAATGCACAACCTGATGCTGTATGGGGATCATCTTATGTTATGTAACCTCATGTCAAAATTAGAATGCACACACACACACACACACACACACGTACGTAAATACACGTTCTGTTAGAGTGCAGAAACTAGGAAGCAACAAACCCTCTGCCCCCTCCCACTGTGGCACCATGGTGCAAGACTCCAATAGTCCATCTCCCGAGAGTATTAATAATAGAGGGATGCCATATGCGTCAGCTTGTAAATCTAGATCACCAACTGTGGGCCTGAGGAAGCTTGGTAGGCCCAAGAGTGCCCCAGGGCCTCCAGGGTTGGGGGTTGGGGGACCAGAATGTCCCGGATAAACAGGAGAAGAAGTCAGCTCATCCCATGCAGTAATTCAGACATTTCACGGTAAGGTATCCGAACAGATCTACATTTATACACCATTTGCTGGAACAGATTTTGGAAAGTTTCCTCGAGTGCAGAATCACGACCAGTCATACCAAGCAGCCACACCTCCCACCCCACTGGTGCATTCAGCTGCTCCAATGCACGTTTGATTTAAGCCCCAAGATTTGTTTTCTATCCAACAGTTAGTGAACTTATCAGGCTCTGTCATGGGTTTGTTGTCACTGTCACAGTGCTGGTCCTTCCCTCACTTGGCAGCGAAAGAGGAGAGTTGCTTTGTTTGTCGAGATGTGCTCTGCAATTCAATTTCACAGCTCCCTCTTGTCTCAGAGGAGAGCTGGAGGAGCATAAGGAGAGAAGGGGACAGTAATTGAAAGGCAGCGGAGCTCATCCTGTGTCCTCTTCAACTGTTTTTTTTTCTTCTGTGTACATCTCTGTAATATCCAAGTGTGCATGTGTGTTTGCCATCATTAATGTCAATGTGTCATTACTGCTGCCGCAAAGGTCTTTTTTGGAAGCTCCATGTAGCTTTATAATAATGTGTTACAAACCCATCTGACATGGCCCTCTCCCTCTCTTTGTACGTTTTTTTTGGCAGCAGAAAGCTGTCACAGATTTGTCCCAAAAATTATTTTGATCTCTGCAATGCTTTGAATCAACAATTAATTCACCTGTGACAGTAGATATAATAATTTTAGCCACACAAAAGAACTACATTGCTATACGCTAACCAAGCGATGTAAATCTTCTGTGAAAGATGAGTCAAGGGTCCACAAGTTTGTCCGTATATCATTGTCGATGGCACAGATCCTATTGGTATCATGTATGATCATATTACAAAATAATGAAAAATGATAAATGCTTATTTGAACCATTAAAAACACTGAAAAAGAAAATACCATAAAAAATGAAACATTGCACTTTTTCTGTCTTTCTTAAAACGTCTTTTTTGGCCAGTCTGGACATTGTTTCTCCATTTGTTGTGTCCATGGAGTGTGAACCATCAGGGGCATTTAGTAGAGTGTAACTAGGTCTGAATTAAGGTTTTGGCTGTGATTTTGGCGGGAGAAGAGAGTGGAGAGAGAGCGAGAGGGAAGGAGAGAGAGTCACGCTGCATAATTCAGAGGGGATGGGAGATTATGCGCCATCTGTGTCCATATCCTGTGGCCCTGTCAGAATTGATCCACAACCCTTGACCTTTTCAGATACTCTGCGTGTTTTCCACCCACTCTGTTGTGTGTGGTTTGTGGTGTGCAGGAATGTGGGTGTTTGTAGTTCTGTGTGTTTTGAGTATGAGTCAGCCTGCTGCACACTAACCTTTCCACCGAATTACAAAGTGCAGGTCAGATACGTACTAATAGTTTTTTCTGTCTTTATTTTGTTGTTACTCAAAAGGTCAAGCACTTCTGCTAGAATATGGGATTATTGGCATTAATGCAAAATGCACAATACACAGGTCATATGAACAAAGTTAGAGAAACTGGCTCACTTTTTGGAAACTTTACTTATTTCTTTTTTTGCAGAGAGTTACATGAGAAGATACATATCACCCTCACGTCTGTATGTTAAATATGAAGCTATAGTTGGCAGACAGTTATCTTCAGATAAAACCTGACAGAGTGTTGTTATCACTGTGAGGTTGCCAGACAATCAGCAGAAAACAAAAACCACAGTCTTTCAAAATCATAGCCAGTGTGCTTGACCCCATAAGTAAGTGAATGTGAACCCCCTGTTTCTGGTCTCCCAGTTTCATTCCTCGTATTCTCACGATCCACCTCAACCACCTCCTGGTGACTATACTCAATCTAAAAAGAGAGAAAGAAAGAAAATTATGTTAATATACAGTTAAATTGCTTTCCCAATTACTTTGTAGTGGTGACATTTGGTCCATCTGGTGGCCTGGGGGATTATTTTCACAGATGTTGATGAGGAGAATGGGTGGCACAGACAGGCAGGTGAGAATGGGGTCTTCAGTGATTTTGGCAAAGCTGTCTCAGTTCAAGTTCTTTATCTTTCTTATCTTTATCTTCTTATCTAATTTTTACAATAGTCTTTCAAGGTGTTATGCATGTCTTCATGCCACTGACCAGCTTGAAAAAGCAGTGATGGGAAACCGTCTCTCTTGTCATTAAGCTTCCTTTGACGATTGTATACCCCATTACGTTTTGATGTTGTGTGTTGAAGATACTGTCATGGAGAAATGTCTCCTGTACAATGTTGTTTTCCATTTATGATTGTTGATCAGGCAAAATTGTGAGTCCACAATGAAGTTCTTGCTTTCAGTAATGGAAAAATATACTTTGACATGTTGTCTCTATCCATTTTCAGAAATAACAAACCCAAATTACCCTCATACAGACTAAGGCAAACTGGTCAGGAGAACCTTTGTCTCTCAGAGCTAGAAACAGACCATGCTCATTCCAGTGTTAGAGTCTACAGCTCTTTACCATGAGTGGAGGACTATGCACTGAAAAAAAGAACTGACCTTTAGAATCTACTTTTGCTTTATTTTAAATCTATTAACTCAGGGAAAGATGTGCCTTCTGCTCAGAAAACAACTGCATACCCTTTCACCTGTATTCATTTCTGTACATTGATGTGCCATTATGGATAAAAGGGCCAAATATAACTGTTTTCATTTTTTGTGAATAGTGGTAGCTGTATGGGCATGGGGCACAGAGCACTTTGAAATACACCTTGACGTCCATTGTCATAAAAAGGGCACAGCCTTAACATGAGGACAGTCAAATGCCTGGAAGGAAGCAAATCGGGCATTTGATGCGCTTGAACTAAATGAGTATCTTACTGTAATTCACACCAAGGTTGGGAATGCTTGAATGCAAAGTATGACATGAAAGGCTGGGAGCCTCGCCTCTCACATTGCACACATCAAAGAGCAGACAAGGGAATGACACCAAGCTTCCCTCTGATCCTGAAGGAGTAAAGAATGGGAGCGGGTGGTTGTCGGTGCTCCTTAACTCAACCCCATCCAAGCGGTTCTCTCGTCTCTTCTCTCCAGCTCAGCTTTTGTGATTTTATCTTTGGTTTGATTGACTCAAGATCCCCCCCTCCCTCCTGGTCACACTTGGCAGAGAAGTTAAGGCCGTTAGGGATTAGTATCGATGTGATGAGCCCAAATCGTTCCGCTTTCATGGCGCCCTTGAAACTTCGTGAGGTTGCACCACTGATGCCTGTACACATGCAGGAGTACACTGAGGGAAAAAAATCTACTTATGACCAGTAAGGCTGAGCTGAGGCCACTGTTTGTGTGTGAGTGAACTTGTTGGATGTCTGGGTAACGCTAATGTGTTGTAGATTCCTGTCTGATTCTAATTAATTAGACGACAAGAAGTGTGTGCTGACAAGCTGCTTATTCTGATTAGAGAGCGCTGCTTCCTGCAAGAGGCAGAACTAACGAGGCTCATGAACCTCAGCACAAAGCTTTAACACACCTGCCCCTCACCTGCCCTCTCCTCCCACAGCTTTAGTTTTCTGTCAACCCTCAGTTTCAGTGTTGAGTCACTGGCTCCCTATATTCATTAAACCAGTTGTTTTTCCTCAGTTTTACTTAAGACGCTTGTTGAGTTTGATATACATCTGTTATGTGCTAAATAACTTTGCTTTTCAATAAAGGAAAAATTACACATCAAAGCCATAATTTAATAGGAGAAACAGCATGGTCTTCAGAAGTATTAAAAGACACTGTTGTTCTTGTGTCTTCTGGTGGCTAATGATAAATGCTCAACTATCATCACTTTAGTCACCAATTGTTTGTCTGCTGTTTGGTGTTGGGCAGGAAGTATATAATGGTTTTATCAGAGCTACTATATCTGAAAATTAAGTTGATGGAAGAGGAGTTTGTGGGCTCGAAAACCAAAAACAATTAGCTGAAAGAAGTTAAATGCCCTGTAGACCCGAGGGGAAAGCACAGGGTGTAAATTCCTGGGGTTTTGTCACTACCACAGCATGCATTTGATCATTTGGTAGTATAAGTAGTGATGGTTTGCTTAAAAGCAACAGAAGAGAATTCATAAAAGAATTATAAAACATAGGGTTACCAATATTTTATAAAACCATTAACCAGCATGAGACAATGTTACTACAATACAACACTTCTGTTGTACTAAAATCAACGTACAGCACAGTCAGGGTGGTTTGTTGCCTCAAAGAGAAGTTCTGCAGCAACACAAGTGGTTCTCTTATAATTACAAGTGGGAAAATGTTACCTTCAGCTTTGTAAAGATCTGACATCTCTTTAACTAAAACATGACTCTGTGGACTAAATGGTGCTTTGCAGAATCTATTCTATTAAAAAGTTGGACCACTTGTACCTCCAAATGAATCACTGCTGTTGAACACTTAGTATCTGATGTATCACCATGACTCTGTGGT
Organism: Psettodes erumei; assembly: GCA_016785225.1. NCBI lineage: Eukaryota > Metazoa > Chordata > Actinopteri > Pleuronectiformes > Psettodidae > Psettodes > Psettodes erumei. The sequence continues at coordinate 418,382 of JAFBJZ010000356.1, read as the reverse complement.
TCTGGGGTTCAACAGTGGGATTAAAAGAAACTACAAGTGGACAAATTGTTTCCAGACTGGTAGAGTGACTGGTAACATTCATTTGAAACTTGTTGATATTGTTTGTTATTTTATGTCTTTTTATGAGCTTAATGGTCACAGCATGAGCTATATGCTTGTGCAGCAGCCATATAAAACTTGGGGAGCTAAAAAAAAAACCCTACCAAACAGTGAAAAAAATACTATTAATGGTAAATGTTTGTTTGCTAAATGTATTTGCATCCTTTGCCAGCCTAACATATAGAATCCAACTTGCACCCTCCTTGTTTCTTTGAACAAATGACAGCAAATGTAAACAGCTTGTGTTCCAGCAAGGGAACATGATTAAGCTACAAACTCTGTTTGGTGATGACCATAAAGCATAATCAAAACAATCAAAAAGCCATTACATTAGACATTAGCCATTAGACATTAATAAATACTGACCAAAGAGAAAGAGTTTTTTGGCTCTTGCAATGTTTGAGTTTCATTTTATTGCTATCTTGGGTGCTCAGTGCACCAACACACAACAACAGATTCTTTTCCCCTTATGGCAAAAAGCTGCATAACACACCAAGTTAGGAGTATGTACACTTTACCATGAGATTACACTTTAAATACAGCACCAAACTTAACTCACCTCACTCACTAAAATCACCCACAGTTAAGTTCAGCAAGCAAGCAAGCCTGAGTGCACTGACAACAAAGCAAACTCCCTGGTAACTTTTTGCTAGAGCCTGAATATCTTCTGAGGCGTGTTGGATTTGAGGCATCTTTAAAAACAGAACTTCAGTGAACCACAGCCATATGACTGTGGACCTGAAATGCTTACCCCCAACAGAGAAACTTGTCTCCACCTCTACAAACAATAAACACAAGAACACAAAGTGGTGGCAATGCTGCTGGTGTTGGTTACAGTGAGAGAGAGAGATTGAGATGACCATGGCAGGGGTTTTTAAAGACTTGCCACCAGGTGCCACTGATCAGAAATCAAGGGGGAGGAGTTACAGAATTAGGGATACATGCAAGATACAACACAGAACAGATTTGACCATTACAGTTTCCTTCTGAGTCATTCCCACTCTGTCTTTTGCTCTGATTATGGATATTCCTCTGAGGGGCCTGTGGCTGTTTTCTGTTGTCTCCACTGATGGGTGATGGACAGACCATCCTCGCTTGCTCAGTGAAACATACAGACACACACATTCACATTCACATTCAGGCTGTATGGCATTACCAAAAAAAAAGATAAGTTCCATAGCACACAACACAGCTCACACAGACAGAGATAAAACTACCCAGCTGGTGAAAAAGAGACTGATGGAGGCACAAAAGCATACACCATATGCATAGACCATTTCTTGCTGTTGGAACCACACTAATCATGGATACATTGTCTTCCATTACTGTGAGTCAGACAGGTAATCAAGTGGCTTTCCATGAGTTCCCCCTTATTATCTCTTATTAGCATTTTCCTCTCCACTCCACTACTTCCACATGCCTGATTATCTGTGGATCTGAAGTTGGCTCAACAAGAACGAAGACTTCTTAAGGGCAGTGGCAAAGATACAACGCACCTCATTCATCAAGGGAGCATGCGACCAAATTACCTTATTGCACTCCTCACTTTCAGTAATAATTAGAATTTATCTATTAGATTTCTTGATTGTCAGTGAGGTATTCACTGTAAATCTGTGTTCTTTTACAATATTAATGAATCTGTAGACAGTTACTTGTCATACTGGAATAGTTTCTTTTTAACTGAGGTTTTTTTATAATATAGTAAGTTTGAAAAATGTATTCCAGTGTATAACCAACACTAATACTAGGCTTTGTGTGAGTCAGACAAATCAAATGCATATATTCTAGTGTTCTTTGCTGAGCTTCAGTGAAAGGATATTCATCACAAAGAGGGAATATTGTTGTAAACTTCACTAACTACAGAAGATAGCCACTTAATCTGAGTCAGGCAGCTCAAATCAAATAATTGAATTGGCTGAAGTTTGAGATGCACTTGTGCACAGAACAAGGACTGTGGGTTTTGTCCCCAACCACTTTTGCATTGGAATCACATTAGGAAGTGACCTCTTAACACTTGTTAAGAGGTCTGTACATAAAGGGTCATGATGTGAGTGTTGTTTCAAGGCAGGCTGAAAAAGTGTCTTTTCAAACTTATATTACTGTGTTCGATTACAGGCATACAGACATAATCAGATATTGGGATCTTCAAACGTTAACAATAAAGCTTTACTGTTGTGCTTACAGCACTTTCCGAGCCTACAACAAACTCAGCACTTTTCACCATAAAAAATAATTTTAAAAAATGGAGGAGATTCTAAAAGCTTGTTGTTTCCACCACTCAGCACCTCTCCAGTGGTTACAGGCACACATCCTCGGGATAACACAAACTTGTCAATGTAACTGTCACTGTCAAGACACGATACAAACCAGCAGCACAGAATATGTCAAAATAATTGAAGCAATGCAGGTGGAGTCAACAGTGTCATTTTTAAAATGTATTCTTGACATCCTGTTCAGTGGTTTCTGGGTAACTTTTTAAGGCCACAGTTTTTAATTCTACAGGGGTACATGCAACGATTTATCTTAGTGAAGTTTGGGTATTATAGAATTTTTTTAAGTTTAATGCATTTATGTTTTTCGATATCTTTTTTTTTTTTTTACAGACTACACCCCCATACATCATATCTGAATACCTTCATTTTTCGTAGCTGCCCCACCCAAAAGCAAAATGAGTTCCAATGCCTTATTGTAGATAATATCTCTAATCCACAATAACTGGAAGTAAAAACCTGCTGCTTTCCTTGACTTTTTCTTTGAGAATTTTATTAGATCGGCAGAGTCATTTTCATTGTGTCTTGACAATTTTTTTCACTTTCACTTCCACTTTTTTTCCTCAACATTTTATTGAATATCCCTGCTATAAAAATCAAAGGCACAGTGGGCCATTACTGTTGTTTCCTTCATTCCTGGATTCCAATCTTCTTGTATGGCTCCAGTGAACTGATCCAGTGTGCAACAGTACCTGTGAGATCACTGTGACAGTGTGTACAAATTGTTGGATTCCCGCTCAGGCAAACGTGTTCTGCCAGCGTGCATGAGTGGGGCAGCATGTGGTAAAAGTTTCCACAATCAGGCATTATTAAGGACATCTCAGCATTGGGATTTGTATTGGTTTCAACAATGGCATGATAAACGAGGGCTGGTATCAGCGCTGATTAATGAAGTCTTCATTATCTCCTGTTTTCCCTCTTCTTTTCACTCGCACTCTCGTCTGGTTTCATTGTTTTGCCTGGTTAGATTGTGCTGATTTTGTACTTCATAATGAGACAAGGGAACAATAGAGGAGTACTTTTTCACTTCTTCTCCTAGCAATACGTGTTCTTTTGTCTTTATCCTCAGTGAATGACTCCTGAATGTCACTCATTTTTTGTTTTTTTTTCAATCTCTCCCTCGTTTTCTGCCAGCAATTCTCATTGATTTTTAACTATGAATGGTGACTGGAATGAATGACGAAGCCTTTCCATTTTTAACAATGCTGACTTTTCACTGTGTGGAGTTTGTAGGCGGTCACAAACCAAAATACCAATTTACAGAATTCAAATGCTCATGTGTACGTGATTTGAAATGACATGACTAAATGTCAGATATCACCAGTGGTGGGTGACTGTCTTTCTCTTTGAAGGAACAGTGGTTATAATGCTGCATGGCAGTGTGCAGAGCCTATACGATAGTATCTAATGCAGAAATAAAATTACCCTCAGTTAATTTGATTTGGATAATATTAGGCTAATAGAAGTGTGCGGTACTCCATGCTGAATATGAATTGAAAGAGCAGAATTATACATTCATATGGCACATAGCTGCAACCTCTGGATAGGAGAAGGGGCTGGGATTCAAGGTTTCATTTTCTTACTTTGTTCTTTCCTCTCCTTTTCTCTCACACACACACACTTGATACAAGCAAGTACTTTTGCTGCAGTGCAACATGACATAATTCAGCAAGGCGCTGCATTGTCCATTCACATACTGTACATTCCTGGTAGATTACTTTGTCACGTGAATGCCATTTTTCTGCTGTTTACTATGTGATTGTTGAGAAGGAAGTTAAAATAACTGCATCGTGATAACTTTCTCTGAGGCGAGAAATCCTGCCTCTGAGAGTTGTAGAGCGTTTTGGCATCTGATAGGCGTTTCAAACACATTAATCTGTTAATCCAACTGCACTGGATCATATTTCATGACTCACCGATGCCTTAAATAACACACCTCCAACCAATGCAGCCCTCTGTGTTGTTTTTGTCTCCGTCTGACTCCACTCTTTTTCTTGTTTATTGCTCAGCTATTTTTCCAGGACACACTGAGACAGTGTTTTTGCTTTAAGGAGTTAGGCATCACCACAGTCAAGATTCAAACCAAATCTCTTGTCCTCAAGTCCAAGTCTCAAGTGTCAAGCTTACAGTGCAGCTGTGCTCTCATCTCACATCAGTCACTATGCAAATTCGGAAGTAGCTCCATGTTAAACTCAAGTGGCTCACTTTAATCAAAGAAATACCTGGAATTGCTGCCGTAGCCTCCTTGCAGAACTCTGTGCTGACTTCTAAGATTCTCTGTGGCTTGTACTTCCTGTGCATGTGTTTGACAGTTGTGGCAGTTGTATGCAGCTAAACTAGGGGTACACAGGCAGCAAAAGAAGGCGGTACAAACACTCACACACACTCTCTCTCTCTCTCCCCCCCTACCACAAAACACAGTATTTTCACTGCTTGTTACTTCTCACCTATTGCACAGCCGAGTCCCTATTTCCAAGAGTGAGAGAACATCTCTCAGCACAACACACAGCTTGCATCTTTCTGTGTGCATCTGTAGGTTTGTGCGTTTCTGCACCTGCATGTGTACATGTGTAAAACCCATCCAGGTATTGATTCATTGCAGCATGTGGCACAGCGGACACTGAGCCGGCCTTTTCGCTAAATGATGTAAACACTTGCTGTTTAGCTGAGAACTATTTTTTTGCACCTTTATGAGATGAAGTGTTATTAGACCTCCTGCATCTGCTCAGCATTAGAGGTGCAGGGAGGAGTACAGAGGGTGGTTTGAAGAGGGGAAAAAACCGATAGGGATAAGAAAAAGTGGGAAATACAGGGAAAGGAAAGGACAGGGTGGAAGGAATGAAGGTGAGAGGAGACAGGAAGAAAGGAAAAGAATGAAAGGGCAAAGAGTTTGAGAAATGGAAGGTAAAGATTTAGAAATGAGAGGAAAGGAAAACAAAGGAACGTAAACAAGAAGTGAGGAAAGCAAAGAAGGAAAGGTAATGACAGAAAGGCAAAAGTAAAGGAAAGTAGAAAAAGGGAAGGGTAATATTAGGGATGTCAAGGAGAGGAAAGGAGAAGAAGGAAAGGAAAGAAAAGAAATCAAAAGCAAAATGAAACAGAGGGAAAAAGGAAACAAAAGGAAAGGAAAGCAGTTGGCCCACCTTTGTGTTGGCTTTGCCGTCAAAGCTACTGTACATGGCAATCCTACATCAAAAGCCCCAGTCTAGCAGCCACACACATACACACATGAATTATGCAAATACACATATACATTTTGCAAGTGTACATTATTTGCATTTCAAACATGTGTACATTTGAATTTAAAATACATTCAGCTAAATGTACACAGTCCTAATCTTGCTGCACGGCCGACATGGTCGTGCCCTCGGAAGACGAACTGAGGATGATCACCATTATTGATCCCAGTAGAAAAGTGTACTCTCTTTCTCTCTCACACTTTCTCTCATGTGAGATTTATGCAAATATGCTCTACATGTAGTAACCTAGTTCACCAAGTAACCTAGCAACACAGTCAGCTGGTTAGAAGTGAGCGTGTGTGTGTGTGTGTGTGTCCATCCCTCTTCCTGTCTCTCTGTCTGTGATTTGCATCTGTTGATACAGCTGCAGCAAGTGTCCATGTATGTGTGACATTTGGAGGAGTGCTGGGACTCTTGCCTGGTGAAGTTGTAATCTGCAACTATCTGTCACACTGCATGATGTTAATTTCGTGAGTGACTTCTTTTCTGATTTTTGCTTTTTAAGTGTGTCTTGCTGTGATTTTTTTTTCTTCCCTGATATCACCCGTCAATCAAACATGGTTCGAGGCCTTCATCAAACATTTGTGCTTCAGCAGGTGTGTTTAGTTCTGCTTTGCCTTTCTTTATTTCTTTTCTTTTCATTTATTTTCAGAGGTCATTCTTTATCACGTAAACCATAGCTTACAAAACAATCTCATCACAGTGTCCATTTAGTAGCCGTTGCTAAGTTTTTGACTGTTACGTTCAGATGGATTTTGCCTCGCTGTCATTTGAAGTCATTTAAAAGAGAAACTACCGGTTTAGCACTGTACCCCTATAACATTGTCTGACTCACAAAGGACAGGATATATTTTCTATTCAATACATTCTTCTTCCATGTCAAGTCCTAGCACCAACATGACACACAACGCAGGAGGCCTGGAGCCATGAAAAAGGCTTTTTACAACATTTTCTCACATGCAGTAGTACTCCCTTAGACCTGTAAATGGTCTTGATGTCTGTGATTTGTGTGTGTGTGTGTGTCTTGACCCTCCGTTGAGCTGTGGTTTCTGCATCTACCTTTCGTTTTCTGTCAGGAGAGTTGTGCAAAACAATGCAACATGAGTGACCATAGAGATGGGCAGAGAAAGAAGGTGAAGTGATGCACTGAGGGAGTGGCAGAAAAAGGGAGTGAGGGGTAAACACAGAGAAGCCAAGAAAAGAAAGGAGAATCATGGTATGACATGAAAGAAGAGGAAAGACGTGGATAAAACAAAGGATGGGAGGAAAGAAGGGAGAGAATGAGAAAAGCAAAATTTGGAAAAGCGATATGAAACAGAGGAAGGAAAGGGGGACTCTTCTATGTGATGGCAAAATAACAGCACCCTACGGAAGTTTAAGGCGTATAATGTCTAATGACTGACTCACTGAATGAGCCTGTTATGCCATTCTCTCATTGCCTTTGATCTCTGTTTACCTCCCTCTAATATCCCGGCAATGTCCTCTCCTGGTATATGAGGTAAAGAGGGAAAATACAGGCCAATTACAAGTGAGCAGCACTCTGCTAAGTAGTGTTGGTATTTTCCCTCTCATTAAGTCGCAGCCAGAAGCCCTCTCAGGCTTTTTTCCGAGGCCTAAACATGTAACCCTATGCTAAATGTGTTTTGCGTCATGTTCCCTGAGTCAAAATGATGAATGTCGAGTAAAGATGGGTTGTTTTAAAGAAAAAGGGCATGCATTTTGATATGATTAATTTTGTTTCATGACATACATGTCTTTTTGGGGCTGCAAAGTACGGGAGAAGAGAAAGTGAAATTAATTGTTCATTTTTGATAGCCCCCTAAACTTTCCGGGGGGAACCCCATATCAATGCTTAGCTCATGAATTCAACCAATTGAAACAGTGTGGAGGTGGATTGAGCCATAAAAGTGGACATTTTGCCCAAAATTTAGCGCAAACTAACCAGTGTTCATGCTCTCCTGACAGGGGATCTCATGTGCTGGTAAATAATAACTATACAGTCTGAGAAGCAAAGATGGAAAAAGTGTTAGTGTGCCACCAAACCTCTTAGGGAGGAGCAAGGGAAAACACTGGTCAGTGGTTTGGCATACAAAGCTTTTGATTCAGCTGTGCATGCAGTTTTCTATCAGCAGTCAGACTTCTTTGAACAGGCTACTATCAGCTCTTGAAAAATCTTACGTTTTCATTGGTTAAGTCATCCATACATTTTATACCACTTATGAGTCCAGCTTGTGTTTGTTTAATCAATAGCCATCATAACACGGCTCTAATTATATGTAATGAATGTAATAACTCTGGGCCTTGAATGATAATGAAGTGCCATAACTTGAATTTGAATTTAAGATAAAAAAGGTGTGAAAGTCAAAGAATGAAAGCTAGGAGGGGGGGGGATTGAAGGAAAGAAGCAGGTTGGGCATGAGAATATGGGAAGGGCGAGAGATGGGAAAACAGGACGAGAGGAGGAGGAGGAGACTGGGAGATAGAGGAACTGCCCCCTAGGCACTCTTCAATTTTACCCTTATGATGGGAGCATATTTCCCCTGTGCTGTGGCCATCATCTCTCTCACTCTCTCTCACTTTCACTATCGCTCTCATGCCTCTCTCTGCCTCTCACTCATGCATTTCTACTAGATTTTCCTCCTCTGTCACTCTTTACTGCTCCTCATAGGCCTCTCAAGATACAGTCCATTGTCAGCCACCTCCACCAGAGTTTGCATTTGAGTGTACATCTGGAGTGTACCCATTTGCATCACCATGTTTGTGGATTAACTTCAGCCAATTTCCACCTGAATGTCACAATTAGCCCTTATGTATTCTTCTTTTCTTCATATTTTATTTCATTTGTTCCATGTTGGCCTCTCTCTCTCCGCATGCACAGAGCCGATGATCTGCAGCCGGCAGGCTTGCTGCTGAACCCATATTTTACGGGTACTCTTTTGCAGGTCACCCTTGAAATGTTCCACCTTTTCCATCATCCTTGATTCTTTCAGGATCATGATTGGTTAGCTACGGCAGACACGCGTGTGTGTGTGTGCATGTCTGTGGGTGGGATGTGTGTGTGTGTGTGCGCATGTGCACATAAAAGACAGTGGAAAAATGAAAATAGATCATTCATGGCTAAAAGCTGGGAAGAGCAAATCAGCCCTTCTGCCAGATTCCCAGCATGCATGACTCTCTGGCTTGTGAAGAAGAAAGTGTGCGCCAACACACATTGAGCCAATCCTCTATTATTTCCTATCCCCATATTTATACATTTCACTATTGTCTGCCCCACTCTCCATTATGGGTGTGCAGTTCTCCGGTGGTTAATAGCTTTTATGAAGTCTACTGTACTGGCGTATAGACAGATACCAGACTAACAGAAAGTTTCCCATTGTTTGAGTACCATTCTATAAGGGCTCTGCACAGTTCACCTTCTCGTATTCTTAAATGAGTCGACGTATCTGCCCCTGACTTGGTCTATTGTATCAGGAGTCAAACAAAGACAGCGTTCAGGCACACAATACCCACTGCCGCTCAATGGTGGCCCATTTCACTAAAAGCCAAGACTGGCTGCCATTTCCAAATTGATGTTTGCTATTGTCTCCCATGTTGCAAAAAAAAGAAAAAGAAGAAAAATATTTAATGTCATAATTCTTGACATTTTATATACTGCATATTCAAGTTTGACATTTCGGTAATGTCAGTTATTTTCATTCTTGTGGAGAGTTGCTCATAAATATGATGCTACCATGAGCAGAAGTTAGCTTAACTTCCTCCAATAAAAACTGTGTTAAAGTGGGTCTTTGGAAGTTAGCAAAGAACCACCCCAAATATGTTGTTTTCACAAGTTGTTTTTTAATACAGATTGAACAAATAATATATAACAACGTAATAAGTGAGCTTTGGAGAAGGTGGTTGGAAGAATTTGCGACCTTAGGACAGAGCCAGGCGAGCTGTTTCCCCCTCCTTCCAGTCTTTATGCTGAACTAGATGGCCAGCTTCATATGTACTGGACAAACATAAAACTGGCATTAATCCTCTCATCAAACTCTGTGCAAAGTGTGCAATCCAAAATGTTGAACTATTCCTTCAATGCAAAATTTGCCTCATGTAATGAAATAGATTAGTAATTAAATTAGTAATAAAATGATATTAGTCCTATGGAATATTTGACATTTGTTTTTTGCCATAGTTTCTGGAAGTGATGCCTTTTACCATGAGCAGGTTCATTCGTGGATCATGTACAGCTGTGCGGCTATCAGATGTATAGTCAATGAATGTCCAGGTGTACAGGAAATATGCTTCTCCCCATGACTCTGCTGAAGCACTCATGCCATGTGCTCCCACAGCTCAACCTACCCCACTTACTCTGTAATGTACATGCAAAGCTTTTGTTATTGTTGATTTAACTACATAATGTTTATTTATGGGTTTTTATAAAGGGGGATTTTATTAAAGGGGGATTAGGGGGATTAGTTCCCCAGCAGACATGTTGTTTCTGCACAGTGTCGATGCGAGCCACAATGATAATCACTGAACGTTGTACTCAATCGATTTCTAGTCTTATTCCTGCAGCTTATGGCATGTCCTACCACCAAACTTCATGAAAATCTAATATTTTTTAGCTGCTTCTAGACTTGTAAAGACACAAATCTTTTAAGTGAGAAAAATGTTTTACTGTATACTGTTTAATTTCAACTATTCAGGAGTTGGATTTACAGTATTTCACTGAAAGATGAAACACCCATTGACCCACAACTGGCGGAGAGCTGTTGGCAAAGTGGGTCAGAGTAGCTGGCACATTTGAAATTAAACAGCTCCAGACTGAAGCCTGTGTAACAATCATGTAATCATGTTGATGCCAAGGAGCGTTAAACAATGACAGCATGTTGTAAAGCTCCAACTCCCTACCGAGCAGCTACTAAATATTTTATCTATTTTTTGGGGGGGTGGTCCGAAAAGGAATGAAAATATAGAAAGAAAAGTATGTTAAGTATAAAGGAAGTAGATAGGGTCAAATCAAAGAGTGGCCCTACATTCTAATTTTAATTTCAAGAGATCTCTGGAAATATACAGGGTGATTAATGGAAAACCAGGCTGAGAGAGAACAAAGGAAGTACCTTGAAGGTCCCGGTGCATTATTTGGTGTGTAAAAACATGTGTACATAATGCTGTAACACCCCTATAATCTAACAAGAAGTTAAAAAAGAGAAAACAATGATGGATGGCAGATAGATCAGTAGAGGCCAAGATACAAAAAATGAAAACAAACTTTGTAATTAATTCAGAGAAGTGCTGACAGGCAGAGGGCCAGACGGACTGACAAGTTAAAAAAACAAAACAAAGAAAGGATGAGAGCGCAGGGAGGGAGATACATGACTGGAGGATGGATGGAAGTAGGTCAGGAGGAGAGACTGAGATGAGACAGAGACGTGGAGAGAGAGAGGATGGATAGATGTCTGTGCATATGGGCATCTTCTAAGCACATGCATTATCAGACAGGTGTGTATGCACGTCACCATGATTGTCAGCTCATAGCCAGTAGTCTGCTCCAAAGCCAAAAACTTCATAATAAACAGAATATGGTTTCATTTACTCCTCCAGGCAGAGCAATGCTAATCACTTTGCTGTGTATTCATAAACATGGACATACACACACGCTACGACACACTGCAAATAATACCTGTAACAAGCTGAATTGATTGTATTTTCTTCTATGCTGTGACATATCAGAAGGAAATATTGTTCTTTTTACTTCATTACATTTATCTGACAACTTTAACTTCTGGTTACATTCAATTTCAAACTTTACGTGAAGAAAAACATAGGAACCCAAAATAAAGACAGATATTTTTCAGCATTTTATCCTACAAAAAATGCATTCATGGAGCCTATGATTATTTGAGTCAATGTGAGGTAGTTCAGTCTATCCAAGTCCTTTGGCTGTCTGACATCTATCCACGGTGGGATGCCGACTTGGAGAGGCGGTCGTCACGGCTACACCAATGACACGGCTGGATGTGGGGGAGCTTCTTGTGTGGCGGCTCTCATTCAGCCAATCAAGGCAAACAGGCCATGCTCAATTTAATGATTATCCCAGCATCTGTCCCATATCTCTCATCTCTGTGTGAAAGCCGGCAAAGACGGGCACAAACACACTCACGGGAGCTCAGAGAATCTCATCCAGGCGAGCAGCTTGATTCTGGCTTTCATCAAGTAATTTCATCTCAATTTAATCAAATCTAGAAATGACGGGAAACGCTCGTGTGCATTATAAACAGGCTGTGTGCCTGTGATTCATTACGTAGTTAGAGGATATTGTGGTTAATAGATGATGTGATTATAGCAGCAGCAATTAATGCCAGCCCAATAAAATACATGATTACCTCATTTGGAATGTAATATCAGTTGTTATCCATGTGTTGAAAAGGCATTGCAAAGATCCTGGCTTTATCCATGGCTTTATCCTGTTTCTATTCAGTTTACTTTCACTTACAGCAACCAGAGTGTGTGGGTGATGAGATTTACACTGTGCCACATTCTTGCTACAGCTTGGCAAGGTTTATTGATTTCATTTCCTGCATTTGTTTTGTGGAGAAGATCCCATCCTTTCCTGCACTTTTATCCTTACAATTTTTCAGCAGGGTCGGCTCCGCCTGGTCACGAGCATATCGCGAATCACTCTGTTGTTTGGTGAAATCGCTCTGTAATTGATAGCACATGCATTTGCAAATATGCTCAGACAGGCAACAAAAAGTGCTGGGCTGATGAGTGCAACGATAAACGGGAGAAAGAAGCGAGAGGTGTTTAATGGGAGAGCAAAGCAGAAACTGAAGAGATGCCGTGAGAGAGAAAGAAAGGCTAATATTCTTGATTTATCAGCCTGGCAGCCTTTGAGATGAATGAGAAGAACACAGCTGTCTGTGGCCGCTTATTGCAGCCTGCGGGATGAATGCTCACTATTGAACTGTTTGTCTTTGGCTGGGTTAAAAAAAAGTGCAACATCAATAAAAATGTTAATCAGAAACAGGAAAAACATTGTTTTCACTTTCAATTTATCTGGCCACTTGATAGAAGAGAGAAAACAATCTGGACATCAATCTAAGAAAGTCATTTCTTTTCGTTGTGATTCATTTGTAAGTCCTACGGTGAGTTATACCGCACTGCACCTCCCACCTGTGTGTCTCACACAGTGCAAGAACATCAAATATGTTACTTATAACTGTGCCCACTCAAAAACATTTAAAGTATGAACTACTGTTTCCACTTTCCTGCCCTTTGCACAAGTGTGTTCTCCTGTTTTGAAAGCTTGAAATGTAGAGCTACTTAAGTAACAGAAGAATGACTGACAGTGATCAGCAATGCTTACACCTCATCCTCTGGTTATTTTGTGTAATAAGACAATAAAATACTACTGATTGCATGACTGCATGCTAGATTCAATTATTGTGTTTGTATTCATAAATCCTTTATGTTCACTCCTGTTTCTCAAGATGAAAACTCAAAATGGTCACTCCTTTTGTGCCTCCAGGTGAGACCGGTGCAACCCTGTCACGCCCACAGCGCCCCCTTTCGGCCCGGACGCCCCACCATGGCCCGGCGCCTATGAAAGGGTACCATGTCAGCCGTAGCATGTCCCAGCATTCCTCTGGTGGTGGCGGAGGAGGTCCCTGCCACTGCACTCCTGAGGAATGTGATGGCCCGGGCAGAGACTACTACCAGGGTCACAGTGACGGCCACTATTACCCTCCAGGAGGTCCAACTGAGGCTTTAGCTCTGGAGAGGCACCATTCCCATTCTCATTCCCACTCCCACAGCCACTCTGGCGGGGGCACGTTCCCTCGTTCCCACCCCAGTCAGCACCCAGCTCTCCAGTCGTTTGACTCTTGTGAGGAGTGCCTGTCCTCAGGCCATGGAGGGAAGATGCACCGTATCCCCCCAAACCTGATGGACCAGTTTGAGAAGCAGGTGCCCTTCCATCCCGATGGCTTCCACACTCTGCAGTACCAGCGTACTGCTAGTGGGGGAGCTGAACAACGCAGTGAAAGCCCCTCCCGAATCCGTCACCTAGTCAACTCTGTGCAGCGCCTCTTTGCTAAATCACATTCCCTGGAAGCACCATCCAAACGGGAATACAACGGCACCAGAGGAGGTGGGGACTACCGTGGTGAGAGAGGAGGCCACAGGAGTGGAGGAGAGGATGGGGGAGGCCACTACTCAGGCCACCAGTCTCGCTCTACCAGGAGGAGCAAGTCTCGAGAGCGCAGTAAGAGCGGAGACTCGCGGCACGAGTCGGGAAGACGCCACCGCAGCAGGACAGCAGGCTGGTGGAGCTCTGACGACAACCTGGACAGTGACAGCAGCTTCCTGGTGAGTGGGGGTAGACGGGGGTATCCCAGCGGACATGAGAGCCTGGATGCTGCCATCCAGGAGCTCACCATGAAGAAGCCCAAGGAGCGCAGTGGTGGGCCAGGGCCAGCGGAGTGCATGGCCTGCACCACGATGGCTCTGGCTGGGAGTGAAGGAGGAGGACACCATGGGCACCACGGCCACTCTCTCAAGAGGAGCACATGGTCAGCCATGACAGTGAGTCAGGCAAGGGAGGTATACCCCTCCACCAGGGGAGGAGGCTACAACAAAGCCATCATGCCCATGGAGAGCAAGCTGAAGGAGAGAACCTTCCACTACCTGCAGGTGTGTATGTTTGTATGTTTGTGTCTGTGTATACAAAAGGGAATATAGTGTAATGTGAGGGTTCAATATGTGGTGGTATGATCATTTTTAATGGGATAAAACAACTGGATGGAGATGGATAATTTTCTTGAGCGGCACTTTACTGTTCTCCACACTTAATCATATTCACAACAACACTTCCTGTTTTCAACACACAACTCAACTATCCAATCAGAGGCGAGAAAGGACTGCGACTGAGGTAAATGCGAGGGAACAACAGAGGTTGAGTCAACAAATTATCACAACTGTTTTGAGAACCATAAACCTGTAAATATTTACCTCTGTAAATACTATCAGTAAATTAAGCCAAATTTATGAATCAACTACTTCACCTTATATTTCTTCCTCCTCTCTCACAAAAGCAAAATCCTTGTTTCAAATAGAGCAAGGAGATTCAAATTAAAGCTAATCTCCAATCTCTCATTAAAGCAAAGTGTAAAAAGGTATGTGGAATGTCTGATAAAGTGAAAAATCTAAACTTTGAGAGCAGTCAAAACAAGGTCCCAGGAGTAGGTGACAGGGGAGAATGGTTGTCGGCCTGTAGCTGTGGCTAAGGTTGGCAGATCTGAGGAGCCAGTGAGGGAGCACTGTTGCGGCATGGTATATCATAACACCTTGTTGCTGCGGACATTGAAGTTTTAAAGGGCAAAGCACCTGACAAAGCTGTCAACCAAGGGAGCTGAGGTTGCAAAGATGAGTCCCAGACAGGTGTCTTATGTCCACAACCCAGCACATAATAATGTCTGAGATGGTTTTGTTGGAGAATTTGGGACTTAGACTTTTCCATGAGGTAACAAATACTGTGTGTCACCCCACAATGAATGGCCAAACACAACTACCAATGGATTCCAATGTTGCTCTAGAACTGCTGGAGTTGTGGATTTGCTCAAGGTTCACTTTATCCTAAAAAGGTGAGATTGTTTTCAGAACAGTTAATAAACCATTAAACAAAACTTTCCAAGAGAACTAGGTGTGTTTGTTCCATGACATCAGCAGCGTTTACATTTCTCAGTGTGGATAAAATAGTGTAAGGTTTTGTAGAGTAAAAATAAAGCAAAAGGGTAAACAAAAACAAAGGTGTAGGCGCTGGCAGGGAAACAAGAACACACTGGAAGCTGTGCATTTATATCCTGTGGCACACTGAGCCCAGGTGTTCCTGATCTGGTTGATCACTGCAATCAGTCACTGCAAATCAACTCCACCTCATAGACAGCATGGAAAAACACATACAACAACCAGACATGGGCCTCACCACTATCTGGTACCAAGCAATGTCAAAAACCAGAATTTTATCATCCATCACTAGACAAAAAATCCTATACTAACATCACACAAATCTTTAGTCACAACAGAAACCAAAGGAAAAATGGCAGAAACATTTTTTCTCACGACACTTTCAATTTTATCTTTATTCCACGGTTCAGATTTGTGTTGTTGTTCAGCTCAGCTTGTATGGAAAAGTGTGTTCACTCCAGGACATGAGCCATGACAATAAGAATCTGATGAGTAAAATATCCTTATATGCAACCATTTCACCAGGTTTAACCATCACACCTTATGGATATAATGGGGTAGTCCCAAAAAAACACAGAACACAAAGTATATACAGCAAATACATATTGAGCTAGCACTGTTTCTTGAAACACTGACATGTTTATGCCAGCGTATCCTGACAAGCACACACCAGCTCACAGCTCAAGTTTGAAAAAGTGAAAATGAAAGTCTGAATTCCAGTGGTCAAGGCAAAAGGGACGTGTGCAAGGTTTTATCCCATGGTGTCAACACCAATCCCGATGCGTGCCATCAGAACCTGGCACTCTCCGTTCCCTAAACCTCTCTCTTCCTCTCGGCCTATGCCTGATAGATAAGAGATGACAAAAACAAGAATATGGAGCAGAAGTGAAATGAAGACAAAAACAGTGATGGAAAGTGGGAGAGAAAGACAGAAAGGGGAGCAAGGTAGAGGGATGCAGAGATAGCAAAGCAAACTCAGGGCTAGAAAAGAGATAAAGGAGAAGATGGTAGCTGTGGGGCAGAGCAAGAGGAGGAGTGAAAGAGCAGGATGAGAAAATGAGAGAGATAGTGGAGGGCCAGGGGGATCCGGAGATTAGGCTGAATCATCTCTTAAGTGATGACCTTAAAAACACACACTCAGCTGGATGCCAAACCCTGGGGCCTCCACTGTGTGTGCGTGTCAATGTCTATAGGTGTTTTCATTTGGTCATACAGTATGTGTGTGAGGCCACACATCACTCAGTATTTGCAAAAATGAGGGGTCTTTCCTTTTAGGCAGTGTAAAGCCTTCATCCTTCTGGGATCAGACACATGCTCTTTCACATATGTGTTTACTTGTAACATTAGTGAAATGGAAAAGGTGAGAGATATGTTCATCTCTATCAGCTCTCACTAGTTTACCAGCCTCTGTAACTCAATGCAATCTCTTGCTGAGTACTTCTTTCTGAAAAAAAAAATCCATATTGCTCAGCACATGAAAGTGAAACACTCGTGATTTTAACAAAGTTACACAATCTCATCCGTCTAAAATCGTTTATTCTACTGGAGACATGGGCCGTCCACTCTCCCAAGAACGCACCGCTGATGACATCCTGAAGGGTTAGGAAACAGAGTATTATAAAGGCCGTGAAAGCAGAAATACTGAATAATTAATTAAATATAACCTTTTTTTATTCCATGCTTGTCTTGACAACTGGAGTAAAACATATGGCATACTGTTGAGTAAGGTTATGTTCCATGGCTGGGCCTTAAGGTTGTTGCGAAACTACAAATGTGCGTGTGATTTTGAATTAGGCTTAGGAACAGATCCCTCAGCTCTCATGATGCTGCTCTGATCAATATTTTTTATTTGAACAATGGCTCAAATGACAGTGAGTAATGTCCAAGGTGTCACTTTTAGTGACAAACCCACAGAGAATTTACAACCAGCTCTGAAATTTCCCTCAGCTCTTTTAACTCATTGTTTTAGTTTTTGGCATCACAAATTCTTGTCACATTTAACCTGTTTGGTCTTCCTGTCCTGCATTGTCTCCCGAACAACTCAGCTTACATGACTATGTCAGACAATATTACGAATTTCAGTCAGTATACAAGGTCTCATCTTAAACTCAAGCAACAGACCAGAAAGAAATACGATTTTTAGTATGAGTATGGGAGCTTTCTGACTTAGTTTACCTCAGGGCCACAGTGGGAACCCGTCAGTTTTTTGGTTTCATGTCATTGCTCTTTATCACTTCTCCATTTGTTCTTCCTCTTTAGTTTCTGGTCTTTAGTATGTCCCTGTGTGTGTGTGTGTGTGTGTGTGTGTTTTTCATTTTGTTTTCTCATTAGACTCTCTTCTGTCTGCTCATCTGTCTTCCAGCTCTTGGGCCGCTTCAGTCTGATATTCTGCTTCGCTGTTTCTTGTTTTGTCACATTTGTCTACCTCTCTATTCACCACCTGCCTTGCCTGTCTGTCTGCCTACATTTTGCCTGTCTGACCTCTCTGCTTGTCTTTCTACGATCTTGATTATTTGCTCTGTCTCTCGGCTTCTGGCTTACGCTGTTTTCCCTTCTCTGCATCAGTGTTTCTCCAGCTGTCAGAGTTTCTCTCTCTCTGTAAGTCCTTGTGTCCCTTTCTGCCTTTCTCTAAAATCATCTCCCATGCGCATATGCGCAAGCTCTCGTTGTGTGCATGAGCATGCTTGGGCTATCTGTGTTGGTGTGTTTGCTTTACAACCCAACACTGCGCATGTGTGCCAGGACTGTACGTCTGACTCATCACTGTCCTTCTGTTTAAGGTGTGAAATTTTTTCAGTGACGAAATATATTTCTGTTTTGGAAAGTCTTAACAGATATTGGGAAGAAACTGCCAAAGATGCAGTATCTTCAGTATCTCAACTTTGATTATTACACATTGTGATTAATTACTTTTCCCTTTTCAGTTGGTGTAAACAAATAATGCATTGTACTTACTTTTACCTAATATTAACTCTGTCGTTACAGAGAATCTTACTAAACAAACTTGACCATGTGTCCACTCCACATGGTCGCACACTTACTACTCATATATTTGTTGTCTCATTTCAGATAGGTCCTCCATACCCATCTTCATACTGACTATGTGAATGTGTCTCAGGTCCCCTCAGAAGACTGGGGAGGTGGATATGGCGGCGCAGCCGACAGCGGAGGAGAGATTCCGTGCCGTCGCATGCGAAGCGGCAGCTACATCAAGGCCATGGGTGATGACGACAGTGCTGACTCAGACACCAGCCCCAAAGCTTCCCCCAAGTCCACCCTGATTGCTCAGAGGGATGCCTTTAGACGATCCATCAGCATGGATCAGAGGTCAGATGTCACAAATGTAGCATTGGAGCCATGGGGTGGGGTAGCCACACCAACATTTGTATGAAAATCCATCAAGTGTTTTTTGCAAAATCCTGCTACAAGAAAGACAAACAAACAGAAATGGGCAAAAACGTAACCTCCATGGCAGAGGTAATAAACAAATGATGGTGATGACTTGATGCTTTTCAATTTGTCCCAACTGGCATTGCTATAGGACATGACTCAGAAACATTTTATTTGTTAGTCATGGTTGACCAAATGGTACCACGTGTTACAAATTTTAGTTTTGTGGAAGATAGCAAAGCAAATGGCTGCAGATTTAATACCAACTGGGTTAGAAATAACTCTTGATTTCATCATGCACTGTCATGGCTAATGCTGATTATGTGTATTATACGTTTGATCCAGGTACTCGTGTAAGCAGTGTACAGATTCCTACTCTAACAGCCGAACAACGCCTAAAACCCACACCCGCTCTCGTAGTTACACCCGCTCTCTGACCAGCTCACAGGTAACTAATGATGTGGCTTATATAAGTACTGCATTTTGTATCATTCACAACAATAACCAGAGGTCAGTCTGTACTCGACTCGGTGTCCTTGTTTCTGTCCTCCAGCTGGGAGATACTTTGAACCGTCAGTTTGAGGCAGTGTGCGAGACCATGTTCGGAGAGGTGGAGTCTCAAGCCGTTGAGGCCCTGGACCTTCCGGGTGTGTTCCGCACTCGGAGCCACAGCTACGTCCGCGCCATCCAGGCTGGCTGTTCCCAAGACGACGACTGCCTCTCCGTCTTCTCTATGTCAGGCCCCCAGGGAAGCATCAAGGGTGGGGCCGGTGAGTTTGTGCACGTGTGTGCAAACGTCTGTGGTGTCTGTTAGTAGAATGTGTGGTTGCCTTTGATGTGGCGGCAACCTGGTGGGAGACACAGTAGGGCAGCCGGTGGGAGAAGGGATTTTGTGACAGCTTGTGCCTGCTTACCTCAACAGAGGCAAATTTACACACACACACATCCACAAACCCCAAACTGTAACCCCAATGCACAGCTGCAAGCATTTTGTGCATTCATTTTTAAGCCTGTATTCCTTCGATCTCTGTAGTCTTTATTTTTCACCCTCTTCCACAGCACTTTCCTTGTGCTTATGTATTTGTGCGCATGTTTTTGAGTGTACTCTTTGTTCTCTGTCTTGTCTCCATATCTCATCTCCCATCATCTTCCCCTGTGTGATAGCAAGTTTCTCTGGCACAGTAATAGGTACGAGAATGCTCATGATTATGATGATGATAGCTCAGTGTCTCCAGCTGCTTCCCCCTCTGCATCTCTTCCTGGCATGGTCACATTTCTTTGCCTTCTCCCTCCCCATCACTCCTGATTTGAAACATTTGAAACATTTCTCTTTTTGTCTTCATAAAGAAATCTCCTGCTCAAGCCTAATATTCTCTCCCTCTGCATTTATACCGATCAGCCATAACATTATGCCACCAAAACAGCCCTGACACATCAAGGCATAGACTCCACTAGACCTCTGAAGGTGTCCCATGATATCTGGCACCAAGCCGTCAACAACAGATCCTTTAAATTCTGTAAGGTGTGAGGTGGGGATTTCATGGATCGGACTTGTTTATGCTGCACATCCCACAGATGCTTAATTGGACCAAGATCTGGAGAATTTGGAGGCCAAGACATCACCTTGAACTTGCTGTTAGGGTCCTCAAACCATATTTTGAACCATTTGCAGTGTGACGAGGCAAATTATCCTGCTGAAAGAGGCCAGGGCCATTAGAGATTACCACTGCCATGAAGAGGTGTGCATGGTATCGTTTAGGTAGGTGTTACATGACAAAGTAACATCCACATGAACGGCAGGACCCAAGCCTTCCCAGCAGAACATTGCCAAAGCAAAGCATCACACTGCCTCCGCCATCTTGCCTTCTTCCCATAGTGCAGCCTGGTGCCATGTCTTCCTCAGGTAAACCATTAGACCAGGCCACCATCTTCCATTGCTTTGTGGTCCAGTTCTGATGCTCACGTGCGTGCCTGTTGTAGGCACTTTTGCCAGTAGACACAGATCAGCGTAGGCACCCTGTCCAGCCAGTGACCAGCTACACAGCAACAAACTGCGATGCGCTGTGTCGTCTGACACCTTTTGGAATTTTGACATTACCCTGTCGCTGAATCTCTGGTTTTCTTTCCTTGGATGACTCTATCTAAGTCCTGACCACTGCAGATTGGAAACATCCCGCAAGAGCCTCACTTCTGGAGATGCCCTGACCCAGTCGCATAGCCATCACAATTTGGTCCTTGACAAATTCACTCACATCCTTACGCTTGCCCATTTTTCTGCCTCCAACATATTCACCTCAAGGACAAATTCACTTGCTGCCGAATACATCCCATCCACTGACACTCCACTTCCACTGTATCGAGATAATCAATGTTATTCACTTCACGTGTCAGTGGCTATAATGTTAGAATTATAATAATATTATGTATTTTATAATATAATGTTATAATTGCTGATCAGTGTATTTGTGACAGGGTGTGTGCGTGGGTGCGCATGTTTGCCTATGTGTGTTCACACAAGCAGACTGCAGAGCCACTTTAGTGCTTCACAGGACTCACATTTCTAAGCTTAGACCAGCAAATCCCCCTTGAGATTTATTAAAGCCTCTGTGAAGTGTCGTATACATCAGCCACAAACACACATGCACCGCACATAAACTCGAACGTGCAGACACGCACATACATGTATGCACACACAGTGGAGGGTAGAGCTTAGGAGGGTTAGGTAGATGCCCAAGAGGAAATGAATTTAAGTTTGATTCCTTACGCTGTGAAAATATACTATGTGTGTGTGTCTGTGTGTGTGAGTGCGCGCACATATACGTTTGAATGAAGCTGTGAGGGAGGAGGAAGAGACTGAATCTGCACTCCTCATTTTAATATTTCTCTCAGGAAATTGCTTTATCTTCCTAAGTGAGCTCAGGGGAAGAGGTTTTCTTTTGTCATGTCAGTCTTTTCCACCACTTTGCTCCCTGCCTCTCCCTGAAATTCACAGCACCGTTTTTTGTTATTTCTTTTTTTTGTCAAAAGAAAGTGTGTTGTGTTTATAAATCTTTGTGCCACATTTGTATTATTATTTCATAATGATTTTGTTTTTGGTCTCTCTCTCATTCTCTTTTTGGTCCACCTCCTTTTACGTGAAATCCTTTGACAATAAATTTCTCTTTACACTCCCTGTTTTTTCTTTTCACCTTCTCCTTCCAGTCTGTCCCTTTTGTAAGTATCCACCTCCCCTGCTCCCTCCTCATATCGGACCCACTTTGCTTTTAACACCCTACTATGCCTCTGTCTTCCTTTCTCCCCCTCTTCTGACACTTCAGTCTTTCCTTATCGTAAAGGTGCTCCTCCCCCTCTCCCGCCTCGCATGTCCAAGTCTTCACTCTCTGTGCGGGCCCAGAGCAGCACAGAGTCCACCCAGGATGCCTACTTCCAGAGCAGTGGACAATTGGCGTCATGCTCAGGCCCTGGGCGCCCAAAGCAGCACAGCAACTCTGTGGATCTGGGCAGCTCTGATGGGCCATCAGGTCGTTCCTCCAGAGGAGGCTACTACACCGCCACAGGCCCTGGACGCTCCAGGCAGCATAGCAACTCGGCAGAGAGCCTGGATGGGGTCAGGGGTTCACGGGAGCTGGTGCCCTATGGAGGGGGTCCGGGAGTTGGAGTGAGAGCCAAACACAGCAGCTCAGCTGATAGTCTGCTGGAGGGTCCACCGAGGCCAGCCAGGGAGAGGGACGGCAGGGTTGGGGGCAGCCTGGGGAAATCAGCCTCTCTGCCTCAGAACAGCATAGTGCTGTGTAAAGTTGGAGGACAGGATGAAGGCCGTGGTGGTCGAAAGTGGAGTCCATCCATAGCAGTACAGGTAAGAGCTGCAACTTCATTTAATTTTTTATCCACAGTCAGTAAGGTCATTGTTTAGTCTGCTAAATGTCAGAAAGCATTAAAAACATTTTTTTTTTCAATTTCCCTGGCCTCAAGATCTATCTACATTTTTCTTGTTTTGTCTGACCATCAGTCCCAAACCCAACGATATTCAATTCACAGTGACATGAAACACTTACATGAGACAAATAACTGAAATTGTTAATCTTTCCGTTCAGTGACTGAGTAATCATTTCAGCACATCAAATAGGGCTGAAATAAAAACACAATCCAATCACTCAAGGCACGTGTTAAAGAACTGGATGAGAAATGCAGGATGTGACTTTATTGCTGTGGGTTAGATGGGAAGATCAATGCCACTGTTACGTGCATTAACTATGAGGCTACTACAGTGTAAAGACTGGAAGCAGGGGGAAACAGCTAGCCTGACTCTCCTCAAACATCTAAAAAATGCATAACAAGATTAGTTATTATTAGTTATTTTTAATTTTACACTTTAGAAGTGCTAGTGAGCACATCTTTTGGCCATGTGTTTCAGCAAACACCCCTGACTGTGGTTGTTTGTGGCTGTTCTCTGTTCCAGGTGGACAGCTCAGAGACCTTGTCAGATTCTGATGGAGAGGGCAAAGCTCTTACAGAAGTCCACTCTATAGGAGTCCAAGTGGAAGAAGACAAGAGGTAATGGAATTACTAAATGTCAAAGTGGGGAAATAGTATTATTATTATTACTATTATATTATTATATATTTGTTAAAACTAACTTGCAAGCTAAGATAGTGTTTCGTTTACTTGCTATTTTATGTTTCCCTTCCCTGGTGTTCGTACTACAATTTAAATATAAATATAATGTGCATCATTTTCATATATAATTTGAAAAATTCATCTCCCAGGCGCCAAACAGTGCGGCCACCTATGGTTGATTTCTTGGCTAGATCCTATTATTTCATTTAACATTTCATCAGACATCACAGCTTGAACTCAGTAACACCTTGTTCCAAGAATGTCTTTGTTTATCACCATTAGTGACTGTAACCATGACTACTGCAAATCATACACTCAACATGACTTTCACTCGTGATGCAGCCCATCGTCTAATTATATCCAGCATCGCTCACGGGTCAGATTCACACGCATGCATGCGGGCACTCACAGCATCACCCACCTCAAGCAGTGTGTGATCATGCACCTGTTAACCACATCCCCCCCGATTCCTGCAATCATCCAGGATGAAGCGCATGAGAATAGAAATCTGAGTCACAGCTCACACCCAATCACACAGCAAAGAAGGATAAGGGGAATTGCGGTATAAACTTGTAATAGAGGAAACAGTCATCACTGAGTGTACTGACATGACATTTGCACACTGCGTGACTACAGCAGTCACCAGTAGCTACTGCAGTGACAGAATGACTATCCCAGCTCAAACGGGAAAGTGTAATTATCGGGAGAAGGAAAAAACTCATTTTAGGAAGGCTTTGCATGTGATGCTCTGTGTGACTGGATCGCTCCGGGCCTGCTGTGACTCCCTGTGTTGCAGGCGGGCTCGTTTCAAGCGCTCCAACAGCGTGACGGCGAGCGTGCAGGCCGACCTGGACCCTGAGGGCTTCCCGGGGCTCAGCATCGCCGTGCCAACACAGGACAAGAGCCTTCAGTTCGGCTGTTCCTTTCAAAGACACTCGTCAGAGCCCGAGTCTGCTAGCCAGTACACAGAGTGCCACCGCACCGTCCACACACAGGGACAGTGGGCCTACAGAGAGGTAGGTGTGCAATGATTTTAAAGCATCCCTTCACAATGAATTAGATCGCAGTTTCTTTATAAGGTGGGCCTGTCAAAGGTTGAAAGACCAGCAGAATGTCTGTCTGGAGAAATATCAAATAATGAAGATGAAACAGCATAAAGTACCAGTGTTATAAAAAGACAAAAAAACTAAACTAGATTCCTACATAAGTGGATCCTTTGAAACATTTTTAAAAATGCAAACCAATAAAACAACACCGTCAAAGCCACAATCACCCTGCAGTAAACATGCAAGCGGATCAGCTTGGTAGTATTCTCGTATTCCCGCCACAAACTGTAAATCAGCGTCACGGCGAAACTTTTGGCAGGAATGCGACTGATGCTGACCATGTGATTGCACATGTACAGTATAAGTGCTTCCCTTTGCATGTGCAAGTGAAACAAACAAAAAGGAGGACCTGCTCCACCAGCTCCAGAGGGAATCTGTAAACTAAGCATTAACCATGATGCAGGTTAATTGAATTTCAGCTATTGATGGTACCAACACTACAATAGACATACATGATCATATACATTGTGCACTGATTATATTCCCCACTGTAACTGTGTTCACTTTCTATTCTGCCACTGACCTTGTGATACACATGATAGTGGCAAGGTCCACCTTGTTCCACAACTTAATATGGGATAATTTGGTGCCATTTTCGCAATTAAGTGCTTTCATTCACTGCAATAGAGGGGGGAAACAGAGGGTTCTCAGCGGAAATGTTGTTACTAAAGCAGAGTCCATTAATAACGGTCTAAATACCATGTGTCCAAACAGCTTTCTCCTTAACTCTAACCCTATTTTCCCAGGACTTTATCCAGAGTGGCTACACTACTGAGGCCTGCCCAGCAGACCCACGTCCCCACCAGCACCCTCACCTGCCTCCACGCTCCCACTCCCCGCTGCCTATCACCTCTGAGCGAGCCTGGGCGGGGACACCTTCCCTGGAGGGTCCCCGGAGCCTGCCAGACTCTGGCCGAGCCTCGCCCTGCATGAGAGACGGAGAGTTCTTCTTACGTCTTCTGCAGACAGAGGTAGAGAGGATGGAGGGCTGGTGCCAGAACATGGAGAGAGAGGCCGAGGAGAATGAACTGCCAGAGGAGGGTGAGTTTGGGAGGAGGACTGAAAAGATTAGAGATATATGGTGAAGAATTCTTGGGTTTCTAAAACTATTTATGTGCCATTTCTCCATAGGTCTTGAGCTGATTCGAAATGCAGTAGGCAGTGCCCAGATGCTCATGTCTCAGAAAGTCCAGCAGTTCTTCCGCCTCTGCCAACAAAGTGTGGTGAGTTTGTGCGGCTGCATGAAAAATCACACATCACATATGGTGCATGGTTTGGCCGAGATTCGCTGTTGCTCAAGGCAACAATAACTCAGCTGCAAAAACACTAGAAGTTGGTCCTGTGTAATGCTCACTGTCAAAACTACTCGATTGTTGCTCTGTCACTCATCACGTCACATCCTGTCTTCCTGCCCACCCAGGACCCATCAGCCTACCCCCAGCCCACCTCTCAGGACCTGGCAGGCTTCTGGGACCTGCTCCAGCTAAACATAGAGGACGTCAGGGTCAAATTTCAGGACCTCCAGAGGCTCAAGGACTCAGGGTGGAGGCTTCCACCTGAAAAGAAGGTGAGAGGCCAAGGGATCCAAATAGCCCCGATTTCCCTGCAGCACCCCCGAAAAGCTAAGATGGCAATGTGCAGAGATGTAGCACAGATGGTCATGCCCTCCAAGCCTTTGCAGGCTGTGAAAATACGAAACAGCAAGAGGACCTGAGCTGAGCTACCCATCAGACAGTGGAGTCTTAAACTGCTAGAAATTGTTTCAACTGCTGCAATAGAACTAACTTTTGCATTTACTGCAGCTGCTCAGACAAAAGAAAGCACTTGTCTTACAAATTATTGTCTACAAAGGTCAGACTACTCACTGATCAACTACATTATTCTCGATAACAAACTAACAACTGTTTCTGCTTTCTTCTTGTTCTTTGTACATTCTTTTTGTTTTTCTTTTCCCATTTCATTTCCTATTATGTGACCTGATGCCAATGCATGCTGAGTTACATTTTCTTTGCTGATTTTTTCCTGACTTTGGTTGTTATCTGTTGGTCATGATGTCCCATTCTTGAATTTAACCCTTTTTGTCTTTTGGTTTCTCTTTCTCTTTGCTTCTCCCAATATCTCCACTTTTTGCATGGGATTCCTTTTGCACAACCTTATAAAACCATCTTCTAACTACCCGACACAATAACTCCACTGTCCGTTCACATCTTTAATATATGTGTCATCGTTGATGGGCCAGGAGGACAAGAAGCTTCCTCCTCCCTTACCAAAGAAGCCAGCAGGCGGGGTGAGTGGCAGCCTCCGAGCTGATAGCGTTGGGGATACAGGCGCCGGAGGTGGAGGAGGTGGGTCGGGGGGGCTGGTGGTGCCTCGCGTGGGTGGACACACCCTCCCCATCAGGGAGAAGTCCCTGGACCTCGGGGATCGCCAGAGGACAGAAGCGAGGAGGAGGCTGCTGCAGACCAAGAGAACCGCCTCCTTCAGGCAGAACTCAGCCACAGAGAGCGCCGACAGCATTGAGATCTACATCCCCGAAGCCCAGACTCGGCTCTGAACACAAGCCTATGGCGTCTCCCTCTCAACCTCCTCAATTGCCCTCACCCCTGCGAATCAGACCTGCACCTAGTTTTGGATCTTCTTCTGCTACCCTTCCCTCAGCATTTCCATTTTATTCACTCCCTACAACTGCAAATGCCAATATCTTGCTCATCAAACAAGCAAGGGCAGCCGTTTTAGTGTCTTGAAATTTGGAAATTTTACTGACAGAGAGGGCACAGACATGAAATGGTAGCCAGCAGATATGAGTTTCTGACCTTTTTAACTCTGATTTTCTTTTTCCATTGTGGCTGAAAACTGAAAAACAGTCCAATTTTATAACACGGCAGCAGAGGCACACGCAGTAGTAGCATGCCTGTGCGTGTTCACCGAGCACTTCTCCATCACTGAGAATAAAGGGCTTAACAGGCACAAAACCTCTGACAGAATCTCCCCGTATGGATCCCTGACATCAATTGCAGCAGAATCTACTCTGTGTTATGTTTGTTGGGTCCCTGAATCACAACAAGGTGTACTCATACTCATCACTGATGCCAACAGTATGGATGAATAACATCACCATCAGTTTAAATGCCCGTAAAGTCACTTGGTTGGCAATCCCCAAAGAACATTCTCCAAGCATAGTCAGCCAACTGCAGCTGGTACCTCTTGCCCAGGTGCCATCTGTCTAACCAGGCACTCCGTGAAATAATATGAAATCAGTTTCTGTCTCTCTCCTTCATTCCTCACATCCTGCGAATCCACTGACTGCCTCCAGCACTCAGCAGTGAGGCTGTTTGAATGTGCAAGTGCTATTTGTACATAGTGTGCACACTTGTATTTGCAAGGAGCTTCTGCAGTACAGTATCGCAGCCTTGACAGCCAGAGAGAATCAATCACAGACAAAAAAACAAAACACAGAGTTGTTTGATTTTTATGTAGTCTTTCTGAAGTTTCAAGTGATCAGGGGTGGGGTTGCTGGGAATTTCTAGGGGAATATATTTTGGTGGCTTTTCAGGACTTTACTGAGAAGGCTCCTATTTCACTGTGAGACTATAGCACCACCAGGTGGTCATATGAGGACTCAAACCAACAATCACGGTTTGCTGAGAGGTATTTCCACCTCAGTCAGAAATTAACAGACACCCTGACGAAACAGCCATGAAAGAAGATCAGTTTCTTTTTACTTACTTTCCCCCCAGTTCTTTCCCCTGACACTAGGTGTGTTTCCTGTTATAGTGAATATTGTTTGAGTGGACTTTCCCACTGTGTTTTTGTGTAATTAAGAAGGCAGTGGATCACGAAGTAAATGGGAGAGAGCCGCCAAAGTCTTTAGTAGAGTCCACTCAACTAACTTGAAGTACAATCCTCTCAGTCACACCCATACTACTGATGAAAGAAGGAGCAACTTGTCTTGATGGAAAGAAAACAAATGGAGTCATACTGTACGCAGCTTCCTCCAAACCCTTTTCCAAAGAATCATCACAGAGAGGAAAACATCAACCATGAAATTATAGATAAGGAGCAACTGGGGAGTGTACTGCTGAGATTAAGTAATACTTGTTGTGAATGGATTTATACTGTATGTTAGTTGCACTATGTGTTCCTTTCTCGTTCTCTTTTTTTTACTTCCTGAAGTCATACTATCTGGTATTTCCACTGAACTAAGTGTAGCATGATTTTAAAAAGCTTTGAAGGGTTCTCACTTACAAATTTATGTCAGAACGTGCATTTCTTTTTTAACTAGTTTGTATGGATGTTGCGTATAGGCTTGTGTGAGTGTGTGTAGAAAGTGTGAACGCCAAGGGCTGTGTGTCATAAGGACATGTGGTGACGCCCAATGAATACTAAAAAGTCCAATCAGCCATTCTCAAAACTAAAGAAAAAAAACAAAGAATATGAGAATCTTTTAGCATGACATGTCTATTTCTTTTTTAAAATTTGGATGGAATGTGTTGGCAAAATGGGATATTTTAATGGGAGATGTATATTTTATAATATAATCTACATTTCTAGATTAGTAGAGACTATTGAGTACAATATATGTACAAAAAAGCATATATCAAATGTGAAATACTACAGTACTATTATGATAGATTATAGCATTGTGTGATAATTCAGCTGTGTGGCATATCCAGACTCAGTACATGTGAAAAAGACTTTCAAATGATGATTATGATTATTATTATTATCTTCAGTTTGTGAGTGCTGGGTCAGGTTCACAGGGTATAACTGGCAAGAGCGTTAATTGCCAAGTATGATCCTCCTTAGGCCTACTGTATATCTATCTGTGGTTCTAACAACATATACTGCTGTACCCTACCTGTATTTCCTCTTTAGAACCAACTACATGTGCCTAACCAGCTATATGTGGAGGTTTCCTTTGAACACAGTTTACAGTATATACATATACAGTATATATAGTGTGATAGAGACAGATAGAGAGATATATGTAAATAGAAACATGTAAAATCTGCAGAGAATATTGTTGAAGAAAATGTTTTTATCGTACTGACACACCATCCTTTGTCTCCCTCACTTTCACTTGCAATACACACATAAGACTGGCAGATTTTGTTAATACTGCATGTTTTATGACAAATTTAGCAGAATCTCATTTTTGACCAATAAAAGAAAGGCAAATTTTGTAGCTTATAAACATTTTTGTGTTTGAAAAAGGACAATTGACAAGATTTTACAGTGCAGTTATTTCAACAAGCCACTTTGTATAAAGATTATATCCTTGGAGGACAGTGATACTGGAAACCCTGAAACCGCAATGTTGATCAATTTAAACAACCTCCATGTAAAACAAGCTGCCCTGGCGACGAAAAAAAAACAAGGGCTCAGAATCCGACATCATGTTTAATTCATTTGCAGCAGAGCGAGTTGCAAAGAAGCCATTTATCCTCTCATCTCCTTTCCTCCGCTACCCTCAAACTTGACAACATCTCAGTGGTGTATGACACAGCCCTCATCAAACAAAGCACAAAGACCTGCTTTTATACTGTTACTCCACTGTGAAGGACTCTTGGACTCCACCCTCAAAATCCTCAAACCTACGTGAAGGGGGATGGCAAGGTCTTTCCATTTCAGCCTTGAGGGACACCAGGAATCAAGGAAACATTGTTGGATATTTATCCACGGTAGCAACTACTACTACTTCTTCAACTCTCGCTGACTTTCTCCTCTGTACTTTTGCTCACAAGCTGAGGTGTCAGCCAGCCACCTTGCCTTGAAACAGGTCCATTGCAAACACAGAATTTTGGTGGTTGTGATTTTCATACTTTTTGTTCAGTTGCCTATCCATCTGTCCCACCATATATCTGCACATTATAAATACAGGGGCCTCAGCGAAAAGTAACACCTGGGTGTATAGTTGTACAAACATGATCCAAGCACTCACCCACACACCAGATGACTG
Organism: Psettodes erumei; assembly: GCA_016785225.1. Taxonomy (NCBI): domain Eukaryota; kingdom Metazoa; phylum Chordata; class Actinopteri; order Pleuronectiformes; family Psettodidae; genus Psettodes; species Psettodes erumei. The sequence continues at coordinate 387,973 of JAFBJZ010000356.1, read as the reverse complement.
TATGAACCCTTTCCCCTCTTTGTAGAAGTGCAAAAACCCCTCGTGGACAGCCAGACAGACAAGTCAACGCCGAGTACCTCAGTTTCTAGCAGCAGTGTCTCCAACCCCGACCCCGGCCTCTGTCCTCAGGGGATTCTCTAGCACCACACAACCAACGGACCCTGAAAAATACAGGACCAGAGCAGTCCCACAGGAATGTTGTCGATATTCTCTGAACGAAGGGGGGAAGACACAAATTCCCCAAATTCTCTAGTAGCCATTTTCCAAGACTGGAGAACAGCATAGTCAAAGGCATATGAACTGAGGTGGTGGTTGAGGCAAGAGCTCAATTGTAGCCAATATGTATGTGTGCTGTATATTGTGCATCTGCAACCAAGCGGAGCAGGAAGGATTTTGTAGCAGCAGATTTGAGTTTTAGTTTGACATGTCGAAAAGGCAGAGCTGCTCTGGAGGAAAAAGAAAAGTTGCTGGAAGAACCAGTATTGCCCCCCCCCCCAAAAAAAAGAAAGAAAGAAAATGACATGACAAAAATGACCTTGTCTGGTTTTGTTGACACTAATTTGCATATAACAGAAAAAAACAGACATGAAGCATAGGACTTATTTGTCAATCACACTTCAGTGTCTCATAAAAATCATAAATAACAATAACTTATTATAATGATATTTTTGATTCCACTCTCTTACTTTCCCATTGCCTCCAGAGCAGCTCACAAGCCTAGAAACTGAAACTCCAATGTGCCTTTAAGCACTGAGGTGTAATTGCATTTGTACTGTATGCGTGTGTGTGTGTGTGTGTGTGTGTGTGTACATGTGTATTAACACTGTAATGTTGCTCTACAGTACACAGACAGGCAGCCATGTGGGTCAGAGACAACTGAACAATTACTGTGTAATTAACAAAAAAATAATACCCTGCCACCATCATGTTTACAAAAGTGTAAATACATGTTGCCAATGGACATTGCTCTTCTCAATATTACATATATTGTTATTACAATATGATTATTATTAGTATGATTATTGTCATTAAAGGATTAATTATTACCATCCATCTCATTATTATAAATGGTGTTGTCGATTATAGCTATGGGTGAACATTGTCCTGTATTCAAGGGCAAGTCTTATGTACAATAACAAAAAAATAGTTTAATCTCTGATGACAAGTCTAAATCGCTGCTACTAAGGTGATGGAGTAGAAGAAAAGCAAACTGACAATAACTCTGGGAAGACATTTTTCTCTGGGATCAATGAACGACACTCCTGTTTGGAGTGAGAGATCACTAAAAGAGGAAAGTAGACGCTGAGCAGAGGGACTGAAAGGAAGATCAAGACCTTCTTTCTCCATGCGCTTTTATTCCACTCTGAACTCTTGGTTCTGCCAGAGGAGGAAAACAACATGGACATCCAACTGATACAGACTCCACCCTGCTCTATACACTAATGTAGCAAACACTCAATAGCCCCTCGTTCTCTTCTCTCTGGCCTCTTCTTTCATCTCTGTCTTGTATTCCTCACTGAACACTATGATTTTTAAATCAGACGGGTTTGATATGGCGAGCTTTTCTGTCTTTAAGCTCAGCTTTATCCTTGAGTTCTCTTGTTTTATACGCATTTGATTCAGTGCCAAGACAGCATATTGTACATACAAACGTTAAATGCTTTTGTTTATTTCCTCCTGTAAAAAGGAAGTGACTGGAGCATATAGCAATAGCGATGCCATAAGATATGAACTTTGTCTCATAGTGCCACCGGTGGATACACAAGATGCATGAGAACACCACGGTGACTGGGAGATGCAGTCTGTGGGGGGTGTGGGTGGTTGTTGCGCAGTGAAGTGTAAATCATAATTCTGTTTGCTGTGGTTCTCATTTTTGTGCATACAAATTTATTTATTGATCTCGTATGTTTTATGGATCTGGATGTGTCAAAGGAGCACGTTTGATAGCGCTGAAGCCCAGAGAGATGGCACACTGTGACGTGGTATTACCCCAACACAGAATGTAACACTGTCAACGTTGTCAAAACATTTTCTAATGGCTAATATTATTACTATTAATATGATTATTATAAAGCTATTTTAGCGAGTTAAACAAGGGAGGATGCTGTGTCGCCTTTGTCTTTCTTTTGTGTGGATTTTATGACTCTGTTGAAAGTTTGATGTGCGTTATGCGCTGGTCTCGCTTACTAAGTGTGAAAGCAACAATTTTTCATTTTACATGCAATGAAGTGAAAGACTACTAGTATTTCCTGAGCACTCTCCCACAAACCCGTAGAGACTCCACAGAGTAACAGGAAATAGTATGACATGCAACCATCGAAACAGCAAACTGTCGTTTACACTTCAGTTTTGTACAAGAAACAGGAGCTTTTTTCTTTTTTTACAGCCAGGATAGTAGTTTCCTGGTACCCAGTCTTAGTTTTCAGTAAAGTGCAACATTCCTAAAATGTGAACTATTCCTTTAACAGAAAATTGCGTGTTCGTGCAGGACTCCATCACTAAAAGTAGAGGCTGATTGTTTCAGGGCCTTTTAACAAGAGTTAAACTTCTTTCAGTTACAAACAGCTTAGGTGAAGTGAGGGGTTTATTAACAAAAAGGCTGCACGGTCCAAAATACAAAATGAACTTCAGGCAGAAGTAAACAGTGAAAAGTAAAAACATACTCAAGAAATCAGAGAATCTAACCTTGTAAAAATGCAGGGAGTCAGGAAACACACAGGGCTCAACAAAGAAAAGCAGGAGACAGGGGGACAAAGACAAAGGCATGGACAAAGACTTATATACCCAACGGAGGCAGGGATAATGAGACACAGTTGTTCCCACTCGTGGCTGTATTAAATAGTTTAAACACCCCCAAAAAAACCTTTTACAATAAGTTTTACAGGTAATTTGGTTTGAGCAGAGCACAGCACCAATAAACAATAGTTTCGGACACCCGAAAGACTACGGACAGTCGGAAGAACGTGGACCATGAATAACAGCATCTTAATACATCCAAAAATCATCCATCACACAAATCAAGTAATTTTTTTATTCCATTGTTACAAAAGTATTCAGTCAAAATATTAAAAAGTGCTTTGAATGTAAAGGTCATCTTTAAACAATCCACTCAAAAAAATCATTCATCTCTGAAACAGCAATTCGACAGCTGAGGAGCTGCCAGGAAGGCTCAACAGGCTCAACAGCAGATTCCACTTATCACTCTGTCATTAAAAAACAAACGCATAATTAGGTGGCGGTGACACATTAAACATCAGAGCAACAAAATCATTGAAGGGGAGTGTTCCATTTTTTTCCTTTTTGGGGAAAATGTGAAATGACACAAGTGCTGCCCCTTCAATTGTAGTTTTCAAGCTTTCCCTTTTATGTCATGATGAAAACCTGAGTTTATTAAGTTCTACATATTCATCGCTGCAGAGGTTTGACACTCCGGGTGTTTAAGGCTCAGTGGACAAGCTCCAGTTTCAGGGTCCAAGCCTGACCAGGGGTGTAGGGCAGATCGGGCAGGAGGACAATAAGGCCCGCACTGGGTTGGACTGGGGACCAGGGTAAGGGCTCTGGATTCCCCAGTAGGGTCACCTGAACATGAAACAAAAATCAGTGACTTAGATTCTCATATTTCGTACCTCAACATTCACAGACAGTTACACATCTCTGAGCTTCAGTAAAACACTTTCTCAGTGCCTTTACCTTGGTGGCTGCTGATGTTTTGGGTTCAAACAGTTTCAGAAACGGGGTGGAAAGTTGGGCCGTCATGATGGCGTAGACAGTGGTCCCTTTCGATGTATACCTAGAAAAAAATTTAGTTGATAACTGCATTAGTAATGGATTAATGGATCGATCACTTGCACAGAATCAGAGCAGCAGCTGGTTTTGGTTTTACTCTGAACTTCGGCCTTAAAAATGAATGCTCCTCCCTTCATACCAGACTGGCATGGTGGTGTTCTCCATCTGGACCCTCCAGGGTTTAGAAGCATAGATGGCCTCCCCATTGATCTCTAACCAGGCACCAACACCCCGAAGTCTCTCCTCAAACACAGGGGGGATCGACCCATCAGATGTGGGACCCACATTAAGAAGGTAGTTACCTCCCATTGCCACGGTCTGCACCAGATCCTGCAAAAGCAGCAGCAGCAGCAGCAGCAGGAGGAGGAGGAGGAGGAGGAGGAGGAGAACCAGTCAGTCGACGGAAACAGATGTGGTAAATTACAAATCACTTGTGGAATGCTACAATCTCGTATCCTCACCTTTAAGATGGTGGGCAAGTCCATCAGTTCAGTCAACTTCATGTTCCGCCTGTAACCCCAGGAAAACGTGTCCACAGATGTGCATTTCTCCCACTTGTGCTTGGGCAGCTCGCCTGGAGTGTACTTATCCTGGCAGTTATAGTAGCCGCCGTGTTTACAGGCACAGCCAGCTCCCCATCTGTCATTGGTCACAACTGTATCCTATGAGGCAAGGGAGATCCGATGAGTACATGCGATGATGATGATGATGAAAATGCATTCTATGACATTGCAGCGAGTGGCGAGTATGCTTACTCTAACGGGGCTGTCGTTGTAGAGCCAGGCCAGGAACTGTGTGGAGTTCCAGTAGGTGTCAGGTGCTTCCCAGTCCCCGTCAGACCAGATCACCTCAGGTCTGTACCTGCAGTAATGGGAAGCAGACGGCAGAGGCTGAAACATACTGCCAGTATGCTGTGCTCTTACAGAGGCCCATGCCAACATGACAATGTCTCACAATGTTGTGTGCAAAGTGAGCAGAAAACACGTAGAAGTGAAATTAGCAGATGCAACCATTTCAACACCATACAGACCTTACAACCATGTTATAAAGCTCCGGGAGTAGTTTATACATGACAAACTCCTGTGTCTTGAAGCCATTCTTCTTGTCAGACAGGTAGAGAGGGTTGAACCACTCATACAAGGAATTGTAGAGTCCATAGTGCAAAGACCTTAAACAAAGAAATCCCAAAGTGTAAAAGTGTTGTGAAAGAAAGAACCCATCAGACCTCTCCCCCAATAACTTGACTCAGAGAATGTGCTGATACCAACGTGCTCGTCTTCCCCGAACTTAAAAGCTGTATTCCTCACCGCGTGCAAGTCACAGGACTCACTTTTATGCGCGCTCACATGACGACAGGGCAACTGCAGCTGTAAAGTCTGCTGAGTGTGCAGCCCACCGTGACTGGACGAATCGCTTGAATCATATCGTAGTCCCGTCAGTGCTTGAAGCACCGGCTACAGACAACAGGACCCACCTGCTGCGCACTGCCTCTCCCAGGTCTCCCACCAGGTCCCTGTGAGGGCCGATATCAACGGAGTTCCAGTTCCAGGAGAACGGGGACCCCCAGTTAGTAAATCCTTCGTGGTGTTTAGCAGTCAGGACCACATATCTGCAATTCAGATCATATGCTGTTTTCAGCAAAACAGAAAGAGGTCAAGTGACACCAAGAGTGAAGCCATCGTTAGTTTAAGTGAATTATCAGCGGAGGTGGACTCACTTCGCTCCAGAGGCCTTGAAGATGTCTGCCCACTGCTCCGGGTCGAAGAACTGAGCGTGAAACCGGGGCGCGAACTCCGGGTAGCTGAACCCGGGCGGGTAGTTCTTCTTCATGAAGTCCACACACTCCTGGTCCGGAGGCCGCTGGCCCTGCCAGTGCCACCAGAACCACTCGCTTTCGAAGGCGGGCACGGAAAACACACCCACGTGCACGAAAATCCCCAGCTTGGCCTCGTCGTACCAAGCGGGCAGCGGTCTGCTGTCCAGACTCGTCCAGTTCGCGGTGTAGCGAGCCGCCGTTTGAGAAACCAACGCGACGGCGAAAACGAACAGCAGCAGCATGATTGCACCAGGTCCGCCGCGACCGACGCTGCTTTCACTTGTTGTCAACCTGCAGGCGAACTCTTTCCCGTCACATGACTGTATTCACGTGATTCCCCACGTGACTATCCCGTCTGAGTTTTTTTTTCAACAACTTTATTTACAAGCATGTCTGCTTACATGGACGCAGACGTTTAAATTGTGTGTAGAGCAATTTGGATGACACACAAATCTATGTAAAACCTATTCAACCCATTCTACCTCCACGATCACATTCCAATCTGATTCTAAATTGTTAGCTAAAATTGGTGGCTAGCTAATGATGGCTGAAGATCATATTTGCTGTTTTTCCCCTTGACGGGGAATTCAACTGGCCTAACTATAGTTGTTACTAGTAGAGTAAGGGTGATTACTTTCTTTTTATATAAACTTATCAGGATATTTCCAGTGATAAATCAGGTAACTGCAAATTCCTCTTAATTTGCTATTATTATCCTGGATTGAAGCTGATGTAAGAACAACTGAGCACCACCAATTCGAAATATTTTTTATTCTTTTAAAGGCGAAAAATAGGCCGAGATTTTCTTTTATATAAATAATTGCAGAAAATTTTAAAAAAGAAACCGATTAATTCCAAGAAAATCTTTATAAAGTTTGGCTTAGACCTATTTGAATATGGCCCATGGCCCACAAATAGACAGACTTATGCTAAGGCAAAGGGAGAAGGTGAATACCTATATTTTGTTAAATACATATGCATATTGGGGTTGGGTTTCTTAAATCATAATAATAAATAATAATTACCTTTTATCTTTACATTTCCAGTATTCTGAATATATGCATCCACTGAGCACTTTAATAAGGACACTGCTTATTCATGCTATCATGTGGCAGCAATGCAGTGCATACAGTCATGCAGCTACAGTTCAGGAGGTTCAGTTCATGTTCACACCAAACATCAGAATGGAAAAAATGTGATCTCCTTGACTTTCACTCACTGACTCTCTATGACACCGATTGTTGGTGTCGCTGGTTGGAGTATTTCTACAACTGTTGAGCTACTGGATTTTGACACAATTCTCTCTGGAGATTTTACTCAGAATGAAGTAAGAAACAACAAAAACAACATCCAGTGAGCAGCACTTCTATGCTGTGTATGTAAAATTTGGCAACAACACCATGACTCCATGGACTACATCTGCTTCGTGTCCTGGCTGATGTCGGTGAGGGGGGTGTTTGTTTGGCACACTTTGGGCCCCTTTATAATATAATCATGGTTTGAATGCAACATGCAACAAAGCAAAATCATCTAAGTGATCTTCCCAGTCACCAGACATTAATCTAGTAGAACACCTTCGGGATGTGGTAGAACAGATTAGCAGCATTAATGTGCATCTCACAAATTTGCAAAATAGTGTGATGCAATCCTGTCAGCAAGGAGCAGATTCTCGCAGTTATGTTTTCAACAACTTGTGGAGTCCACGCCATTCAGATCTAAGGCTGTTTTGAGAGCAAAGGGAGAAACTACACACTGTGCAGTGTTCCTAATAAAGTGATCAGTGAGTGTACGTTAGATGTTCTGTTTGGTACGTTGCTCTCTACGTACATATTGTTCTGATAACAAAGAAAGTACGCAGTGGGCAGCTATACATCTCGGAAATAGGTGTCCACTTGTTCAACTGCCTCACCGGTTCCGGTTGACTTTCATTGCTGCAGTCCATGGTGTTGTTCCTGAATTTTAGAGTCCGAGTCATTCTGGTACCTGCACACAACATCCGTGGAGGACTGAACATTTGAGTTCGGGTCATTCTCGTCCCTGCAGACAACATCCGTGGAGGAATGAGCCTTTGAGTTCGGGATATTCTGGTCCCTGCCCACAACATCCGTGGAAGACTGAACCTTTGAGTTCGGGTCATTCTTGTCCCTGCACACAAACTCCGTGGAGGTCCCAAGCTGCTGCGGGCAGGATGCGTACACTGCTAAAGCCTCCAGCCCGGCCACGATGAGTGAATCCCGTCGCTGGGTCCTGCGGCTGTAGCCCAGCCGCTTCAAGGTCCGGCGTGTGGTTGCGAGCGAGATTGGCTTCTCCGGTCCGCTGCTGTTGTACAGAGCCTGGATCTGCTCGCTCGTAGCCTGGATGTTAGCCTCCACCACTCTCTCCATCCTCTTCTCACCGCTCTCGTCGACGAGGCGTTTCCTCCCGCAGGAGCCCCGGTGACTGGAGGTTTTCCTCTTCTCGCACCATTCCCGGTAAACTCGAGACACTGCGGTCTTGGAAAAGCCCAACCGCTTCACCGTTTCCGAGATGCTGCAGCCTGCGCTCCGGGCTCCCACGATCATGCCCCGTTCAAACTCGCTTAAATCTCGCGACTTCCCCATGTGTCACCGTGTCTTCCGACACAAATGCTGTTTCAGGGGTTCTCAAACAGCGCCGGCGACGCTCGCTTTCGGCTGGAAACAAAACAAAGTCGTAAAATGCGAGGGTGCTTCTTCTTCTGTGGTTATTATTGGCACGTCAGAGACGGCGGAGGCCTTTGTCGCCCTCCTCTGATGGCTTCGTGAGTTGTTTGTTCTTTGACTGATTTTGTTAACGAGTATGTATTACGGTACATATTATATCATCATTATAAAGTATAGCACAGTAACAAACGCAGAAACTCCTGCCACCACCCAAATTAATATATACTGGATATACACAAGTAAAAACTAAAACCAAAATTCAAAACTCATTCTGGGACCTGTCAAAAAATGATTTAATATGTTTTTTAGACAGAAGACACTCCCACAAATAATATTTAGTTTTTAATCATTCTTCAGAAATCATACAAACCAAAAATGATCACTTTTAATTTTGGTCTTTGACGTTTTAGACTCTGACATTAACATCTGTAAGCAAATACCAATTTGTATATCATATATGATTGTATATTGTATAGATTTATTGTTTTGTAGATGCTTCAACAATATAAAATTTAGCTTGTAAAAAACATTGATAGAAACGTTACAATCGTGAGGCTGGTCCACAGGTACTGAGGTAGCATACCTATTTCAAACACTGATTTTTTTTTTTTCAATTCTCAAAGAAGCACAATAAAAGAATTTAGGGAATTAAGAGTAGATTATGTAAACATCAGCATAACAGACATGCCTCTCGACCCCAAATCATATGGCCTTATTTCGTCGCATCTTAGATGCTATGCTACACCCTCCAGTTTCACAGTCCAGGCGTTTCCAGGAGATGCGGGCATAGCAGGCATCAGTATCACCAGTCCAGCTGTTTGTGTCAGTGGTGCCCACTTCAGTGGTATGCTAGGATAGTCCAAAAGTGTCACCTGTGGATACGAGAAAAGATTGTGTCAAGTTTATTGCAAATTATGTTAAGTGGAATTTAATGGGCACAATGTGTAAGACTTACTTTTGTCGCCCCAGATGACTTTGGTGTTGTAAGTTTAAGAACATCATTGGCTGGCCAACCAATGATTATGGCATAAGCAGTACTGTTTTTGGCAGTGTACCTATAGTAGAGGCAAACAGCAGTTAAAGCAAAACTATGGCAGGCTTTTGCATAAAAATGAAACAGTGCATGACTTAAAATTCTGAGTCCCACCAGACTTGGACGGTGCTGTTCTCCGACTGCACCCTCCAGGGTCTGGAAGCATAGATAGCCTCCCCGTTTATCCCCAACCAGGCACCAAGGCCCCTCAACCTTTCCTCAAACACTGGGGCAATTATACCATCTGACATGGGCCCAACGTTCAGTAGGTAGTTGCCACCCAGTGCCACCACATACGCCATATCCTGAGAAAAGAGAGTTTTCGATTAGTGCAAGATCACCAAATAGGCAATCCTAAAATAACTGGGCATACATCAGTTGTAAGTGATGACCTACTGTGCCCCTCACCTTGATGATGGTAGGCAGGTCCAAGACTTCACTGAGCTTCATGTTTCTTCTGTAGCCCCAGGAAAGGGTGTCAATGGTCTGGCATTTCTCCCACTTGTGGTCTGGAAGTTTACCTGGTGAGTACCTGTCAGCACAGTTGTAGTAGCCTCCATGTTTGCAGTAGCAGCCCTTACCCCATCTGTCATTGACAACCACCACATCCTGAAGAAAAGCACATCATAACATGACACATAAGAGTAAACCAACATACTGTAAAAGAACCATTCACATATAATTAATTCTGACTCATCCTTGAGATTTATTGCTGCTACAATTTCTTATTTCCTCACATTTTCTAAAATGCTACTTGACTGCCATGATTAGGACATTTTAGCATGAAGAATAACCTCATGCCAGACATTACAAAAATATCACAGTTATATACAAATTGTCTTTCACCTTTATTGGGCTATCATTGTAGAGCCAGGCCAGAAACTGGGTGGAGTTCCAGTAGGTATCTGGTGCCTCCCAGTCCCCATCAGACCAGATCAGATCAGGCTTGTATGTCATCACCAGGGTCACAAGCTCTGGAAGAGTCTTCTCGGCAACAAAATATTGAGTCTTGAATCCTGAGAGTCGATCATACATGTAAAGGGGATGGTACCATTCATACATAGAGTGGTAGAGACCCAAATGCAGTGATCTGGTGACAGAAATTTATTTGTGAATATGCAAAGCAGTTGAGATCCTTTTATAGGTCTACTACAGTCATAATACAGTGGTTAAAGTCTACAACTAGGCTCTTTTCAGATATAGAGAATATATGCAGCTATAACATGCTCTGTTTGTTTAAATTCTATTAGAAGGGATGCTGTTGTGCAGATGAACCTGACAGATTTACTTATGGGGATCAATCCTTCATCACCTTATATCTTTAATGTTATTAAAACTTTTTCTGGCCTCATGTGCATTTATTAAATTATGTAATGTTGTTTCATGGCTTAAAGATGAAACAATATTGGTACAGTTGGCTAGACATCCCCTGATCTACTTGCCTCTTCCTGATGGCTGCAGCCAGGTCTCCCACCAGGTCCCGGTGAGGACCCACGTCCAGTGAGTTCCAGTTCCAGGAGCCCGCTGAGGGCCAGTTTGTGAATCCTTCATGGTGTTTGGATGTGAATACAACATACCTGTAATTGCATGAACACGTAAACACCCGAACACATTTCAGGAATAAGGAAGTGAGCATTATTGTCTTATGACTTTTGAAAGACATGGACTGAGTCCAAATAACAGTGACGATTGTATGCTCAGTTCAGTTCAGTTTATCATCACTTCCATCGAGGTCATTTCTTCTAAATTCTCCACATATAATGCTCGATCAACAAGTGGGTCACACCATTCTGGTTAATTCATCTTGAATGACACTGGGGCGAAAGCAAATACACAAGGATCAAGTCAAGACAACTAGCACGCAAATGCAGTACAGCAGGTCTGTGCACATTTATCTGGCCACATGTCGTCATGTGTTATTAACGAGAAAAAGACGGAGGTGGTTGTCGTACCTGGCGCCAGAGGCTTGGAACATTTCGGCCCATGCATCTGGATCGAAGAACTCGGCATGAAACTGGGTCGCAAAGTCCGCGTATTTAAAGCCCGGCGGGTAGTTTTTCTTCATGAACTCCACGACGTCTGGCCGCTTTTGGGACAGCCACCAGTACCACAACCACTCACTGAACTGGCCGAAGCCAGGAACCGAAAAGACACCCCAATGGACGAAAATCCCTATCTTCGCTTCGTCGTACCACTTGGGCAAGGGTCTGGCGTCCAGGCTGGCCCAGTTGGGTTCGTAACGCGCCTTGCATCCAGGTGCGATCAGAAGCAAATGAATTACACTAAGTATCAGAATGATACATGCTGGTCCCGTGGGGAGCAACATAGTCGCTTGTAAGGTAGATTATAGTCTCACTAAGAAACTTACAGTCTCTCTTAGTAGTCAGACGCGTCAGGTGATGCGGTGTGTCCTAAACACAACCCGGAACATTTCGCTGAAATTCTCCAAAGAAGTAGTAAATAAAGCAACTGGACTAACCTCGTGTGAGTCGAAGACGTTTCACCTCTCATCCGAGAGAGCTTCTTCAGTTCTGAAAGTCTGGTGGGGAGTAACTGATATTTATCTACCAGGAGGAAGGTGGTGGAAGCGATGGTCATAAGACCCGAAACCAAACGACATGTTAGATGTAAACAGAGTCGTTAGTTTTGATGGGCGGTCGTTAACCCTCCCGCCCTCTCGGGGGTTTTTGGTTTCACCTGTCTGCAGGTGAGAACGGCTGCTGCACCTCCTTGGGAGGGAGCTGAGAACAGCATTGTATGTGGGTGATAGGTGGTGTCTGAGGCCCCCTCCTCTGTTCAAAGACAGTCGTTCTAGCTTGACATGAATGGCTTCTTTGACCCCTCTCTCAAACCATCTGTCCTCCCTAGCTAGAACGCGCACCTTGTGGTTTTCAAAGGAGTGCCCCTTCTCCTTGAGGTGAATGTGGACTGCTGAGTCCTGGCCTGTGGTGGTGGCCCTCCTGTGCTGTGCCATGCGTTTGTGTAGCGGCTGCTTAGTCTCTCAATATACAGGTCAGAGCATTCCTCATTGCACTGCACTGCGTACACAACATTGCTTTGTTTTTCCTTGGAATTTTATCCTTGGGATGGACAAGCTTCTGCCTCAGTGTGTTGCTGGGCTTAAAGTGTACTGGGATCTGGTGGGTGTTAAAGATCCTCCGGAGTTTCTCCATAAACCCCTGCCACATATGGGATGACAATATTATTTCTTTTCTTGTGGTCCTCGTCTTTCTTATCCTCCCTGGGCTTTCTAGCTGTTTTGATAAAGGCCCAGTTTGGATATCCACAAGTTTGAAGAGCAGTGTGAATATGTTTGTGTTCCTTCTTTTACCATCTGTTTTGGATGGGATATTTGTCGCTCTGTGTTTCAGCGTACGGATCACCCCAAGTTTGTGTTCCAGTGGGTGGTGGGAATCAAACAGGAGGTATTGATCCGTGTGCGTGGGTTTCCTATAGACCCTGATGTTGAGTTCCCCATTAGTTTCAATGTGCACCAAGCAATCTAGAAAGGCCAGACAGTTATCTTTGACATCCTCTCTTGTGAATTGGATGTTTTTGTCCACTGAGTTGAGGTGTTTTGTGAAAGGTTCAACTTCACTTTTCCTGATGGTGACCCATGTGTCATCCACATATCTGAACCAATGCCTCGGAGGGTGGCCACTGAAGGTTCTCAGGGCCGCCGCCTCCATCTCTTCCATATACAGGTTAGCTACAATCGGGGATACTGGGGATCCCATGGCACAGCCGTGTTTTTGCCTGTAGAAGCCACCGTTGTACTGGAAGTAAGTAGTGCTGAGGCAAAGGTCAAGGAGGTCACACACCTGTTCTGGTGAGAGGTTGGTCCTTTCTGACAGAGTGTTGTCAAGTAGTAGCTTATTCTTAACTGACTGTACTGCGTCCCCAGTGGGAATGCAAGTGAAAAGCGATGTCACGTCATATGAAACCATGGTTTCCTCTGGGACCAGGTTTATTTGTCGGATTTTGTTTGTAAAGTCCATCGAGTTCTTAATGTGGTGGGGGGAGCTCCCCACCAATGGGGAAAGGATTTTGGCAAGATATTTAGCAATGTTGTAAGTCACAGAGTTGATGCTACTTACAATAGGTCTGAGCGGGGCGCCCTCTTTATGAATTTTTGGCAGCCCGTATATGCAAGGAATAGCATCGCCTGGATAGAGTTTGTAGTATAGGGCTCGATCGATAACATGATCTTTCTCCAGCTTCTGCAAGCAGTTAACCACTTTGAGTTTGTAAGTGTTGGTGGGATCTCGTTTAAGAGGCTCATAGGTTGCTGCGTCACTGAGGAGGTTGTTTACTTTGGCCTGGTAGTCAGTCGTATTAAGGACCACTGTGCACCTCCCTTTATCTGCGGGTAAGATTGTGATGTTGGGATCTTTTCGCAGTGTGTTCAGCGCCTGTTTCTCCTGTGTGGAGATGTTAGATGGAGGTAGTTTGGCACTGGAGAGTGCTGCCGACACCTAAGCCTGATCTGTTCTGCCTCTGTTTCAGACAACCTATTGTTCCTAATAGCCGTTTCTGTGGCTGTCACCAACTCAACTACCGGTAGCTCGTCCGGTGTGACTGCAAAGTTAAGTCCTCTCAGGACCCCCGCTCCGCTGGGGTGAGCTCCCTGTCTGACAAATTCTTAACCCATTTATCCTGGGTGTCCAGGTCAGCTGTAATGCCCTGTGTAACCGCTCCGGAAAGACTGCCGCCAGTCTTTCCCTCAATGCTTTGTGTGTCTGCCGCTTGTTCCCCCTGGAAATAAAAGCTCGGGACTCAAGGTTTTGGAATTTCTTTTTTTGCCGTATTTTGCCCTTAGCATGTTGCGCCCTCTGTGCCGTCTCAGTGTACTTGGAAACCGCTTCCAAGACATGTTCGGGAAGGGCTGCCGCCAGCCCTTCCTCCAACGCATCAATTTTTGATCGTAGGACTTCGATCGTGAAATGAACCTGCCTAACTCTCTCATTGAGGAGTTGGTTCTGAGCCCTCTTTAAGATACTTTCAGCTTTGTGGCCCTTTACTGTGGAGGTGAGCCACAAGCTTTTAGGAAAGATCTTTGCCTGCCTGCATCGCAGGTTGAACCGCAGGTGGTTCCTGTAATCCGCCACTTTCCTCGCTAGCCTCTCATACTCCCGCACCCTCCGCAGGGTGTCCGCCCCAAATTGAGTATGAATAAATCTAATGTGAACCTTATATCGCTCAGTGGAGTTATGATTAAATGTGACACAGTATACGTTTAAGAGTTTTGGAGGGGGGTTACACCTTGAGGGAAATATGTCCCCCTAGGCCATCTACGATCTGATCATGTCAAGTACCTGTGTCCTCTCCAAGCCAGTCAGACTGGATCTCCATGATCGACGTTCCCACAAACCCTAAATTTTCATCCATTCTGCCTCCTCCTGTGCTGCTACCTAGTCCTTGAGTAAAGCGCTGCCCCACTCTGTCCCCCAGAGGACCCGGGCCTTCACCTCTGGCAAGCATCTCCATTAGCTGCCTTGCATTGAGGCAAGAAGGGCTGTATCCCAGGGGGGAGCGCTCATTGGAGGGAGAAGGACTTGGGGGGAGAAGCCTGCTATGATGAGGATTATGCAGAGAAGGCCCAGGATACGAGGCAAGGTCTTTGGCATCAGGAGACTCCATAAGCTCCTCATCAGGGTCATATTCTATCTTGGGGTTCACTAACTCTGGGGTCAGAACAGAGGATGAGGAGGATGACAGATTTGTCTGATCTATGTGTCCCTTCTGTCCTTCTCTCCCAGATGCAAACTCTGCTCTCGAATGGTAGTCGCTGTCCATGGTACTGCTGGTCCCCGGAGGGGTGGCAACAGGGGGCGTTCTGGCAGAGGTCACAGACTCCGGCCCTAAACCTGACCCTCTATCTGCCTCCGCAACTTGTGAATGAGGTTCTGCAGCACCCTGACCACCAGAGATTGCCATGGCTGGAGTGCCGCTGTCTGCAGGACCCATCCTTTCCTCTTGAACCTGGTCCTCATTCTCTGTGTTCCTCTCCTTGTCCTTGTGGCATATTTCCAAAGACGAGTGGATGTATCCTTTACAGAAGTTCACCAGATCAGTCATCTGCAGGTAGCTGGCTGCTGACATCACCTCAATAACATTGCTTCTTTTCAAGGCCAAGCGGCCAGAGTAGAGGAAGTCCAGGATAATTGAGAAAGCATCCGCTGTTACAATGTCCAGTGATGCTGTGCTGTACCGTTGGCCACTATCCTGAAAGAGAAATATTAGGCAAGAGATCTGGACTTGAATTATTATTATGACACTGCATATTTCTTATATTCTTCTTAGCTGCTTCTACAGAAAATAATTTTCTTAAAGGCATTGGAGTAAAGCATTCATGGCATTTACTTCCCAGAATTCATCACCTCCCACCACTGAAGGAAACACTGGAAATGACTGATATGAGCTTCTCTCACCTGCAGATAGTGAACCAGCAGCGCCCGGAAATAGCCGCTCCCGGCAAACAACACATTACGATGGGCCTTGAAGACGCGGCCCTCGACGAGGATGCTGCAGTCACAGAAGAAGTCCCGCTTACGTTGCTCATTCAGCTCGAACAGCAGTTTGGGCAGGTAGCAGGGCACTTCCATGACTACACCTCAGTGCACCCTGCCAGAGAAAAAAAAAAAGAGTGTGTCTCTTTTAACAAGGAAAAGATATTTTATCTAAAATTAATTACACAAACCGTGATCTTGTGAGACATTTGACTTCCAATTTCTTGTTTAGGATGCAGTAGAGTGTACAAATGGAATTCTTGCACTCCTTTACTGCTACACATTAGGGTTGTGCAGTGCTTTAATTACTGAGGTAATGAGATATGGTTGTTGCAGCACTGTCTCAGATTTTGTTAAAACCTTGTTTATAATATGAATGAGTTGCAAAATCAAGGTATTTCTCTTCAAAATTTATGTTTTATAATTTTCAGCCTTTGATTTAAAGGCCCTATCTAGGAATCCATGTTTGGGCATTAATATCTTGAGATGTACTGCTGGCCTCACCTAAACTCTCTGGGATGGATAACAAACGCTTTGTCAAAACAAATTTAAAGCCTGGGCTGCATGACATTTTATTCTTATAAGGCTTTGGAAAACACGGTGAGAAGAGATAAGAGATAGAGTGATACAGAGAATACTACAAACCAACTTTTTTGTATCATTCATTTTTCTTTTCTTTTCTTTTTTGAAGTATATTCCTTTATTAATTTTAGGCAGATATTTGAGGTTGGTTAAGTGGATATAAAGATATGAATAAAACAAGGCATGGCTGCCTGTTTTGGACACTAAAGTGGTATGTGGGGTCGGTAGCAGGAACAGAAACGTGGAAATTGCTTGATGCATGGTTATTAATGGTATGAATTGTTTTAATAATTCTTTCATACAGAGACTGTTTGAGGATGTTTGCCTTACATCCTACATAGTTTGGTGAGGCGAGGAATAATAGTTAATGCAAAAACATGGCTTCTTTGAGAGTATAAAAATTGAAAGAAAGAAAAAACACACCGAGGACCGGATGTAATTGGACGTAAATGTTTTACATGCTGGAGTTTGGGACCCAAATATTATTTAGACAAACCCTGAATACAGTTAGAGAAGGTGCTGAAGCCAATTACATCTCGTATTTGACAGGGGAACACTCTGAAAGACTCACCTTTTTACGTTGCCGGGACACAAGAAACACAAACGTTCTGACTACTTACAATATGTTTGACAGGAAAAAAGAAGGCAACAGCCAAATAACCCTCCTTTTTTGTTTGCTTACGTGCTAGCTCGTTTTGCTAGCGCCGAGTAGCCAGCGTTACAGATACATGAACGGCTGAATAACTACACAGGCTGCACTTTGCGAAGAATGTTGACACACGATGCGATTGCAAAAAAACATATTATCGTCTCACCTGTCGGATTACGCGTCTCGACGTCACAAGACCTTCATTATAAAACAAAAAGAGAAATTAACAAGGCTCATTGTCCAGTGCACCCCTTCCCGTTATCGCACAACTTCCGCTTCAGCAAACAGTGACGTCTTTCATTATCCAATCAGTGACCGACGGAGGCATAGCCCTTCGACATGCACTGTGTAAGTGTATGGTGGTTAAAGGTGCAACCAGAAATCAGCAACCAAATCCAATTTAGTTCGGATGATTCGTTCGGTAATGTAATATAACCCCCCCTTCCTTAAACTTCATTATTCACAACAAAAGAGGTATACAATATAAATATAGGAATCAAACAGAACCGAACAAGCCAGCGGTTAAACCATTAGGATTATCACATTATTTTTGCAATGCGGAGTTTGTGTATTATTTGAAGCCATGGAATATCAACTGTAAATCACAATGATTGAGGAATTATTTTAAATTTGAGACAAATTTTAACATAGAAATCTAGCCCAAGAACTGTTCAGTATTAAACAAAGTCCAACAGTCCCCTTAAATTTAACCCAGCCAACACAATGCAGATCATTAAATCATCACCTCTGTTGAAGAATGATAATGGATACAGACTAAATTGTACACACTCATGTATCAACCACTTAAATATGCATGCTTTTTTCCTAACAAGGTTCATGTATTTTTCCTTGTGAAATGAACAAAAACGTTAAAAAAAAGCCCTATCTCAAAATGCTATGTCAGATGATAAAATGACAAACGGCTGTACCAATGAATTATATCATTCATCAGAAGGGCACAAATAGAGGGCAAGTGAATATTATTTAACAGAAGTTTAATTTGTGTAGCAATCTAAGCACATTAAGCCACAAACAGTACTAAAATGTAATTTCCACACCAAACTGGCACATCAGCATAGTAACCAGTGCAAAGCAGAAGCCAGGGCTAGAAATTGCTTTACCAGTTTAGTAAAGCAGCTTGCTTTGGCTCTTTTCATCCTGTTTTTGTTGGACCTTGGTTTATTCTTGTCTTGCTCCACCATTTGTCACTTTCTTTTTTGGCCTGTTGACCCTCTGTCAATCTCTTGCTTTTCTTCTTAGTTGTAACACTCAACGCTTCGCCATTTCCCCCTGACATGTTTGTTGTGGTAAGCTTCCTTTTTGTTCTTTTTATGATTTATGGTGGCTGGAAAACTATGGAGTGACTCACTACTGCCACCCATTTCAACAGTGTGTCACTGACGTATTCACCTTTACGTCTACAAGTTTGCTCACCCCTTGCTGCTTGAGGACATGCATATGACGGTATACCTCAGTTGGCACTTAGAAAAAGTAGGATTTACCTTTGAAGAACTGTCTTGTTTTGATTCCTGTGGAGTTTGAGTTCTGTTTGGAGAAGCTCATCACACTGGCACTGATGATGACAATGACGATGATGGTGAAGATGTTTTGGGGGAATAACCTCAGAGTGTCGCACTCCTGCTCATACCAAGTCCAGCATGTCGCTGCACAACCACAGGCGGCTTGCGCCTGCCCACAACGTCTACTCAAGAATACTTGTTTATTTGCCTTCAATCTCAGAGAAAAAATAGTTCCTTTTTTATTTTTGGACACAGCAAGAGTAAACAAGTAGTTCCTTAAGACCAGTGCCACACCCTCTGAGCACAATCCACAAATCTTAGAAGTGTTTTTTACACTGATGGGTGCCGACCAGGCGACTTATTTGTTTCAGATATTTTCCCATGGCAAACGGGATGAATACAAAGGCTTCGTGGTGGCCTGGGGAAACCACAGAGTAGGCGTACATGAGCCTCCATGCTCACCCTCTTTTGAAAATGAAATTTATGGCACCTCATAAAAACTTGGTTCACGCTTATAAGCCCTAAATATAAACTAGTATAAACCGGTAGGGTTTGACTCAGTCCTTGTAAACTTGACCTGATGGAGCATTGTGTCCGGCTGAAGGCAGGCTAACCGCGGCTGACCCAGCTGCCCAGCCCTAACACGAGTCTGTCCCAAAACAAAACTGAAATGGGTTCAAGTCTGAGGTAGCGCTGGTTCCTGACCTTCTTCTCGCTCTGACTCAGGGAAACACAAGGCCTTTGTTTTGGTCATGTGTTGACATAAGGGCAGGGACCTCGCTCTCCCCAGACCTTTCACAGCCAAGCAATCACACTAGTGTTTCTACAATACTGCCCTGTCTCTGTGGCAGTTTAATGCTGGTTTACACCCAGCAACCCCTTAGGAACAAATAATATTCATGATTTATTACTGGGTTTTGCCTTACGCCTATGATTACGATGACGTATGATTTACTGATCGAAACTCATTTAAAAAAGTAAATAGATGTAGTGCTGCCTGTTATGTAAGGCCGCATCCAGATTTGGGACCTCACTCATTGTGTGTTAGCCACTCTGAGACCCACGGCTGGCACAGAGGGCTCCAGCAGCACCCCTCTGGGTCCTTGTGGTCTGCGCCTCAGCACATAACAGCCACTTAGGCCGGCATTTTCCCAGGCTGAGACAACACACCACGGTGGCAGCGCGAGCCACAGAGAGGGCCTGATTAAAGAGTAGGGACAATGGAGGGAGAGCAAGCCGGGGACCGTGGTGGCATTTTCCATCTCCGCCGCTGTCTCCTGGGGGGACCAAGTATGTGCCGTGAAACGTTTGAATTATCCCAGAATCTCTGGAATTCAGACACAGGCACCGCGGAGAGGACCCTCGACCGGGGATCAAAGAGCTTTGAGAGGAGTGCGGTGGACTGGTGGTGAAGTCGAGTGGGCCTACATAGAGGAGTATGAATGTGTGTGTGCATGCTTCTGTGTCTCAGAAAACGACTTGAAACAGATAAAGTCGACGTTTGAATTTGAATCATATTTTCTTTTATGGCTACATATCTAAAGATGTCTTCAAAAAAGCCATGTTTGACTTCTGAGGAGGCAGTGATCATTGAGCAATGAAATACAGGCATGTGGTGAGTGTGTGTGTGGTGTGTGTGTGTGTGTGTGTGTGTGTGTTGCTGTCCTTTTATCCCTCATGGGATCAGACAATGCAATCATAGCCAATCATTGGCAGTCTAATACAGCGGGCGCCCCTCTTCGGTTTGGAGACACCACTTTCCTCTGTGGTGGCAGAGGAAGAGGAAGAGAAAAGCAAGCGAGGGAAACCTCGTCTCTCTCTTTCTGTCTATCTCTCTCTGTAATTATCACTTAATGTTCCTCAGTGATCTCGAGACGTCTGTCTCTCGCTTTAGTTCTTTCTTCCCTTGCTGGAGAGGAAATGCATCACAGTTTGAAATAAATCTGCCTGCCTTTTTATTATTGTATATTTAGCACCAGAACAGAGTAGTAAGTGGAGCCGTCCCAGACCACAAACTTCCGGTAGCGCAGGGCCTCTGTGCTGGCTGGCTGTCTTTGCCACAGACAAGCACAAAGATCAAAGCCTCCTGTACTATATACAGTTAGCTAGTCGTCCTCCAGCAATGACCTTAAGCAAGTTTTCATGTCTGAGAGAGACAACGTGTGTTTGTGCCTGTGCTTCGTACAGGGTGCATAGAATTAGTTCATGACACAAATATGCCTTTGGCAAGCCAGTTTTGCGCAAACATCTGTCGTGTGTAGGTTTCTAAATGCAAGCATTCATGTCTGTCTGCGTCCATAATACTCTGTGGTGTGTGTCAAGCTTTGTCATGGTATTGTCTTGTGTTTTTTCTTGTCAAAACAGACAGCATTGCATTTTCGTTGAAAAAATAGTGTAGTAGTAGTAGTAGTAGTGGGCTGGCAATCAATGAGCACAATGTGCATTATGTATGATCTGATCTGAAATTGCTAAATGTAACAGATAAACAGCTGAAAATGCATGCTAAAACTAATGGATGAAGTGTTGAAATGGCTAAAAATAAAAAAAAATAATGAATATTTTATATAGTTGAAATAGCTAGCCAAAAGGAATGAATAAACAGTAATGGAGGAACAGCTTGTTCTGTCACTCGAACATGTAGTTTATGCAAAACCAACCAGTAACTTAAACAGTGACGGTAAAATTGTATGAAAAAAGTACCGAAACAATAATTTATTCATAAGAACCCACTTGGAACATGACGGTGTTGATGATGGGGTACTTGAGCATCTCGGGCTATAGTCGTACGTCAGACAACAAAGCTTGGGAACCAATGTCATAACTGCAGAAGATATGGCCATATCACTTGTATCCAAGTTTATAGATCAGATGGACAGTTCCAATCCATTAGTTTTACTAAACAACAAAGGCTTAGTCAGTAAAAAAAGACTGAATCCATATTCAGTGATCAGAGTATCCCTTATTTCAGTTCAAGTGCTTGTCATTTTTAAAAGGCTAATAAAAGTCAATATCAGGACCAATAAAAGTGGCAACAACTCCCACAGGAGATGAAAATGATGTTTGTCATTATCCTCATCCCTCTTCCATCAAAGTCTTCTTTTCTTTTCCTGCGCACTCACTGTAATCCCCTTCTGGGAACACTAAAAATTACCAAGCAGTGTGGCGGCGGCAAGTTTTTATGCTAGTCTTTAAGGGCTTACGCCCGCTCTTCCGAGCTGCCGTCAGAACGAGGTGCCGGTAGGATGCCTCCCCGATAAGGCCGTAATCTGAGGTGTAAAGTTAAAAGAGGGATTTGGGAGAGTGAGAGAGATTCACAGAGCGGCATCTTAGAGGATTTCGGAGGAGCACTGCACAAGGATGGAGCACCATCTCCTGGGTTTATGACTGCACGATCTCCTCTGAACCATTCCGGAATTCATCCAAATCTCTGAATTTCAAGCTGACAGAGTAGCAGCTGCATGTTTCTTGTTGCTGAATGCATCCTTGTCATGTACACTTTATTTTCCTTTCAGAATTGAAAGTGTCTACACTGTGCGCCCTTTCTCCAGACACTGGCAAAAATAGAACGCTGATAGAGGAATTGAGCATCACATGGCTCCATGCAATAAAAATTAGTCTCTGCCATAAACTTGAATGATAGTCAGCTTGAGTAAAACTAGTTTTACAGTGGCTAATATTAGCTGAGTTTTAAAAGCTCTGGCCATCAAATCAGGCACAGTCGCATGCACGGCTGAGGGGACAGAACAGATTAGCCCTGAACTCTTTAATTTTTCACTTTCCCCTTCTCCTCGTCTTTCTCTGCGGCTCATAAAAGATTGCGTCCTGTGTGTGATGTGGTGGAGGACTGCAGTCAGAATGAACTGATTACGGATGAGGGCCAGCGTGCCTTTGAGTCATGGCACCAAGCGACATTCTTCAAGCGCTTAAAAATAGTAACAGTTGGCTTTTTTCAGGTTTGTTTTTCTCATTGGAGGACTTTGGGGCATCCTATGTTGGCTTTTTTGGAGACTCGAATCATAACCAGATTCTTCTTTATTCTTCACCACCCCTCCCCTTTTCTTTCATTTTGTTATTGGGAGTTTGTTTAATCTTGTGAGGAAAATTGGCTTAGCGTGGGAAAGACAAAATTCCTTTGGGAATAGGTTTTGTTGTTTTAGAGTTGTGCACATTGTTTTGTTGGGGGGGGGGGGGCAGTGCAGGAAGAAAAAGTGCTAGTTTGTGCCAAAACCTCATGAAGTACAGATAAAAAGGAGCTGAGTGAGAGGGAGGCCACAACACCATGACAATGATATGGGCTGTCTAAGCAAAGAGCTTTACAAATGACGATCTCCAGGGGGAAAAGAGGGGAGTCAACATAAGGGAGGAAGGGAGTGGAAGAGGAGGAAGGGAGTGGAAGAGGAGGAGGAAGAAAAAAAGAGGAGAAACAAATGTAGATGGATTGGTGGGAGGAGGGGGAAGATGGGTACTGGGGGAAATAACGCAGAGCAGTGCCGAAGGAGGGGGGGACATGAGAGGGGAAACATTCCCCCTTGCCCACATTAAAGACATAAAAAAGAAAACAAACAGAAAAACATGTCTGACATAAAGAGGCTGGTTTCCGCGGCGACAGCACAATGGCTGCCTGTGGCTCTCGGGGCCCTCGCCGTCCCGTCTGGGGCCCGGCACCAGCGAAAGTCACCGCAGTCACAGGGCCCATCAGCATGCGTGTGTGTGTGTGTGTGTGTGTGTGTGTGAAACATGGTGAATGTCATCACGGGCCCAGTGCTGTGGGAACCGCCATGAAAGGGACCCCACTCGGAAACCACAAAAGCTCCTTTCTGCTTCTTCTCTTCGGCTTTTAGCCTCTTTATTTATCTTTGCATAGGGGTGCCGGATGAGGAGGGAGGATTCATTCTCTCTCTCCCTGTTCTCTCTCTATGTCTCTCGCTCTGACAGCCAGCATGACCCATCACTGCAGCCCTCCTGCCCTCTTGACACCTCAAATCACAGCCACCCCAATCTCAAACATATATAGTGACTGTGTCTAGCCCTGTTTCTCTGGAGGTTTATTCACACCTCATCAGCTCAATTAGATCATAAGAACACAACGCATCTCTTCGAAAACACCCTATTGAAACAAACCTGGCGTTCTAATGCCTCATATATCCAGGTTATTGCGAGTGAATTGTGGCGACGGCCCGACAAGCAGTGCCACAGGTCCCCGGCATTCCTTATGTGTCTGAGAGGCAGATAATTCCCTCATGGGTCCAGTCCGGACAGTGCCAAGCCACTCCAGTGCCAGTTCCCATGCCAATCCAATCTTGACCCCAGTGACTGAGCGCTGAACCACAGGCTGGCTGTTAGAAAAGCCTCATACCAATAAGGAATCGGCTGAGTTTTGGGGTATATGTCAATAGCACTTGCATACAGCAGGGCACCATGCAGCACTCCATTGACCACATTTGGCCTTTCACACATTCTCCACAGGGGTTCTAGACAGGGAACAAAAGTTTCGTTTGCTTAATGCGATTTGATCACATTTGGTTATTTTCTTGGGATACCTTGCTGTTTAAAGTTGCAAATTTGCAAACACCACAACAATAACTGAAATGTGGCCATCTAGGATTTGGTTCCAAGGGTAAAATTTGTTCAGACTTTGAATTATTATAAACCTGCAATAATTTCAACTTGATGCTGTGAGTTAACACACAGTTTTTTATACGATATCAGTATGCACAGTAGGAAAAAGCAGCGCTCCAACAAAGTCTTTGCACATTCATATCACAACCAGTGTCGGTACAGCTGTTTCAGTCAGAGGCCCCCCTCAGAGCTCAGTGCCAGAAATAAATATTCACATATTTACATACATAATCGTATTTTGAGGTTGAGCAACTTCCATAATTTCTAGGATGCACGCTTTTTGTTATTTATTTTCTACATGACAATACAACTTCTAATATGTTGTTTCAGTTGTTGCATGTTGTTGTTTACCTGCAAAAACTGTAGCTATACATGGTGATTGTCAGGTTTCCAGGCAAAACAGAATTTTTTTCTCTTTATGGATCAGGAAAATTCTCCTTTTCTTACAAGAATATGTTATTACTTTTAAACTCCTTTAAATCTTACAGTTAAATCTTGTCTACATGTGTTTTGAGTCGTATGTAGTGTAAATCAGTATGAAGTGCCTTGGTGTTGAACAGTGTTGTACAATAATCTTGCTTTGCTTTTGTTTTGCTTTAAAATGCCTCTGGTCTGTGTGTATATGACACCGGACACCAGTAGCCTTCTGTTTGTAATCATGCACTTTTGTGCAAAATAAAACTCTCTACGTGTATTTAGAATGTGTAATAGTTTACACCAAGTTTACTTATTTTTCTGTTTAATCTGTTTCAAAGTCCTCTGAGTGTCTTTCTAAACTGGAGTATCCAGATTTTAGAAAATAATCTTGCTGAATGTTGGTTTTCAACCAAGCAGCGAGACACATCTGATCCGTTATTCAGTTTGACATGAGCGCAGAGAGCAAGTCACAAACAAAATATCCTGCTGAGCTGGTTCCATCTCACAGACTTTCAAACAATAGCAATAGTCATGCATCAGAAACAATAATTGCAGCTGAGTGTTTGTGCCTTATAAATTGTGGGTATGCATTGTCCACATTCGTGTGAGGGAGTTGCGCGCATGTGCGCACGCTTGTATGAATCAGTTCATGGTCATGCGTGTGTATGTCTCTAAGCGTTCACACGTTCATATTGGAGTTGCGCATGTGTGCGTGTGTGTGCAAATTGTAAAAGTATGAGCTTGTTAATTTCAATAAGGGACGCTGCCTTGTTGTGGTTTGGAGGGATGGGAGGGAGAGGACTTGAAGTGGCCGACCAAGATCGCCAGAAATCTCCCAGAATTCCATCCCGCCATCCAGTGCCAGTTCCCTCTTTCTCTCTCTTATGTTTCTCTCCATCACCCTCCTCTCACACACCCCCACCATGAAACCATTTTCATAATTAACTTATTTATTTATTCATTCATCTTCTTAATTACTTTCCACTTTGTGCGTGTTTTTCATGCAACTTGCCTCATTCTGGAAGAAGTGGGCGGTGGTGCAGGCCAAACGCAATGAGTGAAACCAGAGTGATTTCATTTAAAAAAGAAAAAAAGGAAGAAAAAAGATTGGTGATACAGAGAAGAAAGTTAATGTTTGAAGACAAGGGTGGGTGGGTGACAAAAATAACAACAGAGAAGAGACTGAAGTTTGCTTCATAGATGTCTCTTTTCTTTCAGACTCTTTCTTCCCTGTGTTCTGATGCTGAAATGAGATCCAGATCTGAATTAAGGAATGATTGGTAATGAAAGGATATGTGGACGGGGGGTTTGTTTGGAGGGAGGGAGGGTGGGAAGGGGAGAAAGAGGGATTTCTCTTTTCTGTTTGTCCTGACTCATACTCACCACACTATAAGCCCCCCTGGTGATGGTCACACTGATTACTGACACTTGGGTCTTATAAACACATACACACATGCACATGTTATAAGTTAGTTTATAACTTTAAATGGCCTATATGATGCAGGCGGGAAAGGCTCAGTTACAGCTAATGTAAGTGAGATAAACAGAAAAGTAAAGCTGGAGAAAAGCATATCATCTTAAAAGAGACCAAAACAATAGGGAAACTTGCAGTAACGCCATTATATACAACTTTACTTGTTCAAAAAAAACATACACAAAGATTGTGCACTCATGCACTGTATCGTGTTTAAACTAACACACCCTTCCAGTCTGCCAGGCAGGAAGAGACACACTCAGCTGGGCATTGTGTAGAAGGGGGCATGCCACTTGGCCTCCCTCCGT
The DNA here is from genome assembly GCA_016785225.1 of Psettodes erumei. Taxonomy (NCBI): domain Eukaryota; kingdom Metazoa; phylum Chordata; class Actinopteri; order Pleuronectiformes; family Psettodidae; genus Psettodes; species Psettodes erumei. The sequence continues at coordinate 361,579 of JAFBJZ010000356.1, read as the reverse complement.
CTTTAACACACACATATGCACACACTGCTGGGTCGGTCAGGCATCGCTCCTAACAACCGGCGCCTGGGCCTCGTGTTTCCATGGCAATCTGTCCCAGCAATCTTCCCACGGTGGCAGTGGAGTTTGAGTGTCTGCGCGTATGTTTTGGTGTGTGTGTGTGTGCGCGCGCGTGTGTGTGTAAGCTCACCGAGAGTGCTATCTTGTCCAGCAAAGAGCCCAGATGTTCAGACACTCACTGGGGCTGAGCTCATTCTTGACCCTTCAGTACCTGCCCTCATCCCTGCGTACACTGACACACACACGACACAGCAGATAAGAAAAAATTCTAAGTAAATCTGGACTTCAAAGTCAGCATCTGAGTTGTGATCTCACTTTCTCAAGTAGCAGACATTTCCTGATGTCATGATTTCAGAAATAATTCCACAGCTGTGCCAAAAGTCACAAGTTATATGCATGAAATGATAATAAATGCAGTTGCACTGTTTTGCACAGTGAATCCTTACAGCATAAATTTGTAATCGTCGACCGTTGACATACTTAGTTTACGTTAAAGACTAAACAGTTTAAAAAGTAACAAATGGATAAAACATTTCAGATTTGGATAGATGGTTGAAATAGTCTGATAAAGGAAATGCAAACAATTTAGAAAATAGCTGAAATATAAAACAAATATTTGAGATATTTGCTAAAAGTGATTAATAAACTAAAAAGCTGAATAAGATGAAAAAGCTAAATAGTAATATTTGCAGATAAACAGTTGTTATTATTTAAAATAATTATCTATAATGCTGTTCAAGGAGGTAGCTAAAAGTGGCAATAGTGATCCACCCAAACTCAACCAACACAACCTAAACACTGACAATGCAGGAAATAATAATAACTATATGAAAGTATTAATTTAAAATAATCACTTTGATATGGTTTAACACTGCTAAATAAGGTATGGTAAGGTTTAATTTAATTAATTATTTAAAAATATCTGGGAACATTATTGATGGTGGTGGGAGATGAAATGTTGTTTATGGATGAGGGGGGGCATAAAAATGTGTAATGTGTAAAATGCGTAAATATTGTGCTTCAAATCTGATCACTGACAGCTGCTTCAGTCATTTATGTCACTGCACTAGTTTTCCCCTCTGCTATCTGTCTGTTAATGCACACAGCAGCTCAATAACTCCATTCACCAAGTAACCTGTGTGAGTCAAACCTTGTGTACAGTAGCACACTCCCCTGCAGGTGATGGAGTGTTTTGCGGCCCATCGTTCCCACACCTCACCCCCCATACCCCCACCCCCTGCTCCCATTGTTTTGCAAAGCAGCGTAATTAAAGGAGCAGAAATGGGAAAAAGGAGGATTGAAAGAGGGATGGAAGGAGAGCAGGATGAGATTGGAGGCTAATTGACTTGAGGATGACTGAGCAAAGGGGAAGACTCGGGGGGGGTGACAAGCCGGGGAAGGGCAGATTAAAGGGAAGGAGGAGGGACAGGCAAAGGAGGCGGGGGAGCCAAAACTGGCAATCCTGCCCCAACTGCCAAAGTCCTATTTTGTCATTGGGTGGCTGTGACAGAGAGAGGGAGCCAAGAGAGAAATAACAGAGAGAGAGAAAGTGAGAGACTATGCCAGTGATAGAGTAAAAGACCAAAGCAACTTGTGAATTTTCTTAGTTGTCATGGGCCCTCGGGGGTCGTTGAAGCGGCACCACTGACTCACAGAGGACAGGACAGGAGACGCATAAGGAAAGAAATGACACAAGTCACCAGAAGTAACTAAGGACCACACGGCTTTTATAAATCTCGGCTCCAGAGAAACGCAAGAGAGCGAGGGGCGCACACGGTGAGCGATTCATCCAGAGGGGAACGGCCGACAAGATCACCCAGACCCTTCAGTCAACAGCCCCCAACCATCTGTCCATCCAGCAGAGCAGAGGAGCAGAGACATGAAGAGACCTCACGACTACAGTTCCCCAGACTCGGACACAGACGAGTTCATTGACGTGGGACAAGAAGACAGCTATTGGTGAGCATCCGCCAACAACACCTGGAACACACGCCCTCCAATCACACCTTACAGTAAAAGTAGATGGTATCCGGTTGTAATTAGTATCTTAAGAAGGATATGCTCTAAAATGATTTGGAAGCAAGCTTTTGACATGGAGATGCTGCCACGCACCAAATTGAAGACACACAGGAGAGGCTGCAGGGAAAGATCAGGTTTTTAAGTCTCAGAAGCTGATGTGGTTCATAAAGGAATATTAAGCAATTCCTACTCTTCTGTATTCTTCCAAAATGCCTTTGTAAATTGTTACTACCTTCGAACAAACCTGACAAGTAAGTTAAAAGTTTAAACACCAAATGCTCTGTATGCACTCATTCATAAATGTATATTCATTACATTTTTCCTCTCTGTGAAACTGTCATGTTTGCTCTTTCTACTTTCCCCTGTCTGTAAGTGCAGAGTCAATGCAGGCATAACGTGCTTTACAATAAGTATAGGTTGAAATAATTATGTAAGGCCTGTCATGTCTGAGGAATGGCGACTGGCTGAAGTCACGCGACACTACATCAAAAATGTCTTAAATCTAGTAACTATCATCCTTTCATAAAGTCTCGAGAGTTAAGACTTAAAATTAATTCATCATTGCTTTCTGGTTAACTTTTAATCGCAAATTGTATTTACATATTTTGCTTTCCAGTTCAGGAGCTCTTAAGTTGCAAAAACAGGAAAACTGAATTGCCAAAAAAATAGGAGAGGTACAACCCAACATCATATGTATTAAGGATTTTATCTTTTTTTTTGTACGAACATTTGAGGCACACTGTGCTTGAGGGAATATTGCATTTGAATTTATTTGATTCGACTCCCTCTCTTCAATACCCTACATGAAAACATTTTTGCTTCATTTGAGAGATTTAATTCACTCATACTCTGATATTTTAAAAGACTAAAAGTTTATTATTCTTTGAAGTTTATATTGTTTGAGGGTTATAATTTTATACAGGAAATGTGAGTATTGCAAAATTTCGTCTCAAATTATAATATTATTCGTATACATATAAATACTGTAAATCATACATGGAGGGAGTAACCTTTATCTCCAATAATGTTTTTATTTGAAATTTGGAAAAATCTGTTTATTACATATAACTTCCAATAAACAGTAAAACGACTATTATTCAATTTTACATTTTAGGTGCATTGGTAATATTATTTGGCTGCCAGTACGGAAATGTGGATTAAAGGGAACATTCTTCAGAGTGTGTGTACACAAAAAACACATTGACAGGAATATTGGTTACATCACAGGCACTCAGCAAGCCAGCGACGGTTTGAATAAATCAGATTGCCATGTGACATGCAAACAGAGGACAGTGCGGCCTTTTCATGTCAGCCCCATCAAACATAAACCTAAACAAAAACACACAGCTAAATTGGCAGCCTTCATGTAAAAATCTAATAGAAACGCAGCAAGTCTCTGGTGGGGCAGTTTGAAGGGAACTCCGAGCTGAGAGGCTCTTTCAGGCCTATGAGATGAGCGTTCACAAACAAACACAATCCATATTGAGTGACTGTGCTCGGCGGAGCTCACATCCCATGCCGCATGTCGGAGCCCCATGTGAGCAAAAGCATCGCCCCGGGGCTATATAATCATCTTTCTAAAAGTGCTTTCCCTCAGATGGAAAGGAGAACAGCATGTCATTTCACTGAGACTAATGTCCAAAAACACATTAAACCAGAAACAAATCTTGTCCTCCCTCCTCTCCCGGGCACTCTGTTGCCTTTCTGTGCCCAAAAAACAAATTAGATTGAAGGGAGCTGATGTGCCATCCCGCCTCTGTGTCATATTAAGGAGGGTAATAATAACAATATGCAGGAGAATCAAAGTTACCATTTCTGACCCAGTGCCAATGCCATTCCCCCACATCGTCCTCATCGCTCTCTTTCTTTCACTCTGTGTCGGTTGTACAGCCCAGTCACCGGGTCCATGTCTCCTGGCAGCGCCTCGCAGATTCTGGCCCGAAAGAAGAGAAGAGGGGTGAGTGAATTACAACCTTGGATCTTAATCTTTTTAGAGCTGTCTTTTTATGGTTGGCCCTGACTTTCCCGCTTTCTTTCGCTCAGATCATAGAGAAGAGGCGCAGGGACCGGATCAACCACAGCCTGTCAGAGCTCCGGAGACTCGTGCCCAGTGCTTTTGAGAAACAGGTAAATTCTTTCAAATCAAAAACTAATTCTGCGTCAGAAGCGATGAACCAGCTTCTTAAAATCTGATGCAACAAAGTAAAATGTTGATCATTTTCCCCACAGGGTTCATCTAAACTGGAGAAAGCAGAGATTCTGCAGATGACGGTGGACCACCTCAAACTGCTGCATGCCATGGGAGGTAAAGGTGAGAGTTATGAGGGGGTTTTTTTGGCTCTCGTGAAATTCACTTTCTAGGTTTTTTTGGTTTAGATTCTATGGAACATGGACACCAAAGGCCTTTGATATAATGCTGTAAAAGGAGCTAAAACCCATCAAAAAGAAGAGAATGTGTTATTATTGACCTCTTCTTTTAAAAAAAAGATCAAATAGACAGCATGCACAGTGAATGCTGTTCTCATCTGACTGCATTCCATTACCATTACGCAGCGCATGACTAAACTTTTTTTTTTACATGACTTTTCTCTGTCAGGGTACTTTGATGCGAGGGCCCTAGCAGTTGACTACAGGACCCTGGGTTTTAGGGAGTGTGTTGGGGAGGTGGTGCGATACCTCAGCTCCCTTGAGGGGGAGTCCCCGGACCCTATAGGAGCCCGCCTCGTTTCCCACCTCTCCCACTGTGCAAGTGAGCTAGACCCTCTCCTCTTACAGTCGCCCCCGGCCTCCGCCTTGCCCTTCCCTCCTTGGCCGTGGGCATCTTTCCCTCAGATCTCCCCCACCTCACCGGCCTCCTCCTCACCTCCTTTCCCCAACGGCCGAAGAGATCTTGCCCTGCTCGGGAGCTACCCAGCATCCGCCTCCCTCCGCCTCGCCCCCCTGGCTGGCTGCCAGCAGGGCGCACCACCGCTTCTCGCGCCTACAGCTCTCGCCACCGTCCACAGGATGCCCTCCCTCGCAGCGTCCCCGGCCCTCGCCCCCTCTAGACCGACCCAGCCATCCCCTCACTGCGCCACCAGGGCCTCACCACTTCCTCTCCCCACCCCTTCCTCTTCCTCTCCTTCCACTTCCTCTTCTTCTACTTCATCATCTTCTGCTCCACCGCAAGTCTCTTTCAGACCCTTTGCACCTCTGGGGTCTCCCACAGCCCAGCGCAGGGGCTTGAGCGGATCAGCCAAGGCAGCCCAGGGATGGGGGACTGAGATCGGAGCATTCTGAGGCTCAAATGCAGTTTCGTTTTCCAAATGAACTCTTGAGTGGACATGGAGCTCCCACGTGCACCATGTAGCAAAGATGATAACTTGGGAGAAATAAGTATTGGACCTTTGATGATTGTCTTCACCTTAAAGGGACTCTAAAAGCCATATCAGACAATGGGTGACGTTTTAGATAAACACAATCACATATAATAGAGGACTGGAGGGAAAGTGAAGGAATACTAGATTTGAATAAATTTATGATCTTGCTTGAACAAATACACACATAGAAGAGTGTCCAAACCGAGCCATATATATAAAGTTCAACAGGATAATGTTGAGTTTTCACTGATCTTTTAACTGTGATGTTTGTTTGTTTTTCCCGAAAACATTTATACATTTGATTATATTTTCCGAACTCTGAAGAATATTTGACAAAAATCTCTATAAAGACTAAGTGCCTTTACGTCTGTTTGTGTTTTTCTCTGTGTTCTCTCCAAGTGTATATGCAAATGCAAACATGTAATTGCAGCTCCATGATCTGCTATCAGTACAAAGAAATGGCTGAAAACTACATGTTACCCACTTATCCATATTAGCCATGTCTGCAAACACAGCTTGCAAGTTCCCCAGCCGTAACCCCCACGGTATCTAAGCTGTCTCCAGTGATGGCTGATGGGAGCTGTGGTCTTGTGGCTGCAGAGGATAAACATGGTGGGAGCTGGTGATGTTTTTGGGATGCCGCGGCACGGCAAACAGACCCATCACTTTACCCTCTAATTGGCAGTCCCCTGTAATTAACTTTACCCTCATATCAGTCGATGTATCTTCCACCCCTCTGCCGTCTCTCTCTGCCATTCTTTCTCTTCAATCTTGTGGTACACCAGCGGATATCTTCTCTCCCTGTTTGTCTGCGCCTCTGTCTCCTCAACAATGGACAGACTGCACAGAAGAGGGTGAGAGGGACCAAGAGAGGGGAAAACAAAGAAGAAGATCTGAAGGACTGTGGTTGGGTGACTGATTTGGCGTAGACGTTCAATAACAGGGTGGTAGGGAGCCAGGAGACAGGGTTACAGGGAGATGAGAAGGACTCTGAAGGTTTAAAAGGGCAGGAAGAAAAATGGTGTGAATCATAAAGAGCAGGCCAGCATGTACAGGGTGCGCAGGAAAGCCCCAGAACAATGATGAGTGACAGTTGCGACGCGTTATTTCTCAAGAAGATCGGCATAATTGTGCCGTGCTTCACCAAAACGACTCCACAGGGATGAGAGAGCAGAGAAGAGCCTTGTGTGTGTTTACTGCTTGAGAACGCTTTGATCTACTTCAGGATGCAATGTCTGTGGTCTGCGGCCCGAAGATGTGTGGGATCCGCAAAGTGCATATTGTTTATTTGAGTGAGTGTGCTAGTGTGTTCTTAAGCCAGTCTCATGTGCTCGTTGCCCTCTTTGTGTGTTTGTCTGTGCCTTGCTGAGTGTTTTGTTTATGCGGTGTTGTCTGCACACACGTCTTGTGTGTGTGTGTTTGTGTGTGCGTGTAATGCGAGTCTTCAGGGCTGGCGTCAGGACTGAACCGCGGTGGCGGCGTGGCTCTCGTGCGAGGCCGGCCGGCGGTCGGACGGACGGTATGGTGGTGGAATGTTTGCGGAGGGTGCATATGTACACACACACACACACACACACACACAGGCAGACAGACAACACACAAACATTTACACACACACGCACACACACAGGCTGGCACTATTCTAGCCACTGAGTAGAGGAGCCAGAGTCACCACCACAGCTTCCAGGAAGGACAACCACAGTCACACTGCACTGGGTTTCCCACGGGGGAGGGGAGGCTGGAGGGAGCAGAGAGGCAGGAGGGAAGGGGACGATGGAGAGAGAGGGAGGGAAGTGCTGTGTGTTTGTGAGCATGCATGTTAGACGAGACTGATGTTGCGGCTTGAGGAGAGGAAAAGAGGAGGGCTCGATATGCAGGGAGGAGGGCAGGAAGGAGAAAAATCAGGAAAAAGTGTCAGAAATCAGGAAGTGAAAGAGGGGAGGGCTTATTATAGAATCTTCTGATGTTGTAATAAACCCTCCCATGCATTAGTGCACAAGCTTTTAAAAGATTATATTTGTGCATTTTTATTTGGACATCTGTCTCTATTCAATGTGTGTGAGGCGGAGAGACAGTTGATCACACAACACAAAGTTCTTCATGGAGAAACCAGACACAACATTGGCTAGTTTGTTAACTTTTTGAGGTGGGTATGTATGAGGTGATGACATGCTTGAGAAAGCAGCGGTGCCTGGAAAGCAAAATCAACACCACCTTCTTCCAATTAGGAACCATGATCACTTTTATGTAAATTAAATGAAAATGTCAGCACTACGTGAATGTGCTCTTACATCATTTGTAGGTACTTATTCATTGTCATCTGTGGTTTCTGTCTCTCAGTCTGAAGGGGCCTTGTGCAGTTTTATCTTGGTTTGACAGTGAGTTGTGTGTATGTGTGTGTGAATATGTCACAGGTTTACCTGCATGCCTCAGACAAGGTGAGATCTGCAGTACAGGTTGTCTAACGGGCAGCTGCATCCTCTGCCAGAACATCACCATGGAAATCTACTCCTTCACAAGTCTTCTTAACCAAGTCTGTCTGCAGAGAGGAACAGGGCTGGTTAGGCTGCTCCTGCTGGCCACCCCCACTCTAAATATCTATCTCTAACAGGCAGACAGCGTTCACGACTACTTTACCTGAACACACCACTGAACATAGTGGAGCATATAGCATCTACAGAGCCACATATATTGATATCAAGAGTTGGTTGAAACCAAACCTGAAACAAAAGCAAGGTACAAATCTGACTTAAATTGTTAAGGGGCGAGAGATGGGACTCCAAATGAATGTCATCCTGTCTGCTGGATGTGAACATTACCAATTGCTTGCTAATGATAGATGAAATGTAAGAAATATAAATGAGGACTCTCAGAACAATGCTTCCTCTGTAACTGCTCCGCCGAGAATAATCATTTGCAAACACGTCATCATATGCATACAAGGATTATTTCTGCACAAACGATACCAACAGTAATATAAATCTTTTCACATAAATGTCCATTTCTAAACGAACTCTCTGTTACCATTTCACAAGGTATACAGAGCCGGTTAGTTCACACTGACAAGTAGGGAATTGCTCTATTAATTAAAAAAAAAATAATTAAATAAAGTGCACTTTAAATAAACAAAAATACCGTGGACAACATTTGTCTCTTCTCATATTTGCTGTTTCTTTTGCTTATTTTAGAAATCAACACACACAAACACATCATCCCAATCAACAAGGGAACGCTGAGCTGAGCTGAGCAGTTGACCAAGTAACATTATTTTTTACAAACCAAGCTACCGCGTCAAAACACATAACATTTACTTAGTATGTTTAAAAATACAAATAAAACAACACAGCCAACTCACTACGCACCTCAAAAGTAGGGATTTTAATAGGAACACGACCTGTATACCTGCTCCGCAGAGAATGAGGCATTGTGGTCAAGAGCTCCCTCTTCCGGACTCTGCAGGCATTACTAGTCAAACACGAGCAAAAGGCTCAACAGATAGATGACCGGTTATATTCCTTCTGGCATCGCTCTTGACAAGTACAGTTCATTTATTTGTTTATTTTTAACATTGTTATAAGATATAGTTGTTGGGGGTTTTATCCTGTTAACAAATTTAACATCTTCACAGAACTTAGACATGTTTGCCTTTTTGGCAAGACTTTTACTTTTGTAATTATAAACATATCCACTTTATAAAAATGCATTATCCTTCTGTTTACTGACTGAGTGTACCATTGGACCATTGGTGTATATTATGGTTAATGAACAAAGAGGCAATGACTGCTTCTTCTCTCAGTGCAAGCTGTTGAGGTTGTTATGCTCTTTTCATGATCTGAATCCAGAGAGGAAAGTCTGGGACAATTACTCTATTTTAATTAGTCTTTTTTTGTCTGTATTTTTTAATAGTTTATTATCTAATTGTTTACTAACTAAAGGTACAAACAATTACTAACAATGTTTAATGTTATAATAACGTCACCTGTTTAAAAATACTGACATTTTCCATTGAAACAGTTACTACCGATAATAATATGTAGGGGGGTTCTGAATATACTGTATCCCTTACATTATCTCTCGACATCATACTTATTTTAGAAGTGGGCAAAACAACACAATACTGACTGCAAATTAATGAAGCAGGCTCAAACAAAACTGATTTTGGATGGTTTTAATGCTCTTGATTAAACACAAAAATCATCAGTGTCTATCTGAATAAAGGAAAAAGCGGGATAACTGAAGTGAGAACAACAGAAATAAAAGAGAATAAAAGTTTGACAGAGGGAAGTGCCAAGAAACCCACCCATTGTGATTGCCTACGAATTAATCTTCTCCTAAATCATTTTTACTTAATTTTTTGAGCATTTGTATGTATGTATGTATGTGTGTGTGCATGTGTGTGTGTGTACAGAGCACTCCATATGTAGCTCTACAGGGTGAAGCCAGACACAGCCTGGGCCACTTTGGTGACTTTGGGAGGAGCAGGCATGGTGATGACACGCTTGCGATGACACTGGCGCCTGGAGTATAAAATCAACAACAGCATCTTTTATCAAGGTAATTGCATACAAGTGTAAACAAATTGCAAAGTGGAGACAAACAGTGTCTAATTCATTACTGTATAATGTTCTGTGGTTTCTAGGCATTGCCTGGTTCAATTAATTAATAAAAAACAATAAATGCAGCTTTGCATGAATGCTTAACATATACTGTACCTGGAAGTAGCAACAGGGAAGGCGTCAGTGTGATAACTGTAGAACTGGCAGTTAGGATCTGCAGTACAGGTCCTCTGACATGTGTCTGCATCGGCAGTCACCATGGAGCGAATCTCCGAACCTTGGAAATTGACTCCTTCATAAGCCGCGTTAAGCCAGTCTGTAAACACAGAGAGAAATGGTTACACTGCTCCATACTGCTCAAACTACAGAAATATAACAATAAAAAACTGGAAGGACAGATAAATAAACATGCATATGTGCTAATGTGTGTTTGATGATTTGATTGCTTGTCACTTATTTACTTGTACAATTTAAAAGGAAAATGGCAGACTCAGTTTAGCAGGTGACGGTAAGGTATTTTTCTGTTCGAGAGTTGTAATATGGATTAGTGATACATACTTGGATCCAGATGACAGAAGTGCACTGGTATCTCAGATGTCACCCCCGGTTTTGCATTGGATGTTATTTTATTTGAAATGTTCTTTTAGTGACAATTGAAGTTATCACTGAAAAAATAAATGAAATATTCAATAAAAGTACGTTTAGGTTTTGTGATGACATAACATGGAGAACATATTTGACTGAAAGAGGAACAGAACCTTGAATCACCTTCGCACAGTTAAAATACTGTTAACATACTGTTCCAAGAACAACAATTATAATCAGATATCATAACTTAGAACGTTCTAATTCATATCAGAAAAACTTTGTCTATATGCCTTATCACAGAGAAAAAATTTTATTTTAGCATTTGTTGCACATGATAAAGTTTGTGAAACACATGTTACACACCTGACATAAGAGAAGAAAGTACAGTCTGGATAAGCCGAGCACAGTACCAGACAGTGCTCAGGAGAAGCAGCGGGCAGGGTCTCAATGTCCTTTCCTGGGATGTCAGTGTTTGGAAAAACCTTGGTCTGACACTCTGTACAAAACACAGGCAACATGATAAGAAAGCATGTACAATGACCAAAAATCTGTTTTCTCATTCATGTTTCAGATTCATGCTCAGTGGTTTGTTTTATGTCACCATCGTACCTGTGATCTTTGGTCCAATCAGCTCGAACAAAGGTAAAGAAGAGACATGAGGGGTGCTGGGTGCACAGCTGCTGACAGTGCTCCACATCAGGAGAGTAGAGCTGTGTTATGTCTGTTCCAGGGAAATCCATATTCTCCAGTAACTCTCGACGGCACTCTGCAGAGATGGAAAACATTCACAGACACATTTAATATGTAAACATGCACACATATTATAGTGATTCTAGTGTGTTTTACCTTGACCAAAGGAGAGGCTGCAGATCGAGAGCAGACCCACCAAAATCAAATGGGTTCCCATGTTCCTGGGTTTGCTGATTCTCTGTGGAGGGAAATTAGGTTGCTGAAGCACAACTGACTCTGCCAATGCAGACTGGCCATTTTATAAATCTGATTTATTTATACAACTGACTGTTGACATATTCAGCAATTGGCTGACAAGCAAATTTACACATCCACTTCCAAATCCTGCTGAGACCAATTATTTAAATTTATGTTTTTGCAGCTGAGGGTGGGGTAATATCAGTTTCAAATTGACATCAGTAACAGTTGCTCCCTTTAAGTTTAATGTATGGACCCTAAAAAATAATACATTACACAATGCATTCATGTACAAGTGAATAGGTTCCCAATTAATCTATCAAAGTTTTCTTTTAAGTATTTAATGAAGGTGTAGAAAATGAAAGCTGGTTTTGCCACCATCTTCAAAGTATTAAGGTTTAATTTTTGTGTTAATTCATTTATGTTCACTTTAAATCCGGCTTTAAAAACACTTAAGTGCTGTTGCTTTTGGACTAGAACAGAGTTCCCTTTATCCATCAGCTGCAGGGTCAGTTTAGCAAACACTGAGCCTGTGTTACTTCAGTTAAAAGCCTACCCCTACTCTGCTGCTCTCTATCTCTAAGATATCTATCTCTATCTTTTGTAATTGACTCATGTGTGAGATGCCATGAGACAATATTTTTTGTCTAGATTTACCTGATGCATGTATCCCTCCCATGGCTTGATGATGAAAATTCAAAGTACCATTTACTGATGACTTTCTGACTATGGAAATTTCAAGCTGGAAGTCCATTTATTGCCTTCCTTGTTCTGTAGACATGAACCAGTCATTAAAGCACTACTGAGTATTTTACAAGTAGCAGGGTTGCCAAAATTCTGTCAATGCAACTATTTTGTTTCATAATTTTACATTCATCAGAATTACCAATACATTAATACTGTGATGACAGTGGGTGTGGTGATTCCAAGGATGTGTAAGTGGGACAATATTTGCTGTTAATTACTGGTACTGCCCTTGTTTTCCTGAGCTGTCATGACATATCACATTACCTTGTATCACAGACCATTTCAATCCCTGTGTCAAGCTACTGTACCTTCAAAATCCAGTCAAGTCAGTTCTGTCCTTCCTTAGATGCCTGGTAAATCTTGAATTGAGACTTTTTACGGTGACATTTAATGTACACTGACAGTTACCCGCTGTAGATATTCTCTTTCAATTTCATCATCACTGACCTTGGTCGTTACAGCTCTCTGTGGTGTGTTTTTGTGAAAGGCACTTTAAGTGGTCCAGAGAAATTCATACGGTTGTATTAAGTCAGTTGAATATCTTGCTTTAGAAGCACATAGATATATTTTCGTATCACTGCTTGACACATACCTATTTTATTTTTCTACAGCATGTTTGTGTTACAAGTGGGCAATAAACCCATCTACAAAGATTGCTTCCTACTGACTCTTCTACAGGATTACCTGTGTGTTTTTCTACTCTTTTTCTGTATTTTTTTTTCTTTTGTGAACATCTTCTCCTGTGGCAGACTAGTGGTTTAAATTTAAAGACCAAAGTTATGCGGATATGAATATTGCAAAGTTATGAATAATTGCCAACAGTACACTGCCTCATGCAGGATACCATATATCAATTTATGGGGCACTGGATATGTTAGTCAGACATTTCAAAATATTAATATGACAATATGAATATCAAATGATACTTTTAAATGGTGTTAATGCTCCTGGCGAAACCATCTGAAAAAGGGGGGGGGGGATTAGCCACTCAACTGATTCAGTCACATCAATAATTATTAAATGTTGAAGCATTTAGAATTCTACAGAATAGCCTTTGGAAATATTCATTCTTGTAAAACATTAAACATTTATCAGCATGTATGTTGAAAAATATTCATTCAAACAAACACAAAGATAAAACAAGCTGTCATCTAATGAATATACAGTGTTTGTGTGTGTGTGTGTGTGGGGGGGGCATCTATTGGAAACAAAAGGGCAAAAGGGCTGATTAAAAATTAAAACAAAACTACAAAAAGTAGGCAGACTCAAGATGGCCAATGGGCCACATGGCTTTTGTTTCTCTTTGTTTAGGCTGACCTAAAAACAATCCAATATTAGTTTAAGCGTATGCTAAATTTATCATATTTTCACCATTTTATCTTTTCATCCAACAACCCTTTCCATCAGCATATTTTCTCAGCTGTACCACACGCACTGTATTATGCTGCAGATCAGCTGTTTAGACCTGAACAGTTGATACAGTGCATATCGGAGGAGTGCTTATGCACTGGAGTCTGGTGTTGCAATAATTGAGTTCACAGGCACGGGGCTGTTCATCACCTCTTTGGGTTTCAAACCACCTCTGTTCCAGACACAGTAAGGGGTTATGATTTTCTTGAAGGTGTTAAAAAAAACACCCTGATTTGTTTCTATCTTGAAAAGATTCATTTTCTGTCATGAAGTGTAGTTGTAAACATTTTTCCAGGCTTTTCCAATGTCATTTGATTTTTATGTCATTGACTTCCAAAGTTCACCTTAACTGCCACTTCTTAAAAACACTTCAGACAGTGGAAATTTCAAGCAGGACGAGCTTTGATATGTTTTTATCACCTCCCCTGCCTTGTATCATCGATCAGTGTCATTTCAGGTCCTCACTCAGTTGCTGCGAGAAGCCCATAGTATGTGAGTGTTTTTAATAGCAGTTTGCTGCAGGGGTTGTATTTTCTCCAAACTTTCACACACAACTGAACTGTGGTAGAAATGTTGGAAACACTTTCTTGCCAAAAAAACAAACAGTTCCCTTTACATATGTTTCAACAAAACATAGTTGACTAACTGTATCAGGAACTACAGTAGGTGTAGCATCTGGGATAATATTGGTTTGACTCAGCTGACACAGCATATCAAATTACCCTTTTCACAGACCAATTATCCATATACTATACATGTATGAATCAATACGTATATTATAGCTTTTTTCTTCAGCTATTAAGTTACGTCCAGGTTTGTTTTTTGTTTAGTTTTTTTCTTACTGACTGGATGAACCTATAATTGTTAATATGCACAAATGTAATGACAAAATGCAATGAGTAACCACCTTGTCAGTATTTTCAATTGGTTAATTGATTATTATTTACTGATTAAAGACACAGACAGTTACTGCTGAACATGTTAAATGCTGTAAGGACCTTGGAATGACCTTACAGGCAATTTTCTTTGTAACAACGATTATATGTGCTCACCTCATACATACGTTCTCCTTACAAAATATTCATGTTAGAAGTGGGCAAAATAGGACAAAGCAGGCTGAAAACAAACTGATTTCAGTTGCTTTTATTGTTATTTTTTCCATCTATGTTTGTGTGTGTAGGGCACTCTATGTGCAGCTCTTCATGGAGAAGCCAGACACGGCATTGTTCACTTTGGTAACTTTGGGAGGAGCAGGCATGTCGATGGCACGCTTGAAGTAGCAGCGACGCCTAGGATGTAAAATCAACAGTGGCATCTTTGATTCAGCCCATTGCATACAAATGTAAACAAACTGGGAAGTGATATAAGAATGCTTTTTCAGTGTATGCAGGTTTGCATGCATGCTCAAAGAACACTGTACCTGTAAATAGGGTCAAAGAAGGTTTCAGTGGCATAGGTGTAGAACTGGCAGTGAGGATCTGCAGTACAGGTCCTCTGACAAGTGTCCGCATCATCCATCAACTCGTAGCGAATGTCAGAACCTGGGAAATCTATTCCTTCATGAGCCGCCTTAAGCCAGCCTGTTAGCACAGGAAGAAATGGTTATACTGCTCTATACTGGCCAAACGACAAAAATATAGCAACATCAAACTGGATGATTTGAGCATTTGTGTTATTCACTGACATAACAACCAAATCTAAAAAGATAAAGTCTTTATCACAGAACTCTTATTTTATTCAAAGAAAAGTCATTAGGATTCATATTGTGGGAACAATGAATGTCTGAACATCTGTGTGCAAACAGAAGAGTTCATAGATGGTCTCTGGTCTGTGTTGGTCTGTTGATGGTGTGTCCTTTCCTAGAGTTTTAATGTTGGTTAGTGATACATACTGTGATCAAGATGACAGAAGTGCACTGGTATCCCAGATATGACTCCTACTTTGGCTGTTGTCACAATTTCATTTGGATTGTTCTTCAAGTGACAAGTGAAGTCACTACTGCAAAAATATAGATGTGCCCCTCAGTTAAAGGTAGAAACAATAACATTTTGGGAGTGATCCAGATCCATATCTGGATCCAGGAATTTTTTTAAACATTCTTCACTGTTGTGAAACAGTGGTCTGCTTTCCCATACAAGTGCTTTCTTTTGTATTCGTATGTGTTGCACTCTGACAAAGTTTGTGAAGCACATCTTACCTGACATAAGAGAAGAAAGTACAGTCTGGATGAGCCGAGCACAGTACCAGACAGTGCTCAGGAGAAGCAGCGGGCAGGGTCTCAGTCTCGTTTTCTGGGATGTCAGTGTTTGGAAAAACCTTGGTCTGACACTCTGTACAAAACACAGGTAACATGATAAGAAAGCATGTACAATGACCCACAGTCTGTTTTCTCAATGCTGCCACCTTTGCTATGACTGTTTGCATACCGGGCTCAGAGTACTGAGTTAATGTTATGTTGTGGGAGAATCCAGATACCGCACCAGCCTTTCTCACAATAATAGGAATCCTTGGTACGGTCCAGCTGAATTTAAGGTAACATTTATGTCTGGAACAGAAGAAGATATGAGACTATTGTATGATAGAGTCAGCAACATCTAGCATTTTATATTCTAAAGATACTGTCATGTCCTTGCTTCAATTTACAGCTGGGGACCTTCACTGCCTGTCATACTCCTCTCTCTCCCCACTCCAAAAAAGTTAACATCATTCCTCCACATCTATCCACTTTGGGAAACCTAATGTTTCCCTACTGAGGTTTATCTCAACCAATGGCATTACCTCTGCCTCAAAGGCAGCAATATCTTCAAAAGACAACACTTTAACTTAAGATGCAATGTAAAATTATGTTTTCAGGTTTTACCTTGTCTTCTCAACTGTGTACACATCATTCACGAATGTAAAGAACTGACAATAAGGGTCCCGTGTGCAGACCCGCTGACACTCTTCATAGTCGGCTGTGAACAAGGATCTGTAATCTGCCCCTGGGAAGTCCATGTTGTGGTACACCTTAGACATACAAGGTTCTGGCAGACAGAGAACCCAACAGATAAAAAGAGAGAATTATCATGAGTGTAAATCAAATAAGTAAAGGGTAATGGTTTGAAATGTTTGTGAGCCTACCCAGGTCTGTGTTGCAGGGTTTGAGAGAAAAGCCAGAGGTGACACCCTGTTGTGGAGTCTGGACATTGGGCTCATCAGAAGCAGTGGACTTGAGGTAGCAGAAAAAGTTCCTGCAATGAAGGGCAGATCATCTAGTTCCAGTTCCTCACTTGTGGAAGTGTATGAAAATTAGACATTTGAAATATAATTAAATATATACTACAATAGATTAATGCTCAGTGGTTTGTTTTATGTCACCATCGTACCTGTGATCTTTGGTCCAGTCAGCTCGAACAAAGGTAAAGAAGAGACATGAGGGGTGCTGGGTGCACAGCTGCTGACAGTGCTCCACATCAGGAGAGTAGAGCTGTGTTATGTCTGTTCCAGGGAAATCCACATTCTCCAGTAACTCTCGACGGCACTCTGCAGAGATGGAAAACATTCACAGACACATTTAATATTTTGACATGCACACATATTATAGTGATTCTAGTGTGTTTTACCTTGACCAAAGGAGAGGCTGCAGATCGAGAGCAGACCCACCAAAATCAAATGGATTCCCATGTTCCTGGGTCTGCTGATTCTCTGTGGAGGGTAATCAGGTTGCTGAAGCACAACTGACTCTGCCAATGCAGACTGGCAATTTTATACATCTGATTTATTTGTACAATTGACTGTTGACATATTCAGGGGGTTTGCTGATTCCATTGCGGAGGGAAATAAGCAACTGCAGAGATGACTTTGAAACTGCAAGCTGGCCAAAAGGCTGTTTGCAGTATCTGTTGCAACAGTACACTGTTGTGACATACTGTATTTACTGTTTGGCTGACAAAGAAACGTTGGCAGCTACCTTCATGTGCAAAAACTAAGACAAACAAAGTAAAAAGCAAGATAGTACAATGATAAAATTTGTGGCACACAGGAAAGATGACTGAAATAGTAAATTTATATGTATTTTAAAGGTACTCACAGCCAACGTCTTGTATAATCTGGTCCTATACTGTGTTACCTCACAAATCAACTGTATTTGCTGATCCAGAATTCACATTATAATCAATTTTTGGATGTTCGGGCACAAAAACCTTACATTTGGGTCACCATTCTCTGCTAACCAATATAATAACTCAAATTTAGGCCACAATTTTCCTGTTTCGTTCACGATATGTTGTTTTTATAGAATGCCATTACTTTATGTTCTGCTTTTTGCTTTAGGAGTTCTTGCTCTTCTTTAAGTTCTTGGACCCATTGTGTCACGGGGGATGAGACTGAAATTGGAGGCCTGAAACTGAAAGTCACATTGAGTGATGATGGTTTCACAGCTCGGTGAGGTGCTGATGGTGAAAAGATCCTCAGGGCTTTTTCCTTTTTGTCTTGATATGAAAACATTTAAAAGTTCTTTTAGAAGACACTGTGTTACCACTTACTGGCCAAATAGGGAATGACAGGAAAACTGTGGACAAACCAAACCCAAGGACATTAGGAGCAGCAGTGGTTTAGTTTAAGTTATACTGACCTCTGCTGTCAAAACGCTAAATATGCGGGATTGAAGGTTGAAGGTTTTTCACCTCAGCTGCAATATAAAAACAGTTGTATCCAAACTTCAAACATGCTGTTAGATACCGGGTTTGATGTGTGTCTCTCTCCTTCCGGGACCTTCCAGTTGTAGTAGATAACATCCACTACAAAAAAATGTCAAACAGGCGTTCCTTCATGACAACTGTTATCAGATGTGCCCCAACTACAAAGCCTGATATCTATCCACACACTGTACGACATCCACCTCCCCACTGTGCCGACACTGATTGTTTTCATTTCCTTCTGGCAGCGAACGGTGGGGTCAGTGTCATTATTGCGTAACATCCATTTCAAACTGACGACAGTCAAAGCTACTTAGTTCAAGTTTGAAAACCCAGAAAACAATGGCTTTAAATTAATCACACATCAATTGTGATTCAATGGGAATTCAGCTCTTTTCTTTATTTCTTTTTTTTTGCACCCCTTCCCTTAAATATCCCATGACTCCAGCTTCCAGCCAGTCTGAACATGTGATCCTTTGTGGGATGAACACATGACCTTTCAAGATCTGTACCTGTTTTGAGGGGTGCGCCACAGAGACATAATGGATTTCGCCATGGCTCAATTATGTGAATACAATGCTCATTAGTGTGTGGCATATGTTTTGGATAACTCAGGTCTCTTGGGAGATGGGTGTGTGTGTGTGTGTGTGTGTGTGTGTGTGTGTGTGGTGGGTGGGGGGGGGGGGGTTGATATTCGGGATCCTCTGAGGAGAGTGACTGAAGACATCAAGTCTCAGTGGTTTAAAGGTTCAAGATTGTTATATGCTGTTGCTAAGTGCAATAGTCCCAAAAGGCAGACTTCTGATTGGCAACAACAACTACGGTCATAATGCTATTGCTGAGAACCAGATTAAGCATCCTGGTTCAAACTCAGTAAATCCAATTGTTTCAAAGCTCTATGGAGGAACTAACATTATCTGATACATCATTACTATTATTAAAAGAAAAGTTTATGCCTTGCATTGCAAAAATAATTGTGAAATACTACAACTTTGCACATCAGGGTCAACATACCCATTTTCTGGTTTAGTGTGATGCCCTCAAACATGCGCTGGTACATCAGTGCCTGCTCGGCGGGGCAATCGGGTATCAGCTTGTTTCCCTGGGACTTGAACTGGCTCTGTTGTTGGAGACATGAAAAGAACAGCCACTGTGAACAGCTGCATGGAGCTCCGGTTTCTTTTCCGCTGCAGTGTAAGGTTTCTGATTGTCTACCAAGCATTGGCAAACAATGGCTTTATAAAATTTTAACAAGGCCCAAATTCAGCACGTTGGCTGAGTTCTCACCTCCAGGTACATGCAGGCGCCGTAGGACTCATTGACGATATTGCTCCCATGTTTGAAGGATGGAAGCTTGAAGAAAGATAGAGTGGAATTAAAACTTATTTGTTTGGGGTGGGGGTGGGGGGGGAGACTGACAAAGTGTGAGTATATGAAGTCTGTAAATGCAGTGCATGTAATGAACTTACCTGACCCCTGGGGTTTATGTCCAACACCAGTTTGGACTTGTGGTCCATTTTTTCAAAGGAAAGCATTTGGTGGTTGTAGCCCTGCAAGCTCTTCTCCTCCAGGGCGATCATCACCCTCCAGCAGGGAGGAGAGCCGGAGCCCCACAGCAGAGTCATGTCCTTGGCCATGGTCTCACAGTGAGCTGGTATAACTTCGAGTTCCTGAGCTGATGAGTGGTGGCAGTAATGAAGAGTGAGAAAGACGCCTGGTTTTATAACAAACTACACTCCCTCACATTGGGATTGGTGGAAAATAAGGTCCGTCCCATTTTTATGTGAACACCAAAGATGTGTGTCTGAAGATGGTTAAGATAGTTCACACCCTGTGTGCCACACCACCCTCCCCTTATGTAACTCGGAGCAATGTTACAAGTGCAATGTTACAAGACTCCACATATTTGTATGAACTGCACAGATTAGCTGGTTGCACTTAATTAAATCTGAGTCATTTCTCCAGCTGTTTGTATCAACAGGCATTACCAAAGCCAAAAGCATGGAGGAGTTATTATCTTGCTTTGCATTAATACTCTTTGATCTCAGACGCGCAGATCATGATATATATGAAAAGAAAAATGAATCCAGCAAAAGAAAAAGATGGGTACTTTACTATTGCATTGTATAGTATTATCTTAACTGTGGCTTGTGTTTATTTTCAACTGTTTCTGCAGTGATTTGCAAAGTGTGCTGCATCCTGAAACTCACAGTGACTCAGCACTTTCCATTCATCCCCCACATACACAGACAAAACCAGTTCTGGGCGCAGTAATCAAACTAAACAATCAAGTCTCTCCTGACTGGCACGCACGGAGGCACTCAACAGAAAAACTTTCCATATCGGTTACTTTAATCTGCTGTTACTTTTGCCCCTCTTTCTCTGAGCCACTCCTTAAACTCCTGAATGCTGTGTATTTGAATAGATGCCAGCATCAACAGAATCAACATCAACAGAGAGTGAACTGTGTGCTGAAATAACACTTGACAGAGACATCACTGTCTCTTTGCTGTTTGGCCTACAGCTGTATCAAAGACAACCTGTGAAACGTAGCTTTGCTGAAGCATGTTCCCTCCAGCAATACTTTCAAGCCAGCCAGTGCATTTAGTGTAATTTTTTGTGAGGGAACTGATAACATTTCATCCCTTCATATTGTTTCATTTTTATTCTTCAACTCTTGTCGCTCACAAAAAATCTTTATTTGTTCTTCCAACAGTATGCGATCAGCCTGTTTGTAAAGTGTCTCACACACTCACATTCCTGTGGGTGTGTGAGACAGTTTGTCAGTGTCATTTTGCTTGGCTAGCATGACAGAGACATTTTCTGCTGATAGTTGTCATGTAGGTAAACATTTTAGCAGACATGTAATATCTTAGTTTGTTAAGTTAATTCTGTACATCTGTTTAATTGCTCACTTATATGAGGGACAGTGAAGTGCTCTCACTGGACCAACTAGTGTAAATACTGTAGAGGTTGAAAAGGCCATGTTAGTTACTTTAGTAGTTATCTCTGTAACTGCCAACTACAATACCAACTGTCTCTGTAATCAGCAGCTAATGGGATTCAATTCACATTCAAGGTCTGAGAAGATTTTCTGAAGTGCTGCTCTATTCTGTGCCTGAGGGCTGTCACCTGGTGTATTCATGACAGAGCATGCAAGATCTGAAACCAAACCTGTATAATACCTCTACTTTGCTGCTGCACAAATCTATATTTCATTGAAGAGATATAGGCCAACATCCAGTACAGTACAGCTGCAATAAATGTCTCAGAGCATAAAATGCTAAATCATGCACAGCATGAAATATGGAACTTTACTGAATGCAACATCATTTCAGTTACCTTTGTACAGAGGAAAACCAGTTTTGGAGCAGCCACTCAGACAATAAAACAAAGGTGTCATGCCCTCAAAGACACCTACCCTCTCTGCAGTGATCTAATCTGTGTGCACCATAAATGAACATAGGGTTTTTATTACAGGGTTTATAAAATGTCCACCTTCATTTTATCACATAAGTCATACAACAGCAACTGTAACTTCGAAATATCTTTCCAGCTTTACATCTCAGACATTGTCGATGTCACCAGCAGTGCTATGATGGTTTTATTTGGCCCATGCTATGATTGTAAACTGGCTTGTAAACTGGTTTGCAAAGCAGTCTATATGGTGACAAGGTGATAAAAGATTATATTATATTAAAAAAAACCTGTTGCTCCTGCCTTACATTTATTATTCAACAGAGACTGATGTTAGACAAACACACCATGTATATGGGCAACAAAAGCTGCAATAAAAACATTGTTGCAGTATGCAAAATCTCTTTAACAAAATACATAAGTCAGTAAGAACCACATCTCTGCCACTGTAACTCTGATACGTATGTGCTCATCTCATCACTTTGTTGTTCAGAAAAATATAAGAGCTGTATCATATTTTCTGTGAATTAGACTGTAAAATATATTATATTAAAGAAAAGTAAAAAGCATTTTAAGTGAAGATACAACACAACAAGCAGAACCGGCTTTAAAGTGGGTGCGAGTCTCAGATGTCTGTGAGCGTGTCTTGTCCCTTGGGGTTCTCCAGCCAGTGTGGAGGCCAGCTGGCTTTGATGCTGGGTCTCTCCTTCAGCAGAGTGTGATACTGTCCCAGTTGAGGGTAACACTCTGCAGATAACCTGGACAACAGAAGGTCAGGGAGATTTGTGCAGCAGTGTCAAGCCACTGTCAAGTGTGACTTCCAAGATAGGACATCCCCACATCTCCCGCTTACCCAAATCTGAAAAGAGTAGCAATGGTTGGGAAAACAGTCACATCTGCCAGTGAGAAGGATGGTCCTGCCAGGTAAGCGCCTGAGCCCAGCTTTAAAGAAAGAGGTGAAAAATACAGCATGTTTGAAAATTTCAGTGAATGCCAGGTTTGTTTGTGCTTGTGTGTGTACTGTACATACACTACCTTCTGCAGGTACCCCTCCCAAAGACTGAGCTCGGTGGCCAGAGCCTCCCTGTTTCTCTTAAGAGCTGAGTCATGCCTCTCTCCCTCAGGGACATACCAGTGATAGTAGATAACTGCAACTTATATATATATATATATATATATATAGACAACACACACATCAACATAATGAGCAAATGGCAGCTTCACTGGGTGTAGAACAACATTACATCCAAAGACTTTGGAGTGCTGTGATATCTTTTGATATGTTAATTCAAAAAATGACAAATGCAATGAGCTAAGAGAGGACAAATGTGGTTTTGTGTTGCAACCTGCGGTCCCACAGTCAAGAGTTTGGACCTGACCACATGAGGGATTTGTCTTACTCAGTTTTTCATAGAGTGTCAGACCCTCAAACATGCGCTGGTACATCAGGGCTTGTTCTGCCGGGCTGTCTGGGATCAGTTTGTTTCCCTGGGACTTGAACTGACTCTTCCAATGAGAAGAAAACACACACACACACACACACACACACGCTTGTACATATCCCACTTCCTAATATTGTTGAATTTAGTACTAGCAGGCTGCTGGCTGGACTGATTTTACTTATGTGATTACCGGACAGGGCTCACTCACCTCTAGGTAAAAACACGCTGCGTAGGATTCGTTCACAATGATGTCTCCATGTTTGAAAGAGGGGAGCTTTAAAAAACAACAACAACAAAAAAAACCCAGCTTATTAGCAAGACAGTCTCTTCGAGGGTTACCTGCACTTCTTAATGTATATGCGTTAGTTGAGTCCGGTCCTCGTGCTCATGCTACTGGGAGCTAATTAAGTTCAGGCTGCTCCAATTAAGCTGCTGTGCTGTGTCACACAGGGGCAGAAAAGAAAAAAAGTGGCTGACTAAGACACAACAACAAAACATGGGTATCTAAATGTGTCAGGAGCTGGCCTGTGCGGAGTGCTTTGCAAGGCAGTGTGACGAGGCAATATTTGCGGATTAATTACTGGCGCTGCCATCGTTCGCCTGAGTTGACACAGCAGATTACATAACCCCTCACAGATCAGTTTGATTCGTATATGCCTAAACTACCTTCAAAAACTAGTCAATTTAATTTTGTCTTCCTTACTGCTTAACTATATACCTGGCAAACGATGAACTGAGACTTTTTGGCTTTTGACGTACACTGACGGTGGCCGATATTTACTCTCGACTTCGTCAAAGCTCACCTTGCTCATTACCGCCCCCTGGCGTGCGTTTGCGTGCACGTCAGTTTAGGGGCTCTTAGAAAGTCATTGTGGACACACACAAAAAATATACATACACAATAAAGTGGACATAAGCCGATTTAAAGACCATCCCTGAGACTTGACGAACCTTTCTTTTCAGTTTCAAAAGGGTGTAATATTTTTGCCAGAGAGCTGGAAATTATTAATACCGTCAAATTATAAGTGGAGTTTGGTGTCAGTTTACAGGGTGTTAATCGGATTTAGTTAACACAATGGCTGCTTCTGGTATAAACGTAAGCTGTTCAAAATGTGATAGGGATGAAATTCAAGATTAATTTGTCTGTTTCGGTTAGTCTACTTCACTAACGACTATCGCTTATGTTCGGGGTTTAATGCAGGCTTCTCCTACCTGACCCCTGGGGTTTATGTCTAACACTTGTTGGGACTTGTGCTCCATTTTGTCAAAGGAGAGCAGTTGGTGGTTGTAGCCCTGCAGGCTCTTCTCCTCCAGGGCGATCATCACCCTCCAGCAGGGAGGAGAGCCGGAGCCCCACAGCAGAGTCATGTCCTGGGCCATCGCTTTAGAAGAAGCTCGGACTCCACTTGTCTCCTATCTACCGCTGCTGATGACAAAACGCGAATTGGGAAAAGGGAAATTGTTTTGTTTTTTCCCCACAGTTCATGTGTATCTCAAGCTGTACTTGAAGCGCACATTGCCATCTACTGGCTTGGAGAAATAACTGTCTCTCAAATGTCGTCCCTATATCCCAGCGTTACCTCAAGTACTCTTTTTTTAAGGCATCCAATGTGAAAAAATCCCCAAATTAATAAATTTCGTACTGAATCATGTTTTTTAAAATTAACTTTATGGTTAAAAAAACAACTTACAAACTTACAAGCATACAGTAAAATGGTGAAGGCAATGTTTGTGTGCTTCAGAGGTCCCTCAGGGTGTCATAGCCCTGCGCGCTGGACGGCCAGTGTGGAGGCCAGCTGGCTTTGATGCTGGGTCTGTTCTTCAACAGGCTGTAATATTTGGCCAGTTTTGGGTAGCGTCCAACAGACAGCCTAAAGAAAGGGCACAAGGTCAACTTGTCACTGAGGAACAAACCACAATTGGGCTCACTGAAGTAGGCCACCTACCCGAAACGGAAAGCAAAAGCAACATTCGGGAAGACGATCACGTCAGCCAATGAGAAGGCCCCGGCCAGGTACGAGCCTGCAGCCACCTTGTTGCAGAGAGCAAATGCAAGAAACACAGCTGTCAGTATAGTGTGTGTGTGTGTGTGTGTGTGTGTGTGCTGTTTATACACTACCATCTGCAGGTAACCTTCCCAGCGCCTGAGTTCAGTAGCCAGATCCTCCCTGTGTCTCATCACAGCAGAATCATGTCTCTCTTCTTCAGGGACAAGCCATTCATAGTAGATGACTGAATCTGAGACAGAGCACCCAGTGTGAACGTCAGTGTGGAGCATGCAAGTGTGTTGAGCACTTTGTGAGTGTGAGTGTGTGTATCTCACTGAGTTTATCAGTGAGGGTGAGACCCTCCATCATGCGTTGGTACATTAGTGCTTGTTCTGCAGGACTGTCAGGGATCAGTTTGTTGCCCTCGGACTTAAATTGATTCTATAACAGAAAAGAAATAGAAAAAAAGAGATGACGTCTATGACTGATCAATATCTGGTATTTGATCTATTCCATATTTAGTGTTTACACGTCACCTCTAGGTATAAGCATGCTGCACTGGAGTCATTGATTATGTTGTCTCCATGCTTGAAGGCAGGAAGCTGGCAGAAAAAAATAACATGACGACTGTAAGAAGGCAGGATTTCCAGTTGTGCATTATGCAGTGCAAACACATAATGTTCACAGAACAAATAAGAGTTAATTTTTGGACAAAGTACAGTTTAATTTTGGCTACAGTGAATTAATCCTCTATCCAGAGGTCATCCTATACTGGGATCTAAAGTTACATGTGTGGCAAGTAAGAAAAAACACATGTATTGACCAGAATATGCCAGGGCTTGGCTGTTGAATGACAGAGCATTAGTTGTGCATTTTACTTTTTTCTTCACAATCACAATGTGCGTTCTACGCCTACCTGTCCTCTCGGGTTGATTTCCAAGACTTCCTGAGATTTGTGCTCTCCTCTCTCGAAGGAGAGCAGCTTGTGTTTGTAGCCCTGCAGCTTCTTTTCCTCCAGAGTGATCCTAACTCGCCAGCAGGGGGGGGATCCAGCCCCCCACAGCAGACTCATTGACTTGGCCATGGGCACAGGTAGCACAGACACAAACGATGTCAGTGAAACAAAACAAATGAAGAGACCAGTTGAAGGAGAACAAGTAAAGTGAAAAGCAGTTGTGCAGTTTATGACACCTGATTAATCCAAAGGTTGTTCGCCCACGTGGTCCACTGTGTATTCAAGGGCTCAGAAGTGAAAGCAGTGAGGAAGAAGGACATTCACATCCACTTTTTCACCCCATGGTTTTGTGTTGTTTTTTTATTATTGCAGAATGTGTATACACAACATTTCAAGTGAAAGTGTTTGCAGCCATAGTTTCGTGTTCAGCTCACTACATGATGTTTATGCAGTGGCATTTCCCAGCTTTGGCTGTACTCTGAGAGGAGCGCACACTTCAGTTGGGACTTAAATTATTAGGACCGTTGCAGGATCTGTTTGAGTTTGTACAAAGTGGAACGTGACCACAAAGTTCAGAGCAAGATGGCCAATGTCGCTCCCCCCTCTCTCTGCAGGGAGCCACATTTTTAAAAGCACATATTTCAGCTCTGGCCACATCCACCCTTTCTTTTATCTTTAATTACAATTCACAGAATAGCCTCTCTTTATCCTGTCTCTCAGACTATAATACAAGTTTCTACAGAAAATTACAAAAATAATACAGAACATGAACTGCACTAAACATGCACACTGTTATCTGGCAGCTGAAAAGGGCATTTACACATCTCTTGCAGATTTCTCTGCATGTCCTTCAAATAGATAATTTGTTGTTTTTATAAATTCCTTATTTTTTCATCTTTTTACACTTTACAAACAGTTCCTCTGAGATACAAAAAAATTTTCCTGTTAATTTCTGACTGCTTTGAATCAGTTGCTTATTTCAGAGTAAGGTGCAAGATGTCTGAGCTTTTCAAATAAATACTGAGAACAACTCTGTCAAAGTAAAAAAGGTAGCTGACTCAACTCTCATACTTACTACACCTGTGAAAGGGAGTCATTTGTGAGTCACCTGAGAAACAGGTGGGGAATAAAACAGTGGGAAGAGATGGCGGAAAGGTACAGCAATGTCCCTTTTAAATGAAAGGCACACGGCAGACTGAAAACCTTTCACATTCCTTCTTAACACAGCTCCACTCGCCGCTTGTCAAACGTGCAGCTGCAGAAACAAACGTGCATTTTCACAAAGGATGATACTTAGTAAGCCTCTTTGTTTGTGGCGATCTCTGGGGATGCTTTGAAACTGGACAAGAGAGCAAATTAAGCTTCAGCCCGTTCATTTACAACCAAAAATTCACAGCTTAAATAAATGAAACTTGGTGAAGTCACAGGTGCAGAAACTTACAAGCAAAAAAAACATATCCCTTTGGACGAATGCAATGTTTAAAATATGTTTGTATAAATAAAACTTCAGCTCAGTGTCGTGGCAATATCACTGAATTAAAACTTTCTTTTCCTTCTCGACAAGTTTAATATGTCAGTCCTCATTTACAGTATTCTCTTTCTTCACTTGCACTTTTTCTTCTGGGGGATTTTTTTTTTCAGCGTGTTGCATCAAAAACACTACCGTGGCTGCAGTGTCACACTCAGACGTATCAGGCAAGATTAGCAGCTGGCAGAAGCCTAAAGAGGGGCATGTAACTGGTGGAGTACAACTTCGTGAAGTGTGGGGAAGGCAGGCAGCAGACAGCGGATGTTGCATCATCAAGGTTCGCCGGTGGATGATCACATTTGTGTATCTGGAGAATCAGTTAGTCCTAAAGCGAGAGCTTCTTCTGGTGTCAGACCGTTCTTCAGAGTCCGCCTCACTGCAAGAACAAAAGAGAAGAGAAGAAGTAGTCAACCTGTAAGTTCAAAAATGTAATTTACATTCTCCCCAAATTCACTTCAACTGATCTTAAAACTTTAGCATTGATATAGACTGGTTTAAATATACTTTGTCACTTTTCCAGTTTGAACACATGACAGATCATACATGACTTGCGGTTTGCCCTGGACCTCCTCCTCTCTCTGGGTTGAGCTCTGGTTGCTGGACCCTGAGTGGCCGACCTCACGATGCGCTCCATTATCTCGTCTGCGGCGTCGTCTCCACAGATCTGAGCGTCCTCCACGGCTGGTGTCCGTGCTTGCATACTGCGACCTTTACAAGTCAAGCAGAGTGACAAATGCTTCTGCATGAGCAGGAAAAAACCCTCCAGAGAGCCGTGCATCTCGTGTACGGATCCACGTGACTCTTCCTGTGAACTTCCTGTCACCCTCACCTCCCCGTCCAGGCCGCGATCTCATCCGTGTCCGAAGCCCCGGGACCCCGACGCCCTCCTTGTCGGCGCCGCTGAGGCTGGTTCTCAGCACTGCTTTCATGTGCTCGTGCTCTGCAGCGTCCTCAGCGTGGCCCAGGCCCTGAGGCTGCTCGCTCTCCTGGCTGCCACTAGGGGCACTGTTGTTGCTGCTGGAGCCATACCGACCACACTGACAGAGAGAAAGAGAGTCAAAGAATTTGAACGATTGTATTTCAGGCTTTGACTCAACCACGCCAAACCTGGAGCATCAAGGAATACATCTAACCTGTGAAGATTACAGTCCCTACTGTCATTTAATGACTGATCCACTCAGATGTTAAGTCAAGGTAAAGTCATCAAGTTACAGTTAGTGGTTTCGTGCACACACACACACACACACACAGACGTGCAGACAGGCAGCACACAGGTTGATACCTCACTCTCCTCTTCATCATCAGACTGAAGGAGAAAGGAAAAGTGAAAGTTCAAGAACATATTAAGAAAACAAAGGCAAAAAGGAAAAGGAGAAAAAGTGAAAAAAACAGCACACATTTGGAAAAAAAAGGAGAGCTGGAAGTCAGAGTGTATCTGTGTGTGGATTCTGTCTTGGTGATACTCACAGGAGCGTTGACGTCCATGATCATTTTTCCTCGGGTCTTGTTGCGCTCGCGATGGTCGGCCCTTTTCTGTTTCTGCTGTAGCACGCGGTCTCTGGTGGTGCGGTACTCCAGTGCAAACTCACTGAGGATTTTGCTGAACCTGTGGACACTGATCTCCCTCACACTGTAGGCCGGATGGCCGAGGA
The DNA here is from genome assembly GCA_016785225.1 of Psettodes erumei. Lineage (NCBI taxonomy): Eukaryota > Metazoa > Chordata > Actinopteri > Pleuronectiformes > Psettodidae > Psettodes > Psettodes erumei. Next base: position 332,258 of record JAFBJZ010000356.1, on the reverse strand, counting down.
ACAGCAGGAATGAATGGAACCTGGGAGAAAGAGGAGGAGGAAAGAATATGAAGAATGAATATGAATATGAATATGAAGAATGATGAACACACTTTTCATTGTGTTGTTTTCCCCTCTAGTTTGAATCTCACATCATTATTAATAATATACTAACCAGTTAGTTAAAAATATGGAGGGAGTATATTACTGGCGCTACCTGTTGATGATCCGGCGGTGAACAATCTTGAGGATGATGATTCTCTCGGCACAGTCTTTGAGGAAGTCAGACATTTTCTGCTTCAGCTGGGGCTTCATCTCATGCTTGGCGATCACCTTCAGGTGGTCCCATGAGGCTTTGCAGCGGCGCTCCATCTGACACAGGTTTTCCTGCAGCTGGTCGAAATCCACCTGAGGAAAGTGATGTTGAAGCAAATGAGGGACTTGCTGTGAAAAGTTCCTTTATATTTGCATCCAAAACAAAAATGTAGGAAGTCTTCTTAGTACCCTGCAGTATTGCATCCTTGTTTTAAAGCTTTCCATATCATTCAGTTACACTGTAAAACATCACACAGATATGTGGTGGAATCACACAATGTTTTATGAAGAACTTAATGTGAATATATGAGGTTTGAAACGTAATAGTGATTCAACTTAAAATTTTCATTTTCAGAACTTTCAAGCAAATTCTTTTGACTTGTCTGAGGAATCAGAGTATTGACTAAACTCTACTGAATATCTCCAAGGAAATTCCCAACATGCACTATTTGAGAGTTAAATCTCTCTTTCTTTTCTGTAGTTTCTGAGAAAACATATATGGTGGAAACTTGCTGTGTGCCTTTGATACATGTTAAATCATGGTTGCTTTCTCTGATTGTAAAGGAGAACATTGCTAACCACAGTAAAGATTAACATCGGTTAGTATTAGTGTCTTTTTTTGACAGGATCACCAGGAGCAGCCTCATGAACTGTCTTTGTACTAACTCTTGCACTTTTTCACATCTCAGATTTACCTGGAAAGCAAATCTGACTGTAACGTGTCAGTTGGACTGAGCCATATCGCTCGATCCATGACTGAATATCTCAGTTATTGAACTTATTTTGGAAAAAACATAAATAGTAAACCCATTTTCCAAAGCTGAGTTCAGTTACCTGTTTAAGGCAGTGGGAGGCCTTGCATTTCTAAGTAGGCGAGTTTAAAGAATGTTTTTGCGGAGTAGGGATTCAAAATTGTACGCATACAAGCATTCCAGCAGTGAGTGTGGAGCGTACTTTTGCAGAACGCGTGATGGCTCCAATCTCGGAGTAGAGGTCGGTGCTCTGGGGGAAGTTCTCCACCACCACAGAGCAGGCGTGGTGCAGCAGAGACTGCTTGTGGACTGTGTCCTTCACCTCTGGAACCTTCTCCAAGTACATCAACTCGAAGCCTTTCGCCTGGACACATGAACACATCGAAAGAACATTTACAGTTACATGACAAAAGAAGCTTTATATAATGCTACATTCACTGATGATAACAATCTTTCTCGTCTTTCTAAAGGGCCTTAAAGGGATCAATAAAAAAAGTGACGATCCAGCAGGTAGTGACAGAAAAATGTCTGAGTGTCTGAGGTACGTCTGACCTCACCAAACTATAGTTGCGCGAATATGTGTGTAATTTTTAATCTACAAATTGCAGACTTGGCTGATTCACACTCCATGAAAACCACCGACAATTGCTGTAATACCAACTAATCATTGCAGTAGAAAGACAACAAAGGGAGCTTATGATTACGATCGTGTGAGATGATGCAAGCCCGTAATGGTCGTGACTCACATTGGTGCCATTAAGGAAGTTTCCGATTGCGAGCAGCGTCGACAGGATGAAGCGCAGAGTTTTGTTCTTCTCCAGCTGCTCCATGCCCTCCTTCAGATCCTGCAGCGGCTCCGCTACCTCCTGTGGAGGAGGAAGACACACACACACGTGGACACACGTCATTAGTGGAGTCAATTAAGACTTCCAAAAACACGTGTTTCATTAGTCTGCACTTATATGAGTGGTAAACAGGTGCAAATCCTCCCCCGCCGCAGGAGGAGAGCTTGTTTTCAGTCATGAGAGGTTGTTTAAAGGTTGCCGCCTCGCTCGGCCTTCGCCATCAAACGCGCCTCTGACTACATGAGCCCTTTGTTTTCCCGTGCGCCTGTGTTTGTGTGCCTGCACGGTATGCCGCCCTCCATTAAGACTCCCTCGACCAAACCGTCCCACGGAACCGAGCCGGGAACGCGGCGCTGCCGAGCGTGCGGTCAGGAATCGTGCCTTTCATGGAGAGATTAAAGACAACTGCACCCTGCGGAAAGCTGTAAAATTTACAGGACAGCAACGGAGGGGTGGCTTGTTTTTCGTTCTCTGGGTTCTGACTTTGAACTTCTTCTCCTGGATGCATTTCTCTGCTGAGTGAAACATGGTGTGCCAGAAAGAGAAGACGAGGTGCTGCTAATAAACTTGCATATCTGTCATGTTTTAATGATGCAACTACGTATGTTTTGCGGATGGTGTTTTGTGCTAAAAGAGGTGTTGATAGTTACTGACCCGAGCAAAAGGCAAGCAAACGCACATATGCGGTGCACATTTACCCAACCCTTGATCGTGCAAAATTAATTTAGCTGTGTGTGTTTCTGCTTTAATAAAACCACATTCACTTATTATGTGGATAGTATGATTTTAAATATGCATTTGGTAATGGCTGTGGTTTGGCCTCTTTGACGTTCTCATGGAAATAATTTTTTTCTGTTTTATGCAAGATTTCACTATTTAAAGTGCTGTCTCATGTTTACACAGACCTTCTCTGTCGCCTCGTAGTCCATCTTGAAGGCCCAGAGTTGGAGCCTGGCAGAGAGCTCACTGATGGAGGACAGGGTGAGGAGGAACTGCTCTGCTGAGCCCAGCGGGACATCGGGGTTGGCCAGCTGAGCCTCCTGGATCTTCTGCTTCTCCTCCTCCGTGGGGATCATCGTCAGGATTTTCTGAGTGCAAGGACAGAGTGGCATAAGCGGAGACAGGGGTGAAAGGTGATACACATACATATGTATATTAAATGAAAGTTTTAGTTTTAGTTATCACTTGTATCTCTCACCTCTATGCCCTCCTTGTTGAGCGCATACTCATCAAAGTTGAGGATGGCCGTCTTGATAGTGCGAGGAGGAGGCAGCACCGTCAGACCAATGTTGATGGCATTACTCCTCTTGGAATCCAAAACGATGATCTCCTGGCGCTTCCCGTCTGCTGCTGTTTTCTAATCACAGATATAGAGAGAGGGTCAGTGCTGGGTCTCCCTCTGTCTCCCTCATGCTCTCTCTCTGTCTGTCTCTCTCTCTCTCTCTCTCCCTCTCTCTGCTGTCAGTGTGGTCTGCTTTATGGGCTTGTAAGGATTAGAGGGATCATCACTCAGGTTACACTGGCTTCAGCAGGAACCAGAATGGCACTCAGCAGATTTCATACCTCCGCCAGGGTGCAAACGAGTCTTCACGTGTCGGTCTGGCTTTTACAATACAACACAATAAAATGAAAAAGGAAGTTCTGTGATAAGCGGCACCAAATTAATATAGTTAATATAATTAATATTGATGATAATATCTTCCCGATCTGAAAAGGTTAAGGAATGCAATAAAAAGAACACCAAAATTCCCTGGCCCGTACCCCAACTCTCCACCAAATGTGTTGGATTAGTACTTCCTGTGTAATCCTGACAAATAAACAAACAAAGAGGCACAGGTGAAAACATAACTTCATGGAGAGTCAGTCAGGTCTATAACTGTATGGGAGTGTACGAGGTTGCTTGCATAAGTCTGCAGATATATCGTGGCTGTGTGTGCAGAGATCACAAGCACTTGAGGCCATCATAAGCTATTGTAGAGAGCTAGTCGTAATATGTCACCACATTGACGTATAATGGAGAAGGTGCTAATACCTGGTTAGTGCCTCTCGAACATATCACTGTCACAGGATGGACTGTTGGACTTACATGACAGTACAACTCTGTCACTACTGAGTACAGTTTATGCTACAGATGAGGCTAATTTAGCTTTAAGCACATTTCCCCCAGGCTGTAAAGGCAAAGAAAAGCATGAATTTTATTAAAGAAAATACTTATGTTTACTTGCTTGGAGAAATGCACTTGTTGATGGTATTTCGTGCAAAGAATTAAATTCAGAAAAAAAAAATCTACTTTTGTTAAAACTCTCATTTGCCATTCTCATTTGGTGTAATGTGGAAACTTGGTTGTATGAGTAAAAACACATTACAAAAAAAGTGATACCCACCACATACTGTAGTTGGGAAAATGGTTTGAACGCTGCAATCTCTAATCTTCAACATTTAAAACACAGTGTGGTCATTAAAGTAAGTAGTCAATATAACCAAAAGTATTAGTAGAGTTCCCCCTGACCTATGATGGCTTTAGTTTCTAAATGTCCTTTTAAACCTGGATTGACTCATTAACTGACAGCTTTGCTTGAGCTGTTTTCGATCTTGATAGTGAAGTCAGAGACCACCATCATGCAGTGGTGTTACGTGTGGACCAGAAGCAGACGTGAGGGGACTTATTAACTGGGTGGGCTCTGACGGAGGCTGAATCCGTGGCTCAGAAGTTCAAAGTGTGAGTTGCCTGGCATCAGCCCCCCCGGGGGTTAGGGGCCCATACTTTTCTCATTTAAATGGTTTGTGAGAATTACAAAAGGCTCAACACTCCCCTGTTTGAACAGGATCGGAACACACATGACCTCGCTTGACCCTTGCCAGCTTTCAAGTTCTGGAGATAATGGACATGAAACCTTCAGACTGTGTGGTGGGCAACAAGGAGTTGTTTGTGATGAAGCAGCAGCCACGAGAGTACGTTTCCCACACAGAAGTGATGATGGTGCCAGGAGAAGCTGGCAATAATTGAGTTACTTTAAGCATAAATGCTACATGATACAGTGCATACTACATTCAACTGCATTGATAATCCTTTTAATCCTGTTAATCCAAACCTTTCTAAACTCTGACCAGGCACAGGGTGTTTACCTTTGTAACTGGCATTTCCTTTGACTTTGACTCAAACAGGTGTTCCAGTTTAGCTGTGTCCAACTTTACTGGCTCCAGTTTGGTCCAGAACGAGTCCCCACTCTGCTTGTAATCCCTGTACTGAGAGTCAGTGGGACGCACCTGATCACAAACACAACAAGAATGGACTGCATTAATTGGAGACATGTGTTCAACTCCCGTTTCCTCCAGTAAAACAGGTAAATGACAGACAAAGAACCACAATTAAAAACAGCAACAGGAACATGTTGAGTGAGTCATTGTTCTTCATGACTCCTTAATCTCAACTGGCTAATGGAAACATGCAGTCGCTAATAAACTCTTAATCTCGATGTGTGGGACCTTCTGCCCAACCAACAGCACAGGTCAAATACTTCTGATAAACCTGAAACAGTCATTAGACTTGATTCCTCTGGACGTGAGGAGAAAACTGAATACTACTAGACATTTAAGCGGTTCTGTGTCACTCTACCTCCATTTAATACCATCTGGATAAATATACTGTATGTGTAAAACTGAATCAAAAGAGTAATACATTTGTACCTGAACATGAAAATGCCATTTCTGTCTTGACTCACCTCGCTCCAGAAGAGCCTGATTGTCTTCTTCTTTTTGTTAAATAGAGGCGGTTCTGGAGGAGGAGGTACTGGAATTGGAGCACTAAAGGAAGGTGGAGGTGGAGGCCTCATAATCCCAATCAAGGGGGGAGGTGGGGGGCAGCTGCCTAGCATGGGTGGGGGTGGAGGGAAGCGGGGGAAGAAGGGCAGAGGAGGAGGCGGGGGCGGGAGGTCGCCACAGCCTCCCATCAAAACAGCATCCAGAATGTCCTTGTCATCGTCCTCCGTCAGGTCGGTGAAGTTGATGTCCCCGATCGCAGCTCTCGAGGGCTGGCGAGGAGCTGGTCCCAGATCGTGTCCGACTCCTTTTTGGGTGGGGGAGGAGGGGGCTCGTTGGCTGGGGCCTCCAGGTGTGGGTGGGGTGAACCAAGGTCCTTGATCAAGTCTCCGAATCGCTCAGCAAAGGGGCGGATGCTCCGGCGCTGCTCTGATTTGTCAGCCCTGTTGTCACTCTCCTGATCTTTGCTCAGCTCCCCCTCAGCCTCCCCCTGGCTTTCCTTGTTCTCCCCCTCTCCTCTTTCTTTCTCCTTCTCTCTGTCCTCCTCCTCCTCCTCCTCATCACTGGGCTTCTTGTTTTGGGAGTACAGCATGTCCAGCATGAAGAGTTTACTGTTGAGGAGTTTGCCGCACTGCTCGTTCACCTCTGCCTCTTTAAAGCCTGAGAAAGAGAGCGATGGGGTTAGATTTTGAATTTGGGGGAAAACAGTGCACTGGTATTGGATTTGTACTGAGTACATGAGGTACTGGAAAAGAAAAGGTCAGATCATCTCTGCATCCTTAGAAAAATAACTCTCAGTCATTTGACTTGTTTCCAGTGTAATGTGCCATAATACATCAGATTAATTCCAGTGTTTCAAAAACTTGCAACTGAATGAAATTAGTGAAACACGATATAAAACTTGGAAACTGACTTGAATCAAATGTTTTGCAGGAAGAAAACTACCAACCATTCTCGGTGCTCCCCCTCTCCTCTCTCTCCAGAGTGCTGCTGGCAGAAGAGATGCTGGAGGCTGAGCAGTTGTCCTTCTCGTTTACTTCCTCATTCTGCCGCTCCTTGTCGCTCAGGATGCCACTGTCCTCCTCCGCCTCCTCTCCCCTCTCCTTCTCCGGTTCCTGCTCGCACTCCTCGACTTCTTCCTCCTTTTCTGCCGTTTCTTCCTGCACTTCTTCTTCTTCTTCTTCTTCTTCTTCTTCTCTTTCTTTCTCTTCTTCCTCCTCTGCAGCGGTGGTTTCTGCCTCTTTTTCCTCTGGTTCTATGCTGGCACTGGAGTCATCAGCCTCTCCTGTAATAAAAAGTCAGTGCTACTTTATCCCCTAAGATTGATTGAGCATCTTTTCCCTCTCGAATGGATTAGATTTGCACGGGACCCACAGTCATTCACACAGAAAGTTACTGTAGGGTGTGTGTGACATATCTGCAATGAAATACTGTTTGAAACCTGTGACATAACTGTCTTTGATTTAAGAGGCGCCCCTGTTTAGGCTGTATATGGGACACTAGTGTATTAACACACATTCTCTCTCTCACACACACACACACACTTTCAAGCAAAACAAAAACACACACCCTCACACTAATTTAAACAAGATAGCGGGTACAAAAAGCCAGGTTGTGGCAGGACCAGGATATGAACAGGAAATGAAGAATTAAGTTCCTGTTTACGCCAAAACACGCTCGTGTACACGGTACGCACACAGTACGCACACAGTACAGTCCATGCAGTGATGTAGGCAGGGTTAGAATAACACGCCACGCTGAGGCTTCACACACTCGCCTGTTTGAGCTCCAGTACCCCAGCTCGTGGCTGCGCGTGCACCCCCGCACAAGGCTGTTTTCTCCACACAAGATGTTTTGGCATTGCACTTTCAAAAAGCTCTTTCAAAAACCCATGTGACCCTTTCACCCATATCCTCTCTCTGTGTTGTTTTTTCTTTCTACCCCACTGATGGTGTCCCCTCCTCTCCCTCACTATTTTCCACGATCTGCCCCGCTGCTCTCCCTCTTTTGCTCACGCCTGCATGTTAATTCAAACTGCGAACGTCAAGCTGCAAACTGAAACAATTTAAGGTTAAGAATGATTGCTTTGGGGGCACACTGTTGGGAATTGAACTAGCGACCTTCTGGTTTTAATTATAACTCCCCAAAGTGTCAGGCAGCAGAACTCAGTGTCATACAAGTGCAGATCCAACCTTAAAGTTATAATCTTCAAAATTTCTACAAAATGAAACCCCAAGTCAACAATGTCCAGTGTCTGTTTGTTCGGTAATTACCTCTCCATATATAAAGTATATGTAGTCCTTCACTCCCACAAGGGATTCCCAATGCATGCATGTGACACAGAATGACACGCTGACAGGGCTCGTGTATCAAAACTGCACCATGCAGCACAAGCCATGGTCCTTTTTGGTATTTTTTGACAACAAAGCAGTTTGAAATATGACTATTCGCTGAAGAGTCACAATCAGCGTGCATACGCTGCAGCTCCTCAGTGAGGTATCCAACTCCAGTTTCTGTTCCCCTGCTGTTGTCTATTACTGCCCATGAAAACCACAAACAGTGTGTGCAGCATGAAATACAATGTTGTCATCTTGCTTATTAAAACATGAGTTTGTTTGGCCACACTGTTAACCGAGACACCAGTTGCTGCGCTGTTGTTTTTCCTGACAAACTAGCTGCGCAGTGAGTGTCGGCTGCCTGCACCCGCTGTTACCATGGTAACCATGGCTGTGTTAAATGTTTCTACCACCTTTGCTCATTACAAGACCAGAAATGAGTCCACATTGTGGTAATTGTAGTTACTAATAGTAGTAATTAGCATACTTACAGGGCTAGTGGGAGAAACAGTAGTAGTAGTAGCTGTAGTAAAGTACAATTGTGCCAGCTGTAGTACTGTGCACCATATTACAAACCATTTGGATACGATTTGGTGACAGTATTGTAATTAAATCCTCTAAATAAACTGCAGAGGTGTTTTTAAATTTGATGTTTAGTTGACTCTTACATCTCATTAGCTAAACAACGTTCAACTACTGCATAACACCCTGATCATACTATGTTGTTGGTCTATAAGGAAAGTATTCTCAGCTGTCCTACCAGTCTCAGAGGGTGTGTAGGGGACGGTGGGCGTTTCAGCTTCAAGGTCAGCCTCTGCGTCCTCTTGGGAAGCGAAGGAGGACGGGCTGCTGCTGCGTGACGACGAGGGCCAGGCCTCTGCGGGTGCAAAGGTCAGGTTGAGGTCAGGGCGAGTCCTCGAGACTCGGACGCGCTCCTTCTCGTACTCCTCTGCTGCCAGACGCTCCACGTTCTTATACCTAAGAGGAGGGAGAAGGAGCGTTAGAGGACAAAGGAGGTAAGAATAGAGTCAATGAACCTTTAGATAGCCTTTAAATGAAACAGCTAGTTACCTATCCTTGCAATTTACTTATATTCCTCACAAATATCCAACCTGCTTTTTACACTCAGACCATTCTTCAATGTTTCCCCCTCTGTAGCTGCCATGCCATCTCACCATACTGCAGTGAAAGCCCACCTCACTCCTCTACTTTGCCCCATTAACAAAGAATTCAGTGCATTCATCTCTCGCTTCCTGTAGTCAAGAAGTTCACCATCCTGCTCTCCTCTCCTCCTGCATCTAGCCAAACGCTCAGCGACCGGCGGGAGTTTAGAGAAGAAGTGAGTGTAAGGGAGGAGGACAGAGAGGAAAGGAGAAGGACAGGAGAGAAGAATGGAAGAGATGGGGAGAGGTTGATGTTGAAAGGCCAAACATCAGTAGTGAATCAGGGTAAACCTCTTCAAGATGTGCCTCGATCAGCTCTCCTGTCCTTTTCGTTTCTCTTCCTTCCTCCCCTTTTCTGTTTTTCTTCTTTTCTCCCTCTACCAAACTTCACCATTCAACCTGCTGGCTGGAACAGAGATTCAGGGCACTGAGTCAAACCTCTCTCTCTCTCTCTCTCTCTTTCTTTCTTATTCTAACCCCTCCTCTTTCCCACCGTACCATGAATGTGTGGAGCTTCTGTTTAGAGTTCATTAGCATCTGGCCACTTCACAGGACTGAAGTAACCAGATACTAATATGTGTGCGTTTTTAGTGCGTGTGCATGTGATAAGGAATGAAATGGACTGACTCAGCCAAATCTTGAATATGCTGAATCTTCTTATACGCTTCATAAATAGGAAAGAAAAAAATGGGTTGAGTGATGTTTGAAAAACACTTCAAATACATCTACCGGTATGTAAAAACCTTTAACGTTGCCACTGTTAAAAATCTGATGACAGCAATGGTGGATTGGAAGAAGCTACATTTACATTTACAAGTACTATGAGTATTTCGATGCCACTTTCTCGACTACATCTCTACAACTATGTACAGTTTGTATGTCTTGCTCCATTACATATGTTTGAAAGCTGTAGTTATTAATTACTTCACAGATTAGAATTTAAAATACAAAATTTGTTTAAAAAATAACATATAAAATACTTTAAACTAGCCACAGAACCGCAACAATTTACTAAAAGACAAGATGATTCTTACACATTCCATGCTATAATACTAGGAAGAGGAAAGTAGAGAAAAATAATTAAAAAATAATATGAAGAAGAAGGAGAAGGAGCTTCACCTCCTCATGTTTTGAAATATTGTGATGATCAGCACAGTAGATTTGGCTTTTAGACAGTTGCTGTATATATGTCTGCACGGGGTATGGTCGGTCCTAAGTCTGAGCGTGACCACACATACCCTCTTGACTAAATCTCTTGCTTCCTGTGATTCCCATCTGCACAAACATAGATTTATTAGCCTCGTGAAAATTCTTCTTGTGTGTGTTTAAATGTACACGTGCTCGATGAGAAAAAGTGTGTCCATGTGTGTGCGCGTGCATTCGGTGTGTGAAAAGCATGACAAATCTTGGACTCTGATTTTCTCACAGCATGCAGCCAAAGCAATCGGGCCCCTTGCAGATCGGCAGTTAAAACGCAGCTCCTTAAGAGAAAAGAAAGCAGGCAGACGGAGCAAAGGAAATCGGTTCATTATCCCCCCAGCCTCTGGCAGCAAAGAGCACCTTTTTAACCTGAAAACAATTACACTATTACTGAGCTTCCCAAACTACAGGCTCAAACATATTCCCCCCGGGTTCATCCGTTCTGAGTGTGTGCTGTTTTGATTTAGTGCACACACTTACCTCTCCTCCCGCGCAAGCCTTGCCTCTTCCATTTTATCCACATAGTCGCGGCTGAGAGACACACAAACAGAATGGTTTAAAGCATAATGACCATGCCCGACACCTGAATGGCCTTCTGTAGACATGCCAGAGGAAATACAACAATACAACTTGTATACAAGCAGTTCTCAAATCCATACTTTTGCATTTGGAATTTATTTATTTTTCATCATTCATTTACACGGTCATTTATATTCTTTCTTTAATATACTGTAAATTAATTGTTGTTTGAGTTTGAGAGAAGTTAGCTTAGCGTAAAGGAGGAAATAGCTCTGTCTAACGGTTAAATCTGCCTAACAGGATTATTCGCAGGGCTCTTTCTTGGTCTCACTCTTTCTGGAGTCTCCACTAGTTGCCTGACAGGACCAACCTAACTCAGGGTGGAAACTTTTGAGTCAGGTAACTTAACTAAAGGCAGGGGAGGTGTCATGAAAGGTGTTGTACCATAGGAATTGTAAGTTCCAGATTTGTTGGCGCTTCACTCTTTATGCGCATACAATATTAAATTGCTGGAGTACCCCTTTCATTCTTTTAAAATTTCTATGTAACGTATTTGATCAACTCAAACAGTTTAGGGCTGTTTTCTAATACAAAAAGGTAGCAATGCCTCACCTGTGCTTGTTCCGCTCCTCTCTCTCTATCCTCTGCAGTCGCTCCTCTCTCTCCACGCGGCGGCGCTCTCGCTCAGCTGCCAGAGATTCCTGGTGTTGTCGGTAGGAGGAGGACAGAAGACCCCCCAGGGCAGGCCTGAAGGAGAGGGCAAAAGAAATGAAAAGATTCAGCACACCACTGCACAGACAGTATAATCCTGTAATCCACAGGCACCGGTCGGGTTTGTAAAATACTGCATGTCAGCACAGTGTGATAATAAAAATCCCCTCCAAGTTCCTTTTTTCTTCTTTATTACTTATTGATTATCTTGCCACATCGCTGTTGGTTCCTCTGCTAGTTTCTGCTGCAGTATTTTAAGCTGCTGTACCAGCGTGGTGCAATATGATACGACATAAACAACTAAATGTGTTCATGAACACAACATAACATCTGCTCCCTGCATATGCAGAGCTTTGATATGTGTAAACACAGTTTATGGTGTGTTACATGCCATAATTTATGTATTAATGTCTGCAGCATTATTACTATATTATTACTGTAGCAGCTTATTAACTGAGGAACCAGAGATCTGAAGTCACATACACTTCAGTGCTTGAACTACAGGGCAGCCCAGTCTATTTACATTACATTTGTCGTGTGTGTGTGTAAGTGTGTGTGTGTGTGTTGATGCAAACACACATGAACATATACTTGTATGTGAGCACGTTTTCAGTGCAGGGGCGTCCATTTGTGGGATCTTTTCATATACGAGAGCAGGCACGTGTTGGGTGTGGAGTCCTCTCACCTGTTGCTGGTGGGTGTACTTGGACTGCTGAGAGAAGAGTAGGACGTGAAGCCTCCATTCCTAATTGAGAGAAAGGGGAGAGAACATGGATGGCAGTGAGTGACCTCTCCCGTTGTCCAGATACCCGACGCCGCATTGACGAACTGGTCAGTGAGAAATGAACGTGACACCTTGTTACATAAGAGGCACGCTGTTTGGTGAAACGTGAGAGTGACCCTAATTAGTAACTGCTGTGGTGCGTGTTCACAGTTTTGTTTCTGGGAATTTCTAGGCAAGGTGTCTGTCCTCACTAACAGTCCACTACGAAAACATATTTACCTTGACAACTTAGCCAGCGTTTAGCCAGTGTTAGCAGGCAACAGTTTCCTTTTTTTAAGCTACTGGTATATTATTTAAGATTCTGGTGCCACATGCAAAATAATGAGTGAAATACTAATACATTGCAAAGGTGTTGTCAATGCAACATGTATTCATTTTAAACATACTGGCAGTTTTTCCCCATGGTGGACGAATATAGCTCCAATTCTGCTTGAATATGTACAATTGTCTATATACAGGGCTGTAAATAATTGCATCTGAATGTAGGATTTTCAAAACTAGCGTAGGCATATGTGTAGGTGAGGTGAAGGTTGTTCGTAAATACAGCGAGAGAACAACAACAGAACTATATGCTATCAAAGAGGACAGTGAATGGAGAAAGTAAGGATGACAAAAAAGTTCAGTAAAAAAATAATCATGCTAATAAGCAAGGAGAGAAAATAAAGGTGAACAGAGGTATCTGGCACTGTACTCCAAAAGAAGGGAAGTGACAGTGGCACTTGGAAATAAAGTGAAATAAGTGAAGAGGACTAAAAAAGATATGATGGTGATAATAAGTGCAGTGACAGACTGGAGGTGAGGAGCCGTGAAGTCAAAGAAGTGGTGGAAAGGGGGGTGATGAATAACCAAAGTGGTGCAAAGAAATCCAAGCTGGTGCCAGGAAAAGCCAGAAACAGAAGTGGAAACTGAAAAAGGAAAAGTGCAACGTCGAAGAGATAAAAGGAAAGTTTTCTTTGCCTCTTGTGGGAGACTGAATTCTGCTGTCCCTCTGACCTGGGAGATGTAATTTTGGGTGACTCCTCATTGGGTTTGGCTGGAGCAGGAGGCGACCGCTCCTCGTCGAGGTCGTAGGAGAAGAGGTGGAAGGGCGAGTGGGGCAGGTAAGGCAGACGGTCGGGGGAAGGACGAGAGCTGCCACGCAATGGTGGGCTGACCTCTTTTGAGGCCGGGACTGTGACAGTAGACCTCTTCCTGGCCAGCAGGGTAGCCAGAAGGGAGGGCTGGGCTGGAGGGCTGAGAGGGGAGGTGATGGGAGGAGGGGACGTGGGTGTAGAGGGGGACTGGAGGGTGGATGCTGGAGGCGGTTCAATACGATTCCTCAGCTCTTCCTCTTTTGTATTTTCCTTTCTGGAAATGATGGTGATCGACTGGAGGGTTGTTCTATGAACAATGGATGGAAGATGTCTAGCCGGGCTAGGAAGAAAGCAGTGGGTTGAGAGGAATGAATGGATGAAAGTGTAACTGAACAAGTGAAAGAGAAGCCTGAAACATGTTTAAGGGCTACAGAGTGTTGCACTGATAACTACTATGTAATATGCCACAAGGAGATCAAACCATTCATATACACAAGAGAAAACAGTGAAATGTAATAGCTTTGTGGGTTTGCACATAGAGCCTCGAGATACATAAGAAAACCAGGACTCATTAGGTCTTTTCCTTGTTACCACCATGTCCCTAAATACCTGGGGGTGGTATGATCAGACACTGTATCAGCCCCCTCCTGCTCATCTGAATCAGACTCAGTCACTGCGGTCTCCTCTTCCTCCTCCTCCTCCTCCTCTACTCCATCCTCACACTCCTCCTCTCTGTGGAGGTAGGTGGGGTGGATGGATGGATGGATGGATGGTTGAGTGGAAAATGTAAGGGAAGGTTTGAGGGGGAGATGATCCGATACATGAGAATGGCATGCAAGCAGAAATCACAAAACTTTTGAAGAAATGCAGAGGTGGAACAAGGGAAAGGTAGAAGATGGAGGATTAGATGAGACTGACGTGGAAATAATGTTTACAGCTGCAACTCTACAACGCTCAAAGACAACAAACAAAGACATGACGTCTATTAGATGAACAAAGAGAATTAAGACAAGCCAAAGCACAAAAACAAAATAGGGGAAAGGGTGGATGAATGTTTCCTATTTCACACTCCATGCCCATGTTAGCTTGTTTTACATGCACATGAAGTCCAAATATGATGACAGCGAAGAGGAAAAGGAATGCTGAGAGGGGAATATACCACGGCTGAACAACTGACTGGAGATCAGTGTCACCAAAACTGATGTGCCTAGTGAAACCAGATGAGCCTTGTTGCAGTTGAGTCAGCGTGTGCTGCCAGGTGTTGCTCCACAAGACCAGAGCCATGTGTGTGTGACGAATGGGACGGCCAGTAAAGGCTTTTCTGTGTGTGTAGGAATAATATGGAGCAGGATGTAGGCTCTGACATGAACATTTCACAAACACTTTCACCCATCACGTCATTCAGAAAGCCATATGCAAAAGAGGTCTCGCATTCTACGTGTGTTTCCGTCTTTTCCAAAATAAGCGTGTGCCTGCACGCACGCACACAATTTTAACATGAGCTGAAGCACGGGACATAATCTTTGGTCATGTTATGCACTGTCAGAGGATGAACAGATGATGAGAGGACGTAAACAGCTGCAAACAGCTCCAAATTCCCCTTTTTGTGCTCACACACACACACACACAGCACTGAAGTAAGCTTGTGCTGGTTTAATATTGAGTACACTTGTATTAGAACCCTCAGGGCTTGGAGCACTAGTCTGCACCAGTGTTTCATTGGAGAACAAAAAAAACACTGAGTGCTTTATGTCACATGAGACACATTAATATCTGTTACAGCATGTAGGTGAGGAGCAGGGAAGACACAGATGGACAGCCACGGAGGTCAACAGCTGACCATTTTTTGAATGACCTTTGAACTTACATGGATGGAAGGAAACTCGACAGTACCCTGGAGCAGAAAGTGGTGGTGTAAGGCAGTCAGAACTTCTTTCTTAAGGCAAGTTAACACAGGTGCATCTCAAAAGAGATGACTATTCAACACCACAATCGTTCTTTATATACCCTCTTTCCCGTGCTGTTGTGACACATTTAAATGTCGACCTTTGACATTTCACACTTCTCCATCTTCTCACCTCTGTGGGGAGGCAGGGCTGCAGGGGGAGGCGTGACCAGATCGCCCGAGAGAGGCCCTGCGACTCCGCCTCCTCTCCAGGCCACGTTTTTTGTCCCTGCTACCGAGGCTAGCTCGCCGGCGGTCTCGGCGTCCCATTGGTGGAGGCTGGCTGTCATCGTCACCGTCCTCATGCCTTAGGGTCATCTGGGGGAAAGGTTGGTTGGGTGTGAAGTGGCAGAGGTGACAGGGGCAGGTGAAATTTTTTTTGTATTATCCATACTGAATAGAGTCACATTGCATCACATTCACTAGATGTTACCATCACTTATTAAATGAAATCTCTTCTTTCATAATATCAGCTTGCAATATTTTCTTTGTAATCTTATGACGAAATATGTGTATGTCTCAAACCTCGTAGATGTTGAGCTGCTCGACCAAGTCCAGATCAGTGCCTTTCCGCCCCAGGTGTCTTTGGGACACTGTCTCTATGCCCTGTTCCTCCAGACCATCCACCATATCATAGAATGAATCCTGGTCTGGCAGAGCAGCAAGGGTCTGCAAAAAGACAGGAGATCGGTGTGTGACTGAAGTTTAAAATCTACCTTTCTTAAAATTTACAAAAGCGGAGAACAGTTAAAGAACACAACACATAATGAGGAATAAGAAATAAAGAAACAAAAGCTTTCAAGTACATGTCTTCATATCACAGGTATATTTTTCTGTATATACTACTTAATAAAAGTATATACACATTCAGTACATAAAGTCTATAGCAGTGGCTACCTTATTGATGAGGGTCATGGCATAGACCAGCAGCTCTGTGTCCACTCCATCCTTCTCCTGTAAGATCTCCATAGCATTGGACCAAGGCTTGCAGCCTGGAGATCAGCCAATAAGCAACCACAAATCAGTTAACCAAAAACACCATTCAACATACTGTTTATCAACCTGAGCATTAAGCCAAGCAGTTAATAAGCAATCATAATAGTCAATGAGTACAAGTTTGTCTGTAGTTTGTAGCATGTTAAGTCTTCTGTACCCTCTTGCTGTCCACAGAGGTGATGGCTTCTATGAGAAGAGGAGCATTGGACTCAGAGTACTCCACGAACACCAGCAACAGCTTGAGAGCTGTTTTCACCACCAGACGGAACTAGGGAGGAAACACATAAGTGGTTGATATATTTTGGTCCTGTGGCTGTAACTGATTTAATCTGTAGTTGATATTTTATCCTTGTGCATGCATCCTGGTATCTTCTTCAACCAAATTATGGCTTATTATGTGCTTCTAGAAGGGACAGTTCACTTGATATTATAACAAACCAGTGTGAGGCCAGGTGGAGTTTGTTTGTCTGTTTGTGTATATGTGTGGGTACATCTGAATAATATATTGTCTTTGTTTCTTTTGAGTTCCCTTCGTCAGACCCTGTACACTTGACGCAACTTGTTATTCATTGTATACAATGATAAGTCCATGTTAAACAAATTAAACAAATAGAAACAAAGCAGTGACTGATACTTTCAATGCAATGCAGGAGTGTGTCTTTAAAAATAATGTACATACCAGAAAACCAAGGAAAGACACCACCCTCAGGTCAGGACACAGAATGCAATCGGTAGCAGATGTGTTTGTGTGTGGGTATAAAAGCTAAAAATAACTTCCACCAAAAAATGGATGGGTAGCTCAGAGCCAATGTCAGCCTGCTTGCAGAGTGTGTGTGTGTGTGTGTGTGTGTGTGTGTGTGTGTGTGTGTGTGTGTGAATGTGTGGGTTATAAAACATATAATATATGCTGTATATAATCTATCATGTTGGGGGGACCTCAATCTCTTTACAGAGTCACATTAGGGGGACTTGCCTTCTTTATGGGGACAAAAACAAATCCCCATAATGTAAATCATTAAATTTAATCATTTCATTCATTTCATTTAAGGTGAGGGTAAGGTTAGAGTTAATTTTAGGCTAGCTGTCGTTATAGATTAAGCCTCCAAGAAATGAAATTAAGCCCATGTAATGTCCTCTGAAGTCACAGAGACATGTGTATGTGTATGTGTGTGTGTGTGCTTGGGTGTGATTGGGGTTGGGGATTGGTAAGTGTGCATGCATGACCACCTTTGAGCCAACTAGGGTGTACAGCCACTGGATCGTCTCAGCGTGACCAATGACCCCGTTCATCCCGTCTACATACAGCATGATCTGCCCCAGAGCTGAGAGCGGGGCAGAGGAGGAGACAGGAGGGGAACAAAAAAAATGAGACAGATGGAACAAATATAGAAAGATGATTCATCACTTACTGTAAACAAACCAACTGTGTGCAGCACATGGCTCCCTCTACAGTAGCTACAAATAACAGGGAAAGTCATCAGGAACTAAGGATTTCCTTTTTTGTGCTTCAGGTCTTTAGGAAAGACAAAAACACAAAATGAAGCAAAAACTGGAAATAATTTGTAAAGATTCAAAGTCAGCGGTACTGAATCTCTTACTGTATTTTTCCACCGCAGAAAGACATACTGTATGTCATTGGTTTTATATATATGTTACAGTACTTGACATATGGTTTCTCTCTTATATTTATATTTAAGAAACTGCTCCGGAACTGCTTTTGTGTCCCAGTCCTTCTCTGCTGTTGCTATAAAGCATGTCAAAGCACAGGATAGATTGTTTTCCATCTGACCTTTCAAAGTGAAAGCGATAGAGAATTCTTATTACCACATGTTGACTACCAATTGCTGTAAGCAGAGCTCACATTTCTGAAAAAGACAAGTGATCAGCACCTCCTATCCTACTCAGCCATGTACTTGGACGCAAGTTTGAAAACTGTAGTTATCTCTTCACTTTAACTCTGTGACGAGTATGCCATGACCTGCACATCGTCGAGTCTGCAAAACCACATCAATCCTGAAAACAGAGAGCTTTATCAAATATTTAACCACTGGCTCATTTGTGGTAAAGAATGACAAGGAGGATAGGCAGGCAGTGGATAGCTATTTTTGATCATATGTCATTCTGATTAAAACAATTATCAGACAATGACTGATGTAAAAAGGCATCTTTTTCAGACCTGTCGTTCAATGGAAGGGTTTTCAAAAACATTATATTTCCTTCGTCCACGTTAATCTATTCATTTTTGGTTTTAAATGAACATTTACAATATTAGCAATCAGTTATTATATTAAATCAACCCTCAGGTTCCTTCATTACTTCAGCTGCTTCTTTTTCCAGCTTTGTAGAATACCGGCTGCATTGACATATCTACACACACACACATTTGACAAATTCATGCATATTTGAAAGCTTGGGTCATATCCAAATGCAGTCACTCTTCCGACTTGGTCCTTACACCTGACAAACATGCATGTGAAGCTTCCACATATGTTATTGTACAGATAAAGAACTGAAAAGGCCCTTCGCTGAAGTGTGTTTTGACCGATGGGCGGCTGGGGGGAGGGTCCTAGCAGGTTTCAGTGAGAGGTTTTGCTCAGGGACCACAGTTCCTCTGACAGCCACACCACTCACTGCTCAGAGCTGCCTCTGTAACATTTATCACACGGCTGCCATTAGCCAGTCATTAGACAATTAACAGCAAACAAAAGTACTCCATGATTCCACGACTCATGAAACGATTATCTGTGACACATGTTTGGAGTGGGGAAATTATGGAAAAGACTGGAAAGGAATGTCTGTGTGTGTATGTATGGCCTCTCTGGGGAACTCTAAGTGTATTTACTGCTGGTGGAAACTGTGGAGAGCGTGTGTGCAGCTCCACTCAGAGAAATCAGTGAGCTGCCGGAGTTAAAGGCCCAACATCTGACAGCATGACATCAGCTCAAAAATACCAACATGATCACATCCTACTTTGCTATTTTTATACTTTTTTTTTAATCATGAATGTAATTGGTATTTTACATGTGTTATTACTGCATTTGACTGCTCAGACAATGATACAACAAAAACTTGTCCTGGAGGAAATTGTTCTGAACACACGACAGTTTGTTTCTGACTGCCACAACATGGAGGAAACAGACTGACCTGCTGGATCCACATCAGGTCTCTGTTTTATTCCCCATTTTTTTCTTTATTCATTTTTTGTATTTCTACTGCTAATCTCAATCGTATTATTACTATGTTTATTTTGCTCAAGTCCTATTATCAAACTTGTTTTTATTGTTCATATTGTTCTTATTTAGTTTACTTCTATAAGTAGAAGTTATTGTATTGATTGTGTTTATTGGCAACTCCCACAGCATACACACACACATACAAAAACTAAATTCTATTCCATTTCAGCTGGGGTTTTTTTTGTTTTTTTTTACAGACAGGGGTGGAGCTGTACCTCTCAATATGTAGTTCTGGTAGTTCTGGTCAGCTTCTGCTCCCACCTTGATGAGACACGTCAGACCTTCCGCCATCACAAACTCATGGACCAGATCTTTGTCATCCTGAAACATAGAAATACAGTTAATACACTGGTGAAATATGGTACAAATCCCCACAAAACTCCTCCTTATTCTCTTTTTAAAAATTTAAAATTCCACTCTTTCATACCACATGGTGGCAGTAATGTGCAGGGTTTAAGTTGACAGAGTCCCCCCCCCACACACACACATGCACACAAACCACTACATTCAGACCAGCTGATGCACACACTCCACATGACAACAACCATGCTTTTTGCAGTTTGTTGTTTTTCCCATAACACCCCATATAACAAAAACAAAATTAAAAAGTTAGGTGCCCGACCAGACGCAGAGGACTACTACACTACTGCTGCCTTCAGGTAATGAAGCTCCAAGGTCAAACACCTTATGTGTGTGCTTTTTGCTCAATCAAGATGAGCAAGAGATTTTACTGGAAAATAGGCAAGGGACCTGGGAGAAAGTATTTCCATTGGTACAGTGGCTGTTGTGCCTGGGTTTTTTTGTTTGTATTTTTTATTTTTTGTAGAAAAAGGTTACATGGCTTTTCTTGAGTGCGAGCAGTTTGAAACAGTTTGAAGGTTCTCACATCACTGAACCATGTGCTATTATATTTGGGTGCTTTTGTGTGCGTGTGTGTTTTGCTCCAGAAAAAGCGCTCGGTGTTTTAAGTGGCTGACTCTTCTTGTCTTAAAATAAAGATTCACACACAAATGCAAACCACCTCCCCCACGCACACACACCTACACATAATCACATGGATATACACACAGGGAGAGACATGCCACGTTGATGGAGGTCCCTGTCATCATGGAAGCACACAGTGGCCACAATAACCAACTGTATTCTGCAACAACAAACTGACTGTAATTGCATGTGAAAAACTATGTGTGTGTGTGTGTGTGTGTGTGTGTGTGTGTGTGTATGTGTGCGTGTGCGTGTTTTACCTGAAAAATTTGCTTTAGAGAGAACAGTGCCCTTCTTAAGTCACGTCCATTGGAGTTATACAGTCTTTCTGCAGAGACAGAGAGAGACATGGAAGCAGTTATTTGCCTATAATTAAATAAATATAAAACCAAGTATGAAAAGTAATAAAACTGTGTTTCCACCTGAGGTTAGGCAATCTTTTGGTCACAATCTATTTCCATTGCACACCTTTCATCTCTCACCCGCCTTCATGTGTTTCGTTGTGATGACTAGATCAATAAAACTTGTTAGTGAAATGAGTCTCAGCTGTGCAGAAGTTGCACAATGGTTTGTGATGCGAGAGGAATGCTGCGAGTGGACGGAACCAATCGCTCCGCTCGGCTCCGATCACCTGAGGCAGGCACTTCATCACACACTTCCACCGCGTCCTCGACTCGCAGAGCAACACGTGCATGAGCTCCCTCACATGCACAAATGCGACGTGCACACACACACACCCCACATGCTGCATTCGTGATTAGAGCTCTATTGGAATGTTAATGAGCTGCTGGCTGGGATTCAGCAGTGAGGTATTCAGGTCATGACACGGAAAGCTCTCAACAGCTCTTCTACCATCACATTGATATTTGGCCCTATTATTTCTATCCTTGAACACAAAGACATCATTAATATAAATTTAGATTATTCCTACAGTCCCTTAAAATGCATATTGTGACTGTGTGAACTATATTTGTACTTGTATTTACATGTACAGGGCCCTATAATGATCACTCAACAGAAATAATATTCGTAAGTGCTCTGTATTAAGCTCAAAGTCTGTTTAGCTGGACGTCCATATTGTCCATTTGTGTGTAGGAACAGTTGTACATTCAATTGTGCTTCAGCAGGGGGTTTGGGATGCGTGTGTGTGTAAATCCCGAGGTTGCGTGTTGATAACAAATCCTTCATTCAATCAGGAGGGAGGCAGCTGCTTTAAAGAGTGCAGAGGTAAAGGCAGGGCAGGACAGCAAACCTACCCCCTGATGTGGGCCCAGACATGGGCTAGCCTGGCTACGGAGCCGGCCAGTCTATCCTGCTGTCTTGAGCTCAGTGGTAACTGTCACTACGCTAGGCAAGGCTAACCCGAGGCCACGGTCAAAATCATTATCATTCCACACGCAGACGAAGAATTATAGGCCTGTCTGTCTCTCCATCTGCAGGACCCTTTCTGGGAGATTAGCAGCAGCATTCATGAAATACATCTATGATAGCTTACAGTGGAGATGATCAAATCAACGATGCACCCGTCATCAACTCATCCAAATTATGATTGCTAAGAGGCAAAAACGAAATGTGTGGGAACAAGGAAAAGAAAGGAAAAGGATGACCACAAAGTATAGGCCAGTTGCTTTGGGTAATCAAGGCAGAGGAGACAATTGAGAATAGTTGATAAAATGTTGGTTTTTCTGAGCTTGTCCAGCTGACTTAAAAGATGTTTAGCTTGCAGTAAGGGCCCAGCAGTTATAGGGAACAAACAACCAAAGTTTCTAGTGTTGGTGTCAAACCCAGGTGACCCTCACATTTCCTGTGTCACATGACTGTAAGCACAAATCATGGCAGAGATCATCTTACACACTCTACGTCCTTCAGAAAAAAGGACAGGTCCATTTCATTAATCAATCAGCTCAACTGTTGATTAGCCGGCAGGTGCCATCTTTTGACAAATGACAATAGATTTCTGACTCTCAGCTGTAACTCTTGTCTTCAAATACCCAGCTTGAATTGATTTCCTTGTTCTCCGGGTTTCCCTGGAAATCAAGTGGCCACTCACTGAGGCAGGGAACGTGCCGTCTGGCCTTCGTGCCAAACGCTGGTGTTCTTCATTGGGCCATGAGTGGGGCTGTCAAGGTAACCTTTACCAAAACGCCTGCTGTGCATCAAGAGCATGTCAGCAACAGTGATAACAGACTTGGCTTGATTCATGCTGGAGTGCCACTGGTTTCATGTCGGAAGGGTGGAATTTTTGCAGCCAATCACAAAATACAGGCCAGATATATCAACTGAACAGTTACTACAGCTTCATTTCAGCTCACTGCTAACTGCACAGTGGACTCAGTGGCATTTCCATGCAGGCTAATGTTGCTGTTAATGTCACGGATTCATGTTCCTAGCTGGAGACAGGTGGTGCACAGTATGAGCTGTGAGGACACACTGGGACAAACACAGGTTCCGTGAAAGACAACAGGGGATGAGAGTAATTGTAACATTGTTTTTTTTTATATCAAACTTTCAGTTCTTGCTTAAAGAGTGAGAGAATTCTCATGTTTTGTATATTCACCCTCACAGTCACGCCCACATTCATGTTGTCATGGCGATACCCTGCGATCACCTTAAAGTTGCTAATTAAGTCTTGTCAACATAATTACCCTTCTGCTCCAGTGTACACACAATTTGACATGCCAAATAATCAACTGCCCATTCTCCCATTGCCTCAAAGGGCTCCAGCTGTCTTAACACTGCATGCCTCGAGTGAGGGTGCGTTCAAGCACATCACTCTCACCGTCAACCTCTGGGCCAAACAGCTCGGCCCAACACCGCTGTGTTCAGTGCCTGCATCTATAGGGGAACTGAAATAACAGCAGAACAAAAACCGGGAGTAAGTCATCTTTATTAGATGTCATCCACTGGTCAAGGAGAGAGAGCGGCACATGTGGGAAGAAGTAAAGAGGAAGGAGGAGAAAATAGCAAAAGGTTGGTTTTGACTGTCCACGTGTCTTTTGCCGGTCATTCTCCTTTTTTCCTGGCACTGGATTTTATTATTGTCACAAGAAAAGCTGAAACACTCGCTGGGATGTGTCATTGTGGCTTGCGCGTGTGCTCATGTATACAGTGTGTATGCATGTGTGTCTGCGTGTGATGGTGTGCACGCGGCCATGTGTAAGCCCTCGCCTGCGCTTGCTGAGTGCCGACAGACAGATGAAGGAAAGACAGAAAGGCACATTTCATTTATAGGTTCGCTTGGAGTTTTACTGTTTTGTTTTGGAGGACTCGCAGTTCTCGTCCACACTGTTTCACCATGACCTCACATGCACTGCAATGTGTCAGCCTTAACGAGTCATTTAGCCTCATATTCCATCTTAAAATCTTAATTTTCTTCAAGCGATGGGGGAAAATCTACCGGTGGAGAGACTTATTTCCACTTGTTTCTGATGTTGTCACTTCTGCTCTGAAATTTTAGATTTTATTTGATATGAAACAAAACTCTTGATTCCATGTGACTTACTGTTACTGATGTTAAAATACAACACTAAACCTATAGATTTTCAAAGGTGTGAGGTGACACACCCACAGGGTGTCACATCCTCAAGACCACAAGTGAGGATCATCACATCTGTGGGGAATTCTCCACAGTTCTTCTGTTCTGTTCTGTCACTTGACTCTTTAGTATTCCTCCAGAAAAAAAAATAGTTCTGTTTTTCAATGGGTTTGAACACCTGTTGAAACAACTTTATGCAGTAAAAAGAGTAATGCAGCTACCCTTTGCATTTGCTTTCTGTGAAGAACCTGCGTGTGTGTTCGAGCACATGTGCATGTGTGTGTGTGGGAGTGTCCTCTGCGGTGAAACAGGGATTCCCCCAGTGCCGAGGCCGTCTGCTCAGTCGCTCAGGAGTGGTCAGATCCCTCCTTCTCCTCCTGCCGTAATGAGATTAGTGCTGTGACCCTTCAGCTTTGAATAATCCCTCGACATTTACTGCATCATCTACACATTTCCAAACAGAAAGAACATACAGACCAGCTCCCGTTACACCGGCTACTACTGAGTGCTCAACTGAGTGTATTCTAATTCTGCTTAGGCTTGGCCTTCACAAAGGGCAGCAACAATCTACTACTACTTTGCTAAATCCTCAGACTTAACAATAGGCTGCCTGCTCAGCAGATGTTTCTTTAAGGCGACCTAAGGAAACACTGTGAAGTTGATTTGCAGATAGTCAAAAACAATGCAGAGACAAACCTGCAGAATCTTTCCATTTAGCATTCTGCAGATAAGCGTGGTTACTAAGTCACATATGTGCATTATCAGTCTCTTTTGGTGACTGCTGTGTCCTCAAAGGGGCTATAATCAATGTATTTAAAAGTGAAAATGAGCCCACAGACAACAGAGGTCCTCTCAGTTGTACATAACCTTTAAGCATCCTTCAGCTCATTGTACTTGTATTATAACCCACAACTAACTAACCTGTTACAACGTGCATGAAAGACAGTATTTAAAATTGAAAAATTACACAGATGATAAATGGCTATATGACCTGCGCAGAGTCACAACATTCCCCGTAACCTATTCTGTCAATACTTAGAATTTGCGTGGTCCACCACAGTTTACAGGACTGTTGTGATCCAGGATGATCAGCTGACACTGGACATCTCGTAGGGAATCCAGGGATCACATCTGCGAGACTGACGGCCTAAAAAAAGACTGCGCACTGATTTGAGCTCTGTTTGTGTTTTTGAGAAGATATTATCTCTGGCTACAAGATGTGAAGTCAACCGGGTAGTGTTTGGGTTCTGCTTTATCAAGTCTGCCCCTGCCGGGTAGCTAATGCTAGCTAACAGCTGTTTGCAGATATCACACTGATGTCAACGCAAACAGTGCAGGTGAATTTGTTTCGGTACGGTACAAAAGAAATATGCGCAAGCTAATCCAAACCACAATCACTACAGACACAAAGGCACCGCCTCTCCAGCTGTATGTAAACCTGTTGTGCTTTGATCGTTATTATTTCAAATTGTTTTAGTGTCACTCATCTTTATTAGGACACAGGATTTTACAGATGAGCACACCCTGGGGTCAACCAAGGGTGAAAATTTTTAGGATGGCACAACTGTGGGTCAGGCGAGTGCGAGGCAGGTCACAGCTGGTGGTCCAGCATTGAAGCCCAGTTATAACCGCTGACTCGTGTTTCTGGAGGATTTCGTTGCACCCCTCTAAAAAAGCCCCCACGCGGCTGTCTGGGCCAATCAGTCAGTTGGCTTTCAAAGTGGGTCTTCAGTGGGATCTAAAATAAAGAAGTGAGGGGAGCATGAGGTGTAATGGCATGCTGGAGAGCTTGGTTTAATCCAAGAAAGTCTTCCCCTCTCTATGCTGGCATCACGCTAAATATAGGAGGGCTGGGTGTCAAGCATACTGTAACAACCCTAGATACCGTTCAATTCTTGCCCGGGTTATGAAGTGCACTGTATGTTTGTGTTGTCCTGCGGGCTTTACATTTAGTCAATTTAAAATGAGTAAATGGGATGAGACAGTTTCAGTATTTCCAATGCACCTCTCCCGGTAGCATTTCTTTGAAAGAAGTCTATTTTGTTTTTTGGAAAGAAGGACTTTCACTCCACTGGTGGATTTTTCATTTGTTTTTGAAAACTGGCCTTAATGCACGCCTTTCCTCAGGAAGGGTCTGCATTTCATGTCAGTACCCATGTGCAAAGGTACCACTGGGTGGTATTCTGTTCTTGGTTGTGCACATCTGTAGATGTGCCTTGTCCATCAATCTGCAGTTAAGAGAATAAATACTCTATCAATCTGTCTTAAGCTGATAGAGTTTGGACAATAATGCACAATTTCAGTCTCATGTCAAGGGAAGTGAAAAGGAAAAGTTGGCAAGCTGCAAAGGCCAGACTGCTGAGGACAACTCGGTTATTTTGCGACTGTCTATTTTTTGTCTGTTGGTCTTGGCCTACAGTACGAATACTGGAGGCTGCTGATGGTACAGATGACGATAGAGGCCCCATGAGCTCAGTGCATGTGTGTGTGTGTTTGCGTGCACTTTTGTGTGTGTGTGTGTGTGTGAGAGAGAGAGAGAGAGAGAGAGAGAGAGAGGGATAGAGAGACAGAAAGGAAGAGTGAGACCTCCAAGGTTTCACTGCTGGATTCATGAGATTTAAAGAATGGCGACGGACCTAGACAGAGATTACACTAAGCTCGGCCGTGACACACACATACGCACACGAGCAATGACACACATCCCACAGGCAGATACAGCACAACCCGAGGCCTGAACGCAAACGTACTGTGAATGGAAACACTTGGGAGTAAATGAAAACAAACTTTTATATGATTCCCATAAATCCACCCTTGTAGAAACAAATGGCTGCTATATTTTATAGCTAACACTCATATACATACAACATACCTACATACACGCACAACCACACAGACACACACACTTAAACATCTCCAGACTGTAACCTTGAACCCCCGATGAAGAACATCAGCTGTGAGAGAGGCTCGGGAGCAGATGTCTTCAAGACAGGAACTTACTGCCACGTAAACACACACACATGGTCACAAATACAGTATGCCCCCCCACACACACATACACACACACACACACCCTGCCACCAGAACACCCTCCGCCCTTCACATGCCCCTGGCACCTCTAAATTAGTCCACACATACACACACGAATAGTTACCCACAACACAAACACAAATATACCCAGCTTTTCTTACAGGCGCCCAGTGTTACCACGGTGTCAACAGGGCAGCTACAGTGCTGCTCCATATTTTCACAGCCATAAACACGCACAGGCCGCTTAAATTACACCGTATCCACAGGGACAGTCACAACACATTATCCGTAATAACGTATTCACTTCAACATTTCAATGTATTGGGCATTATTTTACTGTATAAGCAGACAGTTATCTTAGCTTAATCCTCACATCTCCCTCTTCAGTAAATTAAGTCAGACTATTCCTTCCATTGCAGAAATGCTGCCAAACTTTGGAGATGAACATCTTCGGTCCAGCTCCTGGATGGTGCTGACGTTATGTTGTGTGCATCACAGCTGCTCTGTCATTGCATTTCATCTGTGGCGGTGCTTTCTTATCAAATGTGTCTGGATTTTTCTGCAGCGTCTCGCCCAAAACAAAAGTCAATGTGTGGGAAATATCGTGGCGTTCAATCCCACATTTAACTGTGCACGTGTGAAACAAGTGCTCAGTGTTTTCCCTCGCCCCACCCCCCCACCCTTTGTCATTCTTCCTCACTTCTCACGCGTAACGTTTTTGTCACTGCTAATTGACTGGGCTTGCTGGGCGTGTGCAGCGGCAGAGCATGACAGAAATAAGACTAAAAAGGAATGAAATGAGACACTGAGGGGATGTGAAGAGTGCTGTGCAGAGAGTGGGGGAGGTATATTTTGGTACTGAGAAATGTGCATGTTTGAACGGCATGTGCATATTTTAATTTTGTAAAAGTGTTACATACCTATTCAGTCTCAATTTTGGGAATGCCTCCCTTATAGTGAGCACTGATTTAACACTATGTAATAATATTGACAAGTCAAATAATTATCTGAATCAGATTTCAGTGTCTAAACCACTAATTTGAGGGTAAATTGGCCTCATCCAAATCAATTGGCTGGAATGAGTATATCGAAAAAGGGAGCCTGACAAATAAGAGAGAGGAAGAGAGGCATAGAAGGAGTGAGAAAAACAAACACGGTGGAAATGGATGGTAGAGCAGTCTGACAAGCAAGTCTGACAGCTGCCAGAGCAAGCAAACAGAGAGGATATTGCAGGATATGTGCTGCTTGCTGGCTGGATTAGCCGAGTGAAATCTTCCTCTGACTCATACCACACTTACCTGAGATACTCCTCCCTTGTCTGTGGGTGTCTGTGTGTGTCCTTATACAGCAGACATGGTGACAAATGACATAAGCTACTGCATAAAGGGGGTTATAGCACAGTGAGGTGTATTTACAGATCGGGAAGAAACAGTATCCAAGCTTATTCACTATTAGAGACTATTTTCTCCCTGTTTGTGCTTAAAATTTGGCTACTGGGGGCTGCTTATGGTACAGATGATGGAAGGCCCAACAACTCAGTATGTGTGTATGGGAGAGAGAGAGGGAGAAAAAAAAGTGTGAGGAAGTGTGATAGGTAACATGGTATGGGGGTGTGAAGCAAAGTTAACTTTCTGTCAGCACAGCCAAATTAATTTCTAGATTTCTGGCGTAGCTGTAGATTTTCCAAGTTGCTGCACATTATAGTACAGAAGAATATGTTGTGTGTGCTGTCAGTAATGACTGTTCCAACGTGGCATAACTGTCTCCCTTCCCTTCCTTTCCTCACCTGTAAGTCAGGAGACCACAGAGCTGTGACATAACTTGTGGAGCTACTTGCCAGCTGCCGCTGCTGCTGCAGCTCTGTCTGGCAGGTGCATTTCCTCCTTGCTTTGTTTTCCCCTTGTGTTTCCTTCCCTAAGTGATTTACCATTTCCCTGGAAATCGTCCCTCTCCCCATCTCTCTCCACACATTCCCTAAACCCATCATCTCTAAAACCCCATGGCTGGATAAGGTGCCAAGCCCGCAGATTCTCCAGTGTGAGTTCTGGATGTTTAGCTTGTGGTACTTGTAATGTTTTATTGCATTATGTAATAGTTGCAAAATGATTAAAACAGACCAGCCAGAGGTTTGTGCAGGCACGTTCGGGTGCATATATGAACAAGCCCAGACATCACACTCCAGACATGTGCACAGCCATTGCACAGGCGTACAGTAGGTAGTGATGCATTTCTTACTTTCTTCCAGCAAGCACAGTGAGACCCAGGAGGGGGGAAAAAATCTCAAACAGCAGTGCCACAGCACAGCCGCTGGGCTGCTCAGGATAGAGGCCAGGGAAAACCCTGCCACATCCACAGAAAGCACAACACTGGAGCACACAGACAGGACCCACCACGGCACGGCGACTGATCGCAGGGACAATAGAGACGCGTAGCTACAACACACAACAGGATTACACAGCAAAACCACTAAGGCAAGAAATAATCACAATGTAGGTTTACTGTGCAGTGTATGTGTCGATGCTTATGGCTTACTAAAAGAAAAGAAACCAGAATAACTTTGCTTATCCCTGGGTCCACTCTTCCGACATGATCTACTACTAAAAGTGTAAGAAAGCAAGCGAGTTATTTACAGTGAGACACAATTCAAAGAGCACTACCGCAGCAGGAATGGAGAACAGCTGCAGGATAGATGCATGTTACGGGCATGTTATTCCACCACTTCTCCTGCTCTACACCTCCATCCCTAATGCCTCATCAGTCCATCTCGCCGTCTCCCACGGCAGTCAGTAAGGCATGACTCATGTGGGCGCAATGCTCTCTGTCGCTCCTCAGGGTCTCAGCTGCTGCTGAGGGTAGAGGGAGAGCTATTTGAATGATTTCTCATTCCTTCTTTTCTTCTGTGAAACACAGATGAAACGAGAGAAGGGCGTCTTCTTTTCTAAAATCCATAACTGCTGACCTTAGGTTATGCTGAGATTGTGAAAATACGGACATATAAACATAAACACGCATGTGCACGGAAGATATCACGGCTGTGCAAAGCTAACAAAAGGGCTGAGTGACAGGTCAAAACTTGTCAAGGACCATGAAAACAATGCATATGCACAGCAAAATATCCTTGTTGACTCTCTCACGTGCAAACTGAGAGACAATAGAGCACAGATCCTTGAGCAAAAGCCACAGAGGAGTAAGTGAAGCTGAGTGGCGTAAATATAGATTTAGAGAGCGAAGCATGTGGACCAGAAAAAGAAAGAAATGCAGGGGTTAAACAACAGTGGTGGTGCGTGTGAGACAGAAACCAGTTAGGAGATGCTGGGAAAGAGAAATAGGGACGAACAGACAAAATAGAGCAAGCAGGGGTTAAACAACATGTGGATGGTGCAGTGTGAGACAGTCTTGAGTTGCAACAGCCACAGATGTCTGACTGTGTACCACTGCCCCCTCCAAGCTTACCCATTACACATTAAGCATTATCTCCCTGTCACACCATGCCATTACCAGACCTTATCTCCCACAGCGGGGGGACAGCAGCACAGTAAATCGCTGCTCGAACCAGCTGTAGTCATCCCTTTCTGCAGCATCTTAAGACCACACTGCTGTCACCACCACTGGTAAAGCAACACAGAGCAGTGAGGGCTTTGTCACCAGGGACCACCATGCCATGAGCTGTTATTTGCAAAGGTTTTGATCTGTGCAGCTCTCCCCGATTCCATCAAATCCTGCGGTTCCTATAAAACTGTATTTGAACTGAGGTGAGCGAAATAAAAGTGGTGTGAGTGCAGGCATACTGCGTTCTGGGAATCACGAATGCTGCGCTGAGGATTAAGTGTCTGACAGAGAGACAAGCAGGGAAAAGCAGACGGATGCAACAACATTTTTGACCAGATGCTAATTTGTTATGTAACAACACAACCGGAGAAAATCAAAGAAAGTCAGCCTTTACTCCACGTCAGCCTCCGGCCCCTGCCTCTCCTTTGCAATGCTGCGGGGGGTGATTAGAGACGGATAATTGGGACACAGAACCCCAGCCGTATAGAAGCCAACTTTTTTTGACAAAAGAGGTTAAATTCCAGAGCTCAGTGCCAGGGGGTTGAACAGCCTCCAAAACACATGCAAGGTCTTTTGTTCTGCACTCGGGCTCTTTTGTTTCACCTGCCGTAACACTCATTACAGGGAGCTTTACCTGTCAGATAGCATACCCTCTCTATATTTGATCACTTAAACTGTATTTAATTGCTGCACATCCCTTCAGCTCAGGAGAGGCTGGGAAATGGGGCAATGCAGAGAGCAGGAGCTTTTGGATTCTGTTGAGTAGTGTGCAGTTTAAACATTACTCAAATGAGAAAATTACAGTTTGCACTCAGCCACTGCAGCTTTACATGGGGGGTTTTTATCATTTATCTTACGTGTTTTGCGAACCTTGGTCTGAGAGTGAGTATTTCACTGGTGTGGTGGCATGAAAAAATGATTACAAATTAAATTGATATAAATCCAGTATCTCTCAGGCTATGATGATCCCTACTACCAATTTAGGTGAGCCAACAACTATTTGAGTGATGTATCCAAATGTAACATTCAAGTCATTTCCACACTACCTATCACATTGTTTCCTCCACTTCCCCTCTATTCTGTCAACCTTTTTTTTACACTTTGCTTCCTGTAACTCTCAAAGTCAGTGAGCGGAGGTTCAGCCCTGCGCTGCCTTCCTCACATGTTTCTTTGCCATCGACACGTTCTAAAGATAACGACTCCACTTCACCCCCCACCCCTGAAACCACCTCTCTTTGCACCCGTCAGCAGTGGTCCACGACAACTTGGCCTCGACAGAGGCGGCTAAAATTAACCCTGAAACAAGGGGTTCTGGTTGGCGCTCTGACAGGGCGGCAGATCACGGGTTCAACTCAGAGGAGGGGTGTTAATATGGGAAAGAGGGTGCACGAGTAGAAACAAGAGAGAGACAAAAGAAACAATGAGGCTCGGGCCAATTCTTATTCAACCTAACAATGAGGGCACGCAGGCCACCCAGCCTGCATAAAAAACAATAAAATTCAAGTAAAATTGACCACAGTCTCTTGCCGGGGGTCATGTAGTGAGTGCTGACATGAGCTGGATCATTAAAGTGCCACAAAGGTCACTCCACTGCAGACACAATGCCGGGGTAGCACTTACACCAGCGGACAAAGTCACTGCTTTGCTGACTGTACCAATCTGTCCTCCTTTTCACATATAACAGAAAAAAACCCGCTCTCATTATAACACCCTCACCTTTCTCACATGCACTTGTCGTAGAGCAACCTTAATCACATGGGTTGGCGAGCCTGCATGTGATATGATCTCTCCATTTTCAAATCTTTTCAAAAACGCGAGATACCACAGAAAAAGCGAAAATGTGGAGCAATGCCACGTTTTCAGACATTTCAGAGATCAGACATATTTCATATTTAGGGTTCGCAGTATCAGAGAGTCCGATCCAGTCGGTAACATTAAGATTATGACTGTAAACCTGTCCCACACTATAGGATAACTCGGGCAGATAATCAATTCAGACCAGGTTCTGATCAGGAACACCCCCAGCATTAGCAGCAGTGCAGAGAAATACCAGGGAGACCTTTGTTTCTCATGCAGATATACTTTTTCAATGTTATGGTGTCCAAAGAAGATCAATGGATGACTGAGGATCTCCCCGATATTTGACCTCAATACAATCAAATCCTGATCTTGACTGATCAAAACTGACAGCTGATGAAACTATTAAGATTAGGAGAATCCAAAAGAATTGATCCTTTACTTCACTTTAATCACGAAACCTAAACCTGAACCGTCACATGGCATGATCAGCAATCCATACTCTTAATTCAAACACGCAAATCCTGCTATGCCGACCGACTGCTGGTGCAGTACAGATACTTGATGCTGCAAATAATCTGTTTCCTTGATTGTGACAGACTTTTCATTTCGTGGATAATATGCTGACCACTGCTCAGGCGATTTGAAGGTCAAGGCTCCGACGGATTACAGAGACGTTAACGGCGAGATGAGTGGACAGCTGAACCGACTCACTGAAGCAGCACTAAGGCGGGGGGGGCAGTAGCTCTTTAAAGTGAATGGATAGCTTTCACTCACTCAAGCTATCTGATTATATGTTTGTTTAATGCCACCGAATTACAACGTGCCACTCCGGAGTACGAACTCCAGTCAGGATCTGGTTGCTGCCCAGCATCCGTGCCATGCTAAATGAAATCTGGATTGTGGTAAACATAGTCAGCAATCTCTATCATTTAGCTTTGGCACTGGGCAAAATTCACTCACGCTGTTCAAAAAAAAAGGAAAAACTGCCTTGCATATGGTGATGATTCGGCCTTTTCTCCAATAAAAAAGATATGCTCTAATAAGAAGCTGTTTTTCAAATTAGCCTTAAAGAGACAAGCAAATATAGCTCGGCACTGTTTTTTCTTCAAACCAAGATGAGCCATGGGAAGATCCCTCATGAGAACTTGTGTGTGTGAGAGGGTGTGTGTGTGTATGTGTATCATATGCTCGCGGGCGTGAGAGAAAATTTTTAGCTTGCACCACCTCTCATTTCACTCCATTCACTCAGGCCCAGTAGAGAAAGACAAGAGAAATGTATGCTTTTCAATGGTACATACATGAATGGGAGAGTGGTCTCAGACTTTTAGGAACCGACTGTATATACATATATGATGTAAAAATAACACCTCATAAATTTAAAAAAAAGATGTTTTCTCTCCTTAAGACCCTCAGCCCCACTCCAAGTGACCTTTCACCTCATCACGTTCTCAACCAATCACAGTCACTGATTCTAGGATCCAGAATTAGCGCTGCTATCACTGGCATGGAGAATGTTGACCATGCAGACGAGTCATGGAGGAAAGGAGTGCAGGGCACAGACCCAGAGGAGAGAGAGTAAGAAGGAGCGGGATGATTTGAATATGGATATGGAGACACTGAAGTAAAGACAGAGAATGACCAACACCAAGCACACCAAGCAGCTTTTGGTTTAATTTAAGATCACAGAGGTCAAAAGGTGTGATTGCATTCTCAGCAGATTATTTTTCTGCACTATTAATATAGACCTACACTACAGCATATTATGTGATAGGCCAAGTTGGCAAGTAAAATGATCTCAGACTGAGAATATGAGATTGTATCACAGCTGTAAAGCTAACCCTGTACAACCTCTGAGTTTGTTGTGTTAGCATGCTAACATTTCTGATGGCGATGCAACATGAAACCTTATAGGTATTATGAAGTTAGCACAATTGATCCCCAGGGGGAGATCAGTGTTTGTATCCTGTGCTTCTTAACAGCAAGTCTCCCTCTCAGATCTCCTATCATTTCCCTCCGCTTTGTGTGAAGCGGTGTGTCACTTCTCATTGTGATAAATTTCCCTTTTGTGCAGTTATCTTGTTTTAAAATCTTTTTTTAATCTTATCTTTTATCTATTTCAGCTGCTGATTTTTCAGTGATACTTATACCTCCCTCCTCCTCCTCACCATCACAAACTGAGAAAAGTCAAAGGTATCAAAGGCAAACTTCACCCCAGGAAGGGAGAAGCTGGGCTGTGTCAACACAGTGGTACTGTGACAACTGTTAAAGTCATGTACAAATATAAAGCATAAAAGCATCCGACACTCGCTGACAGTGACTGCACTGAATTTGGAATTTCCTACACTGGCCAAACCTGCTGCTGAGTTGAAGGTCTCAGGTCTGACCCCAGCTTGTCCCGCACGAAACCCCCTGGACAGTCATCTAAACGCGTAGTACAGGGTGTTCTCATGCTTGCAGATGTGTCTCACTGTGCATGTGTGTGGTTGTGTGTGTCCAGGGAGACACACGTGTTAAGCACGTATATAAACATGTCACACAGCACTCACCGATACAGGCGTGTACACGGACGGTCAGCTGGGTCCGTAAAATAACACTGTGTTTCTTCCCTCTGGATCTAAGACAGAGAGCAGAGTGAGAGAGAGATAAGCAATTATTACTGAGTCAAACATATTTTCATGAAAGTAAATTAAACAACAGATTGACATAAAGCAAAAGCCAATGGGTCATTGCTGGATTCCAGAGTCATTTTCTTGGCATTAGCAAAATGGTCCATCTTGTTTGATGATTTTTGTTACTTGTGTCAAGAAAAAAAATCTGATTTTAAGACCAATACAATGCAAGAATTTGTTATGATGGGCCTTTCCTATGGTGCAAAGCTTTTGGCATGATGGGAATGGTGAAGACAAACGGGGGCCTGCATTAGATTAGTACCCCTATGCTGATACACATCTGAGCCCTGAGGACAGACAGCAGAACTGCAGGAGCAGACACACACACACACACACACACACACAGTGTATAGACCTCCACAATCTGCTGCGTGGGTGAGCACACATTCACGCACGGCACATTTCCAGGGGGAAAACAAAATGAGTGCATGCAAACATGAAAGTAAAGTACGATGGCACAGCGGGGAACAAGTCCAACTCTCTCCCCTAACCTCAGCCCCTATCCCCAGCAAATCACTGGCTACCATCACTAACATGCTGACAGCATCCAACCCAACCTGCGCTGATAACACACACTGCTGGAAGACACTTGTTATGCGTAACATGCAGTAAGGATAATACACCAAAACAAGACAGCAGCTGGCCTCCGATCCTTCTGTTACGCTCTGTTATCAGCACCGCTTGGAAATAGAGCAAAATGTAAACATGATGATGAGCTGAGATCAACGAATTCATATTTTGTACCTTGCTGAATGGCAGTCGAAGCAGAGAGTCAGGGAGAGAGCAATGGGAGAAAAATTAGAGTCAAACTGGTAAACACTGGGTGTGAGAGCATTCATCAGGGCTGAACATCTTTTATTTCTATCCGTGGGACTAAAATAAAAGGGTGTTTGGAAACATACAATCCTATCAGGTGGGATAACAGGATGACTTTTCATAACATTTTTCTCTCCACTTTCCTTCAGTGGAGGCATACTCTGCACCCCGTCCCCAGAGGACTTTGTTTACTGTCAACTGTGGTGAGCAGTGTCCAGCCACAGCTGGAATCTCAACACATTTTTGATGTGTGGGAACATAAATTCTGAGCGAAAATTTACACGAACATGCTCTTTGTAAATCTCTTTTTCAGTGAAAGGCAATTTTCAGTTTTCAGTTCCAGTCCTTCAGTAAAAACAGGGCCTTATCGTATTCCTGCCACACACTACTGACACTCTGTTTCTGACCTTCCTTGTACAGGAGGTTACAGCAACTGTCAAAAACTGCCTGATTCTACAGCACACGTAGAAGATGCAGGGTAAGGCTGAGATATTGAATGTGAGTAGTTCATTCACTTTTGCTGGTTATTGTTCATCCAACAGAGGGAAGACAGGACAGGCTTATTAAGAAGCATCTATCCTCAGCCTTTGTGATTTTTGCCAAGACAGAGGCAAACCCAACCCAACGTATGATTCATTTCCTACTGTCAATTACTGTGAGTATGACCTCTGTTTAAAAGCCCCAGATTGACAGGGTGACTGAGAGGCCCATCCAATCCAACCAGTTCTGCAAGATCTCAGCCACTTCAGAAATGCACACGCCTTTATTCACCTGTCCATCATCTGTCAAATGGCTTACCAGGCGCAAAACAAAGACACACACACGAAGACAAACAAATAAATGTACACATGGAAACAAGCGCACACAAAACAGACACAAAGAACACCCAGGCTCTCTGGGTCTGCCATCACTTATCATGGTGCCACCCACAGTCCCCAAACAGATCAACATACCGCAACTCTCAACAAACGCACACTGGGACAGATACAAATGCACGGCTGCGCTTAGCAGCTGCCATCGCCAATGTATTTCTCCACATGACTGCTTTGTGTACACAAACGGCTTTTAGGTGACACAACCCTGCCTGTGTTGAAGCAAGCAATGGTTGTTTAATTGTACTTGTTAGCCTCAACAGCAAAGTTTAACACAATTTGTTTAGCCATTCATACTGTGAGCTTCATACATGATGTTCGCCTGTTACTGCACCTGGTCACCTGAGCAGCAGTGACTCAGTGTCTGTTGGCTTTGTATGGTTTGATAATTTAACTGGCTTTCTGGCTACTTAGTGTGACACACAAAAACAAAAAAACAAGCTATTATGGCTAACGGTGCCGGAATTGGTGTGGCTAGCCATAGCACTTAAGAGAAGAAAACTAACTTTTAGTAACATTAGTATATTTATGGAAACAAAGCCAGGCTACATTATTTGTTCTCAGTAATTTACTGTGCTGTTTTACTCCTCAGACATGACTTGTATCTTTTCTGTTTGAAATGTTTCTCCTGTTGGAGCCTGGCTGCTGCAGCTAATGTGGCAGCCTTCAGAGGGAAGTGTGGAGACACTGCTGCGTTTCCACGTGCAGATAATCAAATTAAATTGAGTGCTTGTGTTTGGATCATTTATGGCAGATTCAAGGTCAAGGTTGATGTAATACATACAGAACTGTCGACATACAAGAAGCATTGAGATTGGAAACCAGCTGCTTATTATTTAACTATTATGGAAATCAAGCTGAAATATGCTCAAATGTTCATTTAGAGGTTTTTTGGAATTACTGATTGTACGAAGGGATAAATTACCACATTAAATTGATTAATATAATACACCTGCACACTAAGGTGCTATTTCACACAGCAAATGCCAAATATATATTAGTATGGCTATTGTTTTGACTGCAATCGACTAAACTGATCACAAGCCATGATGTGTGAGGCTCTGGGTGTTTTAACACATCTGCTATACAGTTTTCTGGGGGAAATACTGAGCCCTTGTAGTAGATTTCCATTTTTCCCTTTCTCCTGCGGACCAAAAGGCAGACACCTAGGATATTTCAGTGACTGAAAATGATTCACAGCAGCATTGTAACAAAGTGGTCGTGCTGTTTCCTCCGGCATCCAGAGATGACAGGTTTGAGAACTGTGAAATCTTGTCACAAAGAAGACCAGAATAACAATTATTATAAAAGCACAGTGAGAGAAGAGCTGTTGCTGTGGAAGGGAGGGCACATCTGTCTCGCTTTCCAGAGCGCTTCATACTTTCCGTGAACTTGTGCTTCCAAGAAATCCATATCCAGCAGCTTGTGATTCCTCCCCTTTTATAAGAATGGAGAAACTCAGAAAAATGTGTGTGTGTGTGTGTGTGTGTGTGTGTGTGTGTGTGTATAAGGGAGAGAAAAAGCACAGGGACTCAGCACTTTGTCTCAAATAATTAGAGATATTTTGACAGTGAGGAGTGAAAGTGTATGGGCGCTGGAGAGTGCAGTTGTGGCAGAAAGCATAAATGTGAGTCACTCTCACCCTGTGTCGTCCTGCTGAAAGCCCTCCAGCTCGTCCCTTTGCTCGGCCAGAGAGGACTCCAGATCCAGATAGGTGCCATTGTGGGACAGCTGAAGTGTGCAGTCATCAAGCTGTGGAAAGGAAGAAAGAAATCTTCTTGCAGTGCCACAGTTTAAATGAATGAGATGGACCTGAGCTAAGACACTGGATTTAATTTAAGATAAGTAAGTAAAAACTAAGAAGGGAATACTACAGCTACAGTGGTCCCCACTTAAAATTGGCATTTTATACCTATATTAGGGATGGAAAATGTGATTAAGAACTTGGACATGAACACGGTGGCATGTGAAGTTTCCCTGGCAGTGATGTACATATGAACCACCCACAGGAATGACATTGGTCTCTGAGCTCACTTCTTTTTAATGTTCCTTCACCAAGTCCCTCCACATTTCACACCCTTTTTTCAAAACAATTTCAAGTCTATAAAACAAAGCCAGGGGTTTGAACAAGAGCGTGTACAGTGGTCCATGAAAAGGGGGAGAGCCATACGCGGTGTGGCTCTGCTTTCAGCATTACAAAGCTGTTAAGGGAATTAAGTAGTACAGACATAGCCATAAAGGCTGCAGAACATGAAACTACAACCAGAGGGGAAATTGAAGAAAGAAAGAGAGATTTAGTGCATTTAAGTGCCAGCTGTGAGGAATATGACACATTAAAAATGTTCAACCCATGTATAGTATGAAGCTACATAATATTTAAGTTGGAAGGAGCAATCACAGTCATCCTAACATGCATAATTTACATGTCTACATCTTTGCACATGAAAGATTGTGGTATGTTCCTGTTTTTCTCGTCTGAAGAGCAGACCAATCCTTCGCCCACGCGATCTGCAATTTGCACGACCCGAGGTAACACAGCAGAGTGGCTACGTCAGAATTGACCCACTATGCTGTGTAATGAGAAACCCTGCTGAGTTTGAGACCAGGTGCACAGTAATATATCTGCACACCACTGGCAATGTTTATGGGTACAGTCACAAGTTGATAGCAGGTGCAAGCTGCCATCCAAGAGACAGCTGATCAAAAAATAACATACATTATTATGTTGAAACAACCAGCTATGAGCTTTGAAGCCAAGCGTTAAAGCTGCTTTTATATGAATAGGTGAATAAGATCAGAATCATGAGTTGAATTAGCATTTAGCGCCTCAGTGGTATCGGTGGGTTTAATGTCGCCCTGCCTCTGGTGTGTTGCCACATGGCCCCCAGTCGAGCTGCATGACGACACTTACCGGCCAGCAGAGACCGCAGATCACAAGACATGCTGCTGCTCTCTGTCTGTCCCTCCCTTTCACTCGGAAACGGAGAGACAGACTGTCGGATGGACTCACAGCATAAATATAACCTTGCTATATTTACTCTGCACTGAGGCAGCGTGCACACAGGAGCCCAAGGGTGGATGTTTAGGGGCTGGGCGTTTATGGGGGGTACTGCGCAGGCTGAAGTGTTACAAAGGAGAATCTAAGGCGCTCCATGCTGCCGATGGACTTTGCAGTGCTCCTCCAACCTATCGTTCATTCTTTCAGCAATCCCAGGGGCATGTCCTGTATGCAAAGAAGGTGACTTTAGGGGTTCTGCTCCAGTTTCCCCTCACCCCCTCACAACAACAGTAATCCACTTCCGCAGAACTGCTAATCTGCAAAGCAAAAGACACACTCAGCAGACACATCCTTACTGACGGTAACGCCAGTTATTTTCACAGATGTTGTTGAGTTGTAAAGCAAAGTATTTGACAAGCTGAAACTTTAAACTGATGATAGCACTGGATGCAAAATTAAGAAATCACCAAGCAGTCATTCAAAATCATCCCCAGGAGAAGGACACTGAGGCGTGCACTAAAACAAAAACAAACAAAAAAAGACAACACAAATGCAAACCTTAGAGGAAAGGTCAGGGAGTTAATGATAAATGCCTGTACAAAATTTTGGGCTATTCCAGTCAATATTTCAGTCCGGACCAAAGTCTTTGACAGACCAACTGGTGGAGACAGTGCATGTGGGGTTAATCATGCTGTGTCCCACTGCCCCGATTTTTAGGGAGGAATTAAGACAAAAACATTTCCTGTGCCCAATCTGTCAGCATTATTCAGCACTTTCATCAATATTCTGCCCCACGTGTGACACTGTATGTTTATTTAACACTCCGTATCTTTTGAAAATCCACTAATCCCCACACACATTTCCCAAAACAGAGCCCCGCCCGCACCTCCACCTTCCTGCTTTCTTCTGTGGCTCCACTTCACCTTCACACATTACCAAATCATATAATTGCAGCAATAAGTGATCCCCGGACGACTTTGAAACACAATATGTTAACAGCTCACCCTCTGAAGGGTGTTTCTTTCCTAAAACACTTGGTCTGGGTAATAGGAGTAATAACATAACAAAGCACATTGCGCTGGACGAAGCCGGGACAGAGGTGGCTCCAGAAGAAAACCACAAACTCTTCACACTCGAGGCTCTGGGACGGGCCAGGCAAACACTTAGTGGCTAGTATACTTTACACTCATTTAATCAAATGCTCCCAAAAGCGCAGAAGAGGGGGAGGGGGTAATTACCTCCACGTTAAAACAACACAGAGCCTGCTGGCGAGCACGACGGGCCGACAGCTAACGACACGCTTACGTAACTTCCATGATGAGTTTTTAAGAACGTTTTCTCGAGTCAGAATCAGAGCTGCAGAGGATCAGGCTCTTTGAAGAGCGCAGGGGAGGGTGGACTCTACACAGCTATTAAATCTCCCAATGCTGCTTTAATGGGAACCCTTTGGTAATGAAATAAAAGTTAAACTGTGAAGTCTGTTCTTTCTTGTTTTTGAGGGGAGTGGGAGTTTTTCTTTGCAAAACTGCAGCTGTTTGACTGATGGTGAAGCTTCTGCACTGAGCCGGACATGCTATACATCATTTTGGGAGGGTAACTTCTCTCAGTACTTAATTTAACCCACTGATCTCTGCATTTGAGGCTCGATGTCGAACTGTTGTGAACACTGGTGAGCCTTCTTTTATTATCTTAAGGTTCATGTCTTTAAAGTTCCAAATGGAAAGTGGCTATCTCTTCTGTGAGAGTCAAAAGGAAACGTCTTTGTTTAGCACTTTGTGGACAAAATGACACATCCCATGCACACCGATTTAGCCTTGGCAAACTGTTCTAACCTTGTGTGTGTGTGTGTGTGTGTGTGTGTGTGTTTATGCCTGTTTGTGTTTGAGTGTACAAACTGGTGCGCGGTCAGAGAGGTGGAAGAGGAGATGGAGGAAGAGGTCAGGAAAACCGCAGCACCAAAAGTGAGGAGAACAAAGTGTCGCAGGGATCCAGGCCCCAGCCACAGGAATTCTGGGACAAGTGACCTATACTTTACATGCAGCCCAGCCAGCAATACACAGAGCTCCACCATCACAGCATAATAATACAGTAGGCTTTTTTGAGAGAAGAGCACCGAAGTTTAAGACAAAACAGGAGGAAGAGTGTTTTAACAAAGCACAACTAAGAACCCACTCAAAATAATGAGAGAAGAGTTCAAAGCTGAGCCGTTTTTATTTTCCAGCAACATAATGACACTAAGGCCTCGTTTGAGCACCACCTTTTAGATCTGGACCGCCTGCTGGGCAAATTTGCACCAGTTCAGTTTCATCCCTATAATCTGAGTGCGATATCCAGTTGCCGCTGTGCACACTCGTCCTCCTCATGTGAGCAAAATTGCAAACACGAAAGCAAGCTGTGCCATCTGTCGTTGCATAGGTGGTAATCATAAGCTTTTCTGTGCTGTGGGCCATTTTTCATTTGTTTTGTGGCTTTTAAAGAAGGGGCAGCAGAAGATCTACTAAAGTTCTGGAAAACAACTCTGCTGCTGAACGCCGGTCAGCTGTCAGAGCTGTGCGCCAGCAGCCAAACTAACTCTTTCTTTCCTCCTGTCACACTTTTATTTTCAACTGTATTTAATCTAAATTTACAGCTGGGGTTGCACAGCGATTACTTACGTACGAGGAAACATAAGGCTGCATACACTCTGTTGTACTTGTAAGGCCACTATGGGTGTGTTCATGTGTCTGTATGTCTTGTCAGTAAGGAATGTGTGGCTGTTTTTTTCTGCTGAAAATCACTGAAAACAAATATCTGCTCCTCTCCATCACATACTTCCTCTCGTTCACACGGACATCATGGTTTGACACATCCCACCAAATCTGATCATGTTTTTCAGGAGCTGCCAGGGTTCCTGAGCATTATGACTGTCACCTGCGGATGGATGAGGCCGCTCAGGATACATGTAGCTGCTTTAATGCCTCTGCAACCACCTGTCACTGTAACATGCAAAGCAGAGCACGGAGAAATGCACTGACGAGTGGGCTTCTTTCACTCCAACTGGAAGGAACAAAGTGGTCAAAGGTTTGAGAGACCCAGCTTCTTGCTCAGTGGCACTTCAGCAAGGCAAGCGTGTGCCAGCATGTCAACAAGTGAAGGGCCTTGTTTGATGTTGCTGTGGGCTGTGAGGCAAACATATGCAACCGTGTTTTGGTCCTCAGGCTGGAGAGCCAATCACTTGTGCTTGCATGTGTTCTCAAAATAGCCTGTGAATGGTGGGTATGGAAGTTTATTCACCGGAGGGTTGAACTGAAAAAACAGCAGCCCCAAAGGTCGCAAAACAACCTCAAGTAGCCCGGATTTTAACAAAAGAACAATAATAACAACAACAACAACAACAATAATAATAATAATAATAATAAAGTAATATTTCCGTTAAGATTGCTCTCCGCTTCTGTTGTTTGATGGTGGAATATACTGTATCCTATATTCGATTCCTACTGTTGCACAGTTGTTTACCACACTGGTGTTCCTACCTTGTGTGGAGCTTTGAGGAGCCGGTGGACGCCTGCTAACTGGTTGATGAGTGGGATATCCTCTCTGAAGGTGTACAGCGGCGGTCTTGTCGGCTCCGGGAAATTGGTGCTGTTGAACGGATCGGTGTCGTCTAAAAACTGAACCCTGCAGACAAACGTGGCCATGGTGCATCCATGCAAGTGGCACCTCCGAAGGGGGGCAGCCCGGTTCGCACAGAGCTCTCTGTGCCGGCGACTGCTCTGCTCGCTGAGCGCTGCTCTCCTGGTAACGACAACAAACCCGGGTCGCCAAGTGGGTACGTGCGCCCTGCGCGCAGCCTGTCCTCCCTCAGGACAGCGGCGGAGAAAAGATGATGGCACAGGAGGCCGGTCAGTATGTCTCTCTTTGCTTTGGTTGTGCTCGCCTCGAGTTTTTTTTTGTTTTTTTTTTTTTTTTCCTTTGGTGCCGCTATGTTATTCTCGGAGAGGCAGGTGGCCGGTAATAAAGGGGAGGCAGTAGGCGGACTCCAGCTTGGTGCCGGAGAGTGAAGGATCAGCGCAGCTTGGGACAGCCGGTCTGCTGTCTGTCTGAGTCCCTGTAAATCCACCCCCCACCCCACCCCCCCATATCTATTTTCCCCTCTGCCTCATCTCTCTCCCTCCTCCCCCGCCCTTCAGATCACTGTCCCCAGCTTAGCAGTGCCTTCCTATATGAAAATCAGCTGTAGTTACTAATCCTTTAATATGTTTGTATATATATATATATAGAGACACAAACATATATATAAGAATTCGGAGCAATGGTAACATTCCATTAAGTATGAATATACGAAATTATGAGCATGCAGCCATAAAGTAGTCAGGATTATGTTGTGACACGATTAAATAAAACAGCCTAACATAATAATGAGGTGAAAGTTATTA
This sequence comes from Psettodes erumei, assembly GCA_016785225.1. NCBI lineage: Eukaryota > Metazoa > Chordata > Actinopteri > Pleuronectiformes > Psettodidae > Psettodes > Psettodes erumei. The sequence goes on along the minus strand of JAFBJZ010000356.1, from coordinate 287,983 downwards.
TTTTAAGAAATATGTTTTCTAAGATGTCACTATTCAAAACAACGGACCCACTACCAGTTTTTACTCAGAAGAGTGACACAGGGAACAATTATTAGTCAGAGTTTGGCAAGTTACAGAGCAAGCTTGAACAATGCCGCCCTCCAGTGGCCAAAACATATAAATGCAAGTCCAGTGTTCCAGTTCGTTCCACTAATTCGACAAACTTGGTCCCTATTCATCATTAAATTATTGATTTGTTTAACACTACAGATGCACTGTCTGTTCTTACATAGGAATACTGGCACATTACGTCACTCTCAATAAACTGACTGCAGCTGCATCGGGGATCTGTTGTTGTTCATTTTGAAAGGCGAACGAAACAATTATCACACTCTCATAAAAGTAGACTTGATAAAATGATATGAAATAATATAGCGATTGTGAAAAAGAACCGACAATAATTAAAACCCAGAGGTCCACATTTTTTCACCAGACAGTCACAGGGTGGCAGTATCATCTCCACATGTCAAAGTTTCCTTGGACAAGGCATTGAACCCCTATAGGATTTGCCACATGGCTTGCTGCCATCACTCTGTGTGTGTGTGTGTGTGTGTGTGTGTGTGTGAAAATATTGTGCAGCACCTGTAAGACTCACCTGCATATGTGAGCAAAATGTATTGTGTAAGACGTAATTAAATGGATGGTGAACACCTCTTTGTTACTATAGGAGTAAGGCTTAAAGTGCAAAGATTTCCTCACATGCCCTGACAACCACTCGCTGCATGCTCCCTTATCTTTGGCTCTCCAGCACAGTCAGGGATGATCAGCCCGTGTTTGTCTCAACTCACGCCCATCATCCCAGGCCGTACGCTGGTGCTCTGTTGAAAATCGTCACCTTGAACACCATAGCTGGATGTATGTTCGAGGACATCGGCTTTGGGATGTCTGTGATATGGCTGAGGTGGTACATTTCATATTATTTGCCATCAAATCACTGCATCAGCAGGATGATCAAACAAGAGGTGTCATCTAAACAGAGTAGAAATTTAAGACTTTTCACCAACTGTCAAAGTTCCTCTGTACTATCTGTTTTACCATGACAGGATTCTAAGGTCAGTCAGACAACCAGAGGAGTGGAGAGGTAGTTGTGTGCTCTTTTTGTGTCATAAATACACAGTGCTGAGGATGTTGCAGTAAGCCCTTCGTCGTAAGACTTTCTTAATCTTTGCTGGTCAGTCAGAGGTAGCTCTGTTGATGATTTTTCTGGGAAATGTTGCCATGTTTTATAATTCATAAAGTAAACATTGCTAAAATGAAATAAATACCTGTCTACTTAAAGTATTAAACAGGAAAAAAAAATCTAATTTAAAAATGTAAATACCGGGTACTTGGTTCATGATAAATGATATTGTTGTGATATATGTAATAAAGGTGAATCTCAATAAATTAGAATATAGTCAAGGGTTAATTTATTTTTGGCAATTCAATTCAAAAAGTGAAACTCATATATTATGTGGATTCATTGCACACAGAGTGGTATATTCGAAGGGTTTCGGGTCTTTCAATTTTGATGATTATGGCTTACAGCTAATGAAAACCCCAATTTCAGTATCTCAGAAAATTAGAATATTACATAAGACCAATTAAAAAAAGAATTTTTAATACAGAGATGTTGGCCTACTGAAAAGAATATCCATGTACAGTATAAAGGTATGCACGCAATACCTGGTTGGGGCTCCTTTTGCATTGATTACTGTATCAATGCATCGTGGCAGAGATGATCAGCCTATGGCACTGCTGAGGAAGCCCAGGTTGCTTTGATAGCAGCCTTCAGTTCATTTGGATTGTTGGGTCTGGTGTCTCTCATCTTCCTCTTGACAATACTCCATAGATTCTCTATGGGGTTTAGGTCAGGTGAGTTTTATGGCCAATCAAGCACATGATCATTAAACCAGGTACTTTTGGCAGTGTGGGCAGTTGCCAAGTCCTGCTGGAAAATGAAATCAGTATCTCCATAAAGCTTGTCAGCAGAGGGAAGCATGAAGTGCTCCAAAATGTCCTGGTAGATGGCTGTGTTGATTCTGGACTTGGCACAATACAGTGAACCAAGAGCAGCAGATGACATGGCTCCCCAAATCAGCCTTCACACTGGACCTCATGCACCTTGGATTCTGTGCCTCTCAACACTTCCTCCAGGCTCTGGGACCTTCATTTCTGAATGAAATTAAAAATTTACTTTCATCTGAAAAGAGGACTTTGGACCACTGAGCAACAGCCCAGTCCTTTTTCTCCTTAGCCCAGGTAAGACACTTCTGACGTGTGTGGTTCAGGAGTGGCTTGACACAAGGTCAAAGCAACAGTTGTAGCCCTTGTCCTGGATTTGTCTGTATGTGGTGGCTCTTGAAGCACTGCCTCCAGCCGCTGTCTTTGTGAATCTTCCTCAAATTCTTGAATGGCCGTTGCTTCACAATCCTCTCAAGGCTGTTGCTTGTGTACCTTTTTCTATCACACTTTTCCCTTCCACTCAACTTTCCATTAATATGCTTGGAACAAAAGTGCTTTACTTTTGTTGCTAACCTCCTTGTGGAGGGTGTCAATGAATGTCTTCTGGACAACTGTCAGTTCAGCAGCCTTCTCCATGATTGTGTAGCCAATGAAACCTACTGAGAGACCATTTAAATGCTCAGGAAACCTTTGAAGGTCTAACATATACAATGAATGTGAATCTATATGATTTATGATTTTCACTTTTTGAAGTGAATTGCTGAAATAAATTTACTTTTCGACCACTGTAATTAATTGAGATGCACCTGTATATTATATTTTGTGTAGCGATAACTAAAACCACACATGAAGACACAGGATTCAATATAAACCAATTGAGATACTGTGTTGAGCAATGATGTATGGTGCCATAAAACCCTGATGCATCATTTGAGCCTAATATCTGCACTTAAAGTGATTTAGGTTAAATATTAACTCTTGCAGGTGAATTCACATTGCTGCATGAAGCTGTAATATCCAGTCAATGGCTAAACAGGACTGAAGCATTTAACCCCTGTACACACAGTTGGTGATCTACCAAGTTTTAGTAAGCATTGGTTTTGCTTTTAACTCACGGCAGCAGCTGTTGTGTACCTTTACACAGTTTGGGGACAGGAGGAGCTTGGGGACTGACATAACAGCAGTGAAGAAAGAGTAACTACTGGCTTCGTGAGCTGTTTAATGAGTGTTTTTACGTATTTTTTGAACTTCACCTCTCGACCGTGATGTAAACATAAACACGGCCTTTGGCTCAGGTGTAGCCCAAAGAGGTGCTCGTACATATAACACCTTCACACAAACCAGCATATCTCAGCTGCTCAGTAAGTAAATCAGATATGATCAGCATTTTCATAAAACAAAGTCCCTCTTATATTTGCTAATTAAAACAGGAATGAGTCAATCCAGCCACACTCGCAGCTCTATGAGGTTGAACAACAAACTAACAATGCTAATCATCTGATGTTAAGTTATTTCCCATGGGAAATTTGGAAATGGGAATATTATGGCCAAGGTATTTAATCATAAACTTATGAAAAAAATACAAATTTAATTTCTGACTTAATAATGAGGCTTGATTCATGAGGATTGATCCTCAAGACATTTGTCTCATAACCATACAAATGTTAAACCGGAAAACTGGAGGCTGTCAGGATTCATCCTGTGGAGACCATGAATCTCTGCACAAAAACAAGTGGCAAGCCGTCCACTAGCTGATGAGATAATTCAGTCTTGAACAAAGCCCAAACAGTCCGAACAGCAATTTCCACCTTCAGTTAATTACAATTAATATCTGTTTCCTGGATAAACACCTTTGTGCTTTCAAAATATAACCTTCTTGTCTTACTCTGGTTTAGTTATTATGGAACTAGGTCATCAGGATGAGGAGTGTTACAGATCAGAAAATAAAAACTCACCAACCAGAAAATCCACAGAGACAGACGTCACAGTGAACCAGTGGGTCAGCTGTTGGATGAGTGATTACTGGGAGGTTACGTATAGACATGTTCACTTAGACATGCTGAAGCCACAGGAAGCTTCTTTCCATGTAGCAAAACATGTTTTTAGAACATTCGCCTAAATCTTAACTCTATATGGTTGTAAGATGCTAAAAAACTGTTGTCTAGTTTCTGAAGAGACAACATTTTGAGCAGAACACCTGGAAACTATGTACCCTGATGCGGCTGAAGATGAAAGTTAACAAGTTAAAGACTGCTATAAATAGGGCCAGCTCAGGGAGAGGACTCCTTTTTTATCTCACAAGTGGAAATCCGATTTCCCAACAGTCTCTGTGGCCCCCTTGTCAAGGTAAAAGCACGAGCTGCCATTCAGAAGAGTCGTTTGTTTGTAATCTCAGGTGGTTAACATTTAGCTCATGTTACTACTGAAAGGTTCAGTGACATAGTAGGCAGAGTAGAGTAGGCAGAAATGGTTCTCTGATCAGGCCGCCACATGCAGACATGACTCAATGTACTTTAAAGGGATTATTCAGAAGGATAATAATTTGATGCATGGTTCTGATTTTTCAAATCAGCTGATTTAGATCTCTACTATCGGAAAAAGTCCTGATAGCAGCATGAACTTTCAGCCCTGAGTCTTCTACACCGGCATCGTCATGCCCGATAAAGACAATAAAAGCCTCTATTACTCCCTTTTGTTAGCTGCAATTATACTGTGGCCTTTTGCATGCCTTTAAGTTTTGAAAAACGAATAACTGAGTGGAATAAACTGGGGCAGCAATTAAATAAGTGGATATGAAAAGGAATGATGAGTAAACTAATAATGATAGAAAAGATTTAAGCACAGCATGATATAGCATGAGAATGGGGAAAGAAAAAAATCGCAATTTCTGGGAGGCAGAAATTACAAATTGTTTCAATGTCCTAAGGTGTTGTAAAAACCAACTAATGTTCCAATGATCCCACAGGGTGATTACAGCACATATGGAATCAATGCTAACAGGTTTATCTCTTCTATCTGTCTGGTTATCTAAGTTTATCTTGTTGTGTCCCCAGATACTCTTCCTCACCTTGCTCATCCCGGAGGGTCTCCTACTGTCATAGCTGAGGTTTGCCATCGGCCACCGCCTCAGAAAGGGCAGTGCAGGGGATTGGGCTGCGATTACCCTTACCTGACTGGTGTCAGAGAGTCCACGAGAGATTACAAATCACACATTCAAGTCTTGGGTGAAACTGAGTTCTCTATCCTGTTGGATACGAGCTCCTGTCCATCTTAAATCTGGTCGGTAAAAGCCTGTAAGAGTCATATGACGTTTCTGTGTGTTAACATCGCTGCTTTTCCCCTTCTGTTACACATACATGACTGCCTCATTCTTGGTGGTGGTATTGGGTGCTGCAGTACTCCAATGACTCAATTCAGAGCCCCCTTTCATGGAGCCAGTGCCCTCTATGTCCCCACTTCTTTCACATCTTCAATGTAAGGTCAACATTTTACACTCCTCGCTAATTATTGCATTCCCAAGCTCCATGGCATCTACAGCATGAATGCGTGTAATGTGGCAGCATAGATTTTTAAAGCCATGTAACAGCATGTCTGACCAAATATGATAGCTTTTAATGTTGGATGGATTATGAGAAGATCTCATCTCCTATGGCTGCGACCCTGTTAAGTAAGTACCAACTACTGTGGACCACAGTATACAACGCAGTGCAACTACACTACGCCTTATCTTATCAGCGGAGATAAACAGCATATTGTGGTCTTCTGGGTCTTCCTGTTTTGGTACAAGCAACTGCTCACAGAGATAAAGTGTGTAAAACTAAGAATAAAAATAACATAAAAATTAAGCTTTCAATTTTTACTGTTTTACAAACAGCAGTTGCGGGAAAGATGCATTCCATTATTAATGGATGTACTTCTGTCTACTTCATCTACTTCATCATCTGAGCCTGTATGTAATATTACAATCATTGATTTAAATAAATAAAAGAAACAGTCTTTAACTATCTATTTCGAACTTCAGAAACTATTGTATAAAACAATAAAAATCTTATTTCTCACTGTTGACCTCACTTTTGGCTCTAACCACATTTCTCATTGTAAGATGATCATTTGGCAGTAATGAAACATCCAATTTCCCTCCAGAACTGAATCCTGAAGGGTGGATGTTTCACAGTGCTGACAAGGGACACCTTCTCATATAAAAAATGGGAAAATGAGAAATATAAATATATCATACAATTTCCAGTGTACTTCAATGAATCTGCTGTTAATTTGTTATTTGTATTTGAAATTCAAATGGTGTATCAACATTTAATCCAGGGACAGTTGATACAGCAAAACTCAGATATCATACTTCACCCATGATATTTGTGGACTTTTGCTGATTTTCATTTTCATAAAAAAATAATACCCCCCTAAAACCCCAACAGGTTCTGAAAGTTCCTGATTCAATGCACTTATCAAAATGTAGCTGTACGTATTTACTGAAGCACTGCACTGAACCAACGGTTGTGATGCACATGCTTTACATACACACAAATCAGTCATACGTACATACAAGTCATACATATCCATAAAATAACCTTAGATGCATCTGTGATAGATTACTAGTCAGTATGTGCAACTGTAAATGTCGACACCAGTCTTCATTGTTAATAATTGCATTATAAGGAACACTGATAAGATTTATGGAATAAGCACTCTGAATTCATTCACAATTACACTGCAGAAGAAAATGGTTCGATACAGATAAAAAGGGGCGGCGGACTTCCACTACCACTAACATTCTGATAATCACTCTGCTGATGATTACTGATGTAGGAGGGGCTCAGCATTTGGATTTTAGGTTTGAGTGAATGTGGACTGAATGTGCAGACTGAAATTATATGTTGGTACATCCACGTGTAATAAAACCTCTCAAGGTCTGGAAAAGGCGTAGCCTGATATTTAAGATAAGCAATGATCGAAAACGTGCTGCCTGACGGCAAGCATGTTTCCTCCTGTCTGTCTGTTCCTTAAAGTGACACAAATCTGTAACTACTGTCACATGTTAATGCTTTGGATGCTTGTTTGCCATTAGTTAAATTTGGTGGGGGGGCGGGGGCGGGGGGTTAAGCCAACTGATACATTAAGTAGAAAACCCAAAACGATTCTCTCAACTTTTTTTTAAACTTCCTGTAAATAAAGGTCTGTGATTTGTTCACATCACGTGACATGACATGACAAATGTATCGATACCAAACTCATCTTTCAAAGAAAAGTGTAGGTGATGGTACCTCATGTAATGTATTATCCATTATCAAGACAGTTTCTCCTCCTCCTTGGAAACTTGCTGACGTTACATAATACAACACAGACTGTAATGAGCTGCTGATAACCGCAGTTTAGGTGCCACAGGTCACAGTTAATACCTCAGTGCCCCTTCCCAGGACACTCAGTAGATGTAGGGACTCAGAAAGAGAGAGAGAGAGAGAGAGAGAGAGAGAGAGAGAAAGAGAGAGAGAGCAAGAGATAGCAAACAGAGAATCAGAGCTTTGTCAGAGGACGTTGTTTTCAGTCTCCCAGTCTCTTAAAGGTTTGCAGTGAAAAGCAGCAAGCCAAAGACCAATTACCAGAGGGGGACCTGACTGCTACATTTTTCCAATTCTGTGACTAGTAAAGTTTACAAAAAGCCACCATGAAACTGAAGATACCAAACCCAGGACTGGATGACCGGATCCCCTCTCATGGGGACCTGGAGAGGATGGACAAGGAGGAGGCTGGGGACAGGCCCAAGTGGGACAACAAAGCCCAGTACCTGCTCACTTGTGTGGGTTTCTGTGTGGGACTTGGTAACGTGTGGAGATTCCCTTACCTGTGTCAAAGTCATGGAGGAGGTAAGCTGGGAAGACACTGGAAATTTTCTGTTGGAGTTCTGTCAAAAAATGAATCCAACATAAGAGTTGCCAGAAAATGAGCAGTGAATATGACTCATTAAAATTATCTAAATGTCTTTTCCCATGTTTGGCAACTAAGGAGGTGTTTGTCAAAACTCAGTCTACTTGTAGCCAGTATGTAACACACATAAAGACAGTGAACTGTAACTATCTCACATATTTAAGGGATCTGTGCATTGTAAAAGTGAACAAGTGATTCATGGTCACCTATTGAAGATGATAAAATGTGCAATGCTTTTTACAGTTCCATGGTATCTTTATAGCAACGCTTTTGTGAATGGCATCGGCTACGAACTATTTACTTACTTTCATCACATTGTACTTCTAGGAGCATTTATGATCCCATTCCTTATATTGCTGGTGCTGGAGGGAATCCCGCTGCTGCACCTGGAGTTTGCCATCGGTCAGCGCCTGAGGAAAGGCAGCGTTGGAGTGTGGAGATCAATTCATCCCTGTCTCGTTGGAGTTGGTGGGTTAAACTAAACAAACATGTTCTTTTGGTCGTGTATCTCTTTTAGCCATAGCGGCATGTTGTTCAGCCCACTGTCTAAACAATTATTTGATGGATTGCCATGAAATGTTGTACAGACAATGATGATAAGCTTCCTGTTGAAAATAAAGAGCATTACCACAAGGCTAATTTACCCACTCTGTCACAGGTATTGCATCCTTGCTTGTCTCATTTTTGGTGGGTATGTACTACAACACCATCATGGCCTGGATCATGTGGTACCTCTTCAACTCCTTTCAAGATCCTCTGCCTTGGAGCCAGTGTCCTCTCAATGCTAACAGGACAGGTATGCCTGTCATTTATCATGTCAGAGAGAATCCCCCAAATCTGCTGTGCAGTCCGTGGTATCATTTCAGCCTGTTCCTGGTTCTGTACAGGTCTGGTGGAGGAGTGTGCCCGGAGCAGCACTGTTGACTACTTCTGGTACAGAGAGACTCTGAACACTTCAGCAGTTATTGATGAGCCTGGGGGCCTGCAGTGGTGGATGGTGCTGTCCCTGATAGTTGCCTGGACTACGCTCTATGTCTGCTGCATCCGGGGGATCGAGACCACTGGAAAGGTCTGCATGTCACATTACCGTATATCTGAGTAATCTAATGTTGGGGTGTGTGTTTGTATATATTTAAACCGTTTTGTTATTCTCTCCTTCCTCAGGCTGTGTACATCACATCCACTCTGCCGTATGTGGTCCTCACCATCTTCCTCATCAGAGGATTGACTCTGAAAGGCTCATTAGAGGGAATCAAGTTCCTCTTCACACCAGATGTAAGCAACACCAACCAGCATTTGTCCCTATAAGTAATATCATGCAGTAGTGTGACATTTTGGAAAACACACTCATTCCCTTTCTTGCTAAGAGATAGAGGAGAGGATTGATACTACTACTTTAATGTCTATCTGATACACATACAGCTACAGTCAACAGCTGGTTATAAATATAGTTATAGCATACTATATATGGATATACAGTTTGGCACACAAATAACTCCATAAAAATACAAGTTGTCATTTGACTTTAGAATGAATTTGTATTATTCAAATCAAGGCAGGATAATATGACAATTCCAGAGGTTTCTAGCTGCTGGTAGATTTTGTTTTTGATTCTGTTTTCATTCTGTCTCTTAGACAGAGCGAGGCTAGCTCACCTGTTTCTGGTCTTTGTGCTAAACTGAGCCGATTCTCGCTTTGTATTTACCATACAGACATGAATTACTTCTGAAATGTAAAACTGGGGCACAGCTAGAGTAAGCAGTGATAAGCACTACGGCTGAAAACTAAATCTGAACCGATGATAAATTGAAGTGCCTGAGATAAACTTGATCACACGACTGCTAATAGTTGTTATCAGCTGTAAGTTGAAAGACTTTACTGCTCGTAAACTATGAATAGAATGATGGCATTTTGACAAATAATTTGTTGAGAAATTGAATATGAAAAATATTCACATAACACCTTTAAAAACAATATTGCTGTTGTAAATTAGCAATTGATTTATCTTCCGAGATTTTTATGATTCTCCCACAACACTCATTGTTCTTCGAACTCTAATTCTCCTGACTTTACTATGTGTCATGGAAGATTAGCCTTAAGAAAACTCTAATCCTGGTGAATAGTACCATCACTTATTAATTATTAACAGTGCTCTGGGTCGTAGGAGACAGTGTGTACTGAGTTTTCAGCAGCAGCTATATTACAAGAGGAAGTCATTTGCACAGGAATCTCAGCTAAGTGTCACAAAGAATATATCATTTGACTCTCTTTTAGGTGAATGAGTTATTAAATCCAACAACCTGGTTGGACGCAGGTGCCCAGGTTTTCTACTCCTTTTCTCTGGCTTTTGGAGGTCTCATCTCTTTTTCCAGTTACAACTCTGTTCAGTGAGTAATATCCTCAAGGACACTCAATGACACCTATTTCGGACAGTTCTCCTCACATGATCATTATTTTTTGCAGCAACAACTGTGAATTGGATGCCGTTCTCATCTCTATCATCAATGGCTGCACCTCAGTATACTCCGCAACAGTCATCTACTCGATCATTGGCTTCAGGGCGACGGAAAAATATGATGACTGCATGGGAGAGTGAGTTTCGAACTGGCCAGAAAGAAGCCTTAGGAGAAACAGTCTGATCCTTATCAGATCGAAACTCATCTTTCGGTTGCTTTTTCTGCAGCAACATCTTGAAGCTGATGAATGCCTTCAACTACCCTGAAAACAACATCACAGAAACCAACTACAATGACATTCTGGCTCACCACACCCAAACAAATCCACAGATCGTCCAAGCATTGCAACTGCAGACCTGTGACATGCAGATTTTCCTCAGTCAGGTATGTCTTTTTAAAATAAAATCTGTCAAGATTAAGTCTCACAGATATGATTAACTCAGGGTCAATGACTGACATATTCATTGTGTATTCCATCAGGGTGTAGAGGGAACAGGTTTGGCCTTCATTGTGTTCACAGAGGCCATCATCAAGATGCCTTTTTCTCCCCTCTGGGCTGTCCTCTTCTTCATCATGCTCTTCTGCCTCGGCCTCTCAACTATGTTTGGCAACATTGAGGGAGTGGCGGTTCCTTTGCAGGACCTCAGACTGTTGCCACGAACTTGGCCTAAAGAAGTTTTCTGTGGTAATTTTCTTATGTTTACTTTTAAATATAAAATATGTTTTTATGTAGAATGAGAAAAAAATGATCTAGAGATATGAAACCCTGTTTTGTGTGTGTGTGTGTGTGTTGTGTGTGTGTTTTTAGGTCTGACTTGCTTAATTTCTTGCGCTTTTGGACTCATATTTTCTCTGCGCTCTGGAAACTACTGGTTAGCTCTCTTTGACAACTTTGCGGGCTCTATTCCCCTTCTGGTCATTGGATTCTGTGAAATGGTGGCTGTTATCTACATTTATGGTATAGATAGGTGAGTCTGTCCAGTAAATAATTATTGGTATGCTAAGATTGAAACATTGTCTAAGGTAATCTTGTGATGTAGCAAGACAGTGGTGAGAAATGTGGAAATATGTATTTTTGATCAGTGTTTCAACAATACTGTTGATAAAAGCCAGGAAAATGTAACCTGTAAGATACAAAATATTGCAATGATTGCACTATATTATGTTTTTCTGCATTCAAGGTTATTTTAGACTAAAGAAACAGAACCAGGAATTATTTTTCTCTGAGGCTCAGTGCAGCACCAACCTGTCAAACACACGAACAGGCTGCTTTATTTACTGTAACTAATAAAAATGCAAGGTCATCTTTTATGGATGCTCTTGTACGCATTCAGCTGACATAAATTCTTCGTCTTATTGCCTCCAAACAGGTTTAACAAGGACATTGAGTTTATGGTCGGCCACAAACCCAATATCTTCTGGCAGGTGACATGGAGAGTGGTCAGCCCTCTCATTATGGTCTTCATATTGATATTCTACTTTGTTACTCAAGTCACCAAGAGCCTCACCTATTTGGCCTGGGACCAGGAAGCGGTAGGTGTTTAATAGTGTCATTTTTAATGATAAAGTTTCAAGATGTGGATTTAAATATCAAGCCTAAAGATGTTTGTGTTGTTTAAAAACGTGTCAGTGGTAGAAGTCCAGCATGAGAAATTCATCACGGTTTGCTCTCCACTATCCTTTATGATTCATTAGTGGAAACCATAACATTTGCTTTGATTATAGGAGAACTTCCCCACCCTTGAACCGCGTCCATATCCTACCTGGGTTAATTTCATCGTCTTCATCCTGGCTGGCATTCCTAGTTTAGCCATCCCTGCAGTCGCCCTCTTCAAATTCATCCAGAGTAAATGCTGCAAGCAGAGGCACCAAAGTGATGAGACAGTGGACACTATCTCTGCCAAAATACAAATGGAATACAAAAATTTTGAATAGCTTTTTCTTTTGATTATTTAAAAAGGAGTGAAGGTGAACCTGTTGTATTGTTGTTTGTATGACACTTGTGCTTTTCTTTTCCTCATGCACCTTGATAAAAGAGCACACTATTGATGACTGACTGGAAAAGTAGAAATAAGTTTGAAAACATGATATGTAAATTACTTGTTTGTTGAACAGAATACTTGATAATACTTTTTTTATTATTGTAATATTACTTTCTTGCTGTGTAATGTTTCACATGTCATTGTATGTTGTTCATTATAAGAACAGTTAGACATTTTGGGAAGTATACTCATTTGCTTTAGACTGATATCAATCTTGTGCTTGTACTATAAATGTGAACGTACAGCTAGCAGGTGGTTAGCTTATCTTAGCATAGAGACTGGAAACAAAGAAAATAGTTAGCCTGGCTCTGTCTGAATATCATAAAATCCAGCTACCATCTTAAACTCTTAACACTTTATGTTGCATTTGTTTAATCTGTAGATTAAATATAATAAGTGTGGAGAAAAAAAAGAAATCACAGTTTGTAGTTGAGCCAGCCTAGCTTTTTCCCCATTTCCACTCCTCATGTCAAACTAAACTAACCTGCTGCTAACTATGTTTATTCGTATTTAGCGCAAATAAATAATTGTGGCATATTATATGTTTACTTAAAAGCCTGTGTCTAATTTGCAAAAATAATGTTTCATTTTAATATTTTGTAAATAATCACCAGTAGAGAGGCTAATTTTTGTTAAAACTTTTTTGCATACTGTAAGCAAGTCTCTCTTTTTGAAAACAAAACATTATACATGCTACATTTATGTCACCAGTGCTTTTTAGTCTATTTTTGTGTTGTTTACAGTTTTTTTATTGTGGCAGACTGTAAAGTTTTAACGTTTGGTGTATTTTACAGCACTGCACTACCATAAACAGTCAGGTTATGATCTGTTAATAATCTTCTCACAAGTTCCGACTTAAGACCAATATTGGTTAGTGTTTGAAGAAATGTATGAACTTAAAATGAATCATGTGGAATATTACAAGCTTACTGGTGCTTTTATTAATTTTGCCTGGTAACCCTTGCGGTACATATTTGAATTTTTCTTCATAAACATCATGAAATGTCTGGTTTAATCTGACACAGGCTCAGCCAATCATTCTGTATGTTCTTGTAAAATTAATCAAATATTTTAGCAGCCTGGCCATGAAATTTTGTACTTTTGACATTTATTAATTAAATTGAACTACTGTCTCTACTGCAGAAAAAGACAAAAGGTTCAGAGTGTGCACTGGCTAATCTGTGGCCTGAAACAGATAAAGTAAAAGATCATAAACTTGTCAACATCACTCAGTGCTGTGATGTGGACATTCATACACAAGCACTAACTACTGCTAACTGTACTGCAGTGACACCTCCTCTCTGCTGCAGTACACATGAGACAGTCACACCATGAGACTGGTACTTCCTAACCCTGAACTGGATCTCCGGATCCCTGAGCATGAGGATTTAGACAGGATGGAGAAGGTGGATGCTGGTGACAGGCTCACGTGGGACAACAAAGCCCAGTACATCCTAACCTGTGTGGGCTTCTGCATTGGGCTTGGTAACGTGTGGCGATTCCCTTACTTATGTCAAAGTCATGGCGGAGGTAAGGCAAGACAGACAGGGTAAATGAGAATTTCTGGCTAAATTGTCACTCAATGATTGATAAATTACTGTCTGGTTCATTTAACTGGAATTTATTAGAAATTTGTAGAATTTTGTCTTATATGTATGATTTTCTCTGGGAGACATTTTTGTCTCTGAATGGTTGCAAGTTGGCAAAGCAAGTCAAAATATCTGAACCAACTGAACTTAACTGTTACACTTTCAACAAAATCCCTGGTCCTATTCAATAGAAGCTTAATGTAAAGTTAATATATCACTGGTTCATGGACACATGAAAATGGCATGGTATTACTGTCAAGTTGCATTAATGATTCTCAAGAGTTTAAGGTTGTCTGTAAAAGAGACCATGGGGTCAGTTGCATACTGGGCTGACACTTAAAGCGTTCATACATTTGTGTGTCTGCCATTGTTATTCTATTGGACTGCTCCGCAGCTGAGCCACATGGGACAGATCACAAGGGCATGCATGTTTTTTTAAGTATAATCTGCTGTTTTCCTATCACTTGTTAACTTGAGGGGTCAATAAAGTTAAAACCACTGTCCATAGTCCATGTCATCAGCAACAGGAATGTGAAAACTGATGGATATAAAACTAAACCAACGTTACTGTATTTTTATCCATAAAAAGCATATTGCAAAATCTTCGCTTATCACAGTTTTATGTAAAAACAAATCTGTTGTTTAAGTGTTCTGTAGCTAATATCTAACTGCATAATTAATTATTTAATTAGATATGTCAGCAAAGTTAGTTTTTCAAACATTATACAGTTCATTTTATAGTACATGAGATTCTTTTCAACCCTGCCTTTATTTAATCAACTGAGATCAACTAACATGCTCCCTATGAATATACTAATATGCTGAGATTTATTCATCCAGGATCCGAAGTACAGCTGAGCCTAACAGGAAAAATCCTTTTGTGGATATTTATTCATTGACTAATGTCTGGACAAATTGAATGTTTAACCTGATGATGACAATGTTAGATTGGAAAGTCATCCAATAGTTATCAAGACAGTAACCTGAAAACCCCAAAAGTGGACTGGTGGCAGTATAGAGGAAAAGTCAGACAATCACAAAAGTCTGTGATGGTCCTTGGTCTAAATGGAAGACCAAGTGACAATGTACTGTACTTGAAATGCTGTTTCTCTGTATGTCAGTGTAAACAAGTCGTCTTAAAGAGACAACATAGCACCTGTCATCCACCACCATGGTGGTGGATGAAGAAACTGACTATGACAATAAATCCATAGAGACATCAGAGACATTTTTATAATGCCCTGAATGTCATGTTAAGATACATTCTGTATAAGATTAAAAAATTCATTTTTCCAGGGGCCTTTTTGATTCCCTACCTGATCCTGCTGGTGCTGGAGGGAATGCCTCTCCTGCTGATGGAGTTCGCCATCGGCCAGCGTCTAAGGAAAGGCAGCGTGGGAGTGTGGAGGGCCATCAACCCTTATCTGACTGGCATCGGTAGGTCAAAAAGGCTCTGGAACAGAAATGGACACTGATGAAGAGTTGATGATGACAGTTGATGATGCTGTCCCTCAGGTATAGCCTCCATGCTGGTGTCATTTTTGGTTGGACTGTACTACAACACCTTAATAGCCTGGATCATGTGGTATTTCTTCAACTCCTTTCAAGACCCGCTGCCTTGGACCCAGTGTCCTCTCAATGACAATGGGACAGGTATTGCACATTTTGCACAATGCACATTTATATCACAGATGTACGCATGCACACCAAAGCACCCGGATTGACCATTGTTTATATATATCTTTTTTTGCCTCCTCAGAATTTGTACCTGAGTGTCAGCAGAGCTCCACTGTGGATTATTACTTTTACCGAGTGACTCTGAACAGTTCGGCCTCGATAGCGGACTCTGAAGGAATCCACTGGCCCATGGTGGTCTGTCTGTTAGCTGCCTGGACAGTTGTTGCCATCTGCTGCATAAGGGGCATTAGCACTTCAGGCAAGGTGTGTTGAACCTTGGTCATTTGATAGTTCACAAAGTCCCACCTCCCAGAGTTAGTCCTTCTATATAGCAAGGATAACAATGGCAGAATTTTTACTTTAAAATTCATAGTAAATATCCAAACAATGATTTCAGATGGTAGATAAAAGCAGGCTTCTCAATTTCACAATGGATTTTGTCAAGATTTCATCTTGAGCTGGCAGCAAACAACATTACCTGCTACAAAATGTAAATGTTTCCAGCTGACTGGAAATAACTCTAAAGATTGCAAAGGAATCTAAAGTATTCCCCTCATTTACTATATATGATATTTAGCTGAAAGGCCGAGGTTAAAGATTCACATCCCTGTTGAAAAAGTTAGAATACTTAGTCAAAAAGCCCAAATGGACAATAAAAGAACCCACATTCCCAACTCAGGAATGGTTCTACCTACAGCCCTATGATGGGAAATCCAAAACTTGACAAGACTTTTGCCTAGTTGGACAAGTAATGTCTTGGGGAGCAGTTAAGCAAATGGTCAGTTGGGATGAACTGATAAAGACATTTCAGCCTCATTTCCATTAATAATTTTTCCATGTTTTTTTTTCATGACCTCAGGCAGTGTATGTCACCGCCATCCTGCCATACATAGTGCTGGCCATCTTTCTGATCCGAGGACTGACTCTTAAAGGAGCGATGAGCGGGATAAAGTTCCTCTTCACACCAGACGTACGCTTCAAATGGGACAGATAAAAATGTGTGCCGTACCTTGAAAGCCACATCACGATGTACGCCTCGCTCTCGCAGGTGAAGGAGTTGATTAAACCAATGACGTGGCTGGATGCAGGTGCCCAGGTCTTTTACTCCTTTGGTTTGGCATGGGGAGGCCTCATCTCCTTCTCCAGCTACAACCCTGTTCAGTAAGAGACATTTGGAGATGACCTGTTGTGATGTGGACACACAAGCACTTACTACCACACAGCTCTTATTCAGCTCCCTTCCATTAACCGTTTTTATCTTCTCAAGCAACAACTGCATGCAAGATGCTGTGATCCTGTCGGCAGTAACAGGCGTCACCTCAATCTATGCCGCCACTGTCACCTACTCCATCATTGGCTTCAGGGCCACAGAGAAATATGACAACTGTATCAGTGAGTGAGTACAGTTCATTTCAAGGTTTTAAAGTGAAATAGACCAGTTTTTGTGGGGAGAGGTCAAATTAAGAGCAGGACAGTTGATCTTGAAAAGTGGCTCTGGCTATCCCCTCATACCTGAATCATGAATAATAATAAGTGTCCAGTTAGTGAGGTTTGCCTCATATGGGGATGTATGTTCTAGAGGGAGCCAACACACTGACATCTTGGATCAAGCAGAATTAGTAGACATACAATGCTATAAGGAGTGATGAAACATACTGGGGGCAGACACACACACACACACACACACACACACACACAAGCATGGAGTATACTCTAATGGAGCTAATATTGCCTGTTTCAGTCAGAGGCTCAACTAAGGGGGCTGTGTAACAGGCAGGGTGAGGAAAATCAGTACTTTGCTGATCTGCTACCCCAGCCAGAATAAAAATATAGAGGTGGGAATAATAAGTCGCCTTTAATGTTGACTCCAGAAATTCATAGTTACTAATTAGTGGCATACTTGTTCCTAGAAACATCAAGACATTGTTAAATGCATTTGACCTTCCTGAAGAAAACATCACTGCAAGCAACTATGAAGCAGTGTTCAGCCGTCTCAACAGCTCCTATCCTGACACTGTTCTTGAATTGGACATGAAAACCTGTGACATGCACAAGCTTCTCAGTGAGGTAACTTTACTGATAAATATCTAAGATTCTTCTCTTGTCGTGTTGTTTAATCCGCATTGTGATTAACATGTGTTGTGCTCAGGGTGTGGAGGGAACAGGTCTGGCTTTCATTGTCTTCACAGAGGCCATCACCAAGATGCCTGGGTCTCCAGCCTGGTCTGTCCTCTTTTTTCTCATGCTTGTCTGCTTGGGTCTCTCAACCCTGTTTGGCAACATTGAAGGGGTGGTGGTCCCTCTCAAAGACCTCCATGTATTCCCTAAAAAATGGCCCCACGAAGCACTGACTGGTAACCCGTCTTCAACGTTTCATCTACTAATGAAACATGCTTCAGGTTTGTCTTTGCTTTCTGTCTTAACAAAGTCTCATTTGTTGTTTTATGTGTGTTTCAGGAACAACATGCATAGTTGCCTTCGTCATCTGCCTCCTGTTTGCACAGAATTCAGGGCTTTACTGGGTTACACTCTTCGATAACTTTGCCGGATCTGTTCCACTTCTGACCACTGGATTATTTGAGATGATAGCTGTCGTTTATATCTATGGCATAGACCGGTTCGTGCTCATTTAAATCATTTAAAACTATTGTAGCAACACCTCATCTTTTTGTGTTTCCTTCACATCTTATGAGTGGCTCTTATGAATGGCAGCACTAAGCTGTTCGAGCTTTTCAGCAAAACCTGATGTCAGTGGAAGACCTATTTAAGGCCTGTGTAACAGGATTTCATGACATATTTCTAAAATCTACTAACATAATTATTACCCTCTTGTGTGGCAGGTTCAACAAGGACTTGGAGTTCATGATCGGACACAAGCCCTCCATCTTCTGGCAGGTTTCATGGAGGTTCATCAGTCCTCTAATCATCCTGGTTATCTTAGTTTTCTACCTGGTGACCCAAGCCCAGGAAGAGCTCACCTATTTAGTCTGGGACCCAAACTCTGTAAGTACACAAACTTTATTATCACCTCACATAACAGCCTAAGAATTATGTTGTCTTTTTTTCTAATGTCCCCTCATTGCAAAATCTTATGGCATGCCAAAAGTGTTCAGGTAAGTGTTTTTCCACTGTGGAACAGCATATGGTAAAGATCATCTCCATGTCTCACAACAGTTTGGACAGCCTCTGCCAATACAGTACAACAAACTAAACTTACTGTGATTGTTTATACTTTACAGGAGGCGTTTCCATCTCTGGCGTCGGTGCCATATCCTTCATGGATCAATGCAGTCATATTCCTTTTGGCAGGAGTCCCCAGTCTGGCAGTGCCCTTCTATGCATTGTGTAGGCTGGCCTATGTCGGCTGCAGAAAAACATTGTGTTCAGAGAAAAAATGAGCCATATATCCTAAAATTAAAGGTCTTCAGATGATAAGGGTACAGATTATTGAACTTGTCTTGTTGAAATCAAATATTATTTGTCTTCCAATACTTGTTGTCAGATCTTGTTTTGTTGGCAGTGCATGGAGGCTCTGGAAATAGATATCATCGTGTCACTCTAGTTTGGACAAACATTTCTTTTGTAGATTTTCATCAATGTGTTCTGTGTAGAAACATTAATATCTTTTCCCATTCATATCCTCATTAAAGTTTTGAACCACATTATTTCTATACATTTTACACCAGTGTTTCGAGTTTTCTGTCTGTGCTACAAAGCTTTCAATGTCTGGAGCACCATGGCTATGAGCAAAGAAGTTAATTTTCAGCCCTGGTCTAGTTGTCTCATCTCCAGTGCATATCACCTGCATGCTGCTCTCCCCCTGTGCCGAATTGTCTTTGTCCCTAGTGCACTGCTTTTTCAGTGTTTTTTCACAATATTAAAGAATACCTTTTAACCGAAAAAACAGAAGGTGACATGAGGCAACACCTTGATTGGTCAACAACAGCATCATCTGATTGACATCGCTTTGGTGTGTGGGCCCTATCTAGTGCAAATACAGCGTTAACCTGCAGAAGACATGGAGCACAAACTGGTCAAGAGAGGGAGACATTACTCTGGCAGAACACAGAGTGGTCGTGAGATCAGGTGACTCAGATGCAGCAAAGAACAGCATGCTGACAATGTACTCTGCAGTTTACATTTGCAGTGATTATATGTGTGTGTGCACCAACTGACAATTGTAACTAATAATAAGTAACTTAAAGAAGTAATTATGACAGTAAAATAATTTTTATTGAAGCTTGTTCAAGCCAAATTGAACTTTGCCTCTTGCTTGTTTGGTGCCCCTGATCAATTTAATGATAGCAACGAAAGAAACCTTCACATGTCTGTGTATGACTGAATCTTACTGAAGCACCGTCATCAGGTCACACATTAATATGGGTGGACCCCCGCTGTCAGCCTGACATGAGCTACATCATCATGCACATGTTTTGGGGTTGATAGCAAAAGTAGGGGACACAGTGAAGCTGGATCAAAGTCCTCTTGTCGTTTTTGCAAATTATGAAAAAAAGAACCCAAAATCATTGAGTGGTGTGTGTGTCTATTGTGTTGGAATAAGAGTTTTATAATTTCAGGGATTTCTCTAATGATTAAAAGAAAGGACACTACGGCTTATATAACTGCATTATAAAATTTTACAATATAGCCATATTTATATATATATATATATATATAACTATCACAGGGAAATAATTGCAGCCAGTAATTATAAATAATTACAGGGTACGGTTATATTGTTACAGAAAAGGAAGAGAAAGCAAATAGGTGATAGTGCTGATATTGCAGTTACGGTTCATTTACTTTGTTGCACATTATACAGTACAAAAGTTCAGGTTAAGTCAGGGGAGAGATGTGAAACACTTGTAATGAATGCAGCAGCAAAACAGACGTGTGCATGTTTATCACGTTATGGAAAAATACAGGGGAGCAAGTACCTTGTGCCATGTTTGACATCTGCTACTTTAACTAATGATACAACATGTAAGCACAAAACTGCAATCTGAAACCAGCCTGAAAACTAGATTTCGACAGTTACTCCCCTTTGACGGGGGGCCTCAGGAGTAAGATAACAAAGCAGGACCCACCTTAAGGCCCTTATCAGCTCAGACAATATTGTGTTTTAGTGCTGAATCTCAAACAAAGTTGCAAATAAATTACCACAAGCTGTTGACACACAGTAAGACTGGAACGTCTGGGGTTACATGGATGTCTGGGGCCCAAGGGCAGTTGCCCGCTTGGTAATCCATCCTTGAGTATGCAAGCTATGAGTTACATCAACAGCATTTGCATAGTACAGTCTTATTACCACGACCACTACTATTAAGCAGAAGAAAAAGCATTTCAATCTGTGTGAAATGATCAATGTTGTAAGAAGATCCATGCACAGTGCTTTCGCACATTCATTATTACCACTGACCAGGACAACTGTAAATCGTGTTTACTCTCAGTTTTCATTAGCTAGTAACTGAATCTCACATTTGCGTTAACACGAAATCTCCCATTCGTCTATTATCTCTGAATGAGTTCAAAATCCAGTGACACGTTTGAAGGCAGGTGCTGGGGTTTTTCCTCTCCCGGACCTGGAGGATTCATCTCATTCCCCAGGTGAAACTTGACTCAGTGAGTGACTGCCTCAGCTGTAAAGTTATAGTTAGTCCAGTGGACCCTCCATTCAACAGTCCTCTTCACATAAAACCCCTACATAATATCCTCGGAGCAACAACTCAGCAAGACTGGTGGCATAAAAATAGAAGCACAGAGTGTGCACCGGCTAATCTGAACAGCACCAGATAAAGTTGAAGATCATAAACATGTCAACCTTGCCAAGTGCATACTCTGAGCCCTCACTTTGACTTCCAAGAACCATCGTGTTAACATCTTTGCTTCAGTGCAGCCACCATGAGACTGGTATATTCTAACCCGGGACTGGACCTCCGGATCCCGAACTATGAAGATCTGGAGAGGCTGGAGAAGGAGGAGGCTAGTGACCGGCCCAAGTGGGACAACAAAGCCCAGTACATCCTTACCTGTGTGGGATTCTGTATTGGGATTGGCAATGTTTGGCGATTCCCTTACTTGTGTCAAAGTCATGGAGGAGGTAAGCTCAGATTTCTAAAAAATCTTCTCTCTTTATTGACAGATATAAACAGTAAAAGGACGTCTTGCGATTCAACTGTCTGTGGACTCTTACTTCTCTGTTAATGTAAGTCACAGTGCAGTCTGTCATATACTGCATTGTTGTCCTGGAGGAAGCAATTCTAGCAGTGCAATAGCAGTGGTGGAGTTAAAGAGGTGAAATGTGAACCCTTTCAATTTTCAAAGAAATTGCTCATCCTTTGTGCAAAACTTTGCGTTTTCTTTTTCAAAAGCAGCTCTCTTATGTGTGTCATGATGCATTTGAAATCCTACGGACGAAGCCAAAGGCGATTTGACAACTTTTCCAAGATAATGTGAGAGGGGAATCCTGATTTTCTGTGATTTTATTTAAACTTGGTGTTCATGCCCTTATCTAATGTTTGATGGTGACGGTGGGAGCTGAATTTCATTATTTAGTGCCACACAAAAAACAGGACATTAACAGGACAAGACGGGGAGGACAAAACTGTGAATACATCACAGTAGAGGGATATAAGAGATTTAGTAGATTTGGTGGTGGGAGGGAGGCTGAGGGGAGAGATAAATAAAGAAATATACTATCGTCATGCTAACGGCATGTTTCCCCCCAAAATACTATTAGCATCCCTTTTGCTTGGTTACCGCTGTGTTTCCAATACCGTTATGTTTGTTGCAATTTGTGTTTGTTTTTGGTTGTTGCAACTGATATTGAGCCTTGGATCACCTCCACTGGAAAGACTCCCATGTTTGCAACCTGAGAGCGCTCATGTCGTCAAACAGCTCAATTGCAAAGACAGCTTTGTCGAGGGTAAAATACTGCACTGGATAGTAAAATACAGCACTGGATACATTAAAGTTAGACTTTTTAAGATGGACCAAAGCACAAAGGCATATCGGAGCAATTGGGAAAAAAATCCAGATTTCCGAGTTGTGGTTGATGTGAATTCAAGTTACAAATGGGAAACTGCAACAAAAATCATGCACACCACTTTTCCACAGAAATGTGGTGTGGTGTTCCATGGAAATGTGGAGCACAGATTGCTAAATTGAGTAAACTAATTAATATGATGTGCAAACACTGATAAAGCACGCGCTGAATTTAGCAATAAATATGTTCAAATATAAAGAGTACACACGTTATCACTCAGCAGATGAGTGCAAACTTAGTTTAGGGGAAAATTCTCAAGGCAATTCTTCTGGAATATCAGCAAACCAATCAGTCCTGTCAAGAGAGCTGGGGGGTGGGGGGCACAAAGGCATGTCCTTCATGTACTCAGAGACTCAGTGCAGAGGTCGCAGGTATGAGCCAACAACCCAGCCGACTCCCCCTACCAACTATCTGGCAGAGTGGGCGAGGCTGTCACAAGGGTCATTAATAATATTAAGCACTGTACAGAGGTGGGGGCCTGTGGAAATGTTTTACAGCCAAGGCCTACAACTTCCATTCAACATCAAAGCTTTATTTGCCTGCTTAGGCAATTCTGAATTTGGGATGCTGCAAAGCCCCATGATTGCCCGAGATTCAGCTGTGCAGATGTAATATTGTACCACCGATCACACACATTTTCCAGGGGCCTTTTTGATTCCCTACCTGATCCTGCTGGTGCTGGAGGGAATGCCTCTCCTGCTGATGGAGTTCGCCATCGGCCAGCGTCTAAGGAAAGGCAGCGTGGGAGTGTGGAGGGCCATCAACCCTTATCTGACTGGCATCGGTAGGTCAAAAAGGCTCTGGAACAGAAATGGACACTGATGAAGAGTTGATGATGACAGTTGATGATGCTGCCCCTCAGGTATAGCCTCCATGCTGGTGTCCTTTTTGGTTGGACTGTACTACAACACCTTAATAGCCTGGATCATGTGGTATTTCTTCAACTCCTTTCAAGACCCGCTGCCTTGGACCCAGTGTCCTCTCGCTGACAATGGGACAGGTACACACGTATGCAAGCGCAGTAAGCACTCCCCCCAATCTTTAGTGATGATTAGAAGAACCTGAAGAGACTTGTTTTCTTGCCCGTGCAGAATTTGTACCTGAGTGTCAGCAGAGCTCCACTGTGGATTACTACTTTTACAGAGTGTCTCTGAACAGTTCGGCCTCAATAGCGGACTCTGAAGGAATCCACTGGCCCATGGTGGTCTGCCTGTTAGCTGCCTGGACAGTCATCTGTATCTGCTACATACGGGGGATCAGCACTTCAGGCAAGGTTTGTTGAACCTGCTGTTAAACGCTACACACGATTGAATGACCACTATCAATAATGTTTCTCTCTCTGTTTTTTATGTCCTGTCATGACCTCAGGCAGTGTATGTGACTGCCATCCTGCCGTACATAGTGCTGGCCATCTTCTTGATCCGAGGACTGACTCTTAAAGGAGCAATGAGCGGGATAAAGTTCCTCTTCACGCCAGATGTACGTTACCCACTATCATAGAAAAAGCCAATAATCTCATTGAAGAAAAATTGAAAACAAGATGTAACTATGTCTGTAAAGTGGTGAATAATGATAAGGAAAGACCAGGAAGGCACTCTAAGATGACCTTTTAATTGGCTCCCACATAGTTTGTGCAAATCTGCTCTTCATCAGCACATGTGCCAGCGATTTCACAATCAGCAGACACAGGTGAGCTTCACTGCCTATATCCCAATGGCACAACAGGCCTCTCCCAGCAGCTGGCGCCCCATTCACATGATGTCTGTGGCTGAAACTCATGAACAGTTTATAAAGACACACAAGCAAACAAAACACAAACTGCATTCACATCACAGAAAGTAAAAAAAAGAAACCTCCTCATTCAGCCCACTATGAATGAGTGGACCAAGAGAGAAGAAGTCTGTCTCTGTTGCCACCTCTCTGTGATATATTTTCAGTCACACTGCTCGTGTAATGTATCTGGGCAGAGTTTGAAATGGCCTCGGGCCACTTTCCATTATGTGCCAGTATCTACGCGCTACCTGTTTTAAATTACTTTCATGTAAGGCTATACTATGAGGCCTGATGTTGAAGACAAGTTAGCTTGAAACTTAAAATAACTATTTGTCAGAGCGTCCTTGGTTCAAGATCACAACATCTCTAAGAAAAGAAATGATTTTGGACACATAAGTCAAAAACTTCTAGATCCATGCCTGTTTGGTGCGCAGGGTGTTTTAACGTGTTCAAAAAGTTTGTGCCGTCTTTGAGTGACAAACCCAGTGTAAGTCTTTAACACGAGGGCCAACATAGTGGTGGAGGGGTTCTGAGAGAGATCCATTTCCCGAAACGATTTGAGAATGTAACAAGTCTATATGGAGTTTTGGAAGGGTGTGTGTACGTATATATAACCGGTCATATCGGGTTGTCTGGAAACATGTATTTATATCTATCCTCACAAAACTGCCCCCCCCGCGGCCCGTTTCAAAACAGTCTCAATTTCGTCACCACGTTTCTGAGTAGGGTCCCTCTATTTCTCATGAAACAAACACATCACAGTGTGTGTGTGTGTGTGTGTGTGTGTGTGCCTCCCTGCCGCAGGTCAATGAATTGATGAGCCCGACAACTTGGCTGGACGCAGGTGCCCAGGTCTTTTACGCCTTCAGTATAGCGTGGGGGGGGCTCATCTCCTTCTCAAGCTACAACCCCGTACAGTAAGAGACAGCAGACCAGCTGTGTTTTATAACCACACAGCAATTCAACTCTTGTTTAGCTCTTCACTTCCATTAATATATATACTGTATATATTAGCCATTGTCAGACATGATGGGTCCTGAATCTTTTGACTATTTTTTCCCTCCACAAGCAACAACTGCATGCAAGATGCTGTGATCCTGACTGCAATAACCGGCTTTACGTCAGTCTATGCCGCCACAGTCACCTACTCCATCATCGGCTTCAGGGCCACAGAGAATTATGATAACTGTATCAGTGAGTGAGTACAGTCAAGTTATCAGTTATTCATCTCAGATTTATATGGACCAAAGATATAGTGTAAAAGAGCTAAATCTCATATCATTTGTAATGTTGACTCCAGGAATTCATAGTTACTAATCAGTGGAATACTTGCTCCTAGAAACATCAAGACATTATTAAATGTGTTTGAGCTTCCTGAAGAAAACATCACTGCAAGCAACTATGAAGCAGTGTTCAGCCATCTCAACAGCTCCTATCCTGACACTGTTCTTGGACTGGACATGAAAACCTGTGACATGCACAAGCTTCTCAGTGAGGTAACTTTACTGATAAATATCTAAGATTCTTCTCTTGTCGTGTTGTTTAATCCGCATTGTGATTAACATGTTTTGTGCTCAGGGTGTGGAGGGAACAGGTCTGGCTTTCATTGTCTTCACAGAGGCCATCACCAAGATGCCTGGGTCTCCAGCCTGGTCTGTCCTCTTTTTTCTCATGCTTCTCTGCTTGGGGATCTCAACCCTGTTTGGCAACATTGAAGGGGTGGTGGTCCCTCTCAAAGACCTCCATATGTTTCCTCGAAAATGGCCTCAAGAAGCACTGACTGGTATTCAGTTTTGTTGTTGAAACAACCTGTTGAGAACCCAGATGAACTGATGAACACAGTCTCACTTGTTGTTGTTGTGTGTGTTTCAGGAACAACATGCATAGTCGCCTTCATCATCTGCCTCCTGTTCGCGCAGAATTCAGGGCTTTACTGGGTGACACTGTTCGACAATTTTGCTGGATCTGTTCCACTTCTGACCATCGGATTATTTGAGCTGATTGCTGTTGTTCACATCTACGGCATAGACCGGTTAGTGCACAAATCTTCTGTACTTCCCCATCATCATAGCTCACCACATAATGTGTGCAGTTCTAGTCGATATTTTATGTTAACTACAGAAGAAAATCATTTGAAAGGGGTCACCGGTCATTATAAGCCCACATTTAATTCTCACCTGACTATGCAGTTCCCCTCTGCTCTACAGACTGTTTCAGTGCCCTACAGCTAACAGTTTTGGTTTTGTAGCCCACAAAGACACAATTTATTGTGATTGTATCTATTTTATCAGACATTTATGATACATGTTTTGTACGGTCTTTCTGTCTTTCATGTACTTCTCCGTGCCTTGTCCCAGCCCGACACCCCTGTAAAAATCATATATTATAATCTAGTTAAAACCCTCTTGTGTGGCAGGTTCAACGAGGACTTGGAGTTCATGATCGGACGCAAGCCCTCCATCTTCTGGCAGGTTTCATGGAGGTTCATCAGTCCTCTAATCATCCTGGTTATTTTAGTTTTCTACCTGGTGACCCAAGCCCAGGAAGAGCTCACCTATTTAGTCTGGGACCCAAACTCTGTAAGTACACAAACTCACAATAGCCGTCTCTTTTCATTAATATTTGAATAATTGATCAGATCTGAGCTGCAAGACAGCATCCATCTTCTATGGCAAATGATGTTGATTGTACAGCAGATAATGATAACTTGTCAGTACTAATCATAATTGTTTTCTTATTTACAGGAGGCGTTTCCATCTCTGGCGTCAGTGCCATATCCTTCATGGACCAATGCAGTCATATTCCTTTTGGCAGGAGTCCCCAGTCTGGCAGTGCCCTTCTATGCATTGTGTCGGCTGGTCTTTGTTTGGTGCAAAAAGAAATGTGGCCACAAAGATGAAAAAATAAGGCATATTTCTTAAAGTACCTAGAAAGCACTGAGGCTGTACATTTCCCCAAAACCAGTGAAGTATCCAGATCTGGATCCATTTATGATATTTACTTGAGAGCATTGTAATAGTTTCCCACAATTTTTATTATTTCATTTTTTCTAAAGTAATTTTGTTGCTTTTCTGGCTTTATTTGATAGGTAGAATGTAGAGAGACTGTGTATTTTGGGACATAGAGTAGGGGGACGACACGCAGCACATGGTCCGGGAGTTGAACTGGGGACCTACTGCTCAGGAGCTTAAGCCCATGTGGTACTCGCCCTGACCATATACGGGTATCGGGTGGCCCTGCTTGTTTCAAACCTTTGTGCATCTATAGAAATATGACTCAAAATGTGAAATTCTGCCTGAACTCACAATGGTTAAGAACCCTTACTTGTGATGCTGGCAGCAAATTTGAAATGAGCACATATTTTTTCAAAAAACAATACAGTCTTTTCGGCTTTAACATTTGCTGTGTTGTCTTTAAATATCAGATTTAAATGAAATTTTTACATTCTGTTTTTATTTACATTCAATCCCAAAATTTTGGAAAGAGTGTTGCACAACCTCAAACTGTGGGAGAAGCGAAAGGCACAATATTGAACTTGTATTGATGCACTTTAGTGACCTGGTCATATTTCTGCTCATGCTTTGCGCTTTTTCAAGGCTGCTCTACAAATGATAGTTTCTTGTTGTATTGTATCTTTTTTTATGAAAGGCATGATACCATAGTTTAGTTTTACGCCCATCCATGTCCTATGAGCCTTGTGTGAGCTTTGCAGCAAGGTTTTATTTGTGCTTGCAAATAAAGTGGTTGACGTTTGGAGGAACGCGTTCAGATTTGTGATGACTTTGCAGGCGCATGCTTACACCAGCAGGTGGCAGCAACACATAACTGGAATCAATTCAACTGGAGAACTGCAGATCTCCATCATTTCATCAGATGGTGGATTACATGCATTCACATCCAGTTTGTAGAAGCCTTGTTTCCACTTTATGTGTGAAGCGCAGTCACTGTCTACTTTGTCCTGACTAGAAAACATTAAAAAATCATGAAGTTAGTAAACTATGTTTGTAGCCATGAGTTCAATATGCACCTTCAATATTTTCACATTAGAAGATAGGTTCATAATTTTTCAGGTCTGTCTTAAAACAATAGTCCAGTTGTAGTCATTCCTGCTGTTCAGAGTGGACATTAAAGGAACCCTTCTTAATGTACGAGACTTCAGAAGCATGAAGAGCAGCAATCTTCTAGGGTCACAGACTTCTTGGTATGAAATTCAGTTTTTATGCTTCAACAGACAAGAGTTTTCTTGTTGAAGAACGATGGAGGGAAAGCAGGATAATGGGTTGGATTGTTCGCAGCACAGCCTGAACTGATTGACAGCCTACCGCATGGCTAAGAAATATAGAAAGAGAACACTTATGAACAAATGAATTAGGCCTGTTGGTCTGAGGACTGGAGCAACTGAAGGAAACCCATGAGTCCAGCATTATAACTACACACAGGAAGGATCCAGCTGGCTGGTGGGTGCTTTACAGGCCTGTTGTTTTGGCTATAGCATATAAATCATTTATTATGTTTAACTAAATAGTACTAAGTAGCATACTGGCTTCATGTTTATGGATAGAGAGATCTAACCAGGATCTACACTGCAGTGGTCGAATAATCACCAGATTTTTTTTTTTCTCTTGGTAATTTCAATAACCGACATTTAAGTGTTTTGAAACAATGGAAGGAAATAAAGGAGATGACATCAACAAGAAAACAACATCAGTTTAACTCTAGGTGCCAGCTTCCTCAGTGACTGTATCCCAAGGACAAAAACATTAACAGCTTGTCTTGTGCAGATAGCGGCTGCCGGACACTATAAAAGAGCACACAGAAGAGCTGAAAAACCTGTTGTGACATCTGTCTCTGTCACTGGCATCAAGTTAGAGTCAGGTTTAACACCTTTTCCCCTTTTACACCTATGCACAGTTAATATTATTATTGTACTGGGTTTTTTTTTCAAGAATTTGGATTGAAACACTTTTTAATTATTTTTTCTTCATCATAAAGGTGTTTACTCTATATATCATTTCACATATATTTTTCTCCTATTTATCACCTATTTCATAGAAGTCATAGCCCTGCATTCTTATTGACAAAATTTGCCATATATGCGTGAAGTTCAGTTTGTTTCAATAAAAATGTAGCTTGGTCACGATGCAACTTCAGTGATGTCTTTTTTTTCTTGACTGCATCTAAACAGTTCGTTTTAGGACAGTGGAACACTGAAACAGCATCATCAGGTTATCCATTAATTTGAGGCTCAGCCCACTACCATTTTAAACAAACAAGGAGGTGTAGACTCTAAATCATCCTGTCTGCTGTTTTCGCTCCCTTCTTAGTGGCCTGGGTTCTTCATTAAAAAAAAAAACAACTAAGGTCTGTGTCCCTGACTCAAAGCCGAATCTGATAGGACATGAAAGGACAGCCCACTGAATGTAGTCTGACAGAGGAGCGAGAGGGAAGCCTGCACATCTCTTTAAGAAAGTAGTAATCCTGACACACACTGGGCTGAGATCAGGGGGACAATTCTGGACTACACCATCTGATTGAAGTCTGCATTACAAATAAGAGAGCAACATCCTTGGAATAGAAGCAGGGTTCTTTTAAACTGAGGATGGGCAAAGCAAATGACTCTGGGGAAGAGCAGAGACCCAAATGGGACAACAAGGTGCAGTACCTGTTGACATCTATTGGCTTTGCAGTGGGACTTGGAAATGTCTGGCGTTTTCCCTACCTTTGCCAAATTTACGGAGGAGGTGAGATGCTATGTTTACATTCAGTCCCCCCTATTTCAGATTACACCATAACTCAATTACTTTTGCTGTGAGACATTTAGAAGAATTTCATCACCTGTGCTCATTTTATCCACTCATGAGATGCTTTGATGTTGGCCACAGCTGAACTGAACGAGAGCAAAGAGTCACTTTTTTCTTTTAGCATAATTAGTCATTAAACAAAACGGTCAGAGTGCAAGAAAAGTGGTGAGCGTTTTTTTATGCCATTGATCACAGGGAGCATCAGGGATCTCTTGCACTCAATAGCCTGAATTCCTGTATATACTTCCTCATAGCTCTCAGGGAGATAACCTGAGCTGCAGATGCCTAAAGGATCTGGGCCAGGGTAAAACTGAGTAAACAACCAATCCTGTAAATGTGCACATTTAATGTTTTTACATGTTTTTACTGGCCCTCTCAGGTTCACTCGTGTTTTCATCAACTTGAAAAACAAAAAAATCCCTTTGCGATCATTGTGTCTCTAATATATTTCCATTTCAAGAAGTTCTTTAGTGCGATGGTGCCTTTCTTACCTGAAATATCATGTTTTACAGCTTGATCATGCTCATTCAAAAAGCACTGACCGCTAGATTCAATAAGATGGCTCAAATAGTCACTGAGGATTTGAAGTGTGTTAATGAAGACTCTTCTTACTTGGCTGATATCTTAACCGTGAGGTAAATATTTACTTAATTTCTTCAGGGGCATTCCTCATCCCCTACCTGATAGCGTTAGTATTTGAGGGCCTCCCCCTGCTCTACCTGGAGCTGGCCATTGGACAGAGGCTCCGCATGGGCAGCATCGGTGTCTGGAACTCCATCTCACCACTACTGGGCGGAGTCGGTAGGTGACCTGGGATTATAAATGACACGTATTCAATTTTTTATTTTTTTTTACAATCTCAGAAATGGAAAAGAAACACTTCAGAGAACTTCATGCTCAATTTTTCATTCTTGCATGAGCTTGATGAATAGTTTTTATATTGTTGTCCTGACAACATATTTTCCTGAATGCAGGTATTGGCTCTATGGTGGTGTCATTCCTGGTGGGTATCTTCTACAACACCATCTTGGCCTGGGTGCTTTGGTACTTCTTCCACTCTTTCCAAAACCCCCTGCCGTGGAGCCAGTGTCCACTCAATGACAATCACACAGGTAACAAGAGAAACCCAACTGTCTGTCAGTCCAGCTGCTTAACTCTGCAAAATATTAATGTGTTGAAATTAAGTTTAGGCAGTTTGTCTATTTACCTTGAACTTACCAAGCTATCACCCAGAGGACTGGTGAACTTTGAGGCTCCACACGGCATTTCAGGCCTGAGTTAATTTATTTATTGTTTCATGGCACAAACAGACACTGCACCAAAACCTGGGCTTTTCTTTCACAGTGAGTTTTGCTTAGTGGCAGATGATGGAATGCGCAAAAAAAGAGCAGGGAACTGTTTTAAACCTGGGTGTCATTTGTTTTCAGTCATCATAGAGAAAGAGGAAATCTGTTTTGACATGATGCATTGTTTTACGTCATTGTTTCCCAACCTGTACATGCACCCATGTAGGCTTTAATGTGGAGTGTGAAAAGAGCACCCCAGTGAATTACTTCTGGTACCGCAAGACCCTGAATATCACACCTAGCATCGAGACCAGCGGCTCCCTGCAGTGGTGGATTGTCCTCTGTCTGGCCAGTGCCTGGGCCATTGTCTACATCTGCTTCATCAAAGGCATCCAGTCCATAGGAAAGGTCAGTTTACCTGGCTAGAAATAACTTCAACTTCAGCATTGAACATGTATCGTACCCAGTAATCTTTTTTTTTTTTTTTTTTTAATTTTCAGGCTGTATACGTGACAGCCACCTTCCCTTACCTGGTTCTGACTATTTTCCTGATTCGTGCCATCACTCTGCCCGGAGCAACTGATGGACTGTTGTACCTCTTCACTCCTGAAGTGAGTGTGGTCACTTGACAGGTGATACACAATTGTTTCTCCCATTACAGCCACAATGCCCTGACATGTTGTCTCTATGCTCGCTCCAGTGGGAGATACTGAAGAATCCTCAGGTGTGGCTGGATGCCGCCACCCAGATCTTCTTCTCTCTTTCCGTGGCCTTCGGAGGTCTCATAGCTTTCTCCAGCTATAACGAGGAGAGGTGACAACCAAATCTCCTCAGTCACAGCGGTAAAACTTTTGTAACACTTCAATAAACGTTTGAATCTGTTATGTCTGTTAGAAACAACTGTGAGAGGGATGCTGTTCTGGTAGGAGTAATAAACAGTGCCACATCACTGTATGCCTCCATACCCATCTTCTCCATCCTGGGATTTAAAGCCAAAAATGCCTTAAACACCTGTCTGCAACAGTACGTATGCACATCTGTTCTGCTTCAATTTAAAGCTACTTATTTGCTTTCTGATACAAATGTTTGCAGTTTTTTCTGTATCTCTTTGCAGAAACATCTTGACTCTGACCAACCACTTTCACATCTCTGACCAGAACATAACAGTGGAGAACTATGAGCACTGGCTAAAGTATCTAAATCAGACATCGCTTGATGATGTGGCCAGTTTGAACCTGAGGCAGTGTGACCTGAACAGATTCCTTGATGAGGTATTACAAATTTAGAAGCACATCCAGTCTTATGCATCGCATTCTTTTTGTCTGAGTCTCACTTTGTCTAAAATACCCTCCTCTCTTAAAACGCTGGTTGTTTCCCGCTCTCTTCCTGGCATACAGTACATCATGTGACGGTCAAACACGTACAGTCAGTGCAGGCCTCCTCGTTACTTTCTTGTCTCTTTCATCTACCTCCCCACAGAGCGCCTCTGGTACTGGCCTTGCTTTTATTGTGTTCACTGAAGCGGTGATAGAGATGCCAGGCTCGCAGATATGGGCCATATTGTTCTTCATTATGCTCTTCAGCTTGGGCCTCTCCTCCATGTTTGGCAACATAGAAGGAGTCCTCACACCCATCCACGACCTCAAACTGGTGCCCAAGTGGATCCCTAATGAGCTCCTCACAGGTACCTAGAAATCTGTTTGTCCTAAAGCTAAAAGAAATCATTTTGTGGCCTTTGACGTTCTTCTCTTAAAAATCTTTTTTTTTAAACTCACTTCCTTAGCATTCATCTGCTTGTTAGCCTTCCTGACGGCTCTCATCTTCACCCTGGGCTCGGGGAACTACTGGGTGGAGGTCTTTAACAGCTACGTGGGCTCTGTGCCTCTGCTCATCATTGCATTCTTTGAGATTACTGGAGTAATTTACGTCCGTGGAATGAAAACGTAACCTCCTCTTCAACATACATCTACGGTCTTTTGGGATTCACGCACAATTTTGATGTTAATTTGGTCTGATCTCCTGTGTTCTCTTTGTAGTTTCAGTGAAGACATCTATTTCATGACTGGGAGGAAGCCCAACATCTACTGGAAGGCATGCTGGATGGTGATCAGCCCTTTAATGCTACTGGTGGTGCTGGTTGCCTACGTGATCGTCCAGGCACAGACACACCCTTCCTATCCCACATGGAACCCAGCTTATGTAAGCAGGTTGGGTTTACTGACAAGGATATGCTGTATATCGTTCAAATGGCTACACATGTGTGAAAGGGGTCGCTCATTCTGACGGGTCAACAGAGACTTGTCACCCATCTCTGCAGTTCCCCTCATCTACACAGTGATTTCCCGTCTTTTGGCTCATCTTTCCGGTTTTACCGCCCAACTCCACTGCTTTAGTTCAGGTTTAACATTCTCATTAGTGTTGATTTCAGCCACAACTAGTAGATTTCAGCACAAAAAAAGTCTAGTATACCCGTTTCACTCTACCTGGCCATCACCAAAAGAAAGGCAAGTTAATGGCTTGTGAACATTTTTGTAGCATTTTGCATACATCTCAACAATCAAATATTCATCAAATATTTCTTATTTTTGTATGTGTATATGCCATTTCATGGCATTTTTTTCTTAACTTATTTGCTTTTTACTGAGAGGTAAATGCTATATACAGATAATACTCTCCTGCCTTTTTGGCTAAATATCAAGCTAGTACGAGCAAAGGGAAACAATTATCATAGCTTTGTCCAAAATGTGTGTGTGTGTTTGTGTGTGTGTGTGTGTGTGTGTGTGGGTGGGGGTGGGGGGGTGGGGGGGGGGGGTAATTTTAATAGTTAACATGTTGTACATCATTAATACATGGACCAATTAAAAACTAAAAACGCCAACTTGGGATTTTTAAAGAGATTGAAAGCATTGACTGAAAGCATTTCTTGGTGACTTTAAAGTAAATTAATCTGAGATAATGATAATCTTAATTGACAAACTAAGCTAGTTGCTTGCCTGCTCCGGCTTCGCCTTTAGCGCACAGAGTGACGTATGTCTTTTTAACTTGGCAAGAACACTTTTGTTAAACGTAATTTGGAAAAAGAAACATATGGCATGCCCCTCTTAATGTTATATTCCTCTTTGTCTGTTTCTTTAGGAGCTCTTCCCCAAAACTGATGTGAAGCGATACCCGGACTGGGTGTTCGCCATCATCATCCTCCTCTGTGTGGTCCCGGTGCTCTCCATCCCTGTGGTGGCTGTGTACCAGCTGATGCGCTGCAGGCTCAAGAGTCCCTCTGCTCCCATTGAACTGAACTCCCCACTGCAACGAGGGCTTCGAGGTTGAGACACAGGAACAGAAGAGCCAGAGATCTTAGGAAATGTTTCCAGTACCGATGCTACTGCATTCCTAAACAAAGAACGGCCTCCTGATGGTCACAGAGACATGTAACCTGTCACGTTAAACTTGGGAATAGACTTTCCTGTATTTTTAAGGTTTTAAGTTTTCATTTATCATGAATAATCAGGATCTGACTGCACACACGACAACTGACATTTGTTTCTTCAGTAAACACTGAATTTATTTAACAGTCATCTTTGATTCCACATTTACAAAGCCTTACATTTGAGCATACAGTAAATGGTACAATACAATTACTGCAAGACATTTAAGCTTTGTCACTGTTCCTGAGAGATTTCTAAAAGATCACTGTAAGAGCTGGTCGTACATCATCTTGAACAAAAATCATTCAACTTACTCAGTGTAATGGCTGACATTATTGTTGCAGGTTGATTTACATATAAAATATGTCAATAAAGCGATGTCATGTCTTCTTGATGGAAAACTACCACAAAGGGAAAACAAAGTCCAGAGAGACAAACAGCTTTGACAGAGGCTATTACTGCAGCTGGGTGATTTTCAATAATCCATCTTTATTGACATGGTGATGATGGTTTATGACTTCATTTTATCATTTAAGTGTTTCAAATCATGACTAAGAGCTGTTTTTGTCTCTTTCTCTGGAGCCAGCTTGATACTGTGACATTTTTTATGGCACACTGACATACTGTAAATCCATTAACTACTTGCGGAAACACCGTTGAATGAGATCTCTTGAAACCTGAGGATGAGACAAACAAGGAGAAAAGTTTTTTCACTTTGTCCTGAGTATGATAATGTTTTTAAATTTTAGGTTTAGGAATAGGATGAACAAGACTCACAACCCAAAAACGTCAGAGAAGGTGGACATAATATTTCTTCATACCTGTCAGCTGCTGAGGGTTTCTTGGTTTTTGGAAGGTGTAACTGGGGCTTGATGGGGGTCTACATCTCCATGGCCAAGAAGTCTACCGGGGTCCTGGGGTTTGTGGCCTGTCGGACCCTGGCCAGCCTCAGATCCCCCAGACGCCGCTCCAGACTGCGCTTCCCTGTCAAAAGAGAACAGCAGAAGATAGGAGGGCTTTTTTGGACTCTTTGGTGAAGAACTGTAACTTTTCCAACAACTGTAAAAAAATGAATTTAAGGCAGCAATAAACTGACAAACTATCACAAAGTCCACATTTAAAGGGTTTGGCCTTCCTGGCAAGAATGTGTTATATGGACTTGCATTTTTATCAAATATGGAAGAATGCGGCACATAAACTGTACTGTCATTTCTGAGAGTTTCTCTGCGACGCTGTTTGCATGTGTGCGTTTCCTGAAGGTACATACGTTTGTGCAGGTGCAGGAGCAGATCCTTATAGAGAGGGCGGTGCTGTGAGAGCACCAGCAAGAAGGAGAGACAGAAAAGAAGCTCCACTGCCTCATACTGCACAATTCCTGTCTGAGCCTTGTTGCCTAAAATCAATCCTGGAGAACGAGGAAGAAAGAGGAGCGGGAAAAAAAAATAATGAGAAGAGATCTTGATATCATTTGTATTCATTTTTTTCCCCAGACATATGAAGGCGAAACGTTTGTTGCCTTTGTTGCCAAGCCTGATGAGATGGCTGGCGTACTCGGCCATGTCCCATATCATCTGCAGGAAGTAGACAGGGTTCTTAGCAACCGCCTGACCAAAGGGCAAACTCTGGGCACACACATGGAACCTCAAGAGGAAACACAAATACATTTTAAAAAAAGCCAACGAGAAGAAAGAGAGAAGCTCCACCCATTCAGATGTTGACATTCTGAGGTAAAAGGTGGTGCAATAAGTCACAGCTCAGTGCAGGTATTGATCGACAACCTTCACTGGCTTTATTTCAAAAGCAGCATTATCTTTACAGGCTTATTCATCAAGTCAAGGCTAGTGATCATATACTACAGTGGAAGATAATAGTGTATTTATCAGACGTACGTATCTGAGGCAAACAGGAGGTTTCCTGTCTTTACCTGTATGCATGAAGCAGCACCATCTTGTAGATGCTCTTGTAGACTGCCTCAAGAGAATTGGTCTGAGGAGCAAAATGAACCTATTAATACATTCAGCATGACAGTGCAGGTACAGAAATGAACTGAAACGGAAATCTAGTTAATCATTCATACATTCCTTACTTATTACATACTTATTTTTAAAGATATTGCTTGCTTTCAGGTTTTCCTTGACAGGGTCCGTCAGGAAGACTGGGATAAACTGACAAAAAGGTGTGCCAAGCTTGTGGCAACTCGAAGCTGTGATTGCTGCCAAAAAGGCCTTCTACAAAATACTGAATTAAGGGTCTGGATACTTTTTTAAAAGAGATATTTCAGTTTGGGGATTTTTTTTTTTTTTTTTTAAGTGCAAATGTTCCTAAAAACAGGTTTTCACTTTGTCACTGTGGGCTCTTGAGTTAAGATTAATGGGTGAAAATTGCAGTTTCATCCATTTACATTAAATCTGCAACAATATAAAAGGTGCAAGAGTTGAAGGGTTCTGAATACACTCTGGTACCATTGTATGTTCAGTGAGCATTCGCAGGCTTTTGAAAATGTCCTTTGAACTTGAAAAAAAAAAAGAAATCACTATTTTCCCAACCTTCAAGTCCAAGAACAAGGCGTGGAATTTGAGTCTGAGGACAGCCATGAGTTTCCTCCTCATTTGCTGTCCAGGTGAGTGGAAAGAGCCCAAAGTGAGGCTGTAGCGCAGAGACAGGCCTGCATAGCTGTGAGAGGTGGAAAAGAGTAATCGAAGAAAGAGTAAGCGACTTAAAAACTATAACACTTGTCTGACTCAAATGAAGACTCACTGTATGAGCCTGGCACTGGCTGCGTGTGTCACGCATCCCCTGCTAACCTCCCACATTGGTATTTTACTCTTTTATGCTTTTATTTCTTTTATGGGTAATTTGCCATTTTAATGACAGTGATCGCCTCCTCACATGCAAATGTTCCACCAAAACAAGTTTGCTGCTAACACTGTGTTGCAGTGGCACCGTCGCTGTGTCCTGGGCTAAGCGTTGCCTGAGACGACTGGGGCTGGCTTAAAAGAATAACAACAAGCCAGAGCATTTTTCCCCTGTGGCAGAATGATAATGGGTGCACTCAGACTATTCTCCAGTACTGGCACTGCCCCGTGGAGATATACTTGAAAAAATATTCCAAGTGGAGATGCAGTTATGCTATTTACTGTGTCTTGTGCAAGATTTTGATCTATGCCGGACTGGGAGTTGTATCAAAGAAAGTTTACGACAAGGTACAAAAGTACAGGGGGAAATTCATGCAGCTTACAGGGAGCCATAAACACTGACAAAGCCCAATAACTTCGCAGGCAATAAGCATACTGTAGGCAATAATTGTATAGTATAATGAAAACTTCCAGGACGCTTCACCTTGAATAGTCTTTGTAGACGTCCAGTGAGTGTGTGTCCAGCAGCAGTCCACACCAGGGGAAGAGGCAGTGAGGGGGCAGCACACGAATGCCAGGGCAAGAACCTGCTCTTCCTGATGCTTGAAAGTTGACCACCACCTTCTGTGGGTTGACCACCAGGCCGTACTGTGGTACCCCAGCCAGCAGGATTCTACACACAAAGTGCATGTGCCATTTTTAGCGCGAGTTCCATGTTCTCCGCAGTCATTAAGGCTTCATCTTAACTCTTAAGGCTCACAGTATCCATAATATTTGAAAAGTACATGAGTAAAGATGAGGCAGCTCTGCTTAAAAAAAAATGCTGTTTGAAAACTACTGTATCGCATGAACAGTAATGTGTCTGCGTCTGTGTGTACATACTCAAGGAAGGTTTGGGCTTTATGCAAGTCTGGGGTGATCAGCAGGAAGTCATCCACCAGTCTCATCAGACACCTACCAGGAGACGGAGGGAGGGAAAGATAAAGAGAGACTGCTCCCTGCTGCTGCACGTGTGTTACTACAGCAATACAGGATGAGGCCAACTGACAGAGAGAGAGAGAGAGAGAGGCCTGCTGTACCCTTTGTTTTCAGTAATCTCTTTGAACAAGATGTTCTCCATGTGACCATAGCAGAGACAGCAGAGCAGACTGGACACCACCGAACCCTGAGGAATTCCTCTGCACTGACGGTATGTTCTGCAAGACACAGCAGCAAAATCAGAACTGTCCTGGTCACACTGTAAATTAAAGAAAATGAGCTATGACACGCTGCTCACAAAAGTCATGTCATGTTGGCGGCTAAGGAAAAAAAAAGAGGATAATTCTTACTTTTTCCCAAACTGAACAACACTGCCAGTTAGCATTTGGATGAAAAACTGTGCTGCCTCTCTGCCGTGAAGATCTGAGCAGAAATGCTGGAGGAAAGGAAATTAACGTAATGATAAAAAGTAAAAGAAAAAGGCATCAAACATGCTTAACCAAAAGACACATCTCAGGACATCACCTGCTCTACCAGAATGCTGTGATGAACTTTGCCTCTCTTCTGCAGCGACATCACAAACCCTTTCATGTTGGTGGATCCAAAGTTGTTCTCCAGGAAATCTGCCTATTATTGACAAAAAAATGAGGATCTCTGCGAGTGGGTCGAATGATGAGTGCTCATATAGCACAGGCGTGAACATGTGCATGATGTTACCTGTCTCACAAAGCTCTTTTTCAGGCCTTCGTGGGAATCGGCCCAGATCTTGGCATAGTGGCGGATGGTGAAGAGTTCATCCTGGACGGGTGACAGAGCCTGGCCGACCACCTCAATGAGTTTGTCATGAGGAAGACTCTCATAAGCTCCACTCACATCCACCTTAAAAACAGAGAAGTGACAGAATGAACTAATGATGGAGGAAATTAAGGAATTTTGTAGTACATTTACTTCAACTCAAAACCCTTTTTATGGTTCACTGAACTGTAACAGGGAGAATAGTGGATGTTTCATTCCCAAAGTGTGCGTTATGCTTTGCTGCACTACACCATTACTCGTGCCAAGCATTTAGATGTTTTGGACAGTCAGATTCGCCAAATACTGACTTGACATGAGTGGACATTGCGTTCTCTGGTTTATACTGAGATGACAATTTTGTGTTTGCTGCCTGAGCAATTGACAGGCTTTGTTTTCTGTACATGAGCTTTTGGCTTCAACGCGTTAGTGCTTCCAGTATCGTGAAACGCTCAGACTCAGAGTCCAGCAAAATTTGAATGCACAAGCATCCTGCATTTATCATTTACAGGCGCAGAGGCCACTGCGTAGTTCCGCTTTAAATGTAATACAAAAACCAACCTTAACAAAGTAGAGGGGTTGTGGCTTCTCCTTCTGGGCCGGAGCCAGAGAGCACAACACCTTGTGGATATCCATCATCCCCCACACTGTGGAGCCCAGGAGAGATGGAGTGGAGGCCACACAGGCACGCAGCATATCCAGCAAGTCCCGGACACGGCCCCGGAAAAGCTACAGGGAAAAAGAAAACGTCCCAAACAACCCTGTACATGCTCAAAGCATGTAATGAGCCAAAACTCATTGACACGTCAGCCACAACCGTAAGGTCATTGTGAAGATGTACCCTCGTTTTGGCATCTGCTCCTATGACTCGTGTGATAGGCCTCATGCCATCGTTCTTGGGAATGAAGCGAAGACGAGAGATGACGGTGGTTTTGGGTAGGGAGGCCACCTGTGCCTGAGTCAATTCCTCCATCTGACCCTTGGATAAGTGTCCTCTAAATCACAGATATGGTTTGTAAGCTTGTGCCCCATGACTGTATAAACATGAGCCTCTGCAGTTGTGCATATGTGTGTGTATGTGTGGGTGTACCTGAAGGCCAGTTCCTGCAGTTTGGCCCAGACTTCCTGTCTGTAGAACCTGAGGGCGTTCTTCCGGCCCATGCTCTCCGTGACATAGAAGCAGGCTCGGATGAGGCTTACAACGTAGCCATCCAGAAGCCAAGCCAGGAACTGACCCAGGATCTGTGTCCGGTATGAGAGCTCACTGGGTGGGAACCTGCCTGCAGACGAGAACAGTTAGGTCAGCCTCAAACACATGTAGCCGTAGGAAAAAAAATATAAATATAAATTAAATATAAAATAAAATTACCGCGAGTGATATTACCTGTCTTGCTGATCTTCAACCAGTCACAGTCATTCACCTTCATCTTCCACAGCAGTTCAGCCAATGAGAGCCTCTCAAACTTGCCACTACGAAGGAAGCCCCTGACCCTTACAAAAAAATGAAGTCGGTTGTGGTCGGACCCCCACAGCTCAGGTGGGATCACAGTGGAGAGGCATTCCTTGGCAAACAGGTAGACCCGGTGTGGTCCACAGTTTTGAGGCAAGAGGGAGCTCAGTTCCCCCTGTCCCGCATCTCTCTCCTCCACCACTGGACACATCCTCTGCAGTATTCTGCTGTACGGACATCTCCTGTGCTGATGCAACAGCTGACTGAATACGGGGACCATGTTAAAAAAGCGCATGGGGAGTTTCTTTGGCTTCCTCTCTTGCCCATTTAGATAAGCCAGTCCCTCAAAGAAGACCATTCTCACCAAATCTTGCCCCTGTAGCCTTCTGGATCCAACAGCACTCTTCTTTTTCCTGTTGAGAAGGAAGCCACGCATTCCCCTTCCCCCATACAGCATTCCCAGCGTACGGATGAAACATTGTGAAGGAGGTAAAGGGGGAAAAACCCCTGATCTCCAACTTGGTCCTCCCTCCAAGGGAAGTATGGTTGTTTGTGTTTCAACGGGTTGTTTAGAACCAGCACTGCCGCCTTCCAAAGGCTTTATAGATACTGTTTGTTCCACAGACATGGGCTGCATTTCCTCCACTGTCTCAGAGCAAACCTCTTGGATGCCCTGCGTGGGTTGTTCGTGCCCTTTCCGGCTCCTCTTGCCCGAAGAGGTCGTAACGTTCTCCTCATCACTCTCATCAGTTTCTCTCTTTCTTTTCCCCTTTTTCACTCTTACGTGAACTCTGTTCCTCCTTGTGCTGACCGTCCGATTCTCAGCTCCATGTTTTCTTTTTACAAACTGACTACTGTTATGTGCCTTGGAATGAGGCAGGAGATAAAACCCAGTGGAGGCAGTAGCCATGGACACCCTGTCATACACTGGGGCGCCGCTCACCTGGAAAACGCACGATGGAGGGACTGCCACAAACACAGCGCAGCTCTCCAACAGGTACCGTGTGATGTCTGTGCCAAGGCGTATCGTGACTTTCTTCCACAAGTCGCTGCCGTGGATGTAAGCAGCGCTTTGAGTTAGATCTCCTTGGAATTTGAATTGGTCTGCATCCCGTTCTTCCTGAGCCAAGGACAGCAAATTGTAGCCGTGTGCCAGGACATTTCTTTTTTTTTTTCTTTTCAGAGTGTTAAGAACAAAGGCCAGCAGTTCAGGCAGAGTACAGATCTGTGGAAAAACACATAAAACACATCACGTCAACATTGTAGTACATTTGAGTCCTGGAATGTTCCTTTCCTTTTTGCATTTAGAAAGCCTCAAATTCAGTCTCTGAAAAACCAGAAGGTTCTGGGTTTGTACATCCATCCAAATATCATGACTTTATGCTTTGAGGTCAATTTGGCAAGTAATGCTAAGTTACATTATCTACAACAGAACTTATGGCCAATATATAGCTTGCACTCTCCTAATTCTTATTCATTGTTTTTCCCCCTTACAATAAAATGCTTTGCATGCTTTGCATTTTATTGTTCATTTAATAAACTATGAGTAATTTACACATTTCACTCACTCTTTTGCAACCTAAACGGAGGGATAACGGAGGCCCAATGTATTTCGAACACATTTCGACTGACAGCCT
The DNA here is from genome assembly GCA_016785225.1 of Psettodes erumei. Taxonomy (NCBI): domain Eukaryota; kingdom Metazoa; phylum Chordata; class Actinopteri; order Pleuronectiformes; family Psettodidae; genus Psettodes; species Psettodes erumei. Next base: position 245,260 of record JAFBJZ010000356.1, on the reverse strand, counting down.
CACAGCTAACATTAGCATTAGCAATGCTGTGACATTGCACTGAAGTACGAATAAACTTCTCAAGACTAGACATGCCGGAGAGGAAAAACTCACATGGTTGCAGCTCGGTACTTGCTGTAGCTCCCTGTCAAAGCAGACATAAACAGCCCGGACGAATGACTTGAATCGGCTTGTGTCTGTCTGTTCAACCAGCACTGCCCTCTGTCCCTCTCTGAATACGACGCTGTTCGCAAACTCCTCCAGTGTCTGTATGTGCCGATAGAGCGACCGGAGGATGTCAAGCACCGCAGACATATCAGTCGTCGACATCGTGACTGTACGAATCCGTTCCGGATATGTTCAACTGTGTACCTAAAGCGTGGCGAGCTTTATTTGCCGTTTCAAGTAACCGCGCCACCCTCTGCCAATGAGAAAGCAGTTCAAAATCACTGTCCAATCAGATAGTACCATACGGCATGAATCACAGTTGACCAATGGGGAACGAAAAAAGGCATGCTGACATTTTTGTTGTTTACACGTGGAAATGGAAAGTTACACATGCGAGGAAAAAATAGAGGTATATACGAAGTGTGGACATACATGGTGAGAAATTCACAATAAAAATGTGAAGGAAATACCATTAAACTGTCCCCGGATAGAGTTTTTCTTTAAAAGAGATAGAGATACATACAATTTAAAGTTGTTATGTTATCACAGGGAGCTCAAACACATATGTTCTTGTGACTGGAATGGTTTAAGTATTAAAATAATCTCTGTGTCTGTTAGCATGTGAAATTAGTATCCTCAATGTTTTTCCTTCCTCATACAAGTAACAAGCACAACCATGGGTAAACAACAAGATGCAACACGTGCGTTCAAGGTTCAAGGTTCTTTTATTGTCATATGCACAATAATTACAGGAGTAGTCATTGGCAATGAAATTCTTGGGTCTCCGGCTCCATCGGCATTGCGATATAAGGAACGAAGATTAAAGGAAAGGAAAGAGTAAGATGCAGTAAAATGAACACAGTAGTGCAATAAACGCAAGTAGTGCAAATAAGCAATAACAGACACATAAACATAAACATAAATAGTAGACAAACAACGTAAGCAGCAATTTGGATAACATGAGTGGCAAATTGAATAGAATGCAATAAATCAAACGCAATAAAGTAAGTAAGTAAGTAATAAAGTGACAAAATGACAGTTCAAGAGTTCAGCAGTCTTATGGTCTGGGGGATGAAACTGTCCCTGAGTCTGGTGGTGTGAGACTGGATGCTGCGGTACTGTCTGCCAGACAGCAGCAGCTGGAACAGTTTGTTGCTTGGGTGGTGGGGGTCTTTAATGATCCGGTTGGCCTTCTTCCTACATCGCTGGGTGTAGAGGTCTTCCATGGATGGCAGCTTTGTCCTGGTGATGTTCTGCGCAGTTTTCACCACCCTCTGTAAAGTCTTACGGTTGAGGGCGGAGCAATTGCCGTACCAGGCGGTGATGCAGCCAGTCAGGATACTCTCGATGGTGCATCTGTAAAAGCTGCAGAGTATCCTGTTGTCCATGTTGAGCCTCCACAGCCTGTGAAGGAAGAAGAGCCGCTGTCGTGCCGTTTTTGTGATGGTGTTGGTGTGTAGGGTCCAGGTCAGATTCTCGCTGATGTGGACCCCGAGGAACCTGAAGCTGCTGACTCTCTCCACCGTCGTCCCGTTGATGATGATGTGTCATGTGTGTGATGTGTTCTTCACCCTGCCGCTTCCTGTAGTCCACAATCAGCTCCTTAGTTTTGTCGACGTTGAGGTGGAGGTTGTTGTCCTGGCACCAAGATGTCAGGGCTCTGACCTCCTCTCTGTACACCGTCTCGTCGTCGTCGGCAATCAGGCCGATGACGGTCGTGTCATCTGCAAACTTCACGATGGTGTTGGAGCTGTGTGTGGCCACACAGTCGTGCGTGAACAGGGAGTACAGCAGGGGGCTCAGCACGCAACCCTGGGGGGTGCCGGTGTTGAGAGTCAGGGTGGAGGATGTGGTGGTGCCTATTGGCACCACCTGGGGTCTGCAAATCAGAAGGTTCAGGATCCAGTCACACAGGGCGGTGTTGAGCCCGAGGTCCCTGAGCTTCATGACGAGCTTGGAGGGCACAATGGTGTTAAATGCTGAGCTGTAGATGCGTTTAATATAACAGGCAAATTAATAAGGGTTTGTTGAGGGAGGAAAACAAATATCGTGTTTTAGTTGCTTTTAAAATGGATGTGATTGAATTACGGAATCTGTACCGTATCCGTTCATTTTAACTCTATAAAAGATGGCTTAGTTTTTGTTCATATGCAGCTATGACTGTGACATGTAGCAATAGTCTGATTTCTAACATCGTCATCAGACGGTCTCCTGCTGCCCTCCGCTGGTCAGCCCGAGCACAGCTGCTGCGCTCTGATTGGTAGAAAGATGCCCCTCTCGCTTGTATTGAGCGCGCGAAAGCGCCCACGTCTGTCCCAGTCCTCGGTTAGCCTTTAGCCTAGCGCCGTTCACCCGGTGCTTTGACGGGGTTTGTTGGTACGCCAGAGGAGGACGCGAGATAAGGCTCTTTGCCTCCGCGTATCAGTTAAATTCAAGTTACTGTGGTCTCACAGCTACACACCTGCAATGGCGGACAAAGAAGGTAAAATGAAGGTCTTTATTGTTGTCGGCAGCAAACAAAGCTATTATCGGACTTTTATTAAGTTAGCTATCCGGCTAGGTTAGGTAGCAGTTAGCTGCCGTGGCTTCTGGATTAGCCTAGACCAGACAACCTAATTGGGTAAAATTCCTTTGTGAGAGCGGAAACACTTGTAGTTTCGGTTTAAGTTGTTGTTTACGTGCCTATTGTTTTTCACTAGCGGACGTTATCTACTTTATACTGGTGGGATCTGAGGGTGCATCTCTCTTGTACAATAGCTATGCTCACCCAGTAGCAAGAGTATAAGCCTTAGAGCCAGGTTATATCAATCTAACGTTGATATATTACTCCCAACATACCGAAAACTACTGGAGAGTTGCTTCATTCATTCGTTTACTGCCAAGACAACTTTAAAAGGCCAGCTTCATAGCATTAACTGTCAGTAATTTCCTGACAATCGCTGGGATACACTGGCAGCCGCCCCAATATTAAACTGATAGCCTCGGTCAGTAAAAGGTATAGACGCACACCTAAAAGTATTTAACTTCATGAAAGTAACTTCATGAAAACTGAAATTGTTGTGGAATCAGTGTGGAAACAGTTCATCACTGTTTGTCACCACTCCCTGTTCTCTGCAGCTGGTGCTTTTGATGATGCAGTGGAGGAGAGAGTGATTAATGAGGAGTACAAGATCTGGAAGAAAAACACCCCTTTCCTCTACGACCTGGTTATGACCCATGCTTTAGAGTGGCCCAGCCTCACTGCTCAGTGGCTGCCTGATGTCTCCAGGTACACATTTTTACACACGGAGCCAGTAGTAACCCTGACATGGACAGTAATGTGTGCTTTCAATAGGTGTGATGATGTGTTGATGGTCTTTATGGTTGAAGTTTTTTTTTTCTTACAGGCCAGAGGGGAAGGATTACAGTGTGCACCGACTCGTACTGGGCACTCACACATCTGATGAGCAGAATCACCTGGTCATTGCCAGTGTCCAGCTGCCCAATGATGATACCCAGTTTGATACCTCACATTACGACAGTGAAAAAGGAGGTTGGAGATCTGTGAAATCAGAATACATACTTGGGCAGGCAGATTTTTCCTTTATATGTCTTGTGTCTAAGTGTGTGTTTTTAAAGAGACAGCTATAAATAATACAATAATAGTTATAATGGATTAGAAGCCATTTAAAGGGAAAAAAATATACAGTTGTGGTCATTGTACACACTGCGAATCAACTGGCAGACACTTTATGATATGTCTGGACTTCTTCGAATAGACTCAGCAACTTGACACAACCTGTTTCTTACAGCTGATGAGCAACTACTGTAAATAGTACTCTGGTGGTTCTGGTGAATTGTACCTTTCTGAAATTACTATCCCCAAATCAATTGCCTCCATGTTGCAGCTGTATATATACTTCTTTGTATTTCCCTGTAGAGTTTGGAGGCTTCGGCTCAGTGAGTGGCAAGATTGAGATAGAAATCAAGATCAACCATGAAGGGGAGGTTAACCGTGCCCGCTACATGCCACAGAATCCCTGCATCATTGCCACTAAGACCCCCACCTCAGATGTGCTTGTGTTTGACTACACCAAGCATCCCTCCAAGCCAGGTACAGAGATCACACACAGTGCAAGACACTGCCACAGGTGGCATGTTGTTGAACACATTTTAAAAGTAAAGCATGTGACTTGGTACCCTTGACTTTGTTTTTTAACATGGCCTTCGCAATGCTCATCTTTGTGTTCATGCTGTGAAATAAATACAGTGCGCGTTCATCTTGTCATCCACAGATGCTTCTGGAGAGTGTCATCCTGATCTGCGTCTCAGAGGTCACCAGAAAGAGGGCTACGGTCTCTCCTGGAATTCAAATCTGTCTGGCTGGCTACTTAGTGCGTCAGATGACCATGTAAGAGAAAATTAAGGTGTCATCGTTAAGAAGTATCATTGAGCATCCTCACATATGTTATTAGGTTCCCCATTTAACATGTTTAAAAGTTTTCAAACATGGGCTCTGAAGTATTGATGTGGTTTTTACATCTCATCTTTCCCTAATCTGCAGACGATCTGTCTGTGGGACGTAAGTGCTGGGCCAAAGGAGGGGAAGATAGTTGATGCAAAAACAATCTTCACCGGTCACACTGCTGTGGTGGAAGATGTCTCTTGGCATTTGCTTCACGAGTCCCTCTTTGGATCTGTCGCAGATGACCAGAAACTCATGATGTAAGGAAGCTTGGTAATAAGTCACAGCTGATGTGTAGGTCAGGCAGGTCGCCTGAAATGATCTGTGATCGTGCATAGCCTGTGATATCTTACTTTTTTTTAATAATGACTATTGCCCCGCTTCTTTTCATCTCAGTTGGGACACACGCTCAAACAACAACTCCAAACCCAGTCATGCAGTAGATGCCCACACTGCAGAGGTCAACTGTTTGTCATTTAACCCTTACAGCGAGTTCATCCTTGCCACTGGCTCTGCAGACAAGGTCAGGCAATATTCCACCCCATCTTAATTGTCATCCTTTAGTTTAATTTACATTACTGGGTTTAATTCTGCGACATCATATTAATTTGAGATCTCTTTGGCTAAATGAATAAAGAAATTGTAGTTGCTGTTTTGAAACTGCAGTGTTACAGCAAACAGGGATCTGTAATATCTCTCTCCTGCTCACAGACTGTGGCTCTCTGGGACTTAAGAAACCTGAAACTCAAACTGCATTCCTTTGAGTCACACAAGGATGAGATCTTCCAGGTAGGTTATTTACCATTCAGGACTTTTTTTGCAGTGAGCATAGCAGAATATCTTGAATTCAAATCTGTGCAGTCAGCTCAAAGATGCAGGAAGAGAGTCATTTATAAAGATGCACTAATACATTGTGAACACTTATTTTTTCCTCCTGCTTTGAAGAATCCCTAATGTTGTGTGACTGCTTGTTGCAGGTTCAGTGGTCACCTCACAATGAGACCATACTGGCATCCAGCGGAACAGATCGTCGCCTTAATGTCTGGGATCTCAGGTAATCAATTTAATATTCTCTCTTAATCTGCAGTGCGTGCGGCTGTGCCACGTTTCCAGCTTCATTGTGGCTGCCGGATCCCCTGCCCTGTTAGTCAGCATGGTCATGTGCACTGGCCTGCGCAGCGTTTCATCCATGTGTCAGGTGCCACTCTGCTCTCTTTACATGCCAGGTTCATTTTTTAACAGCAGTGCCAGAGTTTTTCCTCAACTAGTCAACCCTATTCAGTTGATACAGAGAGAATGTAAAGATGAAAGCGTGTGCTATGGAACATTCATCTTTGTATTGGGAATTATGGCTTCTGAAGAACAGACCTTGAAGATATTCCACTTCTAAAACCCTCCCGGTGGACATTTGAATTAGTTTAGTACCAGGTTTAACTCTTCTGCCTGTTTTTTGTAGTAAAATCGGAGAGGAGCAGTCCCCAGAAGACGCAGAGGATGGCCCTCCTGAACTACTGGTGAGTCTCATTGAAGCCTGCTGATGTTTGGGGGTTGAGTTTCTCCCTTATTGGCACCATCATCTGTGTCATGATAATGAGAGTATTGGCTTTGCTTCTGTCTACTAGTTTATCCACGGAGGCCACACAGCCAAGATCTCTGACTTCTCCTGGAATCCCAACGAGCCCTGGGTCATCTGCTCCGTCTCTGAAGACAACATCATGCAAGTCTGGCAAATGGTAAGACAGCTGAGTCCACATTTTACTGGAGCCCGTTTGCTATGGACAGGGAGAGAAAATGATACCTTCGGTGTACTGTCTTAAAGGGAACTATATGACCTCAAAATCATAAACTGCAAAGACATCTCAAGGTCACGGATAGTGGATGGCTGCTCTCAGGATTCCATGTCCCTAAAGAGAAACTAAAACATGCAGCTCAGAGGAGGAAACAATGAATTTGTAGGTGAAAGTCGCATGACGGGAGGCTCCTGACATTTCAGCTGACAGCTGAAAGGGAAAGAGAGGAAATCTCAGTCAAGATCGTTTTTTTTTTTTTTTTTTTTTTATTTGTCATTTCGGAGGGATTAAGGGATTAATAATTCATTTACACTGCTAAAAGAACTGTATTTTCTGTTACACTAAACTTTCATAAATGTCAGAAAAAACTAGATGTAAAGCGTGTGGTAGTGTTGTTGTAGGGAAAAACATTGGCACTTCAAAAGCGTATCCGTTTCTGCTCATCTTCGAATCTCGTTATGCACTGATTCATAAATACAGTATGTCTAATAACCAGGCAGACATTGTGCGTCTGAGTGACTGACACGCTCACTGTCCTTGTAGGCTGAGAACATCTACAATGATGAAGATCCCGAGGGTGCAACAGACCCTGAAGCAACAGCGTAACACCTCTGCCTGCTTTGTGTCTTCACCTAACACAAGCTGCCACCTCAGACGTGACCATGCAGCTTCTCCTTCCCGTCCTGCCTCTGCCTCACGGGTGAGACACTGCGATGCGTCACACATCACTGTAAATACAGCAAAGAGAAGAATCTCAAAGTCCTGGTCCTGGTTTGGAATATTCAAGGTGAAGAACTCCCTTTTTAGTCAGTAATTTATTACCTGAAGAGTCTCAGCCATGGTTTTTCCACACAGCATAAAAAGGTGTATTTTTGTAATCAAATTGGGGTCCCTTTATAAACTGATGTCAGGTTTATGCCAAAACACCTATACACAATGTGCTTTTCTACAATGTAAGTGGTGGTCATACCGGCACCATAACCTCCTGTTGAAGAGTGTAAACGGCTCCGTCCACACGTGTGGAAAGTGCTGTAGATAACGTCACGCTTTTATGTAAAATGCAGCCTGGGGTTTTCCATCACATTGTGATTCAGTTTGTTCCCCACCCAACTGTTCCCAGCACTGCTTTCCACACCAGCTGTTTGTCCACTGGGGTTCCCACGTCCCCTCGCTAACTAACTGACTAACCATTTAAATTAATTCAATAAATCACTAACAATTTTTTTTTTTTCAAATTTTGTCATTGTGAAATCATTTTTTGTATGTTTGAGATTTCTCAGTTGCAAAGTTAAATTGTGAGTGCATTCTTAATAAAAAATGTTTCCCATCAGTCTTTTGGTGCAGGTGATGCATTGTCCCACACTTGTCATGATAGCACCAGTGTCTCGCTAATCTTAGAGGTATTTTTAAACAGACCGGAATTATCCCCCAGTGAAAACAGGCGGTTACGCCTCGTCACGCTTTGCTCAGACCTTTTCGTGTGCCTGGTGCTTTCCTGTCTCCTGAGCGTCCTCTCACTCCATTACTCTGCGTCCCGCTGTTTGGTCCTGCAGCCGCATTGCCCTTAAAAGTACACGAACCCCTCTGCACTCTGCACATTAACTCGTCAGTCGCACTCGGGTTACGAGGAGCACAAAGCCTTTATTCATAACAAAACCCTTTTCTACAAGCAGCTGTCGAGCTCGTCTTTACAGACCTCTCTATAAAACTATGTCAGTCTTTGTTTTATATGTTTTAACAACAGCATGTCTCTTAATGTGTGTAAAGTGCATTAATTGAACTTTGGCGTTCTCTATGTTGCATATAAAAAACAGAAAAAACAATGGGTTTGTTATTAAATCACGGAACTATGTTCACGGGTATATTCTTGATTTTTAAAACAAAACAATCATGTTTTCCCCTCGTGGTCACACTTGTTATGGTCCTCAATGGCAGTCCTGTAAGAAGAATGTTGCAATCAGAGCTGTCCCTGTAGGTAGGGTTTTTTTTTTTGTTTGTTGGTTTTTTGCAGGATCCAGAATAGAAACAAATCTCACCTGTAAAGCAGAAGTTGTTTGGTAAGGCTGTCTCTCAGCTCCTCCATCTCTTTGGTTTTTTTCTTCTGAATCTTTAACTCCATCTTCAGTTCTCTGCTGCTCTCCTCCAGACAGTACACCGTCTCCTGCAATAGTGGTAAAACTTAAGTGCGTTATATATCAAATGATGGCATTTTTATGAACCAGGGACAGGTTGCAGGCTGCTTTTGCCTTAGATGTTGTCATCTTTCCTTCCAACTTCCCCATCTTGCTCACCTTGTACTGCCCCACATCCTCTCGCCGATGTATGTGGACCAGTTTGAGTTTCTCCTCCAAACAAGACCTCTGGAGCTTCAGCTTTTGGATCTCCTCCCGAAGGGGTCTCAGCTGGGCCCTCAGCTCCTGGGCCTGCTCTTTGGCTTTCACCAGCGCTCCAGCTGTTGCCTCTCTCCTCTTCAGCAGCGCCAGCAGAATGGGTTCATACCTGTCCAGAGGCAACTGAACATTTATTCCCACCCCAAACTGAAAAAATGAGCAAAAAATTACCTGTAGTCAATTGCTGGGAGGGAAATTTAAAACTCATTACAGGGTTTGTGCTCACAACTCTTGTCGTAGTAGGACTAAATCTCTGGAGTGGATTTGTCGTTTATGGCTGAAACTGCAACATGTGGATTGCTGTAAAACATTAGTAGAATCAGTGTGCTCGATGTGTTGAAAGAGAAAACCAGCGGGAGACGGTGGCAGCACCTGTCCTCTAGGGCTCTCAGCCCGCCCTGCAAGTACTGCTGGATGTCCCCACAGGAGTGCCTCCTGCACTCGGTCAGCTCCTCCTGCGTGCTGCAGGTCTGACTGGAGCTCTGGGCTTGCAGCACCGCCTGGAGTCGTGAGAGGTGCTGCTGATGGGCTGACCTGAGCTGGCAGTCCTCCTCCGTCAGCTGGTGCAGCAGGGACCGCAGTTTCTCCTGCAGCACGGGCAGAAAGAGGTTTTTATGTGCGGAGGGAGTTCTCGGAAAAGCAATGCACAGATAACGAGTCTTCTGGAAGATTTTCCTCACCTCTTCTCTCTTGAGCAGCTCCACCTCCCGGCGCTGGCTGTTCAGGGAGGCCTGGCTGTGGGTACAGTCCCTGGCCATGGCGAAGAGCCGCCTTTTTGACTTTCTGAGCTCCTCTTGCAGCCCCTGTCTCTCCAGGTTGACCCTCCACATCCCCCTCTCCTCTTCTGCTCTCTCCTCCCTGAGGCTCTGGATCTCCCTCTTCCTCTCCTCCCTTCTCCCCTCTTCCTCCCTCTTTAGTATGTTCATCAGCTCTGCTGCTTTGCTGTCAATTTGCCCCTCTGTCATTTCTTCCTCCTCAGCGCTCCCCCCTGCCTCCTCTCTGTCTCTGTTCCCTCTCAATTTAAGCACCTCTTCCAGCAGCTCCTTCCTCCTCTTCTCTAACTGCTGTACTTCCTCTATGCACGCCTCCATCTGAGACCCCAACTCCCCTAATTCGTTTACACCAGAACTCAGATCAGTGGTTTCCATCTTGAGCTCTGTTCTCTCTTCATCTGGCATTTCAGTGTCATTTACTTCTGCCCCCCTCCTGTCTCCTTTGGTTTCTGCGCCTTCATTAAACACACATCTTGTCTTTGTTCCTTCGCAGCACATCAGATGGTTTTCTTCATCAGAAAATTGCTCTGGTGGCTCTGAAAACCCGAACTGTGGCTCAAGAACCCCCTGGTTTGTTTTGCTTGACCTTTCCAGTCTTTCCACCAGATGCCACCCATGTTGTCACAGCCAGGCAAAAGACTTTGCTGGCTTCTGTTTGTTGCCAAAACTGCCGTCAAGCCATCTCCGCTGTCCTTGGAAACTTTATCTCCCTCCTCATGTCGATCAGCCCCAGGTTCTAATTGCATTGGCTGGGCCTCCGACTTCATTGGCCTCTCTTCCTGAATGGGCACCGGTGTTGTACCCCTGTAAAACTGAGGGCTCTTCCTGATGTGTACATATTCGTGGCTCGCATCTTTACCCGAGTCTTGTGGCTCGTAGTCCATCCCAGCGTCCTCTATGCAGTTCTCCAGCATGGCCAACATCCCCAGCAGCTCGCCCTCATACTCCACCATCGTCTCGCTCAGTCTGTTGCCCGCTGATGTGATGGGCATTTCTGTCTGCGGAGAAACCTCTGCGGTCACTCCACACCTATTGATGATGGTGCCCATGCCTTGCAGCTGCTGCCCTGGTGCTGGCCGGTCTTCTGTCCCAGCCCCATCCATGTGCGTGTCAATGTAGGTTGTGGAAAGATACGCCTGGGGAGATGTACTCGTTTCCCTGTAGCTCTCAATCGTGACCTCCTCTTTCCTCTGACCATGAATTGATTCGCTCAGGCTCATTTCAGAGTAGCTTTCTGAGAATCGAGAGCCAAAAGGTATACCAGTGAGCTCCTCGCAACTCTTCAGCAAGTCATCCATCTCCTGCAGGTACGGCTTAATTAGAGCTGCTGGACTCTGCTGTGTGCCCGCGAAGTTGAGTCCCGATTGTGCCGTGTTGCACTCCCTTTGTTCCATGAGGATTCTGTCCGCTACCCCGTCGTCTTCTTTGATGAAGAGCGACTCAAACCCAGTCGATGAAATGTTGTCGTCCATGTCCTCCATCGGTTCAGCCTACTTCTCGTCTCCTCTGCTCAGAAGCGTCTCATCCCTTGACCAAAGCAAATGAATACGTTAGACAGCCCAGCCGACGCATATCAAGCATGATAGCTGGAGCAGCTGGCAGTTCTGCTGCGTGTCGCAAATACTAGGTCTGGTCTGTTGGGTTCATGTGTTGGCCAGACTTCTGTGTAAGATATGCTGATGTCAGTAGCACATTTGAGCATGTAGACAGGGGGCAAGGACACAGTTTAGCAGAAGGTATGCTACCAACAGCTGTCCCCTCAGGCTAGATGCCCTGGGCACCGGCTTACTGCTTGGCAATGCTCAGACACACGCCTCAGTTAAGCCCCCCCTCATGCAATCACAGGAACAGTGCGACACCACAAACGTAAACTCGTAACTTACAAACAGTTTATACCTGAAACTTATATCTGAAGCTCCAGCAAGTGGCATTACACAGATTACATTAGAGAGCAGATTATCATAACATGTCACTGTGCCGATGGATGGGCATTTGCACTCTCCCCTGGTGAATAATGTAGCTGTAATTTCACCCTTTGAGGTGTTTGCCAGGACTGGCCAGAGACTCCCGGAGAGTAGATGAATCAAATTGACCCAATAGTGTCATTACGCGGGGATTTGAAATCTAGAAAGGGCATGGAAGACAAGTGTGACATTCATTTGATAGCTGCTATTTCCTGGCCAGAACTCCCTCCAACAAAAATCCCAGATGCAGCTCCAACTTTTGTAATAAACTGCAAATAATCAACTTAAATCGATAGAACCCACTCCCTTATTTCTCTTCCTGTCATTGGCTTGTTTCTTTCCTGAAAAAAGCTTTGCCGTTGCCGAGGGTTGAACTTTGTTGTCTACGGCTGATCAAAACCCTTGGGAGGGACATGACAGTGACCAGCTGTCTCGCTGCAGGACAAGTGTGGGCAAAAGGCACATTCCTTCAGACCTCCACCACCCAAATACAGCACTGGCTTATATTCACTGACCATTCTAAACAAACATCTTCAACTAAGTAGTCACGAGGAGGTGTTTTTTATGCTATATTTGAGCAGTTGCTACACGGGTAGTTGTTTGAAAGCGAGGAGCTAAATTAATGGTTTGTGTCAGGAATCTTTCCCAGGGGGGGTTCTCATTCAAAATTGATCAGGATCATGAGCACAAACTGCCCCATGTTACAATCAGCTGCGATTGAACTTACTTCTTAGCATGTACCCCTGTCTCCTCCGTCCTGGTGCCGTGTCCCTGGGACCAATTTGTGAGGAAGGTCTTGTTGTTGAAACGACAAAGCAAAGTGAGCAGCAAAAGAATGAGCTGGAGCGTTGTGTGCGGATGAACTGAGAGAAGGAGGGGGGTAAGGACGGTTGACCCAGCCTCCTCTCCCTCTCTCTCTCTCTCTCTCTCTCTCTCTCTCTCTCTCTCTCTCTCTCTCTCTGTCAGTGTGGTGCTATGTGTAACCATGACTACCTCAAATCTGTTTAGGCTTATTAATAAACACTGGGTAGGGAGAGAGGGGAGCTATGGCAGGCCGTTTCAACCCAAGAGACATAAAGGATTTGCCAAAATGGACCTCTTAAGAATTAGGCCAAACACTTGGCAGCCAAATGTAATTTATAACTAGTTTGTCCAACATTACATTTGTTAGAGACGGGAAAGGATAAATGTTTCAAGTGTCAGAACTCAAGCTGTTGCTTTGATATAGTGTATGGTGTAACCTACTTTGTTCAGATACATCATACACCTGCAGTTGAAAGTGAAATGAAATAGCTTATGCCCCAAATGTCTCGTTAGTTTCAAGAAAAGCTCCATAAGACCATCACATTCTGCACGAGTGGAACCTATGGCACCCAGACCACATCTCTCACCGCACAGTTTTCACATCTGTAATGCCAAACGGGCCGTTGATGTCGCAGCTGGGAGCGTCCGTTACGGCCGTGGAGAGTTGGATGTGCTTTGGGGGTTTACGGCGTGTTTGTGCTTACGATGAAAGAGACCATGGCTCCAGGATTCCGCTCATGCCTCCTCATTATCGAGGAGTCTTTAAATAGCCCGCTGCACTTTTCTGCCTGCTTCCCATGGGAGGATTGGATTTCTCTTCAACTTCTGACCCCAACAATGGACCAGCAGACAGGTGGTCCTCCTCTGTGGTCCGAGGTGAGGGCAGAGAGGTGGAGTGAGAGCTGTTAGAAGATCTATATATCAAGCTGCAAAAACGTCATGTTTTTTTGAATAATAGTCTTTGGGATGAGGAAAACAATTTTTTCTTCTTTTCAATCAAATTTTCATTTTATGTTGTTTTTTTTTTTTTTTTAAATATCCTTTTAGGTATGAATGCTTGCATTCCTTCTGTGGTTATAATTGGTTTTTTCGGCTCTTTTAAAAAAAAAAAAAAAATCATGTCATGTGCGTCTCCTACACACTGCTACAGTATTTCTTCATACATAAGAATAAATCTAACAGCCACCACTAGATGGAGCCACAGTTTCATTTTAACTCCACTGAGTTCCTGGGTTTGGAGGACCAGTTTCGTCCAGAAAAAGTTTCAGCCTCTCCACCCAGTCCTTCTGGCTTTTCTCTCTATGAATGCAGCAAGTTAATGCGAATGTCATCAAGATGGGCATGAGCTGTAAATAAGCATTTTATTATACCACAGATTTGAACTTATTTTCAGTCAAGATGACAAGACTGTGATCGACATAATAACTAACTAATAAATAATTTTGCGCGCTTTTCTCTGTGTTTCTGTCTTATTTTGTCACTGTTGTGATCAAAGGCTATTTATTACTTTCTAAAAGGGCAGTGACACAGTGATGGGCTACTGTCAAGCCTCTCCATGCTATAAACTGAACAAAACTGTGATTAATTTACTACAAATCCCAGTTTCGAGTCTTCACATGAACCCTTTTGCTTTTGCAGCTGACGACCTGTAACAGAAAAAGGTTGTCGTCCCCTTCGAGATATTGATTCACTGTTTCCATGAAAAGATGACGTTCCTTATGTTCGAGAAAAGATGTAATATTCATCGAAATCGCCCCTGTTGACCGCAGTGACTCCGTGTTTTGGCAAGTGGAAGTTCTGGGAGGGAGACCGTCATTTACACGACGCGTTATCGCCGTTTATCGCTGATTCCCCCGCTATCATTTCCTTTGCATGGGCGGGGAGATCGTCGGTCTGCGTGCGTGGGTGTGCAGCAGGACAAGAGGGGAAACCAAATATTTAGGGGAGCGTTGTCGTTCTGGACTGAATGTCCCGCTAAGATAGACCATATGCTGGACGTTCATTTTGGACCGGTCTGTCATTGTCTGCTCCAATCCGCAGTGTCGTCCACGCTCACCAGAACATCCTGTCAGTGTGCCCCCTTTTCTATACCTTAAACACTCTCACGATCAACAGTGACTCATAACACTGACTCATAAGTGTTTTTTATCATTATTTTTCCGGAGCCAGTTTCCTTTGGTACGTTGAGGAGAAATGAAACATACCCTTATCTCTGTTGTGCATACTGTTCATATTTCGAACCATTTTTGCAGCTGACAGCACAGTGCCTAACCAATGTGGATGAGCGTGCATTATTCGCCAGGGATTCGTTAGCTTTTGTGTATTTTCTGACACCTGCGTTGACAGGGGGGACAAGTGCCTCTGCAGAATATACAACATCTGCATGTACTCCATGGACTGCTGTGCAAACATTTTGGCCGGGAATAGTTGAGGGAAAGGAAGTGTTTCGAAAGTGCTGCTCAGCTCGGGTTTGTAGTTTTTGTTGTGACTTTCTGTGCGGGAAAAACATACTGCGCATCCTCCGTGTCAAATATGACCCACCAACCATGTGCACAGCATCCAGCATGCATTGTTTCTTATACATAAATTCAATTCGCACACGCTAACCCATACTAATGGAAACTAATATTTAGGGGAGCGCGCACACAAAACGTATGCACGCTTCTGCACAGGTACACGTTCAAAAATACAGATCACAGTGCGCACACCGCTGTTTTGATGTCACTCTATTTGCTATGTATGTTCAGGAAGTCAGGGGAGCCCAGATGCCACTTTTAATCACAGTCTTACTTACGTAATCTCACATTCACGCCTCCCAGTGCAACCGCTCTCCTCCGTCCGAGGTCAGAGATAAAATGGTCTTGCACAAGGACACCTTGATAACTATGTCAATGTAACTATTGAGATAGAGCAGAATGTTTCTCATGCTGTGTCCCCAGGACACATTTTCTCAGCTGCACAGGGGGTTTAAAACTGGGAGCCGTCTGACAACGCACCCACTTTCCCAAACTTGAACTTCTGTTTTTCACTTTGTTGTTCCCCGCCGCCTGTGGCGTCATGCATCGTGCAGTATTGTCTCACTGTGGCTAAGTGTGCTTTAATGACAGTGCCCTTATCTGGTGTTTATTTAAGGAGAGTGCGTCTGCTACGTATTTGTCAGCCGCCATCTTCTTACTGTCATCAGCCACCCAGTGTTTGGACCAGTTGGCTTTTCGCAGTCTTAAGGGATCACTTCATATAATGAAGTATGGGGCCCTGTGTCCTCCTCCGGTGGGTTTTTCCACTGTTCTGGATTAAGTATGTTTCCTCCATTTAAAGATGACAGACATGCTTACCCTTCGAGAGACTCAGGGAACAAGCTGTAGCGGCCAAATGGATGGATTGAAAATAGTCCTCATTTCGAAGCCAAGGCTTTTTAAAGTGTCAGTCTCGCCACCAGTGACTGTGGGTGTCACCAAATCGACCAGGACTGAAACCTCCCACATTTGCACTTGAATGTTACATCAACCTTCCCAGTCAGTCTTTCATTGTTCGTTGTTCCTTTGCAGGCAGTTCCCATGAAGGGGCACGGCAGATGATAACAGCTGATATGGAAAGATGAGACGAACTTGCACGTTCAGTCAGTGAGGCTCCCGCTCAAGGGCCTGCGCCCAAGGGTGTCAGCATCAGCAGTCAAGCTGTGAGGAGATACTGAATGCTCAGTTGTAAATCTTAAACCCAAGACTTGGCGAGTGGAATCTTAGATATAGAATTATGTGGCAGCCTCGGTACACGTGGATCTCACAGACGGATCGAGTTGGTATAAATGGCAGCATTCCTCTGGCTCACTCTTACTGGTGCCACTTTTAGCACAAAAGCTCCAATACAAAAGTTTAGTTCACCTGACGCTTGTTCCTAAATCCAAACATGTGAAGCTCAGATGTAAAAGTAATGTCGTTACCGCTCTGAGTCATTGGCTGGTGTGTGTGCGCACGCAGTATGTGTCCACGTGCATCCTTTAAAGGAGCTGCAATTTTCTGTTTTAAGATGGCTAATGATGTGGCAGAAACGTTAGTTTCAGGTGCTACAGTAAATATTGTGATGGCCACTTACGTTAAAGTCAGTTTTATGACTTTTCAAAAGATAACAAATCGGAGGGCTCTGACTCCGACTGCACCCATGTGCTCATGGCCCCGGTTGTTTCCAGAGACGGTTTGACCTGAGAGAATCACCACTCTGCTTTCAGCTCTCCTAATTAGATGTTGTGCCAGTGCCAATCCTGTTATTTCAGAAAAAGATTCAACAGAGGTCACCTCAGGTCTCCAGGCTGTGACGTCAGTGCCTCATTTAAACGCCCCCCCAGAGAGAGTGAAAACAGGCACAGAGTTCCTCTGCAAATGGAGAGAGGGAGAGACAAAGGATGGATGGATGGATGGATGGATGGATGGATGGAAAGCTTTGGCCTGTTTTTGTCCAGTCTCACAACCCGGCAGCGACCACACCCTCTCAGGAATTCCTGCTGTAAAAATATTTCATGTTTTTAAAGGAACAGTTAAGCCTTATCATAACATGATTGATGTTCTTTTTTTATCTGAAGCACCCCAGTGTTGCAGAATTGGATGCACATAGATATACACATAGTATAAGCAACTGAATGCAACAATATACTGTATGTATAAACTTGATTTTTACAGGAACAAATTTTGGTTTTGCCGGCTAATGTTATGTGCAGTTAGTAGTAGTTCTAGATAAATACTAAATACTATACTTATTTTCAATGGGAACAAATATCTTACACAAGAAAAGAAAGGGATTTTTGTGATGAATGTTTTATAAAGTTGGGGAATGCACTTTGGCTTTGATTAGTTAAGGTGCTGACAGCCAAGGGTCAAGCGGACAGAAAAGCTAAAGCAGTGACAAAACGATTGCACGTTCAGAGACATGCAAAAAGACAAGTGTTTTTCTCAATCAGAACAATGTGGAATCTAAACCGACATATTTCCACTCGTGTTTTCACGAGAGTGAGCTGTGCGAGTCTGTTTGTGTATCTTCGTGTGTGTACAAATTGCAAGCCAGATGGCTCTGTGCACAGCCAGTGTGTTTTGGCTCCGGCCACTCCTGGATTCTGAGAAATCCTGGAGTGTCCACTGTAAATTCGGTTTCGCCCACCCTCGGCATCGGACGCACGCGGCTGTGTGTGTTTGCCCTGACTGCCTTTTATTATTTCACCTTTCGGTAAGAACACGAGGAGCAGCGGAGCCGGTCACGGGCCGTTTGTCGCGTTTTACTCTTCTCTGTATTTAATTTATGTTTGTTTACGTATGTGCTGGAGGGGTCAAGTCAGCTTGAGGCAAGAGCCAGCGGCCGGGCCCGCTTCAGCGTGTCCAAGGCAAAGGCAAACACTGATTGGCCAATAAACCTTGATGAACGGCTCACGGGTCATGAAGCTGATCTGTGGCAGGGTCACACACACAGAGATCCCACCCACCTCCTCCTCTTCTTGAAATAGTATCATACAAACAGAGATGCTTATTTAGGGACAACATTATGCTTCAGTTTCTCCAGCTTCTCCATTACATTGCAGCTTTTAAGTTCAAAGTGCGACCGGTGATACAAATGTGCGTTTAGCAGCTGTGGTATCACTGTCAAGGGTCGAGAGGAGGTCATTAGTGACAACACGGTTTACGTTATTTGTGGAATAATGGGTCTTTTGTGTGCCTGACACGGCAGTGTGTTTCCAGGAACATTAAGGACACCTCTGTGCTTCTGAGTGACAGCGTTTAGAGTCGGACAACTGCAGCGTTTCAAGGACTCCGCTTTAGTTTGGGGTCGAACCAACAGCCCGTAAGAAAACGACCCTCCTTCAGCCGTATTGTCTCTGCTGTCTGGCTCTGAGACAAAATTGTTCCCTGGAGGCTCCGTAAAACAGGCAACGGCCAGAGTCTTATGGCTTATGGCTTCATTTTCTGCTGGTTCAACCCATATTTTCTCTTCCCTCCCCTCCCCACCTAACTTAACGCGCTCACCAGAGACGTGACTCGACAACATTTTTTCCCTATGAAGGCGATGAAACGGACCCCCCCACTAGCTCAGCCTTTTTGTGCTTCCCTTTTGGGGCAGCACAGGAGAATGCGGCGGGGGCCGTGAGCGGCTGCGTCCAGGAGGAAGGGCAACAACATGTCTCAACAGGGAGCACCTGGAGTGCAGTAGGGGTCAGAGAATTGTTTGAACCACCTCCTCCTCCTCCTTTTTCTTTCTTTGCACTTTCGTCACGCTTGAACTACTTTGGTTTCTACTTTGTGTTCATTCCTCTTCCCGTACCCCCTTTTCAACCCGGAGCCCACTGCCAACAGACACTCTTACATCTTTTCTAGTCGTGGGTGGGTGAGACAAAGCTGTCTCTGTCGCACAGGAGGATTCCCCTCGGCATGTGTCACAGCTGAGCTCAACCTGGAACCTCTCCCTCTTCCACATAAAACCATTATTACGTGCCACGCTTTTTTCTCTGCCCTCGTTTCTCCTCTCTCTCACCTCACTTCCCACCCTTCCCAAACCCCTCAGATGGTCAGTGTTATAAATAGGGGACCGTGGAATGTAATTTGGTTCTTTTTCACTGCTCTCGATCACCTGCTGGCGCTTGGAAAAACATTTCTCGAGAGCAGAAGTGCTTGAGCATGTTAGAGAGGTGATGGAGCAAAACAAGCAATTAGCGCGAGGCAGAACCGTTTTGGCGTTTTCTGATGTGGTTTCGCGTTGGAGGCTTTTGGACTGAGAGAAGTAGCCGGTGCAGAAAGAATGTGTCTGTCCCGGGACAAAGGCAGGTCGGGAATGATAATGCTGGACTGAGAGAGCTGGGCTTATCCCAACCGGCAGTATGGATTTCCTGCCTGCAGCCTCCTCTCGCTCACATCTCACTCACTCACTCTCACACACCCACACACACACACACACACACACACACACACACACAGCCACTGACAGAAAGTTTGTGCTGCTGCCGTTGCCTTTTTATTGCTGTCTGTTTATGGTACTGTGTAGCTGGACAGTCTCAAGGCCTTGGATGTCCTTTAGCATGGCGTTCACTTCTAAGCGCTGCACTAGACTGAACTTGTTCTTACACTCCACACTGGCGCAGAAATGATACTATTACATTAAAGATCTCTTTAAGAGTGTTCAGTAGTTACATAATGATACCCAGACAGCTGTTTTGTGTGGAAGTTACGTGATTAAGTTCTTCGTTACTTTTGCATTCGGGCCATAAATTAATGTAACTACTTACATGTTGATGACACGATAAAAATTTGTCACACCATTTATACTTCAGGTTGCTATCTCTTAATTGCAGGTTGCATCAGACCGTGTGGGAAATGATGAGTATCTCTTATGCTAGCGCGAGCAGCATGACGCTAAGGGTGGCAATGCCCGCTAGTCAGTCCATCACTTGCAATGACTGTTGGATGCATTATCATAAAACCTGTACAGACGTTCATGTTCCTCAGAGGAGGACTCTTAATGACTTTAGCGATCCCCTGACCTCTCATGTTCAGATGTTCTCTATGTTGTGTCTCCTGCCAATTAGCAAATGTTAGCATGCTAAAAAGCTAAAGTCAGTTAGATAAACCCAAACAAGTCAGTTAGATAAACACTGCGTCTGTGAAACATCAGCATGTTAATATTTCTGTTGTGGACATGTTTTTGTCCGTAACGCCAGCCCCTACTTGTGAGACCCTATAGGCTTCCCATGTCCCTCCTTGCTCACTGTGCTTGTTATGTTTTGGACTTGTCTTCAGACTGTTTGAACTCATTTCGGACAGTGGTCGTGTTTTATATTCGTCTCATTTCCTGCAATATTTATTATTTATGCATAACAAGATCCTGCATATCTCTATAATCAGGCATCTATAAATAAACATACTCCCAGATCGTCTGTGTTGCTCCACTAATGATATAGAATTAAGTTTGTTGCAGCCGCATAGGGAATGTATTCCAGAACTTGCTCAGAAGTCCCAATGCCTCACACTGTATATTATTCTAAAACTCTCTTACGCTGCCTGCGTGACCATCTTCCTTTAAAACAAAAGTATTAACATTTCCACAACAGATTCTGTGGAATCTTAGAACTGCAGGAAGGCTCAGAAAATTGGTGTGCATGTTAACATAGCCAGTAGATGTAACTACAACAGTTGAGCTGGAAGAGAAGAGACAAAAAAGAGAGAAACAGAGGAAAACAGACTAGGGGAGGTTTGGTGATACATTCCCCAGTGGACTCACAGTGTTCTGGCAGCTAAAGACTTTGTAGCTCTTGCTACACACACACACACAGACACGCAGGAACACTCAACAGCTCCCGCACAGACATACTGAGGGTGGCTGTTTTCTATTGCATCGCCATGGAAACATTAAACATTTCAATGTGTTCCGTACGAGTGAGCTAAACCGTGACTCATTCCAACCCCTCCCAACCCAGCCAGTGCACGCATACAGTATGGATTCCCCCACCTCACACATGCAGACATGGCATGAATCATCGCACATTCATAGCTGTGCAATGGGTCTGATTTTTTTTTATTTTTCCTTTTTTCTTCTTTTTTGGGGAGGGGAGCTGTGATTTAACTGGTAAATCTTAGGTTGAGAAACATGATCTGGCATGGGATCATACGAAAATTTAATCCACATGTATTAACTCACACCTGAAGATGATCGTCATTACGTGTCCTCCTTGAGATACAGCAGGAGGCTGCTGGCTAGTGCTCACTGTATGTGATGTATTTGCGAGATGAAGGCCATTAAGGTTGCAGCATGAAAACCATATGTTTTGGGGTTTTTTTCTCTAAACTCCTCCCATGCCAGAAATATCCCAGGAATCCCAACAGACAGGTAATTTGTCAGCTCATCTCAGGGGCTAAATGGAAAAGACTGTAGCATACGGCACACAAGTTAGATAATACATCTTAAAATGAAGGGACATTTGATTCTATGGTTGAAAATTACTCATCAAGAATCAATAGTGGCTGCAGAACAGAGGTGCATTGCAGCTGGGGTAGTTATTGATTCCAGTCTCTGGACCAGCTGGAAATTTGACATTCTCCCTTTAATTATTGTCATGTGTTGTTGAGCCAGGTGCTTTGTGTTTTTTTTTTATTAGTTTCTACTGTAGTTGTTACATGTAAAACCAGGAGCTTGAGCTAGAAAAGTCAGTGACAACACACTGTTACCATACTGATGTTTTGCATGGTGTTGTCTTACTGTTTTGGTTGTGTTTCTGCTGGGTCTGTGGTTGAGTTAACAGATTTACTCCCATTGTTGTGTTTGTGTTTGAGGCTACAAAAGGCCTGGGGTGGGATTTTGCCAGTTTGGTTACTGAAGATGGTTAATTGCTTAATAACACCGTACACGCTCTGTCTGCATTCTTCGGTTGGATGTGCAGTGATAACAAAATGCAGCATAAATTGAATGACGGCTGTTGTTGCTAATTAACAAATTGTGTTCGCCTGGAGTCGCAGGTGTGTCTCGGTCTGCTCCCTCAAGGCTTGGACTCCTCCTCCACCTCCTGCTTCCCCTTCCCCTCCCCAGTGGGTGCCGTCCACCTTCAAACCAGATGAGCTTGTCCCACAGCGCACGCGCACGTGTCCCCTCGCCCGATCACGCGCGTACGAGCACTTTTGCATTGTCCCCTCCACAGTGCAATTTAAAACTCACTTTACGTTTCAGTGGCAGGGCTTCTGGGTTGGTTGGTGAGTACAGCCAAGCAAGACTTTAAGGTAACCGGTAACAACTACGTGTCTGTCTAATTGTGCGTGTGCGTCATTCTTAACAAGGGGTATCGTGTTTCCACCTGGCCGCACAATGACAGGAGAGAGCCACTCCCTTTTATCTGCAGGGAGAGCTCAACCTCTTCACCTTCGCCAGACCACCTTCTGACACTAGAGTTGATGGCACTTTCCCAGGGAACTGGGAACTTTGTCATCAGATTCCACCTGTCCCCTTTGTGGAAACCACACAAGGACAACGCGGGGCTTGTTGTCTTGTATTGTCTTATAATGTGGGCACACTGATCCAAGGTGTGTATTCTACTTCCCCAGCTGCCATGACGACTCGTGACCCAGGGGTTCCCCTCCTGAGGGAGGCCGAGATGGCTGCACCTGATCCCCACAAAGGAGGCTAGGATGCAAGCATGGAAAGGAAGCTCATGACAAGGAAGTACTCGTGACCGGTGCAGGTCGGGCGAAGAACTCGACACTGAAGCTAAGATATTAAACCCCAGCTGTTTGGAACGTGAGGAGAGGCAGCCAGCGTTGGAATGGAGTGCCTGACTCCTAACAGTGCGGCGAGAGGTGGGACGAGAGAGGCTGGCTCTCACACAGAGGGAGGGACTGGCTGTTCAGAGAGCATGGCGCTTCATTCACTCAGCTAAACACACACACACACACACACACACACACACACACGCTCGCTCCGCCAGGCTGTTCTCAGGCTGAGAGAGGAGCGGGGAGTGGAGGACAGCGCAGCGCGTCCACTGAGTAAGTTGGGTGCACGTTAGACCGTTTCACCGCGCATTTTTTTTCACTCTGTTAATGTGACAACATGTAGAGAAATTCCCCGTGTTCATCTGCGTTCATTGTACTGTATGTATCTGTTTATTACTAAAAAAAAGTAGATTTTAAAAAATATTTACTGGTATTTATTGAATCAAGCTTCATTCTGACCCATACACGGTTTTCTGCTGATGTGAACCACATGTCACACATGCATGCACACACACACACACACACACACACACACACACAGACGCTGCAGAGGTCCAGCTCTCCTCCCTGGGGCTTCTCCTCTGCAAACACAAAAATGAGAGAATAGGAAGAGAGAGAGTGGGGGCGGACAAGTGAAGGGAATACTTTGCTGGGACAATGAGGGAATGTTCTTGTTCTTGATGGATTAACGGTCCGACTCTTCGGTTGTTTTTATGCTCTCATTTTCTCTTATCATATCTGTTCTTTTATAATCGTGCGCAAGTTTGATTTATTTTATATTTCATCGCCCTGTTCTAGCTGCTCTGCTCTCTCTCTTGTCTTGTTCTTGCTTTCACGCGTCACTCTGTCCCCCCCTCTGGCTTTCATTTTCAGTCTTTTTTTTCTTTCCTCTTTCCATCTCATGCTGTCTCTCTCATTCTGCTGATCTCATTGTTGTCCCAGGTGGTGACAGACAGGAAAAACAGAGACGCTGAGCGAGGCCAAAGAGAGACAGAGGGGTTCATCAAACCCTGCACAGGAGGGGCGATTTCAGATCCAGTCACCTGTTCCCGAAAGAACGCACGCTGATTTAAGCGGCGGTATCGGACCTTAGTCCCCAGGACCAACCTCCAGGATGTCCCGGAGGAGGTCGACAGGTGACTTGGTGCCCAGGGACATCACTGAGATCTTAGCCCGGGAGGCGAGGGCTCAGCGTGGGCAGAGGAAACCAGGAAGCTCCCTAGGACAGGCCTTCAGCTGGTTAAAGGGGAGCCGGAGGAAGAAGAGCATTGGCAACGGCTTGAACCGACCTGGCACTGATGCGACGGATGCCAAACTGGGACTTCCGAGCCATGATCCTCCAAAAGGTGAGTGGCTCATGACGTTACACTCTACTAGACCACAGAAGAAACATTCTTCAGCCATCAAGGGTGCATTAAAAGTGTGTGAAATAAGAAATGAAATTAAGCAAGGACATCACCTTTCTGTCAGCAAAGCGTGAATCATCAACAGCAAATCAGCCTGATATCAGTGAGAGTTTCTGACTCTGATACGCGGAGCGTGCAAGTTCTCTCAGGATGGATATTGCCTGTGGAGGTTCGGGTTAGCTGAGGATCAGTGTTGTGAAGCCTCGGTTTGCTTGTTTGGCAACTTGGCCGTCTAATTCTGTCTTGTTTTGTCTGTCATGACCACAGACTGCACGGTCACGATGTTTCAGAGAAGTGTGTTGACTTTGGGATTAAGATGGAAAGTTAAGAGAGGCCCGGTTATCGCCAGGACATCAGTCCGTATGTTTATGACCTGGAAACGGTGAGGCGCACGTACGCGCACACACGCGTGTAGCCATATGATGCAGGGCCCTAATCCCCTCTTTCTGTTTACTGATGCGTTTGCTTGGTCGGCAGCACAGAGATTACCCACAGTCCCTGTTTCCTGTTTTTGTTCCACCTCTAAAGCCGTCCCTTTCTCCTCTGTCGTTTCGTGTGTGTGTGTGTGTGTGTGTGTTACTGTAGTTACTCTGCAGCAACCTCTTGGAAATTCAGATTCACAGACTTTTTTTGGCCAGTTGTCTCTGTGGTTCTTGTGCTTGTTCCCCTTATTATGCTGTACCCTGTGGTTTTGTAAGGTCTGTGGATAGCGACGAGCACTGGATGGGTAGCAGACAGTGACCCCTTTTGAAACCAAAGATTAACTAGTAGCAGGGCTAATAATTCCCCAGGATGATGGTCAAAGGCTGATGGTAAGAATGTGTGGGAACCATGTTTTTTTGACATTTTGTCCTAGTGATTTTTTTCACCCCCCCCCTTTTTTAAGACTTAAGAGGACCAAACATGTCCAACATCATAACAAGCTCACGGAACGTCCAGCTTGGCCCCTGGAGTCGCAGCTTCAAAAGGACGAGCGCGAGGACGACTGTGCTCACTGGCTGTATGCCCTTATTCTTTTAAAGCGTCTTCGAGGACATTCTACATCTGCTAAGTGCAGCACGCTCGTTTGTCTGTGGGCTGGCTGTGATCAACAGAAGGTGGGTCACTGTCGGTCAAAAAAGAAAAACAGAAAGGGAGAGGTGGAGGCCGGGGTGCCCTCTGCTGTTTTGCCTAAATTCTCACATCACCCCCAAAATGCGGCAGGGAATCGCTGACTGGATCTTGTTAGAGCCAACTTGCTGTCACCACACGCACACGCACGCACACACACACACACACACACACAGGAGCCTGAGGGGTTGTTTTCACATTGTCTCACAGAGCGATTTGTTCACTAATTGACCTATGTGAACAGCAGCTGCTTTCTGTCTCACCTGTGTGTGTGTGTGTGTGTGTGTTTGAACAAACTGTTAGGCTTGGATTGTTTAGATTTCTTTGGAGTTTTGTCTCCTGCAGAGAAAGTGACGGAAACCCGTTTTCCCACCAGCAAATAATTGTGGCATTGCACCTTTATTTCTTTGCCTGACTGCTGCAGTTCAGTCTTCCTGAACCCGCTGGGTGACTTACCAACCTGTCGAGACAAAGCAGTAGTGTGTACGCGCACGCACACACACGCACGCGCGCTTCTCCAGACACCTACGTGTGCACTGTTTAGCTGTAGTCAGTTGGACTCCACTGGTTTTGTTTTGATTCATTATCTGATTTCAGACCCACACGGGTTTCAGATCTGTCCCACACACTGTAAACACAGGTACACATGGACTGAAGGTCCTGGTCAAGACATTTTTCGCCGTTTTACCAAACGAAAGGAAAGCTGTGTTGTCACGTTAGTAAGAGGAGCCTCCTGTACGGCTGCACCTTTCCGTTTCTTTCGTAAAGGTGAACTTGCCCTCAGTGCACATTTCTTGCTCCCTCCCCTAATGAGTTCCTCCCTTGTTTCTGCGACTGTACTGTCTTTGACGGGGTCTTTGTTTGCATTGGCTGTGTCATCCCTGCGTGACTGGCTCGGATCTGCTCCTCCGCGATCCAGCCGTCAGTGGTCCAGCTCTGACTGCCAGCTATATTTTACACAGATTCCTCCCCCTATGAAAAAAAACACTCTTTGATGTGCTGGATTCCTGGGAGCTGTGTAGTCGAGCAGTTTGTGCGCGCGTGTCGAGGTCCGTGCGCGCGCGGCAGCCTGGATGCCAGATCAGGCCTGGAGTTATGCGATGAAGAGGAGAGATTGCAGCGAATCACAAAGCCCCATTCAGGCCCGAGAGGACTCTTGGGCAACGGCCTCTGAATACTTTTTTAATTAGAGCGACTTGGGAGCTCTTTCTTTCCATCTTTCTCCGTCTCAGGTTTTTTCAGGGTCTTTGCCTTTTCATTAGCACGTATTGCTGTTTTTTATCTGCTTCTCGCGCCGCTCGACATCCTCCGCTCAGCGCGGGCGTGTGCGGGTCGTCACTGCTTATTACCGTGCAATCGGCGTGTGTTTAAAGTCATGCGCGGACGGCGGCGGTGCAGCGCGTGAGGGCGTGCGACCGAGTTCCCCCGCCAACCCCGTATCAGAGGGTGTCTCTGTTTGTGTGTGTCACCGTCATATTGCCGGGCTTAGGGCGGCGCCAACCCAGCGCCGGCACTCATTACATCACTGCCACACCCACACACACACACACACACACACACACAAGGGCATATAGAGTCCGTGCAACTACCTTTGTCCAGTGCACAACCAGCCCATCTTTGGCTGGGCTGTTTGTGCGCTGAGGTCATTCTGCGCAATCCCTGGGATTCCACGCTGTGTGTGTGTCCGTGCGTGTGTTGTCATTGTTTTCCGCTCATGTGAAGCCGTGTGTGTCCGGGGGAGAATACGTTGTACTGTGTCACAAACGCAGGCCTTGAAAGTCTTTGTTGTGTATCCCAGTGTTCGCTCGATCTTCTCTGTGTGTGTGTGTGTCGGGGGGGGCTGCCACATCACAAAACACAGTTAGGGTGTGTAGATTCACAAACAGTAATGCAGATTACAGACCTAGCAAAGTAATTGAAGAGTGAACATCTCATTACACCGAGAACACTGTACACCGCCTCAGATCTATTACAGGCCTCAACTCAGGGCTTTACTTTAACTTTAATATGGGAGGCAGCGAGATGGGGAGGGGTGTGAAAGTTTAATGCGGCCGCACAATGTCCCCCTGCAAACATCATTCACCACTCACACACGAACCCACGCGCTTTGATGAGCAAGGTCATTTTACCTGGGTAAGCAGACACCGGCCCCAAACCCTCATCCATCGAAAAGGACCCGCAGCCGCGCCGGTGAGGTAAACGTCTCCCGGGCGACGGCATTGTGAGGAGCAGGTTGCCGCGGCAGTGGTGCCGCCCGGGCAACAATGGGGCCCGACAACGGTGTCGGACTGAAACATCAATCGTCTCCCAGGTGGCGTCTGGTGCGGGGACTGGCAGCGTGCAGCAGAGTGGGACGTGGAGCTACAGAAGAAAGCATACCGGGGTCACTTTTGAGGTCACAGCCCACCACTGTTCACGTTTCTGCGGCTATCATTGCACCGTCCTTATTCGAGTGCTTTCCATTACTTTTCCATAGTTCTTCGAGCATTGTGCACTCATGCATTCATATGCACATCATGCATATCGCGGACCCACTTGCACAGACTCGGGGGGGGTTAATTGCAATCAAAATCCCAATCCCCTTTTCCCAAGGTATTGTTTATGGAATAAGAGCTAATGGGTTGTTTTATAGGATGTGGAGTGCGTTTGATGTGGCGGGAGAGGCAGCTGGAAGACATCAGCGTAGGACAGAGGGAGGGGGGAGTCTGTATACACAGGGATATACAACTGATTTTCCCCAAAGACCGTGTGTGTGTGTGTGTGTGTGTGTGTGTGTGTGTGTGTGTGTGTGTGTGGCTCCTCTTACGTAACGTGCTGTAATAGATACACCTGTTGAACGCTGTTTACCTGATCCAGCTGTGTGCTCTTGCCCTTTTTTTCTTTTTTGCTCTGTGAAGAGAAGAACGATGACAAAGTGACTCAGGAATTCAGTCGGTCTCGAGCTGAGTACCACTCAGAGTTAACTTGAGCTCGGTAAGGCGTCTTGGAGCGCTGCTCGCTTCTGATTAAAGCCGGCGCTTGGCGTCGTGATCGATCATCTGGGTGACCTCTCCCGAACCCAGACATCTATATTTAGCCGGCTGCGGTGTTCGGCAGACAACTGGCTCGCTTGGAGCCAAGTTCTACTCATGCCAGCCCGCTCCACAAAGCCACCGCCCGCAGGGAAGAACAAAAAAGGGGGAAGTATGATACAACCAGTGATTATTTGGGCTATTTATTAGTCTGTTTCTAGATATGCTGAGCAATCCTGAATTGGCAAAAAGTAGAAAAGCACCCGTCCCAGGTTCTTAGAGTCAAAGACGACACCTCAGACGTCTCGTTTTGTGTGGCCAGCAGTCCGAGTTCCTCGCTCAGATATCCTGCACCAACGGCGAGAACTTGCCTTGGCTTGTTTTCCTCTCGTTCTCTTACACTGCGGCCGACACAACTGGTAACATTTGGAACGCACCGGAACACAATAAAAGTGCAGTTGGACCGTTCGTTGCTCTCCTTGCCTGCAGATGGCGCTCTTACACCTGTGGCTGCTACGGGTCAGACTGAGCTGCGGTTCCGCGGTTGGATGTTTCTTACTGGACGTGTGTTTTGAGTTCTTTGCCTCAGAGCCCTCGAGGTTGTTTTTTTGTTTGTTTGTTTTTCATTGTGATAGCAGATCTTGCCACAAGATGCTTGGCTGATGCTGGTAGATTTTATTGAATGTAAAGATTTGTAGGGAGGCTTAAAAGACCCCAGCGATGTCATGTAGGTCAATCTGTAATGTCACTTTTTGAAGAGGATGTCCTACTTCAGGCCGCTAGTCTGCCATACACACACACACGTCAGTAAAAGTACACTCAAACTTTGAAACTTTTAGAAAGGTAGATTCCTTAATCCTGTCTTTCGGCCCTGGTAATGGTCACCCTGACAACCACTTTCCTGACGACTGTTCCCCAACAGTGGCATTCCTCTGCCACTAATGTAATTTAATGTACACATGTGCGCATGCGTGCGCACACACACACACACACACACAGGCCCTGACTGACAGACTTTCATGCGAGTTCCCTGCAGCCTCCGCGTCCTGAAAACACTCTCGACGGCGACACAGGCTTTGATCACACTCATATTGAAATGTATCTGGGGCACGTTGCTTTGCAGCTCATCGGCAGAGGCAGGGTAACACACGTGAATACACACACACACACACACACACACACACACTAAAGTGAGCTCTCACAGCTCTACGCCAGATGAGATGGCGAGCACTCGAGCAGCACAGATGCACTGGGTGTGGTTCTGCTGGGGCCGCATTAGCAGGCGGCGTTTTATCG
This sequence comes from Psettodes erumei, assembly GCA_016785225.1. Lineage (NCBI taxonomy): Eukaryota > Metazoa > Chordata > Actinopteri > Pleuronectiformes > Psettodidae > Psettodes > Psettodes erumei. The sequence continues at coordinate 215,899 of JAFBJZ010000356.1, read as the reverse complement.
CAGGTCGTTTTATACTTTGCAGCGAGGAGCTCGGGTGATGTCACTGTCTTCGCGGCTTCCCCCGCCTCTCACCCGCACATTTATGTGTGAGAGACCATACGTCATACGTGCACGCCGTCGCCGTAAACTTGCAGTGTTCATTCATATTCGGAAAGTCCCAGTAACTCCTCTTGCTCTTGGGACACGGAATCCATTCCTCCTCTCCAAAACAAGAAAAAAAAACAAGGGATTATAAATTCTTTGCCCAGCAGCCTAGCAGCTCTCCCCTTCTTCACTGCCGCCTCCACCGCCCCCGCCCCCTTAGAGTCAGTAAATCTGCTTTTTATTGGAGGCTTTTTATCTTCCACCAGTTCTCCATACGGATCAGAAGGGTGGGTGCCGCGGACACCGAGCGGCGGCAAAGGTTGCCGAGTCCTCCGTGTGGGACGTATGTCGCCATGTCGTCCTGGTATTCAGGGACAGTTCAACAGTCCTACATATACTGCACGTCTCCTCATTTTTTGTGATGTGAGGGCGACAGGATGAGGCGGAGGGATGCTGAGTTACTTTAAAGAAGCGGAGGTCTTCATGTGCGCTCCCTGGTGTTGGCTGAACATTGCTTCAGGCGACGGTGTTACTGACACATACGTCGCCTCTCTGGTTGCGTAGCCCGCCCATCCGGCTAAGCATCTTTATTTCCTCGAATGTTCTCCCCTCCGAGCGAGATTTGATCCCTGGTCTTCGTCTGTGCTCTTGCATTCACGTGTGTATGTGTGTTTGTGTGTGTGTGTGTGTGTGTGCACACGGGTCAGTTTCATTGCCCAGCATCCCGTATCTGTTTTGTAGTCTCCACTCTCGCCCGTATCCCGGTGTTTGCTCTGAATTGTGCGGCACTCTCTCCCCGTCAGCAGCTGTCAGCGCGCATCTGTGGAGTCTGTGTCGCCTCCATCACCACGTTGTGTTGACAGGACCTGTCGGCAGTGCTCGTAATGGCGCGAGGTATAACCCAACTGAAGTGTGCCATTAACCGGTAGAGGGAACGGTGCGTGTGAATCAATTCATGAGTTATCTGGTGATGAAAGTGCGTGTGTGGTTTTTACCCCCCGCCCACCCCTCCCTTCAAGACTGCAAATGCTCGGCTGTGCGAGCGCTCTGCGATCTCAGAGGCAGAGAGAGTGGGAGGGGCACTTACACACACACACACACACAAACACACAGACACACACACACACACTTGGCAGAGAGCTTGTCAGTGCTGGATGCTGCTGCCGCTTCAGCAGCTGGATGTACATGAGTAGAAGTGTGTCAGCTCGCAGAACAGGACAGATTGGACAGTTTTGGGTTTTGTTTTTTCGTGTTGCGGTGCTGTGTGTGCGTGTGCGATTGCATTAACAGCCGGAGCGTGCTTGTTTGTACAGGAACGGTGTCAGTGGGTCTGTAGCACGCCTACACTTTACCAAGGTGTGTGGCGGGACTGAAGCAGCGGGAATGATTTGACCGCAGGGATTCGGGGATTCACAGGACTGACTCTGACTCAGGGTGTGTGTTCATGCTGGAGAGCGAGGGACTGTGGGAAGGTCTTAAGAGAAGGAATCCAGATGTACTGTCACAGGACAGTAGACCCCCTTTAGGGGGCTTTGGGACTGCCCCAGAATGGGGAACAGCATTCAGAAGAGGAAGAAGAAGGTCGAGGCAGAGAAAAACTTCTCTGCGCCGCCGTCACCGAAACCGGCCCGGGAAAAACCGAAAGGCTCCTGGCTCTTTGGACGTCCAGACAGCCTGAAAGCAGGTAAAAGTCGGGGAGGAGGGTTTCATTCCGGTTTGTAAAATGTTTGAATGCAAGGAGACGGGACGAGACCGAAGCTGAGCCGCCTCGTTGGCTGTGCCTTTGTGCGTGGGGGGTCATGTGGATTAGTTTCCGACAGTAAGCTTTTTAGATGCAGAGCAACAATATTCCCATGCTGACTTTACCTGAGTCAGCTTCATGGCTTCACGATTATTGCACAACTGTGCAGAAGTGGGTTGTGTGTGGGCAGCACAGGGGTTTTTCTTGTTTTTGGTGATTTGCTTCTCATGCTGACAGACGTGTTGGGTAACAGGGGATTTTAAGCGTAGGCAGGCCGACTCTTGTCCCCAAAGCCTCCGTCCGCCTCACGCGTGTGCGTCGAGCGGTTATCGTTTAAAGCTGTTGACCACTATAAGTGCGGTGGAGAACAGAGCTGAGCCTGTCCCACGCTGGTGAGCGTCTCTGTTGACAGAAGCAGAAAAAGCACCTGACGAGCAGGTTTCACATCGGCTCCCTGTGACACAGACAGATCGCCAGATAACGTTGTGAAATTCCTCTTCCACAAGGCTGCTGCTGCTATTTTCACATGCCCAGCACCTGTATACTTCTCTCCTGTCACTGGGGCTTACTGACAACATACTGTACACCCTGTATTTCATGAACCGACAATGCATGGATGTAACCTTCTCCTACCTAGTTTCTATTTCATTTTTATCATTGATTTGGCTGAAATACACTCTCAGAAGAAAAGGCAGAACTGACACTGAAACAGAAATCTTATGTCCCAAAAAAGTCTTTTTGACAAACAGATGCTGGTGGAGCATCCGCCACGAACGCGTCATGGATATGAGGCCATTAGTGGGAGTCACAGGGCATTAGAATATTACCACATTCATTTTATCGGCTCGGGTCGTTAGACGGCATGAAATATGATCAGCATTAGCTGGAACCACAGAGCAATAACAATCAGATGCAAATTTTCAGATGACAGAAGTGCAACAGTTTCACACTGAAAGCCTGTATTCCTGCAGAAATGTTGCAAAACTTGTTTCCGTGGAAACAGCTGGCCCTGCTGAGCCCTGTGTGTTGATGGTGCGGCGGTATTGTATATCAGCGAAAAATAAACCGGGAAGTTAGGGAAGCTCTCACAACATCAGGGTGGTGTTTGTGTGGGTCAGCGTGTGTACAAGGAAAAAAAAGACAGACTCCGCGTAATGACCGTGTGCGCACACAAACACATCTTGATCGGATTTTCGCGGAGGGTGGTCGAGGGCCCGCCCTCCAGTCCCCCGCTTCCCCTGCGTTCGCCCGCCTCACTCATGGGGAGTTTATTCAGAAACCCCGGGTGTGAATGCATTCCTACATTCCAGCCCGTCTCCTTACGCATGGGCGCCCATCACACAAACACACAACGAGGCTCCAAGTGAGGCTCAGTTCCCCAGAGTCAGAGAGGCGGGCTGAGCGCGTTGTGTCACACATCCCTGTATATACAGCACATGTTCAGGTGGCCGCCACGTCGATGCAGCGCTCCTTTAAGTTGACTTCATGTTGGCTTCATTTATATACCGGTAAACCACAGCTAATGGGTTAAAGCCACGGTGCACGGTCTGTGAGCTGGTTGTAGCAGGCTAATGAAACATGCAGGGGCAGACCTCAGTGAATAGATCCTCACTATAGGCTCCTGAAATTTGTGTCATTTGCGTTGCGGATGCCATCATGTCACAGGCTGGGAAACGGCTGGATGTCACACATGAACTGCATCGCTTCATAGTCACCCATAGGAGAGGGCTGGTCCTCTTCATCTCCTGCTTCCCACCAGCTTCTGCTTACCCGCCGAACACCTCATTTCACGGGAGGTTGTCAATGCCAGATAAACCTTCTGACTGCGGACTGCAAAGGTGACGCAAGAGGCTTTGAAGTTTCTCAGCTTGAACTTCGTTTCAGCTGGCACAGTAACTCCTGAAGCTGTAGCTGCAGTTTTCGCAAGATTAGCTCACTGTGCACTCACTTTACTGCATCCACAGGTGGTCAGTGACGGAGAGGGAGCCAGGCGCAGGCAAACGCACACACACACACACACACACACACACTCTGCTCGCGATGACTTCCTCTCGTTCTAGGGACCTTTTGATGTTTTATCAAACCCTGCGATGCAGCTGATGGTCCACTCTGCAGCTGGCTCTCATCACCGGACCGTCTAACCCGGGGCGTCCCTGCATCAAAAAATAAGATGTCAGAATCATCCGTCTGATAAACCAATATCACTGCAGAACCTGAAATGCCGGGACTGAAATCGCACCATTCCTCCGGCTTTTCCCTTCATCTCACTCCTCTGCACCCCCCCCGCCTCCTCTCCTGTATCTCGTTGACCTTGGAGTGCCGGCTAGTTCTTTATCTTCCAGCATACCAGCAGTGAGATATTCGCATTAGCACACAGGGATATTTACACGTACTGCTGGCCTCCGACTGTGAAAAATGGCGACGCTTGTGTGGTAGCGAAGGAGAGAGAGGTGATGAAAAATGAGAAGCGATGGCAGTATTAGGGAGGGCGAATGGGAAGAAGGCCACTTTGGTTAACAATGTGATAGGGGGAGAAGAAAAAGGGATGAACACGCCGCATGTAATTCAAGAACAAGGCAGCCAGCAGATCTGCTTGTCATATTCATTCTGACTGTCTTGCGCAGGGTGTGATATTCCATATTCCATTATCCTGCTGGGTTTGGCTCAGCTAAGCCTTTTGATTCCTGTAAGCGGGGCTAAGGCGCTCTCTTCTTGGTCCTCCTTTGAAGATCCCATTTACTGTGTGCCACTGTCAAAGTCGCGGACTCCCCGCAGAGAGCTTAGGCAACCCACAGCTGGATAAAGGGGGAGAGGGCTTTTCGTCTCTGCCGCCTCTCCCTCCGACGCCTCGCCCCATCTCGTCTTCCATCCCTGATCTCTCGTGTTCTGTGACTGTTCCTCTCTCCTCGCCCTTATATTTTTCATGCGGGCGAACGATACCTGCACACGCGAACATCTTGGCAGTAGACATATATGAGCTCTGTTCTCTTACTTTTGGCTCCCTTTTCTGCTCTTTGAGACTGCATTTCCTACCACAAGAGACAAAACAATAGGAACAACGAGGGAGTGTTTCTTTAACTGTCCTCTGCGTTTGCACTTTCCTCCGCTTCCCTTTTTTTTCCCTGCACCTCCGACTTTCTAATTTCTGCTCTGTCTGTGCTGTAAACTCAGCGTGAAGCCTGGGCCTGTCTTTAAGTCGCCGAGAAACCCTGTCACTCATCACCCTTCTCCATATTCCCATGACGTTAAGTTTGTCAAGACCCCACGGGCAGTACAGCCTGTCTCGGCCCCGCCGGTTTCAGTTGTTCACCTGTAAAGTTGTGTTCTGGCCCGTTGCAATGACTGTCGCCAGAGCCGTTGCCGTGGAGATGAAGGGGAGCTCATCACCTCCTTCCTCTGTCCTGTCCTCTCATGCCCTTCAGCTGAGGGAACTTTGTTGTTGTTGTTTTTTTCCTTCAAAATGAAAGGATGTTTTTGGCAGCATGCAATTGTGGTTAGTCTGCATATTCCTGTCCTAAATGTAGAATGGGAAGTTTTGAGTCATCAGACGGCCAGAAAACTTTTCAAGTCAGGACCGCTCGTGCTAAATGATCCACAACCCGTAAGCGAGTCTCATATATGCAAAAAAAAAAAAAGAAAAAGAAACAATGTGGAGAATGTGTTACAAGTTTATGAATTTTTATGACTTGACCCAAGTTTAATTTAAGCTGCCACCGGGAAGGAAACCCTGTTTTTCTGCCTCCAGTTAGGAGCAGCGTCGAGCTCATTACATGTTTTTAATATGATCACTACCTGAGAGCTGTAACCCATTAAAATCCTTATTGGTGTAAACCCTTTGCTTTATTCAAGCTGTACTCGTCAACAGTTTGAGATAAACAGTGGATCAAATGACTGTGTAATGTAAACCCCACAAAGAAGTTTTACCAAATCTTCTTCTCATCTTCTTTATTTGGCCAAAGCCTTTTGGCATCGTTCAGCTCATTGTTTTGATTAACAACCCGCAAAATCCACTTCATTTCCAGCAGCAGCCGGCAGCCGTTGTTCCATAAAAAAAACAAAAAAACAAGGTTCTGATAAACCTACTGTACCTGCTCAGCACCAAACAGCAGACTCGCAACAGCAATTAATGGTTTGACACTCTGGTGGAGACCAAAACAGAGCTAAAAGGAGACTCAACATTGAACTTGTGTTCATCAGGTTATTTTTTGAAGGCAACAACGTCTGATGTGTAACATGCTTTGTGTTGTCATCAGCAATGTCGCGCTCCAAGTGCTTCAAGTTTAAGAAGTGGGAACTCTTTCAGTATAATGTGCGGACGAGGATACGGGGAAATGAGGTCACTTTCAGGAGCCTTGATCTGAAGTTGCCATGTTGCTGTTCACATCCCCAGCAGCTTCGGTTTGTCGCCGCGTTCTCTGTCGCCGGACTGAAAGGGCTCAGTGTTTGGATTGCTCTGTAACGGGGCTACAAGTCCAGTGGCTTCCTGCATCACCAGCTAAATTTGATTAAAGCATTAGATCATCCGATTAAACAACACACACACACACACACACACACACACACACATACGCAGACCTCTGAGTGACCTTGCTATTCAAAGGTGATTATTTCAACTTCTGGACGCGGCTTGAATTTGATGTTTATCAGCTGGGAATGAGAACAAACCCATCTTTATCACTCACATTCGTTTTTTTCTGACATCACTGTGTCCACGCTGAGATGTGAAACTTGTGACAGTCGCAGCCAAGCGTGTGTTGCCGTGCCAATGGAGAAGAAAGCAATGACAAATCCAAGGTGAAACTTCCGTGAAGTCACTGTAGGTGATCCCTCATTCTAATTGGCTTTTTCTTCTGGCACCGAAAAAAAATAAATCTGGTTCGGTAAACTGCACTAATCACTTTCTGATGTATTTAGAAAGTCGGGGCCGAAACCAGTGTTTTTGGATAAAGTTTGCCATAAAATCAGGAATGCTTACAAATATTTAACCAGTACTACAACAGCATGCAAAGCTGTTTAGTTATTCCTTCCGAAGCTGACTTTCATCAAAAAGAAAAAGCCTGAGAATCAGCATTTTGGTCCATCATGGGATGCTCAGATCCTCGTCTGAATCCTATTATTTGATGCAGAAATTGTGTATCCGTAGCGTTTGTAGCAGAGTGAGGCATGTTTCTGTGTAGCTTTTCTTGATTGTCACACACAGTATGTGGATTCATTTCCCTGGAATAGTGGATATGAGCTGTGGTAAGAGAGGGACTGTGGACTCAAAAAAGTGCCGCTAAGATTGTGAGAAATAAGTTCAAACGGCCGTTGTGGACCTGTGAAAAGCATTTTAAATGTGCAGACAAGATTTATAACTGTAGAAAAAAAGAAACCCTGGGACTATTAACCATTCATTAGTTCAGAAATGCAGTCCCACGCCTTCAGAAAGCCTGCAACTTAGCGACTGTGTGTTTATCTTCAGTGTCGCACACTGTGTGGGAACTTCCAGCGCCAGTGTTCTACCACAGTTCTCTGCTTTGCATTGGCACGCACGTGTTCGCAAACACACTTCTCTTTCCCCCAGAGTTTTTGTGCGACCCCACTGTTGATATCAGCGAGGAATATTCGAAGCGTGAGGTACGAGCACTGTATTTCTGAGCATCCTTTTGCAAGCTCAAAACCTCATTGGCCCTCAGACCGCAGGTAGTAGGAGCTACAAATCATCTCAGCTCGTTTCTTCAGATTAAATCTTTTTGCTCGAGGTCCGTGGCATATAAGTCTCATAATGTACGCATCCCGTCAAACAGAATGATACTGTACGTTGGGGATCATTTACCTCAGCAACTTGAATTACGCCATCTTACTGGTTGTCAGGAGACGTCGGACTTGTGTGGGCAAAGAGGTGACACCGGGGAGCTGAGTGTCTGTGCCGAGCAGAGTCGGGCCGCAGGTTTACTCGCGACGCGCTGTTGTCTTTTCAAGCAACTTTACGAGTTTTTTCAAACCGATTCGGTCCAAATGTTTTTTTTCCGACTTGTTTACTAAAGGAAAGCTTAGTTCACTGGCCGTGCATAATGGGATTTCACCGAGGAGGAGCATGTTCCCGTGGCACCAGCGGAGGCGCACAATCGGCAGAAAGAGCTGTTGTTTTCTGCGGGCGGGAGGCCCCGCGCACGACCTCGCGGACACGCCCGAAGCAACGCTCACCCCACTTGAACACGTCGCAGCGCTTATGTTGCTGATGAGCACACTTTCACTGCCTGTGTGTGTGTGTGTGCGGTGCGCGTGTGGAAAACAGGCTGCTCGTCTGTTCAAGCCTAATGGGTCTGGCGTGATGTGGATGACACACAGTCGAATGATCAGAAAGCTGTCAGTCTCCTCGCTCGTACCTCACAGCCTCGACCGATTTTTTTTTTTTTAACTGAACTCTGCCTCCCTTTTCATCAGCACGCTTGAAGAAAACGATGATGAAAAGCATCCACATTTCCATGGTGACAGAGCGAGCACTTTCATCCCCATTTTCTTTTTCGTTAAACAGCCTCTGCATCCAGTCCCCCGCGTCCCTCCCAGCAGTTAGTGGCTGCATCACGTGCCATTAATCCATTATAGTCGACAGAGTCCATGAACAGAAAAGAACAAGGGGACGATTGTCTCTCAGGAAAGTCCATGTGTGGAAAATCTTTACCGTCTCCAACTTCCAGAAGAAGGAGGGGGGGCCTAAAATGATGTGAATGACATTTTGGTTCCAAAGAAAGTCAAATACATACATTCTGATTCGCTGACATCCCAGACAAGGACTGTGACATTTGGATGCTGTGGCATTGCAGCACATTGGAAAAGGCCAGCGAGGTTGGGAGTTTTTACGGCTGCTAAATGTGAAAAAATAAAATAAAATTCCCCTGCGCAACAGACGTCGACTTCATCGCGGCGGCGGTTTGATGGTGGTAACTCGGGCCTCGCGGATCGACGTCCGTGATAGAGGAGAGATAAACATCTCGCAAGAGATGTGCAAGTCAGTTCTTTGAATGATGGGCCAGAGTGACGTAAATGAGCTCTTGGAAAGCAAATTTGTAATGAGGTACAATTTTGGCTTTTAGTTTATTATGATGGTTAGCTTAGCTTAGCATGAAGACTGCAGGCAGGGAAAGACACAATTCCCCGTAAAACCACAACTTGCCATTTTTGCCGGCTGAGCGTGTCCCCCATTTTCCAGCCTGAACGCTCAGGCTAGCGTCATGCAGTATTCTCCCCTAAATCTTGACGAGAAAGCAAATAATTTTTCCCAAAATGACAAATAGTTTCTTTACCTGATATCAGTCCATTCTGGGACTTTTTATAAAACTTACATATAACACTGTATATGGCAAGAAATATTTCAAATTAGCATTTATTTTTATTTCTTTTTGTTAGTGTGCCCCGAGACTTTACTGTCAGAGGATATTAGGTCAGAGAAAGGAATCAGACTGGAGGGCATCGGGCCTGCCCTGTCCTGCCCTGCTCGGAGATGAGTCTGTGCGGAAGCTGAAGGTCTATCATTAACTCATCAGTCAGACTAAATGAGACCAATCACCATTAGCGAGACATGGCCGAGAATAACCTCTGGCACCTGTGCTGCTTCTTGCCACTTTATGGCACTTTTGCCCAAACGTGTGACGGACTTTCTGTCTGCCTGTGGTACAAAAAACACGTCGACATAACTGCAAATGGACTCTGCAAATGGAAATACATCCTAAATAAGTTAAGACAGATTTTTTTTTCCTTTTAGCATGCTTTACACTTGCACTCTGTCCGCTCTCTGGGTAGATTTGTCTAGAGGCCTTTGCATCCCATCCCCTCCATCCCCGTATCATTTTTCAGGGTCACCCAGGGGACTCCTGTGCTCACTCCCACACACTAATTGGCAACAAATAGATTTATTATGTTGTTGCGAGGCCGGGGATGGATGTGTGGAGCAGTTGGCCCAGCCGGGTCTCTCCGCTGTGAGGCGTCCCTGTCAGCGTTTGCAAAGCTTTCAGTTTGCCTTTAAGCCTTTAAGTTAGAAAGAGAGCAGCAAAACAAAAAACAAAATAAAAAAAAATAAGACTCATCCAGCAGGAAAAAATACCCACAATCCCCTTATCTGGTTGACAGAGAGAGAGCAGGAGCGCGAGGGGGAATTACAAACGCAGCGACTGTTGTTATTTTTGAGCGCGGTGGATGCTGCGGCGGCTAAGTTTAGCTCTGCGCTCGTGTGCCGCGCCAGAGGGTCCTGGAGTGCTCGGCTCAGGTTTACGACCTGCTCCAGGTCAGGATTTAGAGGCACGGATTGATCTGTGCTGAGGAAATGAAACACCGGGGTTAGGTTAGGAAGACGCAAGGCACAATATCAACCATCAGGGAAGCGTGCTCGCCACTTTATGCTGAATGCAGCGGGGTTCAGAATTTGTATTTCGAACGAGTAGCTGTCCGATGTGTCACTCCACTCGCCTATATTTATTCTTGCCTGGTAGCTGAGCAGTAGTTGGTTAGCTCCATCACATAACCTGTAATTACTAGTGGCGTTAGTTACTGCGCTATGTGATTTATGTCCTCGCCCTGGCCCCAACCCTCCACTCCCCTTTTTCCCATTTCCTCTGTGCGTCTTCAGCTTCCCTCAGTCACCTTTGAGATCGACTCTCATCAGATAAATGTGAGGAAAGAGCCCAATCCCACGGCTCGTGTTTCATCCTGAGCAGGGATATTGCAAGACATTGTCACGAGCAAGAAGCAGGAAAATGTAGAATATTCCACTGGGTAAGTGCACGGAGGACGGAGGTCCGCCTGCTGCCTGCCTCCCTCTCCCCCTGGTTAATACTACACCACTCAAAGTAGGGAAGCTCGTAAGTCAAGTCCGCCACAGCAGCCTCAGAATACAAATCGGGGGGGGCCTGCAATGAGTGGAATAATGACACCTGTGTGTGTGTGTGTGTGTGTGTGTGTGTGTGTGTGTGTGTGTGTGTCTAACGATTGGAGGTTTATTGCTGGTCACATTTTAACCCTCTCTTCCTGTACCCTGGCAGTTTCATTACCTCTGTCTGTAGGGGTGGAAAGAGCAACTGGGAGAGAAAGAAGCTGTGTCACAGTGGTCAGCGGACAAAGGCACCTCTGTACATCCACTGGCATCAAAGATGCTGCAGTGTAAAGCCGTCTTAAAGACTAAGGGTGGGGATGTTATATATTTTTCTTCAGACAAAGCCCATTACAGGCGTATTAATCACATCACCGTTCGCTGCGTGACCACAGCCCTGATATCTTCTTCCTCTGTGCCACTGAGCTTGTTGTCCAGAAACTATTCTTCCTCACAGCAGTGAGCCACGCTGGTGCCATGGGTCATATGTTCCTCCATTATCACGTTTATTCTGAGTCACTTCCACATGCACTGCCCTGCTGCTCGCAACAGTGACGCGCTCCCACGTTCACACACCGCTGAAACCAGTTCCCAGCAAATGCAATGTTTACTCCCCATGCAGTGCCCAGCTATTTTGGGAAAGGAACAAGCCTTTGAAAGAAAGTTATAGACTTGTTTTATATTTCCAATTTTATAATTTACATTCCTGACTCGCCGTGTCTCCCTTTTTTTTTCTAATGAACCCAGTATGGACTCATTGAACTGCACACACAAAGTGGCCATTTTCAAGTGCAGCTAGGCATGAAGTGGAAACCCTGTTCACCCTGACTTACAGTCCTGTGGCCTCTGTGCTCACCAGATACTGATGCTGAGGTTTGCGACAAAGCGAGATCTCCCCCTTCTCTCCCGTACATCAAATGAGAGGGTGAGCCGAGGACATGAGATGAGCTCATGCTCCCTGTGTGGTCACATCATTGCATTTTCCATTAAGTATGTGTGTGTGTGTGGGTGTGTGTGGGTGCGTATCAGCGTCAGGGTTTAGGCATGGTTTAGGCTTTTTGTCTGGGATCAGACTACTGTATCTACAGCAAACATCCTTATCGGACGACCTGCCGCTGTTTTTGCAGTTTCATACCTGCGGTTCAAACCCAGTCAGTCAGTTGAGATGTAGCACTCTCTGGTGGAGCAAGAAGTTACATGGGCGTGGACACGGAATGACAGCGCTGATATAGATCAGCTTATCTTTTATGATCTCTCCCTGAAGCGATGAGGTCACTCTTTGTTTGGGGAAATTCTGGTTTTATTAAAAAATAAAAGGTCAGTGCTGTTTGGTTAACTTATAAGCAATTCACTTCTATCAAGTGATGTCATTTTTACAGAGTTCCCAGATTTTTCATCACTATCAAATAGGCGTGGTGGGTCACTTTGTCTTGAAGAGCTGATGAAAGGAATGCAGCATGGACAAAAGACCTCTGTGTGCTGCTTCAGAAAAAAGGAAAATAAAACAAATGCCTAACCTTCTGGCATGAAAATAAAAGAAGCGGGACACAAATTGCCTTTATAGCACCGTACCAAATACAGTTTAAATGTAGTTACGCAGCAGATTCCTGTCCAGTCCACAGCCTGAGATGTAAATCAGGAAAAGAGAATGGCATGTCAAATATTAGCCTCGTTTTTGAATCTGGATCTAACTAATGAGCCGTATGTTTTTTGGCCTTTGACACGTTTACTGAGCGAGTTCGTTGAGAGGCCGCCTGAACTCTGATTGTTCTTCGACAGGCTGTTTGACCTGCTAACAAGTCCTGCACTCTGGCTCATCAGATTTATGATACCATCTTTGCAGTTGCACAGAAAAGCCTGTGATTAGCCCTTACATGCTTCTAGATTTTAAATGGTTGAAAGGAAGTACTTGAATATTTGTAGTTTGAATTTTTTGAGGTTAAAGTGTGTGTACCTTAGTGAGGTGTTAGTGTATGTTGCTTTCCTCTATTGTCATGCTTTGTGTTATTTTGCTTATGCGTTGGAATGGTTGTGTTGTGTGCACTGAATCAAAGGCACGTGAAGCCCCTCTCTCATCCCCTCCGCCCTCTCCCCCAAGACCAGATGGTGTCTCTTTAGTCCATCTAATGAATATTGATACGAGGGGTCTTGCTTAACAACAGAGGGGCACACATGGCGGGCCAGGGACCCTCAAAACTGGCACTTAGTGAAGGTCTGCTTCGACGGGACTAGGTGTGGAGGGATTTATTTCTGAGGAAAGGGCCACATCACCACAAAACAGAGCTTATGCACAATCTGTTATGATCCGTGTCCTTTTGGGTTTCTGTCTGGTGTGTTTTCTCCTGGTGTTGCTATCTGTTAGGGCTCCCCCTGGTGTTCTTCCCCCGTTGGTTAATCACCTGGCTGATTCCCTGCACCTGTGTCTTGTTTGCTCGTCACTCCCCCCGGTCTACTTAAACCCCTGCCTCACACTTCCCTGGTGTCGAAACGTGACCGTTTCATGCCTGAGCCGAGAACCCTGTACGCTAGCCTGCTCTGTTTCCATAGACACATTGATGCCTGACCACCATTTCTTGCCCAAGCCCATTGGATTTGTTCGCTGTTTCTCTGGTTTTCGACTCGGCCTGTTTGACTACGCCTCTGGTTTTGCTGCCCTGGTTTTCTGACCCTGATAATGGACTTGTGACACGGATTTTTGGATTTGCGACTTTTGGATTGTTGATAATAAAGATCATTGCCAGCACAAACTGTCTTGCGCCTGGTTCCTGTACTGATCATCACACAATCAGCTCGTATGCCCCATATTGGTCAACTGTCTTGCCGAAATTAATGTGGATTAGGAGCGAATTAGTATGCATTACTCGCTTCAGTGATGTCATCCAGAGGATGTGTCAAGACTCGTCGTGAAGCACAAACATGAAATTGAAAGGACAGAAAGGTGGATGGACAGACGTGCTGATGAGAGGGAAAACAAACGTCAGGAGCAAAGGAATGCAAGGTGAAGAGTTGGACAGGTTAAGCTACTGGCGACATTAATCCTCTGGCGTTGCTCCCATGTCCAAAGCTGCTCTCCGTGAAGGCCTCGGCTTATTCCAACCCCATGCCTGAACCGCCGCCAGCACCCCTGGACACCGGGGTGGACATTTTCTTCGCTGAAGAAGCTTAGTGTCTCCACCTCAGTTTTTGAGTGCCCGCGTTGGCGGAGCGTGAGTAAGAGTAATTGTGTTACAAGCCTCCAGCGTGGCCCCCCCACCCCACAGCTGCTCTGGGGTGTATGGGCCAGCTGTAGCCCCCTGCTGTGCCAACTCACGGCACTGTTTGTACGTTCGCCACAGAATCAGCCTTTTTTGGCGTGTTTTCCACCCCACCCCCCCCAGCCGTGTTGTGTTTCGTACCCGCTGCAGTTTGTCAGGAAACATAAGTAGGCGCATAGACACTCATCCACACACACAGCACCATTAGAGATGATGAACTGAGGCTGTGTCAGCTATTTATAACTCCTACTAGACCTCTGTGGCTATAAGGCTAAGTAGCAGAAAGGAAGAGAAAGGCAGAGAAAGATGTGAAGGAGGAGGGGGAGCTGAGAGAGTGATGCAGAAGATACAGAAGATGTACACATTATATTTTCACCGCTAGGACACAACCTCTACTGTCAAATGCAGCCCCTGTCGCCCTTCATAACGAGACAGAGCGTCAGACAGATGCACGACGCTGAAGGCTTTCATTAGGGAGGGGGCTACAACCCGAAAATACATCAAGGATTACGGGGCACTTGGAGCTTTCAATGTGGCCAAAGTTGGGAGTGCCTCCGGTACCTCAAGCTTGCCTGTGAACACAGATCAGAAGCTGGAGAAAGCAAGTGATTTAAAATAGCAATTTGGGCCGTTTTCATCTAAGTTGTTGCTGTGTGTGTTGTTTATCCCCCTAAAACTGGACATTGATCATTCTGAGGGTTTAGTTATGAAGAAAGTTCCCATTGCTGCAATTTTAAAGTGGAGTCTTGTTATCTACATTGCAAGATATACTGTGAAATATCCAGATGGACAAAAGTATTGTCCTGCTGACCTAAACAGGGCTGACACATCATTAACCTCCCTTTAAAGAGGCTTTCTGAGGATCTCAGTATAAATCTGATGTGTCACGAGATAATTAAAAAGGTTAAAACAGGATGGTAAGCTGACCTTTTGTCTGATTTTTCTTGGCTAGTTTTATCGTTTATGGCTGTAAAATGATCATCGTCAATGTAATGAGGGTTCTGGTTTGTGTGTGCAAATATGTTACTCACACGTGTTTGTCTCCATTGAGGGACGTGGGGGTGGATCCATCCTGAAAGGCAAACTTTGACAGGCGTTTTGCTGGCTGTGGGGGGGGTTCGTCATTTGACAATAGAGAGGGAATGGCAGAGGGGAGAGAGCCAGTGTGAGTGACAGAGCAAAATAGAGGGAGGGAGAGAGAGAGCAGAGGGGGGAGGGAGAGGGTATCAGACTCAGGGGATAAGGCAGCTGGGACAGGCTGCTTTGGTTGAAGCAGAGCTTATTGTGCACTTGTCCTTCCCAAGTCACCCACGCGTTCTACCCCAGCAGGAGGACAGGGCTTCTTATTCCCGACCATCCGCGGCCAGTCCAAGACATTCTGCTTTCACGTTTTTGGTTTTTGTTTGGTTTTCCCCCTTTTCCGCCCTTGGAAGTTCAGAGCATCGGGATCTTCCTTGTGACACAGATGGATTTTCCTCACAAGTGAGAGGACTTGTTGGATTCTGTTTCACCTCCCCCCATATTTCGAATTTCCATCCGCTATGGCGCGACTGTAGATATGGTGGTCTACTTGAGGAAGAGCATCCACTCTCTGCTGTCTGTCTTCAAGAAGAAGGGTGAGTGCTGACTCACGTGATGTGGAGGAGTCGGACAGGCTGTATCTTTGACCCCAGGCTGCTGACAGAGGTGGATGCTGGCTCATATGTCAGTAATACATGCTAATGAGGCGCCGGGCTTCTTATGTGTTTTCGCTTCAATGCAAAGATGTGAGGACGCATGCAGACTTCTTGTGCTGTTGCTGTCTCTGTCTCACACAAACATACACAGGTTGGCACACGAGAATTAGTGCTGGATGTAATTTGGAGGTCCTCCTAATGACATAAGGGGCTTAACTGATTTTGTGGCGATCGTCTTAATCAGCCAAAAGCCCTGAACCTTCTGCAGGGGTCTGGCGGAAACTTGGTGAGGGCTGCTCGTCCCTTTAACCGCAACTGGTGGTTACAACACCTCATATGAGAGCAATTTATGTGATGAATAGCTCAAAGCTAGCCTAGTGGAGGTCTTTAAGACTTCCCAGTCCCCCCCCCAAGTTTCCAAGAAGTTTCCCTCACAGTCCCAGTTTCACAATGACTGGAGATTTCCCACAGCCACACACAGGGGAGGGCATTGTGTCTGTTGCTGCCTCACCTGTGCAAATGCGGGGAGGATAGGTGTGGGAGCGTCTGTAACCTTACACACACAAACTTGTACAGTATGTACATCCACATTCACAGAGTATTACCTAACCAGGTGAGACTGAGAGCCACAGTGTTGAACGTGACAAAGGAGGGAAAGCGGACACCTGAAGCTGATTCGTTAAAGGAACAGCCACTTTACATGAGGGATTTTCCATAATCCAGTAACCCATTATTTTACGCTTTATGTACTGTGTGGGGATGGCTTCACTACTAATGCACAGCTGCATAAAAGTACATGCAGGTACAGTAGAAGAATGTTAAAAGGTTAGATCATCGCATTTCTGCACAACCCAGCGCTGTATGTCTTGTATTATAACTGAACTAAAGCTGGCAGGGACACAGGCCCCACAAGCTTTGCTTCTACTGGCTGCTATCCAGCTTGTGTGTTTTCTATTCAGTCTCCAGTGTTTCTATCTGTTGCTTGACATTGAGTAAAGCCACCTTCAGGGGAGAACCCCGTCCGGTTCCCACGCAGGAGGTCCCGCAGCAGGGGGCCCTGCGGCATCTTTACAGGCATAGAATCCAGATTATCGAATCCCCCGGGGACTAGCAAGGAAGAGAGATACTGAAGGAGATTAGCAAGGCAGTGGTTCACTGTTGAGGGCCAGGCCGGGACGTCTGGCCAGCAAACTGCTCGGCTGAGGAGATTTGAAGGGTGTGCTGCGTCAGAGGTGCAGCAATGAGTGGACGCACACACATGACAGGTGGAGGAGCAGAGGATTCGCTGTAAAGCTGATAAACACTTTGGTAAATAGACACTTGTTGAGTGTTGCATGGTGTAATAGGACAGTGAAGCAGCAGTGGAGAGATTTGAAGCTGATACGTTTCTGAATAAATTTGGTCCAAATAGCAGAGATGATGCATAGGGGCACAACAGTGGGTACAAATAAGAAAAATTTGAATCTGGCATTGATTTCAGTTCATTCCCTGAAACAACTTCTTCTTCTCTGTGTCCCCCACCAAAGCTATCAGCTAACCCCTTCTTTCTCCTTCAACCATACAGCTGGCCCAAAGGGTAATGAAGACCAGAAGAGGTTGGCGGTCCACTACACGACCTCGCAGCATCACCAGGAGAATGTTTTCATCAAGGGCAGCAGGCCACAGTACCTGGAGGACCTGCACACTGAAGCTCAGGAGGGACTGAAGATACTGCAGCAAGAAGGTCAGACACATTCAGTGGGTCTGTACTATACATTTGAAAATATATTCATACTTTATACACATACTGGAATATATTAAAATTGTGTGGAACATTATACTGCCTGGCTGATTAAAGTTGGCTTCCTTGATGATGGTCACAAAGTGAAGGTTACCCACTTTTTATCTACGATTGCGTCACTGGTTATATCTACTGTGTATACATGAATATGGACAGAGTGTGAGTGTATTCAGTCCTGTGCGTTAACCTCGTATGTCTGGTTTACACAGAACACAAAAATGGAGTGAACTTTCCTGACGATGAAAGCATTGCTGTAAGTGCGCCAAGCCTCTGTGGATCATTTTTCCTGCACTTCTGCCACACCAAGAATGCCACCTAACTAAATACTGTTATGTGTGTATCCCCCATAGTCCTCAGACACACTCCGTCCGGAGCAGGATATCAGCTCCAAGGACGGAGGTGGCTCTCCGGAGTCAAGATCTACCACCTGGAATACTGATGCCACAGTCACCTCTTCTGTGTCGACAAGGCCTGTGCTCACTCGCCAAGGTAGAAACCAGCCCTGTGTGTGTGTGTGTGTGTGTGTCGAGAGAGAGAAAACAAAATCTGCATTTTGTTGAACGAATAAAAAATAAGAGCTAATCATAGCACTTGTAAAAGCACTCTGAGCTTTGTTCCTGAGTTCACAGATTCATGACGAGTCACAGGCATATACTTATTTAGCATTCACGTCTCATTCCCGGCTGCTTGGTGCCTCTGCAGTCAGGGTGTGAAATCAAAGGAAGAGGAACTTGACACGCACACACACATACACACAGCTGTAGCTTTTTTTCAGTTACTCAAAAGTTCATTGCGTCAGAAGGCAGCACTGCGGCTGCCTCTGCATGTCACAGCTGGAAGGCGAGCATGCCGTTCTGTGTGTGCGCGTATGCAGGGCGCATGATTGGTATTCTTAACATATTTCAACCATCCTTTTAAAAAAGCCTCAAGAAAATCCAGTTCTCCACAAGGAGAGTGTCAAAACGTTTAATTAACGTAATCAATCTGTTCTTCTGTGCTAAATAGTTCTTAGTTTGCAAAAATAACCCTCCTCAAATTAAGTTACTGTAATGAGAATCTTTTCCCTCCCCAGGTTCTACATTCAAGCCACTGAATCCAGTGAAAAGGTCAGATAAGAGCAGGAAGAGGAGCAGGAGGACCACCATCATGGGTATTCCCAACCAAGTCCAGAAAGAGCTTGGTATGTTGTAAGCATCACCCTTGCATAACCAGTACACATGATGTATCCTTTGTAGTAAAATTGTTATTGACCTCAATGCTATCAACCATCTTTTCCAGCACTGAACAGAAGCTCCACCTTCCAGCCACTAGTTTCTACCCAGCTCCCTAATCGCGATGGACAGGTAACTGACAGCCAATCAGGTGTTGTAATCATTCCTACAGTCAATGGAGGGACCCCAGCAGCAAATAAGGAGGGAGCGAGGGTGCACCTTTCAGAGCTGGAGGTACAGTGATGGGGTTCAACAGAGAATTAATTCATTTAGAATAGTTTTAACATACATTGCAGGGATTGTGTTTTTTCAATCATTTGAGAATTATCCTCTCTCCACTCATAAGCAGGAAAACAGAGATGAACAGCTTCTTAGGAAGCACCTGAAGGCAATTTACCAGGATGAGCAACTGCTTAACCACCAGGGCTTTGGCTCCCTGAGACCCAAGTCCCTTGCAGTACCAGGCATGACCACATCCTTCTCCTTTGGTCCTTCAACAATGCTTAACTTCCTCCAGGAACCCCAGGTGATACTTTTAGCTAGGGATATGGGCTTTAATTCAAGAGTTACTTTTGTGAAACGTCATTTAGATGTAAAACTTCTCTATTTTTTCTAGGGCCCAGTGATGTCCATGTCTCCTCAGGCCACTTACTTGTCTACGATCATCCCTAATGCAGTCTTGCCAGCCTCGATTGAGGTCATAGAGATAGACCGCAGCAGCAGCCGGACTCTCGGAAGCAGTGTCAACCATGGTGGCAGTGTCCGCACTGTAAGCAAAAGCAGCCTGGCATCTGGGGACTCATCAGTCAGCCCTTTGTTGTCCAAAAGATCAGATGGTGATGGTTCCCAGACTGACCATTCCCGCAATGACCCCACACCAATGCCCACATCAACTTCAGGGTCAAACTGGAGCGAGTCGCAGTCTTCAAAGACCATTGTTTCAAATTCTTCCTCTGTATCCTCTAAGGGGAGCACACACAGTGGTAACTCCCAAAGAGCGGGTCTTCATTGGCAGGTAAGCCAAACAGAGCACTCTGCTGGAGATCAAGACCTTGTCAGTCTGCATAGCTCAGGCAGTGGGATCAGCAGCTGCAACAGTAAGAGTGAAAATCTTGCTACAGGTCAAGAATCTGAGTCTGATGTGTCAGGGTCAGTGACTGCTGGGGAGGATGCAAAGAACAAGAGCAACTTCATTCGTAGTCTTTCAGTTATGAAGACCAAGCAACCCCCCACACCTCCACGGAGAACAAACTCGCTCCATAGTAGTAAGATCACAAGTAACTCCAGAGTTCTGGTGGAAAGCCAAGAGCTTGATGATTCTGTGTCTGGAGAGGTGACAGCTGCTACAGAAAATGCAGCAAAGGATAAGATTAAGTTGGTCACTGGAGATTCCAGTAAGATCCCCACCCCTGTATTGAACTCTACTGGGTCCAGCTCTCCAGATGTTTCCTCCAGTCCCCTGAGCCCCACACAGGCTTCTTCCAAGGAAGTTGATGAGCCAGAAGAGGTCCAGTCAGAATCCAGCAGCTCGTCTCCACAGAAAACTCCCTCAGAAGGGGGGAAATTTGAACGGACCATGTCCCCATCCAGTGGGTATTCCAGTCAGAGTGGAACGCCAACGCTTTCCCCTAAAGGTATCTCCCCAACCTCCCCAGAAAAACAGAAGAAGAAACCAGTCAAACCAGAGAGATCAGTGTCTCGGGCTTCATCCTCGGCAGCGTCTCCTTCGTCCTCTCTCACCTCCCTATCATCAAGTACATCTGAGGCTGTCAATTCAGATGTTTCCACATGTAGCCCCAGTTTGCCTCCACAGGGATCGCCACCCACTGTCACCCGAAACGAACTCAAACCAAATGACGATTCTTCAGCTTCAAGAGTAGAATTCAGAGAGGTGTTGAACATCCCACCACCTCCTAAGGTCAAAGCACCATGTCCTCCTCCTCCAGAAACATGGGCCCACAACAGACGTACCTTTGAGCTTCTGTGTGCACCCCGCCCGCACATCAGCAAAGAAACCAACAAACCCTCACAGGCACAGGACGGCACTGTTAAGCAGACAGGAAATCAGACTCAAGCCAGAAAAGATCTGCAGGTTTTGGTTGAAAAACAGGCAACTGTGGTCAAACCTGTCTTCGAATGGTCAGAAAGTGAATCAAAGCCTGAGACATTGTTAACAACAGATCCTGAAGTAGTCCACAAGGAGCTAGAGAACAGGGAAGGTCCAGGTGCCGAAATAGAGGGAGTGGAAGCAAGTGCAGACATTCAGACACAAGAGCAGATTGGTATCCCTGTAGCAAAGAGCCCCAAGAATCAAGAAACGACTCCAAAGAAAGATCCACCACCTGTGATGAAGAAACCCATGATAGTCCTGAACAGAGAAGAACTGGTGTCAAAAGAGCAGTCAGCAGAGAGACAGCAAAAGGAAAAGAGTTGCAGTACCACAATAGAAGTTCATTTAGCTTCAAAGAATGCAGTTACAGTTTTAGCTGAGAAGCATGAGAAGGAGATGGACAGGCAAGAGGCCCCATCCATGCAGACTCTTTCTGTAGAAGTCCCCAAAGTTAATAAGGTTTCACCACCACCGACACCTCCGCCAGCTTACCAACCTACACCTCCTCCCTCAAGAAAGACACCTCCCCAGTCAGTGTCTTTGCCACCAGATGAATTACAGAGGGTGCAGGAGGAGAGCCATATTGTTGAGTCTTGCTGGCCGCCTCCTCCACCGCCACTGGAAGGAGACTCTGTCTTTGATGGAGGGGATGAGGTTGACTTTCCTCCACCGCCGCCACCATTTGTAACAGATAGTGTACCCGATTTGATGGACAGTGGTCTGGAACAGTTGGATGTGATTAAGGAGTGTGCTGCAGCCACTCAGGAGGCTGGAGAGACAGTTAAGGACTCTAGTGAAGTTGGGATGTCTGCACAGGGACAAAATCCAGATTTGGCTGTTCCACAGTCTTTGGTATATGACAACAAACCAGAGGATGCACTGCAAGTTTCTGAAGCCAACACTGCTGATGAGATTACTTGCAGACCCATGCAGAATGTTTCATCTCTTTCAGACAGTGTTCCACCACCACCAGCAGAGGCACCTCCTATACCACCTATTGCACGAACAGAGAGCCCATCAGTCCCTGCTTTAGTTCCTTCCAGCAGTTTCCTGAGTCGAGACTCTTTGAAAATTGAAGATCCATCTTCCTCTGGACCTCCCATTAGTACCCAAACTCCAGTCACAGTCCCAGTTGCCCCTCCCCTACCAGCAGAGAATTTAACTCATGGGGTTAATTTCAGAAGGCAGCCCAGTATAGCAAACCGAGACACCAGGAGCAAGGAGCTTCTGTCGCGCCACAAATGTGCACCCATTCCTAAAGAGGATGCTAATATACCTCTTGTCACCCCCTCCCTGCTTCAGATGGTCCGCCTCAGATCAGTCACCATGACTGAAGATCAGCTGAAAGCTCCCTCTGAGGAAAAGCCAGCAAATGAGGGAGCTCCTGTTCAGGAGAACTGCCCAGTGTCAGTACCAGGACCTCCAAACATCCCACAAAAGCCCATCCGGAAGTCTCTGTCTCTAAAATCTCCACCTCAGACCGTAAAAACATCCTCTGTGACACTGAACACCCCTTCCATGCGGTTACAGGAAGCCATACGCATGAAAACAGCAGCCATGACTTCGAGAGATGGCCTTCCTGCCAGAGTGGGTTTGAGATCTCCCACTTACAGCTGTGTCAGTGAACCAGGAGCTCTGGCTCTGAAATCTCCAGACGGGAGTGACGTGCACAGGTCCCCGGCCTCTACTGCCAGCTTTATCTTTTCCAGGAGCACAAAAAAGGTGGTCATAGAGACCGCAGCCGCCTCCTCACCTGAAGCTCAGGTGAGCCTAAAGCAGAGCTTGGCAGCCGAGCTGACGCAGGTGTCCGACCAGTCGAGGGCTGCTGCTTTTTCCAACGGTGGGGTGAAGTGTGACAAAGTTCCCCCGCCAGTAGCCAAGAAGCCAACACATGGCAGTGTTGCTCTCTCGCAGCATCATTCTGCTTGTTCAGAGAAGATGGAATATGGCATCGAAGGGAATGGAGCGAGCGGAGTAACACCCGAGACCACAAGTAAGAGCAGTGATGTTACTTACAACCATGATGTTCTCACATGATCTCTTTAAAACTCATGAAGGATCACCACTGCCTTCATCACTATAATTTCAGTGTTCTGCTGCTAAGTAAACCCCACCAAGCCCGATTCTGTGCTGTCTCCAATCGATAACTCATGTGCAGCCCTCCTCTCATGAGAAATCACAATACAGCATTAGCATGAAACAGCTGAGCACTTTAACATTGCTGTAAAGAGCATATTTTGTGCTCTCCGTGCCAGCAAGAGAGAAAATACAAACACAGGCCCCCTTCCACACAAACACATTACAAATGCTGCTGGCTTGCCTACAGCTTTTTCCAGTCAAATGTGCAGGCATGTGCTTCTATAAGCCTTAACCTGAAGCTCATGATCATGTCTCAGTAACTGAATTAGTTTAGGCAGAATAGTCCCTACGTGTGTTCCTGTAACTGTATTGTTGTAGTGTCGTGATGTCTTAATGCTCTCGTCTTCCCCTTCCAGCTACGAGAGTGACTGCGGACACAATTGAGACACTGTTTTGAAAGAGCTTTGCGCTGATGAACTGGGGACCTGACTCGTGCCAGAGGAACAAGCAAAGACTACAAGTAAAAGGACAACTCCCAGCTAGGACTGACTAATATCACTGAGAGACATTAAGCTCAGCTATCTGAGAGTTGTTGTGTTTTAAATCTTCTCCAAAAGCCTTAGCCTGTTGATGGCCTTCCTACATATTTATGCAAAAGAAAATGTGTCGCTCCCAATTTCTTATGATAGCTTTATTCTGGAGTATTTTTCTAAGCTATAGTTTATCTCTTATTAAGGCCCCTCAGGATGAAATGGTGCACATTGGCAGAACTGTAAATATTTGGCTTGTGTGAGATCGCCTCCTAGAGGATGAGTTAGGTAGTGGTCACTGCAGCTCAGTGTGAATCTGTCTCGACAAAGCATTTCTGTACAGGAGTTTTGGGGTTTTTCCCCGTTGTAACATAATACGACATTTCCATGGGGATTTAAGCAGTTGTCGAAAGGCTGACCGTGGCATCACCAATTTATCACCATCTTTGCTTAATGATCTTAGAAAAAGCAATTTACAAAGCTCAGTTTTAGCCTTTGATTTTCACTGTGTTGGTAGACAGATCTGAGATTTGAAAAATGGATTGCTGCACACCCACAAGAATGAGAGGGTCAGGATCAGGTTTTGTCAGGATCGAGGCACTTTTTAAAGCGACAGATAATAATAATACCCATGAAGACTTAACACACAGATGTATCTGATTACAATGACTGCTATCATGTCCATTAGAAGCTTCTAAACAATCCATTTCTTGAATATTCTAAGAGGAAAATCCAACACATTGTATGATTTTGTTTGGAAACAGTAACAAAGTATCCTATTTATTTATGTGTGACTGTTTCCCTTTAGTAGCACTGTCAGTCACCTTTTCCTACCAAATATGAAATATTTAATTATCTGTTTCATCTGAAAACCACTTGTCGGGCTATGGATGTGAAGATTGGCCCTGGATGATTGATACACTGGAGTAGACTTAGTGTGAGGTAGGTCAGTGTTTTTATTAAATGTTCTGTAGCTAAATCTTAGGCCCAGGCCTTTTCGGTGGAAAAATCGAGCTCGTCACTATTTGCACAAAATGCTTTCCCCCAGCAAAATCATCTGAGGAAATTACTCTTCAGGATGGGTCAAAATCTATGTTTTGATGATTATTAAGAATTATGTACAGTTATTACTTCTATAAATAAAATTTAAGTGTATTAAATATGCTATTTCCCACATTGTTTCTTTGAAGGACTAAAGAGACATCTAGTCACCGTGTCATTTAACACACACCAGGTTTTACACATTGAAATTCCTGCAGACCACAGAAGTTACAGTTTTTATTCCATATTCATGATGATGCATTATTTGATGACAGTTGATATCCAGATATTGATTTATGTAGAACACTACCCACAATGCACCTGTCCTACAGCACAAGGCAAATAGATAGTTCTGCAAAACTGATAAGTCAATCTCATAAAACCATTCATATTACTGAGGTTTGGCAGATTGGCTGCCATTTACCATGATGGCAAAGAATACAGTGCAATTCAACCCAGAAAAAGTACTGAATCATTAAGTCCCTATTCAAACACCTGAGATCCCTTAGCTACTTCCAGGAACGAGTCACTGGAACTTCAACATTCAAGCAATCAATCCTTCTCCCTTTGAATAGACTCCATTACCTCTGATTTGCAGAAAGGTTTTTGTATTTGTACATTACATGTACATTAGTAAAACCATCAACACCCAGTCAACAAAAAAGAGAAATTAATTAGTCCAAGGGTTAATTACATAAGTTTTGTTTCATGTTTGCAGGAATTAAACATATGTTTCTGATAACGTCAAAGCAAGGTAACAGGATAATAAACATCAGAGACTTTGGGCCACTGTATCCCATCATTCTCCTAGAAAACATCCAGATGACCGTTGTCGTCATGGCAGTTTGGTGATGTGTGTATTCTTGATGCAGGGTGGTCGGCAGGAGCGGCTTCAGTGGTGATTGTAACGTGTGCGTGTTTAACTGATGTTGCCTCCTTTCAGTGTCTTACATGTGATCTGTCCCAGTTTGGTCATCAGCTGCCTGTCTTTCCACTGAGCGACGCACTCATCTGACATCTTCAGGTCCACCTGGGAGATGACAGAAACAGAACCAAATCATTGTGTATACACAGTACACCCCCTACAGATAAATGCTTTTCTTCCAATATGCAGTACTTAAATCCACATTTTAAAAAGTTGAAGTCAACTGTTACATTACAGACACTTTGATTTGTCATGACAGGAAAAGCACGGGTGTTGTTAAACACCATTAACAAAGGCTCCATTCTGTTGAGTGGAAGCAAACCTGACCTGTAGTTTCTCCCACACCTTCTTCTTTGGGTTGAGTCTTTCGTCTGCTTTGCCGGTCTCGTATCCCTCCACAAAGACCCGTTCCCCTGGCGATGAACCCTCTGGCGGGTCAAGAGGCTCCACCCTCCGGGGCTCCCCCTCACTACAAATCAGCCAGTCAAAGAGAATGATGAAATGAAAAGATAAAATCAAGGGACACACTGGATTTGTCTTTGGAAGAGGAAGAAATGGCACTCACACAGAGGCACACAGTAGCATGGCTTGAGACTCGATGCCTCGCATCTTCTGGGGTTTCAGATTGCACAGCAGCAGCACCATTCTGTCCTGCAGGTCCTCCTGTGAAACATAAGCCACCAGCCCGCTGACAACCGTCCTTGGCTCCGCCTCACCCACGTCGACCTTCTCCAGGTACAGCGATTCAGCGTCTGGATGCTGAAAGTGGGACAGTGAAGAAAACCCATTAGAACACAGAGAATGAGGCCTGATACTTATTCATCATCTCAAGAAAAGCTCCAATTATATACCACCGAGGTATCAAGTTACTGTCTTAATCTCCTACCTTCTCAACGCTGATGATCTTGCCCACTCTTATGTCCAGTCTGGAGGGGGCCAGCTCACTGTCCTCTCCTCCTCCACCTCCACCTCCTCTTGCCTTGGCACCCTTTCCTCCTGCTTCTAAAAATCACATGCACATAAATGACAGTAAGTCTCCACATGCTGCAAGCTGAAACCCCATTTGATGATAAAAATAGTCATTCGGCCATATTTGGGTTGAAAGGATGTAAATCATATGGCGGAGGCTGAAACACTGACTTGTCTTTGAGGGGTCTGGGTAGGCAGAGTTGGTAAGCTTGCGGAGCTCAGGCGACTCAAACTTCTTTCTGATTGGCTCCAGCAGTTTGTTTAGCGCAACTTCCACTGAGGCCTTCAGGTCTCCTGGATGGATCATCTGACAAGCGCCGAGATCACCAGTGATTACAGTGCAGCATATTTTCAGGTTTCATTTAAGAGCTAAGTTCGACTGCACTTTACCTCCTCAGCAAAGTCTTTCTCCACCTCCTCAAACACGGTGAAGACTTTGTCTCCACCCCACTTGGGGTCTCTTTTGATGCAGAACTCTGAAACACATGTGGATCCCAAACTTAAACTCGGCGTGAATTCCTTTTGCCAGTGAAAGACAAGTCGGAAGCTGACAGATAGACGGAAGATAACAGATAATAGGATGAGTTCTCTACCTCCTTGTAGAGGGAACAGGACGTATTTGACAAAGGAGAGGACTCCATTGTTCTGGATGTTGCCTGGTTCACAGAAAGCCATCTTCAGCTTCTTCTTCACATCCTCTCTGGAGTCCAGCAGGTCAATCTTTGACTCCTGCAATCCCAGAGAGATAATATTGAAGAGATGAGTGGTCTGAAGCAAGTGATCATACAAACATCAACTTTTTAAACACTTTTTTTTTCCTCTGAGAAATAATTTGTCTGCAGCCTTACTTCTTCTGAAGAGCTCATCTTGGCTCCTGTCAGTCCTGGTACCATCGGGTTCATCAGATGAGCGCGTTTAGCATAGCCAAGAGAGGGCAGGTACTGGAGACAACGAAGAAAGCTACACTTTACATTTTATAAGAAAGCAGTTTCACAGGAAAACAAACTTCATCTCAACAAGTTCCACTGTCGCTACTCCTACACCAATCGTTAAGTTCCATGAGAGCTAAAAGGATCAAATGTGTGCTGACATTGACAGGTAAGTAGGTAAGAAGAGTCAGTAATGTGGAAAAGAGAGGGTGAAGGGTTTAAATAAATTTGCCAAGATGGAAAGAGACGGTACCTTCTCTGCCAGGGTGAAAATCTTCCTCTGGTCAACACCTCCAAACTGGGCATCCACCTTTAGATACTCCTCATCCAGAGCCTGAAGACAAAGAAAGGTCACTCGTAATTTCAATTTTTCAAGGAAAAACTTGAAATAGCTCATGATGCAAGGATGCATTAGGTGTTTTAGTTAAAAACTTTTTTTTATGTGGGGTATTTTTATCACCATAAATTGACATTTTGCTAAAACTGTAATGTGGTGTATGGCACTGCTTGTACTCCACCTACTAACAGTTTTACTACCTGCAGTCCGGGATAGAGCAGACCACTCAGCAGAGGATGCTCCACCTGTTTGACAACCTCGGCTCCGGCCTTCTTAGCGTCATGCTCTGTCACCATGGAGGACAGGCGGTACACATCCAGAGTGTACTCTCTGACAAACACCAACACACAGAGCTAAAACCTGAGTCTCACTGTAGGCTGCAGCTACAAAGTCTGTTTCGGAGTCAGAACAGCACTGACACATTAACTGACCTGCTCAGCTGGTAGTCCGTTCCTTTGACAAACCTGAGTTTGTCCAGAGGCACACCGATGCTCTCCAGCATGGCCTTGATGACCTGTTCGTAGTACTTCACCCTGAGCTCCAGCAGGTCCCAGGGGGCTTTCATGTTGTCGAGGTAAGCGTGCAAGTCCGCAAACAGGATGGTGACCTGAGGAAAAGTCAAAGCAACCAAAAGGTGTAGGGGTGAGCTACTGTAAACCGGAAACAAAGATTAAATCAGATTAAATAAAATTGTCAGCAGCATAGACAATGCTCGACGGTACATCCCCCACCTCACATCCAGCCTTGAGGAAGTCTGCTATCTTGGACATGGGGACGAAGTAAGCGACATGGGGTTTGCCTGTGGTAGCTGTGCCCCAGTAAACCTTCAGCTCCCTCTCCTGAAGAACCTGCTTCACCTTCTCCTCTCCAAGAACCTCCTGCAACACGTTACAACGTGCACACACAACCGGGGATGCATGAGACCAAGCTGCTGAGGGACATCAGTCTGTCTGTCTGTCTGTCTGTCTGTGTGTGTGTGTGTGTGTGTGTGTGTGTGTGTGTGTGTGTGTGTGTGTGTGTGTGTGTGTGTGTGTGTGTGTGTCCCACCTGCAGGTTCCTGGTGATGAGCTGGAACTTCTCATCAGGACTCAGCTGCTCTGCCATGGCGCAGGGCGTTCACGCTTCAGACTGCAAGAACAACATTCCGAGTATTGCTGTGACTAAGGAGCTTCGTTTCTCTTTTTCTTTCTCTTTCTGGGCATGTCTGAGTTCAAATTCTTTCAAAACATTCTTTGTTTATTGTTGATTGTCTGTTTTTTACGAACATCTGCGCCACGGTTGGGGCGAAGCAAACTGCTTCATTTTGCTCGTCTTAAGAAAAAGAATCTGCGCCTTAGTGAACTGCCTATGTGCCAGATCTAGCATACGACTGTGAGAGTGTGAAAGCTGGAGGACAGGTTGTATCCATCACATCAGCCAGTGAGAACGGTGACGATGAACTGACAGGGAGCTTTGAGTAACGTCACGCTAATGAATCAACGAGCCGGCTAAGGCTCACCTAGCTAGCTAGCGGCAAAACCATGTGCAGCCAGTGGCGCCGAGCTCCAGCTTCAGGTTACAACTGCGACCTGTTTAATACCTCACATTTTATGTCATCTCCCTGTAATGTCAGTTTACCGTGAAACCGCATCCTTACAACCCGCTGACTTACCTCGAAACCTGACTTCTCGGAGGACGTGGGAGAGAGGAGCCGTCAGTGTGGACAAGGCGGTCGGTGTGTTGCATCAGCGATAGCCTCTGCTCTGCTATCGAATCACCGCGGCCTCCAGGCGAAAGCAATCGAGTGGAGATTGCAGCGATTTCGGCGTTCTGCTCCTGGTTCCCACTGGAGTCAGATGTTTGCGGAAATTAACCACTTTTCCGTGTCAGGTGAAGGAGTTGAAAATGTTGTTGGGCCCATATAAATGACCTGACTTCTCTGCATTGTGTATGCACTGTTGCTGTACAGAGCATACAACATACAATACACAGTTTAACGAAAGACCCACACAGCCAGAAAGCAATAAGTACCCATAGGTTTGTATTTGTTATACGTTAATAGTAATTTAATTCACAACAGTATATGCATAATATAAGCGCAGTACGTATAGTAATAATAATTACAGAGGTGCTGCCAGCACTCTTCTGTCTGCGGGCCCAGATTCCCTATTTGTACCCCTGTAGATTGAGCAACACTGACTCAGTGGGTTCAAATACCATGTTTTATTTTGTCAGTGAGGTTATTATGATAACCACATTACCATTTGACCGAAGGCAGGAAGTGAGAAACACAGCGACAGTGTACATTTTGTATGTGATTGGCTGCCAGTGTCCACCTGTGCCAGGGCACGTGCATGTTCAAAGTCAAAAGTCGGGCTCCAGACGGGGGAGCACCGGGAGGATGAGGTTCCCAAACGACGAGTCCTGCGTGATGAAGAAACCGGACGAGTGGACGTGAGCGTGCTGCAGGGCGGCCTTCTGCTGGGCGGCGATGTGCTGCTGCTCCGCGCTGTCCCGCACTTCCTTCAGGCTCGGTCTGGACGACAGGGGGATGTTGGCTCCGGGGCTGTTCATGGACTGGCTCTGCAGCAGCCGCCTCTTCTCCTTATCCAGCTCCGCCAGGATGGCCACCCGGGTCTTGTTCTGAAAGCCTGGTGCCGGAGGGTTGGCGGCCATGTCAAAGTAGCAGCGAACGGATTAAGTCAAAATGTAAGTCCATTAAGGAGATTAATGTCCCCGTTAGCGTTAGCTATTTACGTGTTTGTCAAGCTAATGTCGCTGTAGTTGACCAACATGGAGAGCGGAGACCCAGAATGAGAGTGTGGGTGCTCCAACTCGCCTCTGTGACGCTAATACGGTGAAACACTTCCGGCTTCAGCGCTCTGCCTTCAAAATAAAGGCGTACGAGCGCCAACAAGAAGCATTCATTATATATGTTTTTTTTTAATGACTAAACTACATATAGTTCACCGGTCAACATCCAATAGTGTTGCTCAAACTCTGTGGCAGATATATTGCTCGCAGGTTCATATACGACACAACTTAAAGCGCCTGTCAATGTTGTGTCACAAAAAGGAAAATATGTCGACACAAGATGGCAGTAGTGTACAAAGAATATTACGTGTGGCGCTACTGAACGTGTGTCGTCTGTTTAACAGGCAGTATTCGTAACCACCAATTTCTCCACATAAAGGTATAAAGGTATGTTTGATTAAAAATAGTCACTTATCCTCATTTTTCTGCATAATTTCTCCAAGTCATGTTAGGCCATATTTGAATTTTACTTTGGACTGGCGCATCTCTTAAAATGATATCATGAAAATGTTCTTTTTTCCCTCAATTTCGATGATAATATTTCCGAAGATTTTTAAAAGGGATTAACAGCTCAGCAATGTCCAGCTTTTGAAAAGTGTGTTCATGTATACACTCAGTACTGGGCTGGGGCTCCTTTGTTACTAGTTACTGCATCAGCAATTCTTATTTAACTGATGGTAAATATTGAACTTTTCCCACATGCTTTAATTCTTTGAGATGCACCTGCATGCCCTAAAAACAGGGTATGAAAAAAAGGTATCACAATATTAAAATACTGATCTCCTTGTGTAGTCAGGAGGCTTTGAGTTACAGCTTATTACCCATATGATGGATGGTGTGATATGACGGTGCAAACATCTCTTCCTCATCTCTCCCGCTCTTGTTTCACTTGGCCCCAGCTCACCTGACGTTAGCCGTTTTCAAGTACAGACACGCCGACAATTCCTTCACAGTACTCTCATTAGTGTTTATTAACAACATATTTTTCGGTCACAACATCTTTTATTTAAATAACTACTTGTACATCCATTCATTTCACTTGCAGCCACAAATATCAAAGATATTTACAGGTTTACGTACAGTATATACACATATGCACAGGAGGCATGCACAAGGCTTCTGTGTGTCCCTGTGGGATTAAAGCTCACACATTTGGCTACAGCCTCAAGAGTCATGAGGGAGGTTCACTGACAGAGCCGTAAAAGTTGAAACACTGACAAAATAAAACAGGATAATATTTACAGGATGATGCGGTGAGGTGGAAATGGCACTATGGTGACATGCAAGGATAAAAGGGATCTCCGGTGAGAAAAAGATGAACAAGAATGAGATAAACTCAGTTGTCAGAGACAACATGTGGAAGATTTAACAGTATGTATAACATATGAAACTGTGCACACATTTCCATATCAACAGATATGAAACACGTCAATCATCATTTCAGCGACAGGGACTGAGATCATCAAGAAGCATCCTGGTTGTTCCATCGATCGGCACACAGAGTATCTACAAAGAAAGATAAACATATACGCCTGAGGGAGAGGAGCTATCTTCCCCACCTTTTCTCCAGGTTTACACACTTCCCTTTTTGGATGCATATGGAGCAAAGACAGTAGCAACGGCAATGTGCATTAGAAGGAGTGAGAATGGTTTAAAATTGGATTCCTACCCAATTTTCCTCATTTTTTAACTCAGTTGGAAAATCCTGACAGGCTTTAAATAGATTTAAATACTGCAAGAAGGACAACCATCCAGCAAACATGAAATCAAAAACAGTAAATTCGACACTAATAAATATTTAAATAATGAAAACACTAAATTAGTACCGGCTGTCGTCACCGTTTTGCTCGATATTAAAGATGTGAAAGCATTTAGGGAAAAGAAGCTTTTCCTGTCGTCAGTGGCTGTCCTACAAATAAAATGTAAACAGTGTATTTGCTGGATCAGCACTGCAGTTATGTGTGCAAACTAACTGTTTTTACTAATGTAGTGGTTTCGGTATTATTGTGGAGAACTAAAATGAGCCCTTCAGCTGTTACTGTCCGGCCACTTGTTCCACCATCACATTATTATGGCATCTTACAGAAAAGAAAAGAAGAAAAAAAAAGCCAGAGGGAGGAGGATGGGATTGAGACGTCTGATTTCAGTAAACTATGAGGAGAAGCTGTAAAAATCTTTTGCACTTTCAAAATACACAACAAGCCGATGACTCGGGAGCGAGTGACTGACTCGAGCATCCGTTTTGAAATTTTTTAGCCCCCGAACAGGGTAGAAATTAAGGCGTCGTTCCTGTTTGTTCAAGTTTCTCAACTATAACTTTGCTTGTAGTGCAGTGCTCAAGGTCGTTCATGTGTGCTGTGGCATGTAAGAGGATGGAAACTGTTCAGTTCCATCAAGTAGCACCAATAATGGCAACACTGACCAAATGTGATCCCATCACATCACATGGTTTTGTGCTATTTCAACTTACAATGTTATCATACAGTGTTTTTCCCCCCACAGTAAAAGTTGTACATTTTAAATTAAGGCTTCTGAGATCTTACGGAACAAAAGAGGAAAGCGTATTTCACGCCGGCGTCAAATGTGGACGTTTTCAGAAAGGCCTCAGCGTGGCTGAGTTTTTGGTGAGTTGTTACAGCAGCGGTGTGATAGGACAAGGCAGAAATCTGTATGATCCGGCAGGCCGAGGTCCGTTGGTCCTGCCTAGTGCAAAACGCCAGCCGATCACCCACGTGTTCCCCGGGTCTTCTCAAATGTCCTAGATCATGTTGGCCAGCTCTGTCGAGTCTGTCTCTGAATCTGCCTCGTTGTCCCTGTGAGAAAACGGGAGTGCCTTCAGTTGCAGTTTTGCCTCTCAGGCCACACGAGCAAGCAGGAGAGCGGAGGACTCGAGTCCGCAGCCTTACCTCTGTTCCTGGAGCAGTTTGCGGTTGCCTTGTCTGACCTCCTCATTGATGGGATAAAAGTACAGTATGA
Source organism: Psettodes erumei (assembly GCA_016785225.1). NCBI lineage: Eukaryota > Metazoa > Chordata > Actinopteri > Pleuronectiformes > Psettodidae > Psettodes > Psettodes erumei. The sequence goes on along the minus strand of JAFBJZ010000356.1, from coordinate 182,619 downwards.
CCAGGCCGATGAAGATCAGCGCTACGGGGGCGGCGGAAACCAGCATTTTTAAGGTTAAATGCACTTCCTCTGGTTGGGAGCAGCCTCGACTGATGTAGCCCGCAAAACTAAAAAAAAAAAAAAAAAAAAAATTAAACAAACCATGAGCATTTCACAACCGTCTGCAATGAGCACTGCTAATGTTCTGTAGTAATTCTGACTTTTTTTTTTTTTTTAGTAAAAGGTGTACAGTCAGTCACGGGATGCAGACACACATACTCCAGCCTTCCTGTACTTAATCAAATGAAAGCAAAAAGGAATTCCTTGCTTTGATGTGGGATTTGAGTGCTGGGAAACTTGGCTTAGCTTGACCTCTTTTTCTTCATTATATCCAATTGTACTGGATTTTTAAAATAAATAACTGAGTATCGGCTGTGTGTGTGTGTGTTCATACGAGTACTCACTCTAAACTGAGAGTGGAGATGCCCAGGGAAACTCCAGAGGCAAACTTGGTGAAGAAAACGTAGAAGGAATAAAAGAGAGCTTCGTGGCCGGTGGAGTTGGGGTTATGCACTTGGAAATCGTCCACGACGTCGGGCAACATGGACCTGAGAGAACACAGAGTCAGAAACTGCTGCTGACTCCACCTGAAAGCTAACCCGGGGCCGGCAGGGCTCTTACCAGGGCAGCAGGAAGGCTGCGGCCACTCCGACCCCAGAGGCGAAGGAGACGATGTAGGTGACGATCAGGTTGCTCTTGATGCACACCACCAGGATCATGAAGGGAACCACGGACTGGAAGGAAGAGAAAATTATTAGACCACTGAGGCGCACTGGATCGGCTGTCCGTCAGAGCCTCACTTCCCAAACGAGTCTCTTAATTGCAATGGAGGTGTTTTCTTACGACTCCTAGAATAACACTTTAATCCTGTCAATCTTACAGTCCTCATATGACTTGGAAGTGGTGTTTGGACAGGTTGTGGTCCTTACCAAGCTGCCAGTAAAAACCGCTGTCTTTTTCCCAAAGCGAGTGAGAAACCATTGCCAGAAGGGGATGGCCAGAGTAGCGGAAAGCTGCGAGGGAGGGAAAAAAAAAAACAACATTCAAATTCTGGTTTTCTTTTTACACAAACACACAGAGAAAACCAAAACAAGTTGCAGTAAATTTCAGAAAAGGCCCATTTTTACAGGAAAGCATGGTTGTGGAGAAGCAGAAAGTGATGTTCCCCCTGTATCACGTTACGTAACGCAGCGGCGAAGAAGCGTGAGATCAGCTGCATTCTCACAACGCTCAGGCTTCAGGAGCATTGGTGATGCAGAGGCACCTCTGACCTCTCATGTGTGCCAAACACAACAAGGATGATGGAAGATAATACAGCTTCGGCCGGCTCTTCCCAAAACAAACCCGAGCTTGGCGTGATGCAGAATTCCACAGGGGTCTTCCCAACAACGCCACAGGTCTGCATGACCTCCAACCCCTCAGTGTTTGACCAAGGTAGAGATAACACGGAGCTCTGGTGCACAACAGTTTCTTTCCGTGGAAAGGAGTGAAAGGCTAAGCTGAGAGATAAACAGGACGCACATTGCTTCGCCTGCGTTAACGATGGCAACTGTGTGTGGCAACAAACGCTGCTGTGAGCGCTTTCTCAACACAAGAGGCTGCGCACCATGGCAGACATCTCTGTGTACTATGTTGTGCTGTGTGACAGATCATTTCCTGTACGTGTTATTATCATTTTGTGCTGTATCAGCATTACTTATGCACTCGGATAGGAGTCTGAACTTTATCTTCAAAACCATCGCTTCCCACCTCTTCTCAATAGATGCACGAGACGAGTTTTGAAGCGAATGTCTCGGTGCATTCCTGGCAAATGAAACGGGCGAGAACCGTGGTCGCTCCTCTGTCACAAACGTCATCCAGCCCTTGAATACTTGTTAATTCGGCGTGCGGCATCAGGCCTGGAGAACACTGCGCCGTGCGGCGAGTTTTCTGCAACGTGCCTCGCGCCAGCACAGGGCTGTCTTTGTTTGCTGCTGCCTGATGAACTCCCTGCTGCTCTCGCACGATGTTTCATTAAGTCTGACCTTTCCTGCCACTGTCCACCAACTGACGCTCACGTAACAACCCGTTGGTCTCATTTGAGCAACTTGTCTTTGTTCCATTCGGAGCGGAGCTTCTCCGATTAGTCCGTCATCTCGTCGAATGGCTGAGGGTGAGGAGGATTAGGATCACTTAGGGATGATTAAGGGTAACTTCATGAAGGGGCAGGGGGGCAGCTTCAGTGTGTGCTGAAGCCTCTGAAAAGTCATTTCACGAAATAAATGTACTTTGTAAAAAAAAAAAAAAAAAAAAAAGCTAAGCTCCTAATCCTTTCCATAAAGCAAAGGATCAAAGTATGTAATCTTTTCAACCTCCGTAACCTGTACTGTTCCCACCCTGTACAGTTCTGCTGTGCGTGCAGACACATCTTTGGATTAATTGGTCTTAATACCTGACGGGGGAGGGGCTGACTGACGGCGGCGTGATACTTTGGTGTATGAAATTTTTCTTTGCTTGCATGTTTGTGGAAGAAAGGGAGGCGGCGACAAAGGAGAAGCAAATGTGGCGCCTTTTCGCTGTCTGTGGGAACGCGGTGCCATTCAGGCAGAGCGGTCAGGGTGGACATGTCGTGGAAATGGGCAGCAAGGAGACGCTGCTTTCTAACCCAGCACAGTGAGGCTTTGTAACCGAAGACAATTTATGCGTTCGCCCTGGGAGCTCGGCTTTTGTCTGCGCTCTGAAGCTAATGGCTTCACTTATTCCACACAACTGGGCCGCCCAAGGATTCAGATGAGGGAAATGTGGTCATTGCTATGGGAACAGCGGCGCACCTATCCCCGTGTGTCTGAAAATGCCACCTCTGTATGTGTGTGTGTGCACTCACCATGATTAACAGCAGAATATTCTGGAAGTCGTTCCTGAAGCCCAGCGTGGAGCTGCAGAACAGAGCGAAGTTTCCCTCCAGGAGCTGTGGGGCACAGACGCACTTGGTCAAACTTCACCCGCCTGAACGCACAAATGCATGCACCTCGAGCCAGCCGCGCTGGCGCCAAGTACTCTCTGGCTGTTCGCACGAACCAACAAGAGATGCCCAGCATTTAACAACATGAACAACCAGTTGAACTCAGCAAGGAAGAAACAGAAGAAGAAACATCAGGCAGGCAAAGGTGAGATTCAACACTGGGAATGACATCAATCCACAAGAAAATGTGTGTGTCTCTACACGCACCATGAAAGCCAGTGAGGTGAAGAGGAAGACCATGACCAGTTTGGTGTACGGTCCATGCCCCATCACCAGCCTAATCCCCTGGAAGAAAGACATGGGCTCTGACCTGGGACGAGAAGATTCTGAAAGGAGGACAAAACGGGGAAATATGAACTCAGACGCAAAAGGACTTTTCTCTTTAACACCAACGAGCCTGGGTTTGTTCCCAGAGGCTCATCCTCTGCAGGGCGAGCGCGTCTTATTAGAGCCACTGCCGGTCACGAGGCTTCTGGTCTAATCAAAGCCTTTTATGCTCTCACACAGCCTGTCAGCCCACAGTCACACCACAGCATACAGCGATGACTGCGCGTCCCCATTGGACGACAGAGGAAACGTCAGTAACGGCCCCATCACATGAAAGACGTGCGTTTATCTGCATGCGATCCAGAACATGACTGTCGCTTCTCAGGACTTTTACTTGTGAAAAGCAATGACCCTCGGCTTACACCTTAATATGATGACCTTCTATATGTAACATGCAATGGAAAGGAGCAACACCTGAAACGTTTCGAAAGCTTAACAGAGGAAACCAAAGGAGTCGTTATAGGCAACTAAAGTGAAAGGCGGAGCCGGTTGGATTGAGAGATGAGTGCTTTACCTTTTTGCTCTCTCACACCGAAGAAGAGCACAAGAGCACAGAGGATGTAGATCAAGCAGATGACACCAGAGGCAATCATGTAGGCCGCTCTCTGCACAGGAAGAATGAGAGCAGAAAGGGACAACAGTGAGCAAACACAATTGTCCTTTCTCAGCAGTTTGGGCTGTTTGGTTATTGGCCTTGGCTGTCAAGCATGTGGCGTATGAAAAATTTGTTTACCGTGTGCTCCAGGGAAATGACAGGCTCCGACTCATTGTGTCCGACAGGCTTGGTCGAGTTGTTCAGATCTGCCACGATGTCACCGGGTCCTGGGAGGCAGGGCGCGTTGGCCATGCCCACGATCTGCCCCTGGATGGCTGTACCCAGCACGGTGCCCAGAACCTCCACCGTCATCCCTGATCGGAAGGAACACGGGAGACGTTTAGTCACCCAGGAGCTGAGACACTTAATGTCTTTTTGTGTGTGCGTGTGCGAGGAGATTCATTCGGAAAATAAGACTTTTCCACGCCGACCGCGACACTCACTGTATGCGGTAGCCGAGTCTCTCTCCTTCTGCTCCGAGCTGATGAACATGGTGAGGGCGGAGTAGGGCACATGGAAGCACTGGTGGCGAGGAAACAGAAACGGCGACAAAGTGAGATCAAATGAATGCGGCTCTTTGGTTTACTTTTGGCTCATCGAGTGACAGATTGTGTAAATCGTACTGGGAAATCAAACATGTCCTTGTGTTGCGCATTTGGAACGAGTGCATGTTCACCGGGAGCGTCTGGGGTGTGGTACTCACAGTTTGAAGGGTCTGGAAGAGGCAGTAGAAGAGAAGGTACCAGATGACTTTGCCGTTCTCAAAGGGGGGGACGTACCATATGAGGAAATAGGAAAGCACAGCCAGAGGGGTCGAGAGCAGGATCCTGCACGTGGATGGGAGAGAGGGGACAACAACAACAACAACAACAACGTCAGTGGACACAAACGTGAGAGAGGGGCCACTCGTTACATAAGAGCTCGCCTGCCTTTCATCCAGTCCCTGCCAGCTTCTCTTCAGCTCAGTTTCACTTGAATTTACTTTTTCTCGTTGAGCATCTTTAATCAGGAGCTGGCTGAGCTCAGTGTAGGGCTAAGTCTGAGGATGGTGTGAGGACCCAACGCTGGGGAATGCTACTCAACAAAATTATAATCTGGTAGTGACCGATGACACCGCTTCTTACTGTAGGTGATGTTCAGCGAGGCGGGAACTATACGTATTCAAGATTTAAGATGTTTATTGTCATGTGTCCAGTTTAAACAGACTGTCCGACTGCACAATGAAATTATTTTGCTCGTGCCCCTAGTCACAAAAATAGAAACTTAGCTAAACACAGAATCACAAAATATAACTTAAAAACTAAAATAAAATTTTAAATGTACAGACTAAAAAATATAAACTTAAACTATAGTGGGCACTTTGAATAAGTTAATAGAAGTGAATCTTAGAACACTTCCATAGTAATGCACAGATAGAGCAACAGTATTGCATCGAAATTCAAGTATCTTTACAGCACAGTGGGAGTGATATGTGTATGACGCATTCTTCGCTCATGTGACTAAGAATGCGTTTTCCTTTTTTTAGACACATCTGTGTCACCCTGCACCCTGTGTCCTCCCCTTCCTTTCCTCGCACGCCTCACAGCTGGTAAATTCCCTCCATGAGGTCATTTTAAGAGGAAAGAATGCTGAAACCCTGCGGAAGCGGAATCCCTTCCGTCACTTCCTGCCTGCCCACTATTCCCCTTCTCCTTACAGTCACACTGACGTTCTCCAGTCAGCTATGAGATTGTAAGTGCAACCACAACTCTGATGGGCAGGGAACCATAAAAAACAAAACAGAAAAAGAGTCCAGCTTTTGGAACGGGAAGCAGCCGGGGCGTCTCCGGGAATCGTTTATCCCGTTGTACATCAGGTTATTCAGCCTTATCAGACAGGATGTGCGGATCGCATGATAATCACATCTCAACGGACAAATGGCATGCGTGTCACAGTTGTACCTAAACACATTCACGCAACTACTTTGTGATCAAATGACTAATATTTTACAGCCAGATGCTGATGAAAAAATGCGAGCTTCATTCAGCAAGCTCCCACATGTGATGTGATTTACTGTACTCTCGTGGAAAGTTACTGTGGGTGTGCCAAGGGTGGTGAACAGGTAAGAACTGTTATCTGGAGATGACTATACACTTAGGACTGCTCGGCCCATTCATTGAAATACCTTGACTCAAATTTTTTTTTTCCATCTTCAATTGGGCATCACATACCAACATCTACACTGGAAGCCTGAAACTGTTAAACTAAACTTACAAGTCCCATGTTTTTCAATGCACAAAAACATTTTCCAGGTCTGCACCGTGCTTGCACGACTACGGCAACACAGTCGGCCATATTATTACTGCCCTAACAGCCTTCCTGGAATCACATTTAAATGTCCTCTGAAATAGCCCTGCTGACGAGGGAGGGGTGACTGAAAAAGAAAGTCCTTAAGTGATCGTGAAAACACTCCGCAAGCGAAACAGAATTCTGAAATTATATTGAACAAGACAGCTATTCAGCATTTGTTAAAGTTGTGATACCAAACAGGAAACAGAAAATGTCCATATGAATTATTTAAAATGCATATTTAGGGAGCAGCAGAATCCGACAGTCTGCCACTTGTGACTAGAACAGCAGCTCTGCAGAAACAGCGTAACTCATTCTCTTCCCACCCGCACCTTGAACTGAAGTAACCTCCTGAATTCCTCAGCCACTTTTCAAAAATCCTAACAGGGCCCTGCCAGCTCAAGCTATTGGCTGAGGCTGGTGGTGTGTTGTGGGCTGGACCAATGAGAAGCTGGCCTGACTACATTCCCTTCCCCCGCTTCCTTAACACTGAGATTTTGATATGGTGCAACTACAGCTGCCTCTCTCGTGCATCCGGCCGCCAGCAGAATTTATCTCCTCGCATCTTTGTGGCAGAACTGAGTGTCACGTGACTAAACATGCCAGGCCCCCCCCCCCAACACACACACACCCCTCATCATTTCTGACAACAAATGGGCGAGATGTATCTCGCTTAGCACACGCACCATGAAGAATGACCCATTTACGAGGGACCTCGATTCAAACATCAGGATCTTGGTGCTGACTGAAAATTGCAGTAATGACACGCCATTCTATCAAATGCACAAATCTGATGAGCATCAAGTAGTGTGCAGAATTATCCCATTTGATGAGGAATTCAGAAAAAGATTGAGATTATTTTGTTTTGTATTAAAAAGTGATTAAACTGCACAGTTGCACCTATGATGCACATATTCCTGTACACGCAGAAATCTTTAAAAATTCAAATATACAGGGGTTACCACGAGGCCGGCGGGTGCTTTGAATATGAAAAGTCACAAAACCAAAAATGCTCATGAAATGATTCTCAAGAGCTATTACTGTCAAGAATTTCTTATTTTTCTTCCAGAACAAGAAGACATGGCAGTAAAGTACATTTTGCATGCCTGTAAAAAGGTATTGAAGTGCATTTTTGGCACTTTGCAGGAACTGTTAACCAGCAGCTGAGTAGAACGATAATGCCTTTTTACTTTAAATTAATTATGCACGTGCCCTCTCTGCAGGCACACCCGAGGGAACGTTAACACAGGAACCCGAGGCAAGGACAAGGGATCTTTACGACCTCTCCCAGCTGTGCTCCTTCTTACACGAGGTAGGCGGGTTTCATTAGCACACGTACATGTTCCCAGCTATTACTGAAGCGACAGCAGCTCTGAAACATCTTCAGCGCTGACAGGGCACTGGTGGCCACTTCTATAACTAGCAGCTCACGCCGACACCTTACACCGCATGTAATCTCACATGACCGTGTGAGTTATACCTTCACACATGGACCACGAGTTCTGGGAGAGGTCTGCCATGGACAAAAGTCACAGTGCCACATTCATGGGTAGACGTATAAGTCAGGTAGCCCCCCGCGGGTTGCTCGGAGACTCAGAGACAGAGACATGGGGGAGGGGGATATAGCGGCTGAAGTAAAAGGGTCAGTAACTTGTCTGTAGAAAAGGCCTGAAGCCTCCCCGCTCCCTCAGGCTTGCTGCCACACACGGAGGCAGGCCACATTTTAACGTTTTGTTTCAGGCCCTGCTGCTCTTCATGAGTGGATCTCACAGCGGGGGAGGCCTTATTTGCATTAGTCAAATTACTTGTTTTAAATAGGGGATTAGGGTTCACTTTGCACAAATGAGAGTTGGTTACTATCAAAAGGAAAATGAGCTCTCCATTCACAGATACAGAGATCCCAGTGTCTGAGTGCTCTACAGTAATTCCTTCTGAAGAACCATTGGTGTGCTTCTGCAAGATCCAGGCTCAGTAGCAGGCAGGAGTAATATTTGTCAATGCAGTGCCAGAGCCCATGCTGTGGGGAACGCGCAAAACCAGTGGCTGCAGGGACTATATATTTGTTTAGTTGAAAAAACACACACACACACACACACACACACACACACAAAAAGGCTTGGTGCCTTTGGGTTTTGGCTTTAAACCGAGGGAGATTCTCAGCAGGTTATTTTACAGTCCGTATGCATCACAGCAGTGTGTGTGTGTGTGTGTGTGTGTGTGAGATCACGTGAAAGGGAGAGGAGGGGGCTCGATTGAACATGTGTGCACATGTGTGAGGAAGATGTAGAGTAGTAATTGCATCAGCATGACCCACAGTAACCTCTCTCTCAGCCGGAGTTCTGACTCAAAGCCCCGCCCCCAAACACTGACATGTACAGTGCACAGAAATGTTCCTCCCTGAGTTCTGACTCACCAAGAATGACAGCCCCCCCCACTCCCCCCACCCCTGCAATACATAACAACAGGTGTTTCAGTGAGATAAGTGGGCTTTGTCAATGAGATAATATAGAGACCCAAATACTCCTGCTATGGTACTCCTGAGAAAACCACCCAGATCTAATAAAGAGCTCAAACATACAGCTCTAGTTGTCACGCGAGTCGGGACAAACGGTGTCTGGGTCCACCTACCAGGGCAGCATGCGTCCAAAACGTGTCCATGGGCTTCTGGACACCAGAAACCCCACCGTGGGGTCCGTCACTGCGTCCCATGCTCGGCCCCCGAACAGGATGATGGAGGCGTAGAAGGGGTCCAGCTGTGAAAGTAGGCGACACAAAGATCAGTACAACTGTGACTAAAAAAAAAGAAAAAAGTACACAAACCTTCCACTACTGTAAAATATTACTCCGGGCATTGTTCATGTGTGCCTGTAGGGCACCCACACACACGAGGGACTACACGTCATGACAAGCTGACAAACCACAGAAGGTGTGACTTGGCAGCTCAGCCTGTCTGCTCTGCTCACAGGAGACAAACCAGGAAGCATGAATTCTGTACCCGACTGTCTGGTCGGCACCGTGCTGTGTCACCCTGCAGCCTCTTAATCTGTTAAACAATCTCGGTGGCTGGACAAGGCTAAACCCTGGGAAGCAGTTGACTTACACATTATTCTGCCCCTAACCATCAGATTAGTGTCAGAGCCCATTAAAGCGAGCCCCTCCTCATCGTGCTACCTCACCTCACCCCACCTCCCCCACATTTTTCAGTGCAAGCCCCTGTAAGCCTTTTTAATACAGTGGAGCCCTGTCATGGAGTCAATAATTGGGGAGGGGGGTGTCTTTTCTGCCACTTCATTTTTCCTGGACAATAAGGGCCTTTTGTTGGTGGGCTGTGGTGGTCACAGTGTCCTGTATGTGCCCTAGCCAAAGAGGTGCACTGGATCGTGCACCGCTCCCTCCCTTCAAGCCTGTAAATGCCACCTCACACACTGTAGTGGGACACAGCACAGAGTGTAGGAAGGACAGCAGTGTGCGTGCATAGTATGTTCACCACCCCCAGTAAGGTGGTCCTATGAGGGCAGCGGCATGGCTATATTTAGGACTGTTACGAGAGCGCCTGGGCAGAATGTGATTGTGGAGTTTACAAACGATCTCTAGCAACTCACCTGAGCTACATCCAGTAGGTAAATCTGCAGGAAGAAGCCCAGGGCGCATCCCGTGATCTGGTAGGGCGCTCCACCGATGGCATAGCTTAACTTGTTGCAGACTGACAACCTGTTCCTTTGCTCATGCTGGAGGAAAAAACAAAACAAAACAAGACACAGTTAATCGAGGAAATCGATCAAATACATTAACCTCAAGTGTGGCCAGGAAATTTTAGCGGAGACATAATAGGAGATGTGAGATCTATCAACTGTAAAAAGATAAGATCTAACAAATGAGCACTCACTTCAGGCATGTAACACATTACCCTACTTTTGGACAAAGTGTCCATAACTATTTGCAGCTGTCCACAAACCCTCTCAGGCTTTGGCAGGTCCTAGCGTACGTAATTATAGGAGGGGTCACTTCTGCAAAATCAATGACAGTGGTTTAAAGTAACAGGGTGTATATACTCAAACAGCAGCAGTTCGCCTCCCCTGCCTTATAAATAGGCAGCTTTCTTAGGTTTCTGTCTGAACAACTTAAGCCTAAATGCTGTAGTTCCTTTAGTCTCACCCATGTCTCACTGGTCCAGTTAAGGAACAACAATTTTTTTTCGTACCTCTCAAGGAATGTGGCCTAAATTCTTAATCGCCAAAGAGTCTTAAGAGCCAGAAAGTGTAGCTGGCAAAAAGCTAACCTTCATGTGGAATATTTGGCACAAGTCAGGGGCCACCACCGGGAAACAAGAAGCCCTTGGTTTTCCTCTAAACGACTCTTAATAGCGACACAAATCTCTGTTGAATAGTGCCAGGGCATGACAACACCATGGTGTCACACACACCAAAGGCCAGGGTGACAGCACCTTGGCAGCAGCCTGGCCTGGCTGACCACCCAAAGAGGAGGGCTGCTAGTTTTTGACCAGTGCTCTGGCCACTGTTGCCCACAGAGGGGTGTAAACACACCCTCCTCCCTGACCAATCAAAAGGCCGTGCTGCCTAATCTTCCCTCTTTTCGGCTGGTCAAAGAATTTTTCCATCACTGCTGCTGTTAAAACCCTGGACCAAATGTAAAGCCTGTTCCAAGAAGAGCATCAGCTCATGATGACAACCTTCATCCCCAGGCACTTTTCAGTGTTTGTCACAGAGACGCATGACATGGAAACGGACGCCATCACATCTCAGATCGGACCACAGCACAAAACATCAGTGTGACTGAATGAACCAGCCTCTGTCTTGTTGATACATTAAACCGGGTCTTTGTTTAGGTGACAAAACGCTCAGTGGCTGAAATGAGAAACCAGCAACTTGAAAACACAGAAGCAGCTATTCACGCTGGCGTTGGCTCCACAACAGTTGTAACGACCTGGTGATTGAGGTCATGTCTCCACGTTCTCATGGATCGAACTTGACCCCACCATGCGACGCTCCCACGTTCCCCCTCACACTAAACAGCATGGCTGTAAACTGGGCAAAGAAGGGTCACTGTGTGTCTAAATGCCCAAATGACAAAAGCCTGCGATGGAAAACATTTTGGGCTGTCAGCGTGTGCAGAGGACCATCTCTTTTTCACTGTATATAATTCTCCTGCTCCTGTTCTACTTGTATGCATCGGATTATACACCACCTAGTTTTAAATATACACTGCAGCGACTGTACCGACTTGGCCACGTAACTATCACAGGAATGTGCCAAAGTCACAGTACGTTACGGCCTTGAACCAATCCACCTACAGTGCTTCACTTTTCATTATGCTTTTCTCGTTACATCAGTTACAGTAGAGGAGTTACTTTGTCTGCGTCGATGTCCTCTGCACACACAAAAAAAGATGCAGTGCCTCTCATTCCACATATTCAATGATGAGGTCCAGCGGTGTATTATGAACGTGACCACAAAGGCTACTACTTGTGTTATCAGTGGCCCCAGTGATAATGTGTTATCACTGTAAACAGATGGCATGCTTCAGTCTGGGACAGGCCTGGAATGACTGAGTCTTTCATATATACTAAGTGGAGGCGAAACCGTCTTCGAAGAGGTTGTTGGGAATTATGCTCTGCCGGATCTCTCTGTCTGACACGTCGCCTTGGTGAGTTCGTTCCTGCTGCGTTCAAGGCTGTGGGAAATACGGGAGTTACTCTCGAAATGAGCTCGAAATATCACAATAAGGGGAAGGGGAAGGGGATGGGGATAGGGTTGGGGGGGTTCCTTTGACGAGCGAGGAAGGAAAGATCCCATGAAAATCTGATCAATAAAAAGCGATAGCTTAGTTCCTGCATTAAAACTCCCTGCTATGTAAATGAGTTGACGTGCGGGTGCAAAAGTCGTCTTCCTCATCTTGCGACTACAGTGCGAAGGGTTGCAGTCATATTATTTCTGAAACGGATAGACACGCACCAATACATTTATTTTTCTTAAAGGTTTTGACATAAATTATATACACTGTTGGCATTGGAGTCGTTTCTCTCGAAGGTGAGGGGGAGGCCGTGAACGAAGCATCAACGTGATAGAAGGATGTAGGCTTGATAGTTATCAGTCAGCTACACCCTACAATATATATATATATATATATATTACAGTTCCAGTTTGATTGACACCCTTCAGCTGATTTAGCCTCCCCCTTTAAATCAGAATCATTTATTATGAAAATAAGAAATGTGTAGCGTTATATGCAATTATTTTTGTGTATGTAATTTTAGCGAGCAACGCAAATATACGACGAATGTGAGCGTATTTAATAGGGTCGCCGTCAAGTGAGAAGAAAGGCGCTTTCGGGATTTATATTTAGCTCTATGTGGCGGGGGTAATGAGTGCACCGAAAACCCAGTATGATTACAGTCCACAGCCCAAAATTATGACTTAAAAGTACTATGCACACGCCGTCCAAAGCCCTGGTTTATATGGATTAAACCGATTTGAAGAATATTTCGAGATATGCAAATGGACAATTAAATGAATTATACTTTTTGTTAAAGGGTGATCACGTTTCTAAGTTGATGGGAATTTATTAAGTCATTCAAAAGACATTTTGGTGGTTAACTCGCGCGTAGAAATGTCACAATGACCAGCGCGCGCCTCACTAACGTATCTCTTCCTTTAAAACGTCAGTTAACGCATGTGCTCCTTTACCAACGTTCAAGACTTGAGACGTTCCAGTCATTCCCGTTAAAAGAAACCTCCAGCTTCATCCTTGTCTAAAGCTATACAGGCATGAGATTTTCACAACAAACTGCGAGTTAAGCCTGATTTTTAAATTAAGGTAAATGAATGAACCCACCTTCCTGGCGAGCGTGATGCCGTCCGGGCTGACCGGTTTATTCAATAAACTAGCGTTGGAGTATTGTTCACCTCCCTCTCCTTTAGCCATAGCAGTTCAGCTGGTGTCTTGGATCTTAACCTGACACACAGAAATTATAAAACCAAAAAAAAGGTCTTCCGATGAGGTTTGAGGAATCACGTCCGAGGGTATCGCCTGGGATCTGTTTGAAAACTGAGAAGGTGGTGAGGGTGAGGGTGGATATAGTAATCTATGGAGCCCTCCGCCCCCTTTAAACGTGCCATTCACCCCATATTTACCACGCCCTTTGTGGGCGGGTCACTGTCGCGCTCCACGTCATCACACCGCAGTCCTGCGGGCGTCCAACCCGTTTCCACACACCGAACTTCATCACACACTTTTGCATATTCCATATCTAAAATTACAACAAAAAATGTAAACTTGGTGAGTGTTTTATGGACAGATTCCATTGTTGTCATTTTTTCGATCACAGCAAAGAAAGAAATTCGTATCCAAAAATCCAGGATTTATAACTAAATATTTCAGCAAATATGTCAATACCAAAAGTACTATTTGGGATATTTGGGGGATATCTTTTAGAGTTTTAGCCTAGTACAATTTGCAGTCATTGTTATACAGTAGTTTTTATGTCATTATATATTTATGTTCCTAGTTTTTAATTTTTTAAAGGTTTCTTGCATGTATATTTAAAGAGGGGCTAATCTAGTGTTTATTTACATGTCAGGATTCATTCTACACCATTTTATTCATTCATTTGTTCTTTTGCTTGCTTTGTGCAGGTGCTGAAACATTCCAGTTTTTAATAAATACCTTAAATAAACATTCAGGCCTGAAAGATTGTTCACGAGAAATCCAAATACTGTGGTTTCGATTGGTAAATTGATGAATGTGAAACTTAATTCTATTTTCTCCCTGTTACTAAGTCTGAGGATTTCACTAAGATCAGACATTTCAGACACCAAAATGGAAATATCAAGAAGTTATGAAATTAATTTGGGAAGGACAGCAATAAAATGCCACAGAAATGTTGTTGTTGGCACCTATTACTGTTATTATTGGAAAAGGATGGTAAAGTCACTGCAAGCACAATATCATGCACTACTGAACTAAATGCTTTAATAGGAAGAAAAGTTATACAATATGGTGACATCTATTTACTGCAAAAATCAGAGTTGGTTAATCATATTTTGAAAAAACTTATAGATGTTTAGGACGTAACCAGCAATGTTTACAGCGTGTGTGGATAAATGTCAAGAAATGTCACAAACATCTTTTGCATAAATTGTGTATTTTGGTAAATACCTGCCTCTCTGTGTGTGTGTGTGTGTGTGTGTGTGACTCTGCAAGCTCAGCTCAGTCATGCCATATTTAAACCTTTACATGTCGTGCACACTGCTGTCAACTCAAAGTGACCACCTTCCTCTGTACTGACCATCAGTGAAGCAGCCGTTTTACCTTCTTTTAGTACGGACCCGCATATAGCATGGCTACTAAATGGAAGCATACACAAGACTCCTCATGTGTGGTACCACAAACAGCTTTTCTCGTGTGGCCAGAGGTTGCCTCTTTGCTGCCCGTGGGTTCACATTCTATGACTCAGGTCTTTATTTGCAAAGTCTCTCCTGCACTGGCGAGAGACTATGCATGTATACGTTCCAGTTTTAGCTGAGCCCACATGAAGCCTCCACTATACATATGCAGTATACACACATGCCGCCACGAGTGAATGCTCATCTGTGTATCTGCTAGAAACCTCTGGAATTGCAGGAGATGTATAGGTATTTGGAACGTTAACTTATGATCACGCATGCACACTGTCTTTTCCCGCTCGCACACCCTTGCCCCCTCCCCTACCTAAAGCATCAATTTACAATGCAGTGTTATCTCTGAACCGCACACCTATTTGTTTACATGCACAATACACACTTCCACACATACACGCATGATTTTCCCAGCTGCGCTTGTGATAGCTAAACCTTGACCGTGCCAACTTTACAGCCAAGGTCAGACCATCTGCACACGTGGTATGAATTTGTAACATTATGGACACGTCAGTGTGTGTCAACATACTGCAGATTAGATAAGCTGTTATGGCCTGACTTGAGTTGTGTTGGTGAATTCAGTGCTCAGCTCAAGTCACCTTTGAGCTCATTTCAGTGTTGTTAGAGGATTTGTTGTCATCGCTCTAGAGCAAAGCGTTGCTAGTCTGTCGCATGTTGAAATATTAGTACCACCAATAAAAATTGCCTCAGGTTAGTTTTGCACAGGAGATTTGGGATTTTTGAGATTTGTAATACTGAAAGATAGATATCCAGGGGTTGATGTCAGCTACCAGGAGAGAAATAGAAAGACGGCTGAACCATGAAATGATGCTGAACCATAATTTCTAATATTAGTGATGGTCACCCTATTTTCTACACAGTTCTTTTTTTGTGATGTCAGTGGCTTGTGGCAGCCAAAGTTAGCTATTATTAATATTATATCATACTGTATTAATTTACAAGAATTTACTTTAAGTAGACAGCATTATTACATATATTTGGCATATCTCTAAAAGCCACGACAAATGCACAAATTGTAATAGCAGAAAAAACAGAGAGGATAAAGAAAAAAAGAAGAAAAATAACCAATTTTTACTGGTGCATTTGCAATAAAGTCTCCATTGTGGTCCAAAATGCATTACAGACATTTATTTATTACAAATGTTATGCTCTCAGGATGCACAATGCATCCTGAGAGACCAAACCCTGATTTAATAAGATACTTTCCCATGGATCTCTTTACCTGTGCCATTTATTGTATGGGTTCGCTTATACAGAAAAAAAGCACAGAGAGGTTAAATTCCCCAAAGGAGCTGCTGCGACCCTGTGTGTAACTAACACACTGAAAAGGTTTGATCCTCAGGTGTAGACACAACATATACAAACCTAAGTAGTTCTCGTATACGTGTGTGTGTGTGTGTGTGTGTATGAGTGTTTGACTGAGTGTACTTCAACCTTTCTCTGTTGAAGAAAGTCTGTCTATTGTTGATGGCACGAGTGTGTAAAATCACATATTGTTTGGGCGTGTGTGCATATACAGTACGTGTGAATAAAGCTTCATGACTGCATTTATTTGATGCCCAACAGCTTTGTAGGAAAGTTTGAGAGAGCAATGCAATGCGATGAATGCAGAGGCTGCCCCACAGGCTTGTGTGCAGGTCAACTAAGCAGAGGTTTTCTATGAAGATTCTCAGTCATCCAGGTCATTGTCAAGGTTGAAAGAATTCTGTAAGGCAACTGGACTTGAAATTTTGGGAAACTGGATTGAAATTTCAAGTCCAGTTGCCTTACAGAACTCTTTCAACCTCAAGCAGAGGTTATATGGAGTTACAAGTAGTATTAAGACATTAAGACAAAACATGACAATGTGCGAGGGCAGTTGTGGGGTTATTTGGTCTCAAATCAGTGTGGATCAGTTGGAAACATTTTTGTAAAGTACCTGCGAGCTTTGATACCTGACCCACCTGACTTGTGAACCCAGGCCACCTTATCATGATCGGTCTCGCTTAACGAAATCGTTGTGGCTGCGATTGCAGTTAATCTCCAGAGCACAAAGGAGATGTTGCCAATATAACTGGGTGATCCTCTTATTTGATTGCGCACCCTTCCAGTTGTGACTTGCAGTCGAAGGCTGCTCCTTCCCATTGGCTTTCACCCAAACATTCAGACTTGTCTCAGCTGCATACAACAGAACTGAGCTAACACTTCTGTTGGAGGCAAACTGATGCAGGAACCGTCGATATATAGCTCCTTTTGAAGGCAATATAAAAATGCATACATATATTACTTTCACAAACACTAAAATTCACTGGCTAAATGAAGGAAAGAGTTGTTGACAGAAAGTTTATTAATAGAAGGCGGTGCCTGTTTCCCTCGTTACATACATAAAAAATATATCTGAAAGAAGGTCAAGCCATTCAATTTGGAGTCCTGCTTTTGTTAAGGCAGAGATAAATATATTATATATATTTCACCTATAAACAGAGGGAATGCTCCATATATTCATTGTCATGCTCAGTCTGTAAATCCCATTCATCTCACTCAAAATGCCTGTTATATGATCAATATGGCTTTTTCAATATAGCTTTTTTATTGACACCTTTGCTTTTCCTTCTTTGACATTTTACACCTGTCATGAATGTGTGAGCAATTGGATTAAAAGAAAACCCAAACTACATGGAAAATCCCACAGATTGACATTAAAGTGTAGAATATAAGTATCATCTGTCTCCGTCATGACCCCAGTTCTACTGCAGACACAACAGTGATGATGATGATGATGATGATGCAAAGACTTGGTGATGAGTGTGAGGCGACTGTTTCAGAGTCCATGTTTCTTGACAGTGTGGCTCAGAGTGCCTGAACCTTGAACCTAGCTGTTATCAGGGTGGTCTGACCTTGTTGGCATCATGACATCTAACCCAGACTGGTGATGTCACTGTATTTTGCTCGACTGGCTGTGTGCCTGCACATTTCCAGGCCGTGACGTGGACTTGCATGAAGCAGTGTTTGGAATATTCGCAAATTGATTAGGCTTAACTGCTTTGTACTCATTCCACTATGACAGGGGGCTATGATTGGAGAGCTGTTGATATCTTTTAAAGAATGTTCTCTGCACAGCAAGGTACGCAGTCCACTTAGGGAAGGAAGAAAAGATCACAATGTTAGACACAACTATAGCGGAATAATAAAAACCTCACACTGAGCCATATTTATATCACAATAATATGCTTTTAGTGTCAACATTGTGTGTTGACAGTATCTTGATAAGATAATACAGATATCAAAGAAGCTCCAGGGAACTTCGGGCACATCCGAGAGCAAAGGATGAGAACGGGAGATTTGTGAGCACAAAAAGGAAACAGCATCGACATGCACAGACAAGATGAGAGCACCTGCAAACACAAAAATGCACTGCGGTTGGCTAAGTGATGAAGGAGACAGCAACACAAATACACAGGTAAATATGTGCATGTACAATGTAGTTGCCAGGCTCAATCCAGTTTGGTAAGGACATCAACCACATTTTCTACTTACATAAGTTCCCAGGCCCTGCGTCCCACCCTTTTTACTTGACATTAACTTCATGTTTGTCAGGGTTACAGTAAAAGTTCAGTCAGTTGCATAGTGAAGTTTAAATTACAAATCTAAAGTTTGCCAGCTGACTGGGGTCCCAAACTTGGTCTTGTGATACGGTTTTAGGAGGATCACAAAACATAAGTAACTTTTTCTCGTTGTCTTAGCAGCCCCTAAATACATGTTCGGCAATATCGAGTGACAAGAAGGAAATGAAACTAAAACCTGAAACTTTCTCTCACTCACTCTTGTGACTTCTCTGACGTGATAATGATCATCTGAGATAGAGTCAGTCTTGGCCTCAGTATTAGTACCAGCTTTGTACTGATCCAAATACAGAGGCTACCTTCATAGTTTCCCCCTGCTGACAGTCTGCAGAGCAAAACTGATCTCTTGGCCAGAACCAAACTAGCATGCTCTTCCTTATGGAACAGCGTGTATGAACTGGGAGGATATCAGCAGGTGACTCGTGACATGGCAACATAAAGTAGAGTAAAGAATGGACTATGTGCTATGCTTTGTCATGCACACAGTACATTTTTTTACAACCAGCAGGAGAAATCAATACATGCTCATTTGGTGAGAAATGCATTCACTCAAACAAACAGTACCTGCTGCGACACACTCTGATGTGAACTACACACACACACACCGTCAAGCATCTGTGGGCCAGTCATGTAGGTGTCAGATCCACTGTGTCGAGTCTATTACCGCTTTACACTTTATTATTCGAGTCAAGACATGCAGTGTACTTTTACAATATCTGTAATCACTGTCGTGATGATAACATCCACCATAGCAGCAAATTGTTTAAATTCCAGGCTAAGCTCTTGATTTGTTTTTTGCAGTCCCGTCTTCACTGGGGATCATGTGCCCAGCACCATGTGGGACGTCACTGTGGTCTGATTCTGCTGGCGGTTGCCCAAGGCAACTGAAGGTCATTTTGAGTTTCACTGTTTCAGCTCCGAGCACGGACATCAGTGTCAATATCAGTCAGTGGTCGTGGGTGCTGCAGATTGATTTGCCCATGAATGAGTAGATTGGATTGTTTCTGTTGATCCAGCTGTGTTGACATCAAGTTGTGAAGAGCACATCCCCAAAATATTCCAGAAGCTTCCTTGTCATGTGACCTTATAAAACAGGTGGACAGGGGCAGCTGGGGTGTTATAATAGACATATAGCTGAATGTGTATGGTTATACCATCAGGAGGGTTCACTTATGTTTAGAATGGAAACTGTGACGTGTGCAGAATTGTGCATATGCGCGAGTGTTTATACATTCTGTGTGTGTGTGTGTGTGTGTGTGTGCGTAGTGCACCCACCTCCCGGCATGCCTCTGTCCCTTGGGAGAAAATAGACAAGGACAGTCAGAGGAAATTGGAGTTGACAAGTTCACTGCCAGCCAGTTGATTTATCAGCTGGTTTGTGCGTCATCTCTGCTGCTTTGTTTCTACTACTTGTTGTTTGTTTCCAGCACGTCTCTTAATGTAGAAAATCTCAGTATTTACAGCAACTGCAATGTGTACAAAAAACAGTACATGCTCCTATACCGAAATGGGGCTAAAACTTGATTCATGTTGTATTTTAAGTTCATTGAAGAGTGAATGTGAGTTTGCAAAATCACAAATCCCTAGAACACCTTCAGAAACTGTTCAATAAGACCATGAACAAACTCTCTCTCTCTTTTGCAGTTAACTATTATCTGCAACCATTAGCCATTATCTTTATTGCCACTTGACATTCAAGTTACTGCTTCCTGCTGTCTATCACTTCTGTAAATCTCTCAGACAGTGAGTAGCTTATTAGTAACAGGGTGATAAGAAACTTATTTGATCAAAAGGGCAGTTGTGAAATGGTAGAATCGTTTTACAAGTTTGTCAACAATGTCAACTGTCAACAATGGACACCATCTCCGGTTGTGTTTAATTGCCATTTAACTTTTATATTTGAAATTCATTTTTTCAGGTTTCAATTTGTAATAGCTCCCGACAGTTTAAATAAGCTTGTATAGAATGATACGCTGTCCACTGTTGGGGTGACATCAGGGCATTTTCCTCTCTTGCCTTATATTTTGCAACTTTGCTGCCATCGTTTGGAATATTTGTTGAACTACAGTGTCTGATACTGGACACAGTGATTTGCTGTAAATCCAGTGGGTTTAAAAATCTATTATTGACAAGAATTTCTTAATACTGAGTTCCTTTTTGCAACTGGTAATATTATTATAAAAAAACAACTGTTACATTCGAAGTAGTATGAGTGCATTTTGAGATGAACTGATGTGCCTCACCTGCATGCTGGTGGAGAGCACTGCGTGAAAGGTTTTCAGGAAGTGAACTCAGTGTAGATGTGTGTATAACAACATATTGAACATTCACTGTATTTTGCTGCGGTGATATGGAACAAATAAAAGTAACAGCTTTAGCTGTTGGCAAAGGGGTGTGGGTAACTGACCTTGTGTGCAGGGTGAGTTCATGTCCAGCAGGGGACAGTAAACGCAAGCGTTTGTGTTGTGGGGACCAGGGTTGAAATCGTTGATGCATAATTGCAGTTATTCCAGCTAACCCTTCACTCTGCTACACAACGTGCACAAAGCAGTTATAACACAAGCATGGTAACAGCGGGAAATGAGATTGTGCAGAAGTCACCCATGCCACCTTGTTGGGTTCTGCTTCTCTGCCTCTATCCAGGTGTACAGTGTATAGGGGAAGATGACAAAGAGTTCTCATGTACACTGATAATATCAGTGCCCATCTTTTTTTTTCTTTATCAAAGGACCTTGGCACTTGTACATAGTGTTCTCTGGGCCACATAGAGAGAATTCCTCTTCCTGGTCCTTGAGCTGAGGCCAAAGTTGTGAGATACTGCTCCTTTGCTCCCATTAAAGCATAACTCTAGTTCTTGTCACTGCTGCATAATACCAGTCTATATTGTGCCATTCTGCAATGGCACTGTCAGAAATGAAAAAACAAATGATATTTCTCATCTACGTTTTCCAATTTGGAGTCTGAATCATTTTTGTACGTCACCAGGCAGGGTGTTGATATTAGTCATTAGTCACATAGATATAAGAGGCATTGGCATCAGCATAGCGCCAGTGACTGAGCGTAATGGTTTATGAACATTTATGTTACTATGTAGTGTTGAACAGTGTGTCTCTACATCTGTGCTTGTCTGGTTAATGCACAATGATGGTATGATGGA
The DNA here is from genome assembly GCA_016785225.1 of Psettodes erumei. Taxonomy (NCBI): domain Eukaryota; kingdom Metazoa; phylum Chordata; class Actinopteri; order Pleuronectiformes; family Psettodidae; genus Psettodes; species Psettodes erumei. The sequence continues at coordinate 161,135 of JAFBJZ010000356.1, read as the reverse complement.
ACACCCCCCGCAGGCCTACAGGTGAACGTGTGACTACTGCAAAAAATAAAAAATAAAATAAAATTATAACGCTGAAAAAAAATTCAGTAATTAAAAGTGAGATCACTTTTCTGTATGTGTACATAAAAATGTTCACCAACTGTAAAGTTTTGTAAAGTTTTTGTAATTCCTTTGTAATGCTTAATGAGCAGCAATTATCTGATCAACTGATGACATTTCACTCAACTGAATATCTACATGTCACCACAGTCACACTCACACACATAATTCTATGAAATCCCCCATATTTCCTGGCAAAATACAGAGGACTTGACTTCTGTGTGCTATGTGCTCCAACCCTGTCTGCAGAGAACTACAGTAGATTATGTACACCTCCCTAAATATATAACTGCAGTACACATAAGGAGGGTGCTGCAGACACAGACTGATTTACACAGCCTTTTTTCCTGTTTTGTTGAGGATGATATAGATCAAATATACAAAATGCTGATATGCTGTATAAATTAGCTCCTTTTTTATCAAGCAATGAAGGAAACTCAAGTGCAGACATTTTTTTGGTAATCTTGTTGCGCTTATCTGTATCACAAAGTGAGTGTACGAGAATGTAAATATGATTACTGCAGGCACTGCTGGAGACGCAGTGGATCTTAGCTGACCATCAGTGACCTGTGTATCTCTTTAAGCGGGATGGGGGGGAAGTATTGGATGATGTCACAGCTACCTGTCCGACTGACTGAGTGATTAATCACCAGGGGGCTCGGAGTGGGAGGAGAGGGCGACAGGGATCGGATTGGAATGAGGAAGGGAGGGGCCAGAGACTGATCAATCACAATGATTGACAGGCTCGATCTGAGGATCAGCATCCCTGGAGGATACTACATCACTGCAGTCAGACACAGGGACAAACACACACACACACACATGCACATTCACAAACATTCACATTACTTATGATGCGCACCAAAGCACAGAAATGGGCACAAAGCCCCATGCGCTCATACACACTGACATACTGTACACCCAGTAAACGTGCACAAACATACACAAGTGCACACAAACAGACCCGGACACGTGCGCACAAACCGCCATCATAGCACATAACCTGCACGTGGGTGCTGGTTTTGTCACCCATCCACCCTTGAGTGATGTCTCGGCAGAAATACTGGTCTGATTATAATAACCTGAGTATGGATGGATTTACTGCCATGATTGGGACACAGACACACACACAGAGTTTTTGATCGTCATTCACGTCAGCGACACATTCTCATCATGATCACTGTTATTTGCAGGGGGAGGAGGAGAGAGCAGATTCATGGACACAGCTATACGCTGCAATGTTAGATTTAATGCTGCCACGTGCAAGCGGGGGCAGGGGTTGGCAACTGAGAAGAGCAGTACACAGAAAAAAGTTCTGCATCACACATTTTCAGGGAAAGTCAGCGCATATTCACCAACTCCGCTCCACCCCCACTGTCTTTCTTCTCTCTTCATCCCCTCCTCCTTCTCAGTTACAGTATCACACACCTCATGTCGATTAGTGGTTAATTATTGCTGTTTCAGAGAGAGAGAGAGAGACATCTGCCACTGGCCAGGGCCGACACATGGAAGCCCACCCAGAGCCCCGAGGCAAGAGGCTGCCACTTGAGAGTCCACAGCACACCATCAAAGCGCTCTCCCTGGGGTCTGATCACCGCACCCCCACCCACCCACCTATTTACCCAAACCCAGAAGCAGTATCATGTTTAACCTCCAGTTTCAGGCTAAATTTACACTCTATCCTTGTATTTTTTCATCTTTTTTACATTGTTGCACTTCAGACTTTCTGTTCTTCTTACACATACAACTGGCTAAGATAATAAAAAACATTTGCATTTTTTTTTATCTTCATCTCCCCCATTCATCCCGCATTTTACCCTCATCCCTTCCCCCAAGGTAGTAGCATTACAATAGGGGTAGTGTGGATCATTCAGAGAACCCCTCCCACTCCACATTTAAGATGTAACAAGATGCTCCTCATTGATATCTGCTCCTGATTCCATCTGTGTGTCTGAGCATAGTTGTGTGTGTGTATGTATGTGTGTGTAATGGCATGCAAAATTCACAGGCCAATATGCAACACAATACATGCACCACAGGGGGTTGTGGGTTGGTATGTGAATAGCAAAGTGGAGGAAATCAAAATGAAAATATTGTAACTCATTACTGGAAAACCATAATACTCCCAAATTGCTGTACTAAATTATAGAGGCATTTACTTTTCATTTACGCTTGTTGTATTGACAAAGGTGTAAGCGATATGTGTTGTAAATCCTTTACCAAAGTAAAAGTGTAAATATCGCAATGTAGAAATGCTCCATTACAAATTAAAGTCCTGTCAGCAAAATATAAAAAGTACAAGTATTTTCATTATGATATCTTATCATTTATATCTATTGTATAATTGGGTCATTACCACTAATTAATCAACATGTAATTTTAAAAACTGACCATATATTCAGACTGTATATATATAATGGGATCTGAAAGGCAACTGGTAACTTTCTTTGAGACTGTGGCTTTTAATTTGAAGGATGTTATGGAATCAGATGTAGAGGAGATGTGGTGGGGGTGGAAGTGTATGGTAGCAGAAGATGAAAACACTCAAGGGGCTTCCCGGCTGTACTTAAAGCTTCAGTCATCAATATCTGCATATTGACAATGGATGAAACGATTATGCGTGGTGCAGAAGGCGCCACTCGTGCAGATGGACTCGCAGATAATTGTCAACCAGCTCTGCAGTTCCTCTCAGCTCTTGACAGAGCATCTTTCAGCGCATTGTTCTGGCTTTCTACCCGCAATGTGAGGCTCCAGTCTAAAGTGGAGTGGAGCAGCTAAAGACAGTGATACAGTGCTTTTCCCTCAGGAGACGCTGGGGAGGAAAACAGAGCTAAAACAAGCATGAATATCGGACTTAGATTCATCAGATGGCTCCATGCACGACTCCAACAAAATGCTAATGTTGCGCTGTGTCTGCTGGATGAGTAAGAAATTTGCTTTGTGCAAATGGATTTGTGAAATCAACTTGAAAGACAAGTATTTGAGTATTTATTTGCTAAAGGGCGATGAAGTTTGCAAATACCAGGTTAAGAGGTGGGTAGCAAACAAAAATGGGTGATTTATTAAACTTAATGATTTGTGAATCAAATTATTAGTGGCAAATATATACATGTGTGCATGTCTATGTGTATGTGTGTTTGTGTGTGCACTTTCAAGCATGAGTGCATTATAACTAAGTCTGTTAATCAGAGAAGGAAGACAGAAAGATTCCCAGAATGACATGAATACCTTTAGCCAGTGACCTTCTGCCTGCAATGTCAGAAGGCCATATGCTTCACAGACAATAAGGATCAGATATACACACGGACAACTGGCTGCCGCAGTTCAGCAACATTTGTGGAGGAGCTGGAAGAGGTATTGTTAAAGTTAACCATTGTGTCTTCCTCAGCAGGGACGGTGAGAGACAATTGCTGGGTGGTTTTGTGGTTGTGGAGGGGGAGGTAAGGAGTTTGTGAAGGGTGAAGGGGCAGCAGAGAGTCTTTGTAGCGAGGTGAGGACCCAAAGAGACCCAATGAATATATGGTCTCGGGCAGCAGATTGTGAGTGGGCGCAGAACACTTGCGATGTGTCGTACGGAAGACACATTACATCAAATGCCGGACAATGGTTACAAACTCCCACAATTCTTCTGGGCTGTCCCTGACAGTTCAGGTTTTTCATCAAGGGTGATGCAGCCACATTCTAGGGAAAATTGGTGCTATATATATTCCTATATCATCAGCACACGTGCTCTCATACGGACCGTGGGAACAGAATTCGGACCACTGTAAGTTTGCCTGGGAGACTCAGGTGATGAGTGTTCTCCTCTTAGCGATCACCTGCCATTACGCAAAGAGAAAATTGGATTTTCCCCTTGTTCCTCTGTACAAGAGATTGGATTCTTGATTGGAGGCGGTCTATCATCCTGCATCCTGTATGAAAACACGAACAACCATCTCCACTTAATAATACCTCACCTGCATACTTGAGTCTTGCCGGCACAAGAGTTATCATTACGGGGAGGATAATCATACTCCTTAGCGGAGTGTGTAAGTGTGTTAGCCATTTTCACTTCCTTCTGGATGGTTTCATATTCCACAAAGTACAACAGGCAACTGAAGCATCAATTTTAAACCACGTCCACTATTTGTAACTCAAGTGAAGAGACAGAGTCGATGGAGTCAATGGTTGAAAGTGGCACGCACCTCGACCAGTTACTACTTAGCCTGTGTATAATGTCCTTTGTGGCTCTGAGACAATTACTGTAATGACATCATGGTGACATCACCAGGGTTATTTAGGCTTTGGCTTGTGCAAAATTTCCAGACAGGGAAGACTCTATTGAGCTGCATTTTGGGAAATGTAGAATTCATCTTCATCATTCTTTATTCTAATAAAATCTCTCTTGTGGTTTCCTCAGCCTTATGTAAGTGAAGTACTAAACTGCAGAAGTGCCCCTTTAAGTCTATTAATTATTATTTCTTATTTATTGATTTACCTGAAGCACATTTAAATCTGCCATTTCTGTGGTTGCTTACGTTACACTCATCATTCTCAAAACATACTTCCAGCATTTGGTTTCTAAATAAATGGTCTCAGATGTTCAAAGTGATGCTGAGATTAATGTACCAGTGTAGTGAAATGTATCAGGCAATGCTCTATGATACAGAGCCAGCTACTGGGGCGATTTGTGTCGACAGACTTGTTTTGTTTTGAATCATCTTTGCATGGGGAAATCACACCCACCGGGCCAACAGGAATTACCCTCACTCTGCAAAAGGCAATTAATCTTAATTAGAAATAATTATGAGGCGAGGTGGTCTCTCCCGCTTCCTTTCATCTCCACTTATCCTCCTCCGTTGCGTAGGAAACTCTGTTTATTTCTGCTTGTACATTTCTGACAAGAGCCTATGGAGAAAGAGAGGAGATGTGGGTTTCCCATCTCATCTGCAGCGACAGGGCGAGTTCATCTGAATAACAAATGGCATGTGGCAAAGCTGTCACTATGGAAATTAACCGAGTTTGGTCAAGCCTACATGATCAGTTATACCTATTTTTTTACTCAAGAAACAACACAAATGCTGATTTTTAAAATAATAGTTCCCGTCAGCGTGGTGTTTTGGTTCTGTGAAACACAGTAAGTCAGTCCTCTGTAACTTTCCAGAGCACCCAGGTTCTGCATGTGCTGGTCGTGATGATAATGAGTACGATAATGCACAGGTCTCCTTTCTCTCTCAACTTCCTCTCCTTTCCGACCAACACAGAAGCCCCCATCTATCAGTCTTCACTGTTGACAAGCCAAAGCCGCCCTCCCTCTTTTGATCTCTCTGCAGAGCACTTTGTGTGTGTGTGTGTGTGTGTGTGTGTGTGTGTGTGTGCCCATCTGTGTCTGGGCGCCCATCTGTAGGTTGCCTCTCCTGCCTCCAGGCTATAAGACCAGCTCAGGACCAGTATTCAGGAGCCACATTTAGCACCTCCTGTCTCTCCTTTACAGCTGCAAGAGGTGACCTTTTTAAATAAAAAATACATTAATCTTATTCATCTGAATCAGAGCTATATGACAATGAAACATCTTATTGTTGAAGACTGAGATGCCACTGATTTGCTTAAATTATTACTGTATTTTTCCTGCTTATTAATTTAGAAATGTGTTTTTTTGTCTTACCAACAAACAAAGGCTGTGTCTGTGCACTCCTGCTTTAACGAGCCATGTTAACCTTCAGCTGATGACTTTGGTTATTTAGGTCCCCGTGGGTCACCACACACCTCTCACCATCTGGAAGAGCCACACATACATTTCCATTGTAGACTCAAATCAAAGTTTGTGTCTTTGACCCTGTGTTGTAGCCGCTCAGGCACAACTTCCTTACAGACCGCGTCCCTGAAAATCTTCACTTTTTCACTGGAACGGTAAGAAACTAACCCGATCGTTGCATTGACCCAAACATCGATGGGCTAAATTCAGTTAGTGTTAAGTGTATCAATCAATTTTTCAACCACTTTGATGGATTGTAACTGAGATACTATGGTTAGTACTAGCTAAAATGTTGCAAAGACTCAATTTACACTACAAAACCACGAATGAATATTTTATGAGTGTAGACCCTCACCAGCCGAAGGCCACGTTTGCTGATCACATCTTTTATATTTACCACTGCATCGCTGATTAATTTCTTTTGATTAATGATTCCTCGAGACAGATGCCTCATATATAACCAGACTCATATTTTTCTAAACTGACCATTTTCACAACAGGTGATCTGCTGGTATGGAGGAGCTGTGGTATGAGAAGAGAACAATGCACATAGACACACACACACACACACACACAGAAAAGAGCGGTGGCCACCACAGGAGAAGTGCATTCAAAGCAATCAGCTCAGTCAGACTCTAATATAAAAACATGCAAAGACAAACACATGCAGTGATAATTTCCCAGACAGTAGTTATGTAACATAAACACAAAGAAGCAGCCGACTTATCAGCCAATGTTAGCAGACTGCTATTTGTGTATGACACTTTGTATGCATATGCAGTATGTGGGTTTATCAGTGTGGACTGTATGCACATTTGCGTATATGCAGTGTGTGTGTGTCAGAGTGTGCAATGCCTCAAGAATGCTCAATAAAGCTGCCCCGCCAAATATCAGTTATGTAATTGCATGATTTTCTTCGTCTGTTCCTGTGATCTGCTATCCCTTCACCTCATGTGTCTCCACCATGCTTCTTTCTTTTTTCTCTCCCTTTTTCCCTCCCTCTGTCCCCCTCACTCACTGGATGCATAATACCCCTTGCCCTTCTTTCCCCTGTTGTCTCTCCCTTCTTCACACACTCCTCTAATTCATTATTTTGCACCCTTTGTCCTCGTTTCCACCTCTTCCACTCTGTTTCTCCTGCAGACACTTGCTATTCCTTTGCTTTCTGACACACCAGACATTGTATATACCCCTCTCTTTTCACACTCACACCCTCTCTCTTTACCTCCCTCTGTCTCTCTCCCTCTCTCTCTCTCTCTCTCTCTCCAGGGTACAGTCTGTGCTGACAGCCTGTTCCTCCAGAATGGATTTCTACCCAGAATGCAATAAAAGTCACTGAAGAGGGAAGAGGAGCAACTGAGTAACAACAGCGTGTTAATCAGTGCTGCTGATGGGTGTGTATGTGCAATTTGGGATGGAGTCTTCGATGCGCTCATGTGGGCGCAAAGACATGCAAGGCGGGGCGTTGATTTACCCGTCTATACGTTACAGTGACAGCGTGTTTGTTAATGTGAATGCAGGGAGGTTTGTGCCCTCTTTGGGATTGTGTCTGATCCACCTCAGACTTAATGGATTTCATGCCACCTCGTTGCTTTTTTCTATGACTGCTAATGATTATCTGTGCTGCTCAATTTCTCATCTGATTACACACAGCCGTATGTTTTTGTACACACGTGCTTATACAGATAGTTAGTGAAACATGACCAGAAATATCAATGATAAAATTAGCAGCAGTCAGCGTTAAAGATAGGGAGAAAACATCCCGATTTCTTAAAGGCTTACCACTAAGAAATTCAGCTTCATCTGAACTTTGTGGGTGTGGATTGATCTGATTTGACTGACTGGTTCGGCGACATACGAGGGCAACCCCAGTACAGCAAGTTCTTGTGTGAAACACTGAAGACTGTTGAAAGACCCCTTCGCTCATAGCAAGACACGCAAAATACAAAAAAATGCTGGGAGGATTTTTATGACTTTAATTTCATTTGTAGTGTTCACAGTGTTTAAAAGAAACATTAAAAAACTAACAGCAGCACAAGTGTCCCTGTTACTCTAAATAATCAACACCTCACTTCTGTGATTTTTTTCAAATGAAAGTTTTTTTTAATCCCGAGTACAACAGTAAGTAATTTTCATTTACTTCCATTGTACTGGGCTAAAGGAAATCTGAGAAACCAGAGACAATTTCTCAAGATTTGAACAAAGGAGAATGATTCCACGGCTGGACACCAAAAGAAAGACGTGAGAATTTTTGGTTTGTTTTTTTTTGTATTTTGCTAACCCTTCAAAAAATAAGCATTGATTTAGACTGAGGGGGAAATAAAGAAAATTAAACTGTGTAGATGGGCTTGTGTGTGTGTGTGTGTGTGTGTGTGTGTATGCATGCAGCTCCATGTGCAGTAGCTTGATGTAATGAGCATCTGGACTGAAAAGCAATCCTCTCACTCACTGTGTGTGTGTGTGTGTCAGTAGGAGGTCAACACCATCCAGTGGGTAGCAGCTGTCCCCTTTCCTCTCCAGCCTCCCAGATTATATGTAGTGAACCTGTGGCCGCCCAGACACCGCAGACACGCTGATGGGTGGGTCCCAGACTAGGTGTTCATTGATCACTCTGGAAGGTCAGAGTCGGGTGAAGCAGGGAGACAGTTGGAGAAATGACGTGAAGGGTGACCCAGGAAGCAGGAGGGGGGTTGACACTTGTCGTCTCCTTTCTTCCCGGCCATCACTGCTCTCTCCGATTCAGTTCCTTTGTCTTCCTCTGTGAAATAAACCTACCTGTTACATGATTATTAATATTTCTGTCAGAAAAAAATGTGTATATTTAATGAGGTGACAGTGAACAAACGGATTTATTCAAGTAAACCTGCATTTCATTATTTATTTCAACTGTATATTTGCTGCACTCCTTGCATAATAAGTGCAATCATTTTTATTATATGCAGTTTTCTGTATGATAAATTCATATCCTGCACTTTGCTGCTGTAGCAGCGACGACCCTGTGGGGATCATTAGAGCTTCATTTGATCTAATCTAATCTAATGATTGGACGCAACCAGATAACATTAAAATGAAATGAAGTTCTCTGCACACCATGCTTTACCAAAAGCTGTCGGGAAAGGAAAAAAAGCAAACATTTAATGTGTTGCAATCCTTGACTAAAGCAAGAAAGCTCCTTTTATTCCCCTAAAACATCTGGGGATGAAAACATGTGAGAGGACAATAGATTGGGAGAGCTTCAAGCGGTGATGGAGCTTCAAACTGGGCAGTGAGCTCATGGATGATGAGGTGAAGTTTTATATTAAGGAGATGATTTGGGAAACACGCTTGTGCAGTTTCTAGCAGAGAATTAGCAGACATTACGTTGAAGCAACACTAGTGGCGTGTTGCTTGAGATGCTGGTGAGACACAAAACGCAGGCCAGAAGGGCCAGTTTGAGTCACACATCTGTGAATTTGATAGCTTCTCAGATGCCAGTAAAACCCCTATAATGCTGTGCAACAGTATTTTACAACCTCTGGAACAGCACCTATTTTGTCTTTTTGACAAGGCAATCAGGGAGTAAACAGAACACAGACGAGGGCAATGCCACAGAGTAATCCCTTCATTCAAATGAATGACAGAGCGGCATATTTTTTCCACACAGAGTTAAAATTGGGGTGAATCTGGCCTTTGAAGAGAAGATTGATATCACTCTCATGTCTGTAAAGTAAATATGAGTACTGGTTGCCTGGCAACGCCATGGTTGCACCAGACTCCAGAAAGTCACTGCGCCCGGCCGAGAAAAAGTCCTGCACAAGACCTCCTGTGAAACCACAACTTGTGGTTTTCGCTTTGGGTTTTCTTGGGCAGATTAAAGAAACGAGATATAATCTGTTCGATGGTGACCTTTAAAGATTTTTTTAACATTTGGAAAAGGCCAGGGGAGTTGTTTCCCCCATGTTTTCAGTCTTTTTACTAAGATAAGATAACTAAGATTTCCATAAGCCTGAGCTCATGGAGTATCTTTGCTTTAAATAGTTGCACACCATGCAGCATGCTTTTATATATTGATATGATGCACCTATAACTTAATTGGTGTCTCATGAGTGGTAATGTATCACTAATCCTATGAGGCTGCCTCTGGCATGTCTGTGCTGTATGTAACAGTGTTTTTTCTAAGGGAGAAAAAACAGAGGGAGGCAGATCAGAGCTTCAGCTCACATCACACATTACCCGTCCTGTTTTCATGCAAACGAGGTTCACTAATCCATAAGGGAATTACTGTAAATGAGCTATTTCCCTCTGCACTTCACCACACAACACATCCACATAAGGATCTGCATGGGTGAAACATTTTCCAGAATCATATATACATTTAAATCAATGAAATGTTGCTGTTAAATAGGAAAGTGCAGATTTTTGTACATATAAATTATTAAAACAGTGGGGGCTCCTTAAACTCACTTAATCTACTTATTTTATACAAAAAAGACATTTCTTTGTACATTTTAAGGAGCCAGGCTCAGCACCCGCTCACTCTTGATGATTAATTCAAAGCAGGCAGGCAGATTAAGCATTTCAAAGTATGTAACAAGGCAGATGACAGAGAGGGAAGAGATAAAAGTGCCAAGAGAAAGAGAGATCGGGAGCGAGTCGAGCTGAGAGAGAGAGAAAGTGATAGAGAAAGGTCTGTTCCTCCAGTCCGTTAGTTCTGTGTCTTTGCAGACTCTCTCTCCTGGGAACTGGAGGATATAACCCTCTAAAGTCTCCCCATTTCATGTAGGGTCAAGATCTTTTTGATCAGGGGTGACTGGGGATAAAAGCGAAAGAGCCGGGGTGGGGTTGGGGGAGTAGTAGGCAAGAGTGAAACCGAGGAGAGAAGAATAGAGGATGAGTGACAGAAGATAGGGTTCAGGGGCAAAGAGGAGGAGGGTGTGTGTGCGTGTGTGTCTGAGTTTGATGGGAAGATGAAGTGGACAGACAAGGATTTCACGCTGTCTGCTTCCCCGGTCGAGCTGGAAGGGGAACTTCAGGGTAGCAGTTGCAGGGAGGATGTTTCCCAGTCACCATCCTCAAGAGCGAGCGTTGAACAAAGTTTGTGCAACACAGCTTCATGACTCCAGAAAAAAAAAGGCTGAGAGATGGTCTCATGTTGTAGGGAAAGCAAGTGTCAGCAGTTGTTGGGAGCGCGTGTGTCTGTGTGTGTGCGTGTGCAGCTGTCGAGGAGACGCGCACACACACACGGCAGGACACAGACTGCTGCTCCCACACTGACTCTCTCAGAGGGTGGGCGCTGTGTCAGAAGCTTGATATCGATTACAGAGACTTTGAGATGCATTGAAGACACCAGATACTGCGGCCATATGTCCACATGAAATTACACACATGCACATCAATAATGCTTGTGTCTCCCTGTTTTAAGGTGCCCTCCTCATTACATCCTCATTACATCCCTTTGTCTTGCAGCATGATGTTCACACAGTCCCTCGTGCGTGTGTGCGTGTGCACACACACACACACACACACACACACACACACACACACACACACACACAATGTTATTATGTCTCAGTGATTACAGCAAAACGGGACGGCGTCATCTTATGAAATCAGTGTCACATAACCCCCTGCTCTTGTCGAAGAGTCCCACCGCAGCGCTTCGCGTTTTGAGTGTGCTGCGCCTTTAAACGACAGGCGTGGCTCTCCTACTACGACCCGCCTTTTATGCATAATAGCCAACTCTGCTTCTCCCGGATCATATAGTGCAGCAGTCTGCAAAGAAAGTGACCGAGGCTGAAGCCCGTCCAGCCCTTCGTGCGGCGGGACTGCGACCAAACGGACTCATTCTCCTCAGCGGACTGTTTACCATCTGAAAGGAGACACCGCGCGGATCATCGGAGGAGAAGCTCGCGTTTCCAGCAGATTTCTCTCCGAAGGAAATCATTGTGATTGCTGCTGTCTTGGGTTTTTTTGGACACTTAAATTGCGCACGGCGGATCTATGAAGACGCAGGCAGGTTCTCCACTCTCTGCACCAGGTAACTCTCTCTCTCTCTTTTTTTTCTAATTTCACAGAAACTTCCCTTGTGAGGATGTTAGTACACGAGCGCAGGAACAGAAGTTTCAGATGAGATTTGTCTTTCGGGGGGCGGTTGGAGTTTGCAGCTTTCCAGCGCGCCCCGGCTTAATTAAGTGATTTTTAGTCGCAGCTGAATTCTTTGAGCTTGATAAGTAGTTGATCCGAGGAGGAGCCAAATAAAGTACTTTACATACGACTGGTTGGTCTGAACAGGTTCACTGGCAGGCGGCGCGGGGACCTGTCCATCCAATTTATCTATTTCAGTCTAATTTAATCACTTTATTTTCTGCTGAGCAGTCAGTTGAACTCCCACCCTCTCCTGTCCTCCCCCTCCTCCCCAACTACAGTATACTACTAAAACAGTGTTATGTAATGAAACACTGTTGCGAAACTTGAACTTCTCAGCAGCAACACAGCGCAGTTTGACTTTAACTCACCAGTATATAAGCACAGGGTCGATTGTATTTATGCCTTTTTTCGGTCTGTGTGTGGCACACAGTGACCTTTTTATAGGACCTCAGTTGTAGTCTTCATTGGCACAAAGTGTTCTCATTCACGTGTTTTTCTGTCGCACATTTTTATTTGTTATTTTCCCACAGAAAGGTTGGATAGTCTATTATATATTCGACTTTGACAGTTAATATAATTGTCCGATGTGATGGATAAAAATTGCAGCATTGTAGCAACGTCCCCACCAAACTGAACCCATTCCCCCACAGGGGGCAACATGTCCTCAGACAGGGGTGTGATTATCTGGATGAGAATGAGGCTCAGTTCTGATACAACTATTGGCTCTATCCCCTCTGCAGACCGAAGGAACAGGGAGTGATTCACCCCCCCCCTCCATCTAACACACACACACACACACACACACACACACACACACACACACACACACACACACACACACACACACACACACACACACACACACACACGCACACATCCCCTCCCTCCATCCCCAGCCTGCAGCCCCCATGCCGGGCATTAGCTCCACCGCGCCTCGTTATGAAAACTGGGACATGGACCACCTCGACCATTACCAACATTATTTCTACGACGACCACGACCCGGACGAGGATTTCTTCAAGTCCACTGCGCCCAGCGAGGACATATGGAAGAAATTCGAGCTGGTACCGACCCCGCCCATGTCCCCCATCCGGGCAGTAGAAGGGTCGGGGGGCAGGGTCGGGTTGCTGTACCCGTCACTGGGGGACAAGCTGGAGTGGGTCTCTCAGTTCCTGGGGCAGGATGATGAGCAGCAGCAGGACCTGCCTTGCAAGCTGACCACGGCCAACGAGTCCTTCGGGAACCTGAGCTCCATCATCATCCAGGACTGCATGTGGAGCGGCTTCTCGGCCGGGCAGCAGCTGGAGAGAGTTGTAGGGGAGCGCTGCGCCTCCTGTCCCGGGACGGGGGCGGCAGTCAAAGTCGCCGCCGGGTCCGCCGTTGCATCGCCGGGGAGGGCGCAGCAGTGTGCGCCCGCCGACGCGCCGGCCCTCAACGGCTTAGCGGCGGACTGCGTGGACCCCGCCGCGGTGCTCACTTTCCCGCTAACGGGTGGATGCAAGAAACAAGTGTCCTCCGGTTCCGAGTCTCACACCGACTCATCAGGTCAGTAACAGATGCAACAGAGGACGTCTCAGTATTGTGAATCATGTTTTTTTTTTGACCTCTAGTTTGTGTGATGAACTGAGTGTGTGGTTGAGTGTAGTTGCTACTATTTCCTATTTATGTACTATATAGTATACTTTGTATATCTGTGATAATCAAGGGCTAGTTTAGTGACCACAATGACACATTTTACATAATGCTCCTAATTTAAAAAAAAGAAGACATCTGATTTGTAATTCCTCTCCATTTGCCAAATAATTTTTTTCCAGGAGCCGTTTTTAATTTGTAAGGGTGACTTTATAATCGCCTTTTTTTCTCTTTTTAGTAAACATTCGGCTCCTGTTAGCCTGTATCTGACAGTGTGGGTAGTGGCATGGCACATGATGACTGCATTGCGTTACCTTGGTGCATGCAACACATGCTTCAAACCCAGAGAGTGACACGCCCATTCAAACATCTGCTGCTTGGCGGGGCTCCAGCAGACCAGCTGCTACCTCTCCCTGTTCTTCCAGTCTGACTTATGATAACAATATCCTCCCCGCACCCCCTGGCTCAGATTTAACATGATTTCAGTAAAGGGTGCACATTATTGGAACTTTATGTAACAAGAGGGGATGAGCAAGGAGAAACCAACCCTCTCTTTCAATTATTATGTCAAGCATAAATTTTCCCCTGACCTGCTTTTTTGTCCCGTTTTCACTCCCATATGATTGAGTGAGGTATGTAGGCTGCCATGTGATGTCGAGCTCGGGCCGTGCATAATGGTGTGTGGAATGTCACAGAGGGAACTTGTTGCTGCATTCCTCCGCTCAACAGGCTGCAGCGCCAATTGTGTCAGTGGGTGGATTTGGTCCAAGCCAGCACGGGCTGTGAATAGAGCGGGATTAGCCATTTAGGAGGTCGGCTTGGGCCCGCAGAATTCTTTGAGAGGAGTTTGGAGGCAGCATTTCACACCGTTTCAGGGGATAATGTGTGCCCAGAGAGGAGGAGAATGAGCTATCATGAGAAATCAATGTATGCTTAAGGTCCAGTAAAGAGGTGGTGTAGAGCTCCTTGAGGGATTTTGTTCTATATGCCTAGTAATATGAGATGTCATATAGATGCTGTTGAAAGTAATAGGCAGGCATTGCTCCCTCCAAAGCTCTTTGTCCAGCTCCTCTTATTAAGGTAGGGATTACTACTTCCTTAGCAGTCACATCTGTGGAGGTGCAATTACTTCAAAGGTTTGTCTCATATCACAAGAACATTGACATTCTCCCATGAGTCTTGTCGGTTGGCCGTAACAAAGTCGATGAGACCTTTGCTTATGTTTTTTCCACTTGAGTAAATAGAGCAGAAAATTGGTTTTGAACCTGAGCGGCGTCGAATGTTAGTCAGCTTGTTTTAACAAGTAGAAGACTTGCAGATTCTCACCTGAGTGCTTCTTAACGCAGCCTGTCCCTCATCCTCACTCTGTCCATAGCAATGGAGAGAGAACTCTCAGGGACTTGATCTGATGTAGTTCAGCATTAGTGTGAATTTTGGAGCATTTGATTGATCATGCGGCTTTCATCAGGTTGTGCGAAATTCTTTTTTTTTTTTTTTTTTTTACAGAAGCTTTTAATTGGCTTAAGGAATCAGAGTGCCAGGGAAAGTGTGCCCAGTGAGGTGGCTCTCTACGTGCCCCGTCTTTCTCGCCTCAGCTAACCATACATTTCTTATTCACTGCGGCTGCATATTTTGTTTAATGGATTTCCTCTTTTGCCCTTTCAGATGATGAAGATGACAAGGACGAGGATGAAGAGGAGATTGACGTGGTGACAGTGGAGCACAAGCAGCAGCGCAAACCTCGTCGACTGGTCAACACCCGTAAACCTGTGACCATAACGGTGCGGGCCGACCCCCTCGACCCCGGCATGAAGCGTTTCCACATCTCCATCCACCAACAGCAGCACAACTACGCTGCCCCATCCCCGGACACTCTCTCCCCGCCCGCTGAGCCGCCTCGGAAGAGGGTTCGGCAGGAGGCCTCAATCCAGGTGACCCAGCCTCACCAGAACTCTTGCTACCACCAGCCCCGGCCAGGCCACGCCCCTCTGAACTTAGAAAGCAGAAAGTCTCATGTGACTGTGGCTGGAGTCCGATCAGAGTCACCAAACCTCAGCGCCTCCTCTCCTACCTCCTCCACATCGCCTTCATCTCCTCCTCCTCCTCCTCCTCTTCTTCCTCTTCCTCCTCCTCCCATTCCCAATGCTCCCCCTCAAAACCCCACTCCCTCTCCCACCTCTCCAGCCCCCAGTCCTCCGACTGCGAGGACACAGACAAACGCAAGGCACACAACTTCCTCGAGCGCAAGCGACGGAACGACCTGCGCTCGCGTTTCCTGTCGCTGCGGGACGAGATCCCAGGCTTAGCGGACTGCCCCAAAACTCCCAAGGTGGCAATCCTGACGCGAGCCACAGAGTACCTGCAGCAGCTGCACGCCAGCGAGAGGCAGAAGGCTCACGAGAGGAAGCAGCTGAAAGCCCGACAAGTGCATCTGCTGCAGAGGCTGGCGCAGCTCAAGCGATCCTGAGCGCCACGGCCGGCTGTCACCACACACGTACACTCACAGAACTCATTGGGACTACATGAAGGAGAAAAGACACTAATGTTCACTTTGAGTGGGTCACGTTGGAATAGTGCGGGTGGATTTTCCTTTTTTATTTCTGTTTTTCTAATTTTGTGGTTTGCACATTGGCTTCTGAGTGATTGACAAGGCCACAAGCCGGTCGGGACAGCAAGCTATAGGGACTAATTTTATAGGGAATCTTACGGACGGATTGCTATGTCCATGGTTGCTCAATACAGATTTGTCCAACTGTTATGTCTCCCTCGCTAAAAAGTGTTCAAAACTGTTGCTTGCTACTAGAAGGCCTGCTGTGAATGCAGCAGCTTCCAGTTGATAAACTGCTACAACTGTGCTGGTTTGACTGCTGCATGGCCTGGTCAGACGTCTCCCTATGATCGGTGTGCTTGCACAGCAATGATGTCTCCCCTTCCTGTCAGTCTGAAGAGCCCCCTAGAGTTTCATTCAAATTTCAGCTTCTTTATGCTGTCATATGTTTAACATGCAATTTGTTTTGTCATAAAGTGGAGCTGTTTGCTTTCTCTCTCTGTGTAGCATCTGACCTCGTCTTGTTTCCTTCACTCTTGTTCCCTTTCAGCAGTTGAAGTTCGTGGCTTTATGCTCACTGATAAGGAGATGCGGGGGGGGGCTATAGTTGGACTGCACTGAGCCATGCAATGGTAAATTTTACAACTGGATGGACACAACATGTTCTGCAACTTTGAAATAGCTCAGGTTAAGTCCCAACTTCTGTGCCTGCAGGTTTCCACGGATAAACTTGTTATTTTCTTCTTGCATCAGAGATGTTTCGACAGCGGCCCTTTGCCCACAGTCACAGCCTGTTTTGTAGCATTTGCAGGCAGGTTTATCTTATTTTTCAAGCAACAGTCTGCAAAAACATGATGAAAATCTTTTACCAAGATTTCACTCTCTTAACTATTATTGTGCGATGGAGACCAGCCCAAATGTGAATGTCGGCTTCAATTAATTAACCAAAAAGACTCTCTTAGCGAATGGCTCAAGTTTAAAGTGTATGCCATCAAAGATGTGGACTTTTGCTTGGGAATGAAGCCCACTGAGTTCCAACAGTATATTTCTTTCATCTTGCTGTCTGATAATATTTGTAATTTTTTGCATTTGATGTAATGCCTATAGAAGCCTTTCAGTGTATGTAGACTATACTGTTGGATGTTATGTATATAGTACCCTTCCTGTACAGTCCCCTCCAAACCAAAACCAGAGCTGTCTACTATACTCATCCTAGTTTTTGTTCGGCCTTGCGTGCTTAACCGGGGCCAGGCTTGCTGGCTTTTCAAAGATAACTCAAAGCTTCTATTTTTGTTAATAAAATGATTATGAAAATGAGTCAAAATAAAACACTTACTGAACATTGATCACACTAGCCACTTTGTCACACCATTTTTTTTGTAATGCCTAACTTTGATTTTTCATTATTTTTTCTGTCTCCGGGGTTTCTTTATTTGTACAAGTCAGAGTTGACAAAAGTTTTATACTATATTTTCCTACCGAGTTGTGTTTCAGTGTGAGCTAATGACTGTTTTTGTTATGTAGCTGGCAGGGCTTTCTTGGTGGTTGTGCTGAAAATTGGAAAGTAAGGTTTGCGGTCTCTCTCTCTCTCTCTCTCTCTCTGGTGTGGAAAGCACCTGAACTGCTCCTGCACTCAATCCAATCACTGTAACTGTTACCCTCTCTTAAATCTGGTGTTTGGGGTGGGAGGGTTTGCGGGAAGGGGCTTAAGAGGATCTACCGATTAAACTTCTGGCTGTGTGTAGCCTTTAGTGACCTTAATATTACTGCTTTCTCTGCTTTTTTTGCAAGTCCGGTGCTCCCTAATGTCCCATAAGCCATGCAACAGAGAACACTGTAGCCCTGGATCTTGTACTGTAAATGACGCGATCACAACGAGTAGCATCCCTTGCTTTTACCAGCACTCAGGAAATACCCTCAAGTAGTCTGTACCTCTTGAGCTAGGCCCATAGACTGCGCTTGAATAATATAATATGCTGTATATATAACATAACCTCAGAACCCACCCTAAGAGATGAGAAAGAGAGGATTTGATCAGAGGGTTCATGATGTGCTTGTTTGAAGAAATGTTTCCTTGCTCTTCAAAAAAAAATGCTAATTAATTCAGCACAAACCACCAGTAGCCCTGATTTTGATGATTTCTTTTTCAACAGGTTGCAGCCACGGTGGTTTGCATCACAGTTTCATTTGTTTAACTTGTATTGGTCACTGGTCTCTGCGGTTGGCACAGTCATGGTAGCAGTGGACATTGCTTGCTTACTTTGGGAGTTCAGTTATGGTGATTTTGGAGCCTTGTCTCAGCACTTTGTTTTTTCTGTACCTCATAAGCCTCTATGTATGAAGAGTAAATCAGAAAATTAATAAATTTCATGGTTTGACATCATAAATGATCTGTTTGTCTCTTCTGTTTGTTCCTCTCTCTGTCTGTCTCTCTCTCTCTCTCTCTCTCTCTCTCTCTCTCTCTCTCTCTCTCTCTCACACACACACACACACACACACAGGAAGAATAACCCTCATATATCCCTATGTCTGGCTTTAAGCTGGATCACAATTTTATTGTGTATGAGGATGAGGATATTTAATAAATATCCTCATTTGTTTCCCATAAAAAACACCTGTATGAGTGAACACACGTCTCCGTCCCGTTTGTTCTGAGCGGTCTCCAAGGTAACCTATTCTGGCATCTTTGCCATGGCAACAAGCATCTTTGCTCACCCCTGTGGAGCTCTGACAGTTTCCATAGAAACAAATGCCAACTATTCTGCAGCCTTCCAGTTAAGACATTTTACAGACATCGTAAATGATCAACAATCCGATCTGTACGCAAGTGCAACAACAAGGAGAGACACTGTATTGGGTGATTGCATTTTAACGTAACTGGTTTTAATTCAGTTGAATAAGTATAGCTGCAGGAACCAATCAGAGCGTGATCTGCATCCGGAATGTTTACATGTTACAAAGGAATAATACTTATTTAGTCTGAAAATTAAAGACCCCCTCATCAATCAATGTTGCTACAGTTACGGCTGCCTGTTGCCTGGCAACAGAGCCCACCTTTCAATTCCGTGCCCTTTGCGCATGCGCATGATCGTCAGCTGGGCGCCGAGGCAGCAGCATCATGGCGGCGTCCACTCGTAGCGTGCAGTGCGCTTTGCGGAGAGCGGTGGACCCGTCGCTGGTGGTGATTCTGGGGGCCACCGGCACCGGCAAGTCCAAGCTGGCGATCGAAATCGGAAAACGGCTTCAGGGGGAAGTAATCAGCGCCGACTCCATGCAGGTAGGAACAGTCTGCACGCGAGGAAACGCGCCGGGAGACCTTGACATGGCAGCCATAATACTCCACGATGACACTCAAATGATGGCAACAAACGGAGTAGAACGTTTACAGACCCGTGTAGAAGCAAGCACAGTGTCGGTTAATTCGCAATTTCACAACGAGGAGTTTGTAGAAAGCTAAATAATATCTGCGCCACACAGCAGGCGTTAGCGAGCAGTTTTCGTCACGATCAGACCGGTACCTCCGCTATTCACGGTCAAGCTCCGCGAAGACTCGTGTCCAGCGCTTTACCTGGGTTGAGATGCGTCGTGACACTCCACAACCAGCGTGAACGGCCTGGGGGACGCTGCAAGGACATGACGGCTGAAGAAAAACAGGACGCGCCACAAGAGATGACCTCATGAACACACGCAGCAGGCTGTGTTGTTCGGCTGGCCGGGTTTGGATGTCGTGAAGTCATCCGAGGTGACGAGACGGCGCCTTTTCTGAGAACACGCCGGAATGGGCCCAGATAAAACAAGTCATATCGGTCTGTTATTGAGTCCTTTGTTGTTTTCACGTCTTCTGCCCATCTCACGATTATGTCAAGGTCCTGGCTTCGCTTGCAGTGTATGGATTTGCCTTTTGGTGACATCATATCAGGACGATGTAAGATGCTTCCTTTAAAGTGGATGAATTAAGCACAAACGGCAAAATAAAAACAAAAAGTAATTGCATTATTAAAAGAACATTCACTTAAAGTGTCAGCTTGGCGTCACCACAGTGAAAGTGCACGGCATTTCTCAGCTTAAGATGCGACTTTTCTTGTGAGAAACCTACACTGCCATAAACGACATAAATGTGAAATTAAATCAGCTGATCCCACTCAGCGAAACTGCTGTGTGACCGCAGTGAAAGGGTGCTCTCAAAGGAGCCGAAAACACACGCAAACACTGAAGCTTCACTTTGAGAGGTTGGCAGCTGTGACGCCTTGATAAAAGTGTCAGCCGCATGAAGGACAGTCGTTGCAGGGAGAGATATTCAAGGCGACGCTGTAGGGAAAATGTCCTCCATACACTGGGAATTCTGGCAGTGTCCAAACAAATGGTACTCTGCTCGCAGGCTTAATGTGACGGTGACATTATAAAACATACTGACTGGGCCCTGTGACAACTTCTTTAATGACGTGGCTGTGAGCTAACTCCAGCAAAGTGAGTGAAAGCAGATGAGCCGTGGGTGACTACATACTGAACACTGAAATGTTATTTATTACCATCTCTGTTAGCCGTCATTATTTCTTTTATTATTTATTGTTCACCAGAAATGAGTCAAAAATGTAGATGTTAAACCGTCAGATGAGACTGCTGTATGGAAATGGGGACAGTACGTGCTCTATGTGTCTTTGTTTGTATTAATTATGCCGTGGGGACCTACATATGTTTACACACTCATTATGGGGACTTCCTTCCTCCTTATGGGGACAAAAAGGAAAGTCCCCATAATGTAAATCATAGGAATTTGAAGGTGAAGACAAGTTACATGCAAGTTTCAGTTTTGGTTGGGATTAAAGTGGTTTTACAGGAAATGAATGTAACTCAGTCTAGTAACCTCTGAAAGTCATGGTGACACGACTATGTGTGTATATGCATCGAAAAACTCTCACGCTCACGTCGCTTCGCTCTCTCTCTCTCTCTCTCTCTCTCTCAGCCCCGCCTGCCCGCCCTTTTGGTTCTCAGGCTCCGTTGCCGCAGCAACCAGAGGGCGTGCACACAAAAGCAGAGGTTGGGTACCGGTTGAGTCTGGGTCACACTAGAACGCTGCATGGACACACACACACGCACGCAGAGAGAAACACACAGCAACTTCAGTTTATCCAAATCTGCCAGTGTCCAGCAGAGATTGGCAGAATCTTTCATCGCATTTCTCCTGCCTCAGCACCGCCTTGCCCCCCCCATCCGCTCTTTCCCGCCACTCGTGGTGCATTGTCCTTGAGAGAGTGTGTATGTGTGTCCCGGCGGGGAGTGATTCTTCCAGCAGTCACCTGCTACTGGGTAAACTGGGTTATGCTAATAACATTTCAGCCCAGAATACCTCAAGCAGCAGCAGCAACAGCAGCAGCTCTGGTGGAGAGAAACCGTGGCCTAGTTGCAGCGCGGCAGCCCCGGCCTGTCGCCGCAATCCCCGCGCCTTGTTGCTCCCCTCCCGTCGGTGCGTGTGACAGCGAGAGAAAGCGGGAGAGACGCACAGACCCGGAGCGAGTGGGAGAGAGAGAGAGAGAGAGACCACTTATGTGAGAATGAGGCTGTGTATGGCCCAGAGCTGGCCTGTGTTGTCTTTTGGGATAGGAAACAGTCTGGTCTTGTTTGGGAGAAAGCAGCATTGTGCTGAGCTGGTGCACATTCAGCGCCGCGCTACGCCAGCCCAGCAGCTGATAGTGAATGGGCACGCTGTGGCCACTGGGAAGTGTCTATTGTCCTGTGGAGAATTGGTTCCCACACTCCCTAACACTCCTATTGTGTTATCATCAACACCCCCCCGCCAACCCCTTCCTGCCCCCGGCCCATGCCCCCAACACACAGTTCATTGGAAATGCAGGGGGATATTATTCACTCATTAAATGAACATGCTATCTATGGCACACACGGACAAGTGCTTTTCTGTACCGGCGCTGCCAAAGAGTGTAAACCCCCGCGGTTCCCAAAGTGGGGTCCAGGGGACCAGCGGGGGTCCGTCAGGGGCTTCCAGCAAAACTGTCACTCACTGAAGAGCTGGACTTCTGGGAAAAGTGAGAGCGGTTGGTGTGTCAGTACTCGCCGTTCCTCCATCACCTCACCTACAGACAGTCTCAAAATGAGCCAATCATTTAAGGTCTAACACAGAGAATCAGAGGCTTCTGTGCGCCTTATTCACCATTAGATGAGTCCAGAAGTGGGTTAGTAGTACAGCGCATCATGTGCCGTACTAGATTTAATTGGCCTCGGCACCTTTTCTCGTAACATACACTGAAAAAATTTTCAGGTTTCTCGTCTCCAGAAGCTTAAATGTAGCTGCTGGAATCCACCGAAAAGTGTCAAAAATGCCAGCCTGTGTGCTCGGAGACCCATACTATAGTATGGATAACCCAGTATTAGTGGGCTATTTGGGGCAAATACCAAAAATACGAGGATCAACTTCTTTATCAGAACATTTTCAAGCTTCTGACAGCTGCTGATATGCTGTGCAACTTCTCTGGCTTCAAAGAATGTTAACAATGGTAACAAGGATGAACTTTTTTTATTATTAATCTAAAGTCAGAACCTTTTACAGCCAAAGTGGAAACCTTGAGACTTTGTCTTTTTACATGTACTGTTTATATTTTAATCCAGGTCATGAGTTACTGTGTCTCTGTTGGTTTAAATTGCACAAGTTGCAGGAAAGAATTCTTTGAATCAGGATTTTGATGAGCCAGCATCTTTTGAAATCAAGCGTGACCTCCGGCGAGAGGACGCTTTATTGACCTGCCGCGTATTGACGATGCTTTGCAAGGCATTATTGGTAATAAGGAACAGTCGATGGTGAGAGTATGAGGGGCCAGAGTGGGTGCACCTCAGAGGTGATTCATGTGACAAGCACTCAGACCTGATCGTTCGATCATCTTACTGCCCTGATCATTGTTCCTCTGCTGCAGTGAAATATACCGCCGAGCATCCTGTCTCACTCTACAGTTTCGGCCAGAGGAACATGTCACTGTCTGTGAGCAGAGATCCCATCTCTCACCTCTGGTCTCGACACGTGCGACTGAAGTTTACCTCCAGAAAAGACATGGAAAGTCATGCGGGTGCTCTCCTGTGCTTTGAGTAAGGATGGTAAACAGCTGGCGCTCCCCACAGTGCTGATTAAGTATGCATTGGGATTCTGAGATGCCGTTTTACAGAATGGCCCTCTGCTTGGAGCTGCTGTCACTGAACTGTGACAGGGAAACAAAGATGACTCAGTGTTCGCTGTCGTGGATGTGCAATCTCAATAAAGTTTCGAGTTTTATTTAAATTGAATAGCGAAATAATTGGGGGGCAATTGTTGCCTCGAAGGCAGCGAATTAGTCTCAAGTGTTCATTAGTAATGCAGAGTCTGCCCAATTCTGAGTTAATTGGCTAAATCATGCAAAACCAGCAGTGCCACTCTGTTCATCCTTCATTACAGGTTTGAATCGTGGTGCAACATTTCCCGGCCTCATTCTGCTTGTTGTGCGCTGACTTGCAGGCACCTGTTTAATGCGTTAACTAATTGTCACTGCAAAAAAAAATTAGTTTCACCACAGGGTGTAAAAAGGAGGCGTACTTGTGTTTGTGGGTGTTTGCAGAGCTGTGTTGTTTTTTTTTTTTAGTAAAGGGTCATCAGATATCCTAGGGGGCAATTTAACAGGTCATTCACACGCACACACCATTGGTTTTGCATTACTTTGTGGGACTATTGGAGGCATTGGTGACCACTGACCCTTTGGCTTATGTGTGTCTGTGAAAGGAGGAGTGTTCTCTTGGAGGACCACATGAGCAGTGGAAGGTGTGACAAAGGAAGGACGATTTGCGAGGCTTATCCACTCTCGCCGAATGTGAGCGATTGGCCCCGATTCGGGGAAGCTGTCATGTGTCGTCCCTGCCCCTTGTGGTGCCGTAAAAGCGGAATGAGGGAGGTCACTCTTGGCAAAAAAACGGCCAAGGCCTGATTTGCCTTTTAAATCGTAAATTTGAGGGTCATGCCGCCACGCGGTGTGACTGCTGCGAAGGCTGCTTCCTCCCTCGAAGGTTATGCTTATTACTGGCCAGAGGTTGTTACACACACACACGCGACACCATCTGCATATCTACGTATTACACACATCCCACACTCTAAAACTGTGCAGCCATGTGTTATATCCCTCTAATTCGCTCGCAGTCATCCCTCCTCCTCCTCCCTCTCTCTCTCTCACTGTCTCTCTATCTGTCTGGTGTGGCGATGACCTGTCTGGGCTTTGACGTATCCGCTCGTATTGTGGCTGAGGTGATGCTGCCTCCCGCCTACCGTTTATGCATCCTTTTAAGTAATCTAAGCCTGTGTAGGAGCGAGCGCCTCCTCCTCCCCCCACCCCCGGAATAAAACAAACAAAAAACAGAGCTGATTAACTCTTATTTATGTTGTGTGTGTGTGTGTGTGTGTGTAAATTGCAGTCTGCGGGTGTGGTGATGCGGTCACCGTTACAGCAAAGCAGCGAGGGAGAGGAGGATGGCAGGATGCAGGATGAGGAAGAGGAGGAGGCGGGGGGACAACGCCATGAATGATTTATTAGTCTGGCATTACTGGGCCATTCCCCACAGAGAGAAGAGAGGAGGATGGAGGGATAAATTGTTGAAGGATGGTGCCTTGAGGGGGAAGGATAGACGGGCAAGAAAAGAAGGAAAAAAGAAGGCAGACAAGTATAACGGAAGGAAGGATAATAAATGTCGACCCAGCTTCCAGTGGGTCTGTAGGGCCTTGTCCGGGGGTCAGAGTGAGGATGAATTTAAGGTTGACCTTTGACAACTGACCCTGCCATTGTTTTTGATCAAAGCTTTGAACATTTTTGCCTTTTATGGCATTAGGTTCTATATATAACGTTATTCAAACTCAGATTTTTAATGAAGGAACGCTCCCTATCACGGTAAATGCTCGCCTTTTAATTTAAAGCACATTCACTCTGATGCACATGCAGGGATGGGGAGTGGCATGGGATTGGCTTCCAAACTGCATATGGCGCAGAGAATTTATGCTATTATGTAAGGCAAGGGTCCATAGAGCATAATGCAAGTGGTTTCAGAAAGTTTGCAGATATTTTTCTGGTATGCAGAGTAAAATGAATGAAATACTATTATTGTTACACTTGTCTAATACTAGACTTAAAAGTCATCTGCGTCTCCCCATTTTTATTCATCTATTATCTATTTTTTTGCTTTTTCTCAGTCAATGAGTGTTTGTTCTCTCTGTCTCTCTGTCTCCCTCTATTACTTTTGGCCATGCCCCCGTCTTTACATGGCAGAGGAACAGCTGTCTCGTGCAGGGCGTAAGGTTGGCCAGGCAGGCCGGCTGCAGGCTCCGCAGGGCTGGAACACTGAGCTCATTGTCTCTCTCTCTCACACACTCGCGCACAGGCATTCCTCTCTTATGCGCGCACAAGCTGCACCGCAGCATCCATTCACGTCCATTTAACAGCGACACAGGAAGGAGTAGGCCGCTGAACCCACGTGAGCCGGGTTTCCACTGAAGTACGTTAATGTGAATTATGACGTTTGCGATTCGAATGAGCTGCAGGCGATGGACGAAATCAGTGGAACGCGTCCTCGCCTCCCAGAAAACACTGCTCGCATGTCTCTGGGCTCTGAGGCTCGACAAAGTAAGGGCACAACGCATTACGACTGGTATATTTATGGAAGAACAAAAAAAAACACAGGGATTACATTATCAGACTGATCAGTTGGTTCATCTCTTTGCAGCTTGGAGGTGGCTGTAAAATACCTGTTCAGCCCTTAGACGTGTTGCACGTGCTGGCATTTCCATGCTCGCAGTGCTCATGAATAGAAAACTGCCAAGTGCCTTTCCTTGCTTGATCTTCAGATGGCATGAAATATGACCAGCATTAGACCTTGCACAGCAGTAATTAATACTTCCTCCACTTTTTGTCAGATTTTGTCTCAGTCACCTGGCTGATATGGTATTTTTAATTACTTTTTGAATCATTTCAAATGCTTACTTTAGAAAATGCCTGATGGTTACTCACCCGACCTCACTCCTCCTTTTATTGTGACGATCTTTCAGTTTCCTCCAGTGTAAACACAATTAGCCTCGTCGATTTTTATTTTTTTTTCAATCTTTGATTCATTTATGACTCCAAGCTCGAACATCCCTGCTATTTGCAGCTCATTTCCACCACCTCTACTGGAAGTCTTAATTTCTTTCTCATTTTCTCTCTCATTTGCAGCTTCCCCTCAAAGCACCCCCCGCATAATCTTCCACTCAAGTGGCTCTTTTCGTTTTTCTGATTTACACACCCGTCTTCCTCCGCCTGCTTTTATTCCTCGGGTCTGCTGGTCCTCGTTAAGGCAAAATTAAAATCGTCACAACCTGGTTTTGCAGCTGTCTCACGGGAGAACACATAAACGTACATCAAGGAGTGGTTGCACAACAGTTAGCAGTGTGCGCTCGCAGTTGCGGGTAAGTTGCGGGAACGAAACAAGAAGTATCGTGAGGAGGAGGAGGAGGGCAGATGGGAGAAATGAAGCTTTACCGCTACCTGTGTAAAAGAAAAGCAAGATCCAGGAGAACAAGGTGCTGTTGGTCGAAGTGTGGGAGACGGGAAGAAGATGAAACAAGGAAAGTGTGAAAAAAGAGATAACATGATTTTTAAAAAAAGCAAACTTTGGTGCAAAATGCTATAAATCCACATGGTTGATGGTAGAATTAACTTTTGTTATTGTCATTGAAAGCTGTAGTAGTAGCAGCAGTGGGTCCATTTCTGTGAGGTCCGTTAAGTAGCTGTTCTGCAGTCTGTAGTCACATTGCATCTTCCACAGCAGATGGCGTCTGCCCAGTTGTCATGAAATTAATGTTTTTAAGGCTGAAGCAGAGACGTGCTCAAGCAAATGGAAATTTGAATGCCTGCAATTACATTAACTACTGGGCACTTTTTGATGAAGATCACATGATAGGACTAAAAGCTCCAGGACAGCTGCTGAATGGGCCACATGATTAGCATGCCTTTGTCAACTTCTATAATGTTGCGAGTGTATGTCATACAGAGAGCTTTTGTGTTTTTCACCATGCGGGGAACGGAAGTGTGTTAACATGGGAGGTGTGTGGGTCAAAACGAGACACACATGACCCTCACTCAGTAAGTGTCTTTCATTGGGTCTCTCTGTCATCTGCATACATACAAGTTTGTATTTCTGTCTTTGCCACTCATTGACACAATGCGTTTTTCCAGCCCCTCACCCTAAACTTAACTGTCACAACTCAGCCATGACTCTGACCTAAACTTAATTCCAACCACGGCTCAAGTGTCAGCCCTTCAAACCAGCAGAAATGTCCTCACTTGCCCCAAAATGTCCTCACTCAAAAGGTGTAAAGCTCAAACTGGCCCTCCCAAGGCGTCGCCGTAGAAATACACACACGTAAACCCCAACGTCATTGTCATCATCTTGCCAGTCTTCTGATACCTGACGTCCTGTCCTCTCTCTGCACAAGCCGCGTGACTGTGTGTGCGTTTGCCCGTGTGCGAGAGAGAGAATAGTGAGGACAGATGAGGGGTGGTTGTGGATTATGTGTGCAAATTTGTCAGCGAGCATCCTGTTCTCTGTAACAAGTACATGGCGCTCTTCTCTCTCTTCTCTTAGCTGTTTGGTTTCCTTTTCTCTCTCATCCTTTCCAAAGCTGTTTTTCTTTCCAAAAACCCCTCCAAACATTTAAGCGTGTATTCATCTCCATTATCCATCATCCATCCATCCATCCATCCATGCAACCATTCCTCCCTTGGCTGACAGTGGTGTCGTGCAGAGACACCCGTGAATAATTTATCAGGCTGGGTTGTTCTGCCCTGCCCTGCCCCGCTCCACACTTTAGGCTTGCTGCGGTGCTGAACATTTGGCGAGGTACACGCAACCCACTCACAATGCCACCAAGGATATGATCAACAACCTGCGCACAGTTTAGCAATTGCCTATTGTATATTAGTATTATGCGGGCACGCCCTGCACCACCAAATGCTTCCTTAACTGACAAACAAAGCTGTGACAAAAGTGTGGCTAGTGCTAAAACACTGAGGCTAAAGCTACATGTCCCAGACAAAGAGTTAGCATTCCCCACCAGCAGGTGATCCATGTAGAAGACATGGACAAGTTAAGAAACCGCGTCACATTTGTATTGACGTGTACAGCTAGTTAGCTGATGGCTAAATGTAACCTGTAACCACACAAACTAATAATTACATTCGTTAGCTACACTGCGCTAATCTACAGCAGTGACAGCGAACCCATCTGAGACATTATCCCAACTCCTCCCAACTTGAGAAATTAGCTCACAGTTGAAGTCAAGAGAGACTTAATTCATTTGTTCTTTCTTTTCTGTAAAAATAATACTTGGGAGTGTGCTTCAGTCCCAACAGCCGGCTGAATGTTTATGATTAGAGGCTCTATTTTTCTACACTGAATTATTTAACAATACAGTAGTTCACCAAGGTTTTTTTGTTTTTTTTTAAATCAAGGCTGAATCATACTAGAATATTTAGCCCACTAAGGATTTTTTGGGGTGGGTTTTGCCTCAGAAGGGTTTTATAAAATTTTCCTGGCAACTTCAGACTAATTCCCTTTCTGATCCATGCTCACACGCTTTGAATGGTTGATTGGTAGACTACACACAGATGCTAAGCAGAAGACAGGGACATGAAGGTGTATTTACATGCTAAATGAGGGGAGGTGTATATATTTTTCCAAATGTGTTAGTAATATCTGCTATTATGCCTGTAAAACTTTTATTTCTTCTGATGGTTCTTATCTGTTTTATTGTTTTATGATTCACTTCTGCTTTGATCATTTAAGACCCAGCCCTTATTAATTGGTCCCTGTATGTCGCCTTCAGGTGTACCAAGGCCTCGATATCATCACCAACAAGGTGACTGCTGAGGAGCTCGCCCAGTGCAGACATCACATGATCAGCTTTGTGGACCCACTAGTGAGCAACTACACGGTGGTGGACTTCAGGAACAAAGCCCTGGCTCTAATATCCTTTCCTGGAAACATGTGAAAGCTGAGGAACCATATTTTCTCCAACGCCTCTTTCCACACGTTTCTGTTCCTGTCACATCCTCACCCCCTTATTAATAAGTGGTAACTGCAGGAAACAAGGCAGTTGATTTGCCTCTTACTAATTGGACTGCTGGTGTTTGTGTGTGTGTGTAGAAAGTCTGCTATGTCCTCATTTTGTCAGCGTCTCACTGCAGATGTTGCGCTGAAAATGAGACGAGAGAGATCACGAGAGACGGTATTTATAGAGGAGTCGTGAACACGCGCACAAACGTTGATCTCTCTGTAGTTGTGAGGACACTCATTGACATGAGCCATTCCCCAGCTCCTCACTGTAACCTCAGCCTAATTCTAACCTGAACCCTAAAGCCAAGTCTCACCCTTCGTCAGTTTGTGAGGACTGGCCAAAATGTCCTCGCAATGCTGAAATGTCCTCACAGTGATGGTTTTCGAAGTCAAATTTGTACACACACATTTTGGGCAGTCACGCTGTCCTGCAGACACCGGCCGTCACACAGATGTGGAGAGAGGAGGCGATAAGTAGCGACGGTATAAATAGATCAGGGTGGCATGCACCCCACCCCACCCCCCGTCTTCCTCTCTCTCTCTCTCTCTCACCAGTGCAGTGAGGGGATGCGGTAGCTCCAAGAATAGGCTCAGTGCAGCGCGAGCGTGCTGGTGGGAAGAGGGAGAAATGGAGAGACATGAATACAGATTAAAGGGATAGAAGCAGCGTGGAGGATTTCAAACTGTAAAGCACGGAAGAGAGGCGATGGGGGGGGCAGCGTGTGTGTGTGTGTGTGTGTGTGTGTGTGTAATAGCATGAGAGGGCTGACGAGCATGAGTAGTTCAAAGACGCATGACCTAATGACACATCGTCGGCCATCAATCCTTCCCTCAACATGCCTATCACATCAACTCCTTCCTGAACGCCTCCTCTGTCTCCCTTTTATTGCGCTAAATCTTCAAGCTCTCTTTCCCTTTTCCCTCCCTCAGTTTCCCTCACTGCTTGTCAGCGATCCTCACCCCACCCCCACCGCCACCCCCACCTCACACACACACACACACACACACACATTGTGATGCAGCCCTGTGTGTGTGTGTGTGCAAGAGAGATTAAGAGGGGGGGGTTGAGTGACAATGGCTGATGGGCCTTTATCTTGTTTGAGTGGTTATTTAATTATCCCTGAGTAGAGAAGGTGGGCGACTGGAAAGAGGGAGAGAAGATGCGACAGAAAAAGAGGGCGAGAGAGGAAAAAGGTGTGGCACACAGGCTCTGTCTGTGTGACCAGAAACTTGTTTTTTTTTATCACATTTTATATTTCTGTGTAATTTTTTATGGGTGAACCAAACTATAATAGTCTTGCAAGAAGACCAGTATTGACTCTTTGTTTATGGCTATTTTCATGACTCAATCTGCCATTTATTTTTCTAAATTTTTCTATTTATGCTCACCTCCAATCTTTTCTTTGTTTGGGAAACTTTTGGAGAGTTTTACATTTCAGGCTTGGAAAACATTTATTCAAATAGACATAGGTCAGGTTTTCACCCACATTTAATGCAAATAATATGAAAGCATTGAACAGGATGCTTTGAAAAATGTACAGTCAACTTAAATAACCCGAGGAGCTGTGTGTGCAATTAAGCAGAATGCAACTGGCAGCGTCTCAGAGTGACGGACGTGATGGAATTAGAACCAGCCGGAGTCATTTTTATGCCATTAAGCTTTGAATGCCACTCAATAAACTCAACGGGTCGCTTCAGATTGGTTTTAATTATTGTGCATTCATGTACATGGAATGAACACACAGGTCAGTATCCCCCCTTAACACACTCAACATAGATGACTTGCACAGCAGAAACAAGCTGCCGGTCATTGTTGGAGGAACAAATTATTACATTGAGTCTTTGCTGTGGAAAGTCCTGTTGGATACTGGGGTGAGTACAACAACAGTACAACACAATACACTTCCCTTTGTCCTCTGTGTGTCTCTGACTTTATTAAGCTCACGAGACCACCACATTGTGCCACAATGCTGCTTTCAGTACGTAGGCATATTGTAATGAAATAGTGTGACTGTGATTTAATTGTCTCGTTGCAAAGATCTGTCTTTAATTTCAACATGTAATTTCTAACCCATAGCACTGTTCTTACAGGACATATACAGTATGTATGAAAGATTTTGTAGAGGGAGTATATTTGAACTCTCCACTTCCACTCTAAAACTTTAAATGAAATATCTCTCACAGCAGGAGAACGAGGAGTCAGGGGACGGAGGCGATGGAGCTCCAAACAGGAAATTGGAGCTGGAGAAACTGGGAGGGGCTGAGTTATACAAGCGACTGGCGGAGGTGGACCCCAAAATGGCTGCCATGTTGCA
Organism: Psettodes erumei; assembly: GCA_016785225.1. NCBI lineage: Eukaryota > Metazoa > Chordata > Actinopteri > Pleuronectiformes > Psettodidae > Psettodes > Psettodes erumei. The sequence goes on along the minus strand of JAFBJZ010000356.1, from coordinate 129,577 downwards.
CCCCAATGACAAACGCAAGATTGCCAGGTGATACAGCTGGTGTAACACGTTCGCCTGGTTATCTGGTTACAAATTTATCGTCTCTTTGTGACAGTATTTCTGAAAAACGGCCGAGCTGTACGTGAGTGCTTCACAATATTTTTGAGTTTCCTCATGTTCTTTATGAGGCCCTGAATGGCTAATGCTTTGTCTCAGGCTGACAGTCACAGTATACGACCTCCGCCCAATCTCCGCTGACAGGACGAGTGTCTCTTTACACACAAGCACACACAGCTTGTGAGCAGGTTAGGTTACCCTGCTCTCCCAGTTGACAGGAGAGATGAGGCATCATCTTTTTTTATCATAACCTCAGAGTACAACCAGGCATAACTGAAGAATCTGGATTGGATTTAAATCTTCGACGTTTGGCTGAGAGATAAGTGTGTACTGATGTGGAAAAAGGTGATTTCACAGTTTGTCCTGTGTTGTTCCCTTTGCTTTATTTTTTATTTTTTACACTTTTGTATCATTTCTTTTACAGTGAGGATCCCCCCTTACATTTGTGCTATTTTCAAACCAGATTCTACATTTTGTTCTTCTAAAGGGGAGTTAGAGGTTTTCATTTACATTAGATTTAACGGATGAATGGATGGTTAACTCATCAAATCTCTGTTTCTCAGGCCTGACATACCAGTGTAATGTGGGAAGCAAATTCATAGCATGCTGAAAGTCACATTAATTTGTGTCAATCTGAAAAGCAGTGGGAAATGCAACTGAGGGTTTTATTTACATCTTCATATCTTTGCTTTACGTCTTTGTTTATCTACAGGAGCCTGCAAATCCATGAGGAGACGGGCATCCCCCACAGTCACTGGCTGGAGGAGCAGAGGGGGCAGGAGGGAGGCAGTGGGCTGGGGGGGCCGTTGAGGTACCCAGACCCCTGCATTTTCTGGCTACACGCTGACATGAGGGGTAAGGAGCAAGGACCGCATCCCTTCTCCGTGTATGCAAACAACAGACATGCTGATATGCATATACCAGCTTCAGTGCAGCATGAAAAAAGGTACCGGTACACCTGTTGTATTTCTTCCTCCGTGTCCCCCTCCAGCTCTCGACAGGCGGCTGGAAGCTCGTGTGGATGAGATGCTGTCTGCTGGGCTGATAGAGGAGCTCAGAGGCTTCCATGTCCGCTACGGTCAGCAGAAGGTCCAGGAGGACAGGTAAGCAAAGACATGTCCAACTAAATAACCACAGCCAACACGATCCTGTTCATCCTAAATTTACTACCGTCTCTTTTTTTTATCTTTTGGGAAGTTATTCTGCTTAAGGCCAAAACATTGCAACAGGGATTTTAGGATTTTGGGAAATGCTGCATATGGCTTCTGTTTCCAGCCATGCTTTTTTTAAAAAAAACCTCTTGTACTGCAAAATCAACCAAAAGCTGTTCCAACTCAGCAAACACAGAATGGGATTTGAAGTCTGTCATATGGGCCAAAACGTAGTGCACGTAGTGCATGTGGTATTTGCCTTTGGCCCAGTAGTCGCTGCTGTTGAGCATTACAAGGTGGCCTGAGGGTTCAGTGTCTGTGCACCAAATTCACCCTCACACTCTCATCCCCCTCTAAATTAATGATCCAGACGTTGAGTCTGGACCCAGAGTTAACTCCTCTCGTCCGCGTAACCAGGGCAAAGGAGTGAAGTGAACTCGGCTAAGCAGCTATCCGGTTATTTATTTCTCCCTCCCGGTCTGACAGGTCACTCTGTTCTGTACGGTCTTGTTTCCCAAAGGCCTGGAGACCGATTTAGATACAGCCCACACTGTTGCCAGTTTAGATCAGAAGGGGCCGATATTTCTTTAGAATGTCCAGTGATTATTTATAATGGCAGAGATATGGTCTCTCCACTGGACATTAGTACAGCCATGGGAGCCTGGTGATCCGTACTTATTACCTCAGGGCCTCAGCTAGTTTACTCCCCACTGGACGGACATTCTGGTGGCCCTGCAACAAATTACTTTCAATACTATGGTGTCTGTTATACTGTAGATGCTGTTTGAAGATAACTTTAACATGATCAAGACTGACATTTCGTCTTTCTCCCAATTACCAACTTGTAGCCGACATTTCCTTAACAGTAACCACATGATCAGTTGTGAACTGGGGCTACATCAGCCACTCATGGCGCGGATCCACAGTTTCCTGCTCGGTGACGACGGTTGTGGGTCGTGTCTCTGTCTCTGGATTGCTGTGATCCCGGAGCATGGTGATTTTCAGCATGTCTCTGTGTGTCTCATTATTTAATAACGACCTCCTGTAGTTAAAATATGGCAAGCCCACCCCTGTACTTCAGAGTGGACTGCCCCTTTTCATATCAGTCCTGTCTGGAAGGTTTCAAGACTGAGTAATTTGCCAGATCCTTTCATACAAAATTAGGAATGACTGCGAAACCACTGCAGCCAGGATTTGACGGCTGCCTGTAACAGTCCCTATAGCATGGCTGCTGTGGCTGAATGAGTAAAAAGTGCTTCACCTGTAACTTTGCTGAGGGCTTTTACTTGTTAGAAATGACTGACTGGATTGTTGATTGTTGAGTAAATGTTGAGTAAAAATGACTGAAAAGCCGACAGTCGTGTTTTAAAGTCCACATAAATGTTATGAATTGTAGGAAAGGGTTTCAGAAGACAAAGACCCACCATAATGTTCCAACATTTTGCCAACAGAAGATTTGTCTTGCGCTGTCTTGTGGCAGCACTGCATGTGCTGCACCAGAGGACAATTTGTCAGACAAAGAGTTTCTGTAATCGTTCATGATTTACCACTCGCGGCTGCTCTGGAAAATGTCATGATTGACATTTCCACTTGCGAGGACACGGCAATTGTTTCAGAAAGCTTTGTTGTTGTTTTTTAACTTTCGAGCAACAAACGCTTTCCTTTGCAAGAGCAAATTCTCCACATTATCTCTACCAGGGCGTTTCTAGATTTAGCTGCAGCAGCTATCTACTCACCATATGGTGCAATACAGGAGACAAAAGCATGAAAATTGTAATATCTTTTTTATTGATTTATACAGATCTCCTTTTTTCAACTTTCCTCAGTGAAACCCAGCATGTACAACAAACATTTACAGTAGAGTTTTGTGTGCAACATGAAATTTGTGTAAACGTGTGTATGAGCTTCACTAGTAACAGATCTGATGAAACATGCTGCTGTGCGCCTGTCTCTGGCTGCGGGTCTTGATACTGTGCGTGTGTTGGGGTGTGGCTGCAGTGAGTTGATGCATTGGTGGAACGATGCCCGGGAAGCTGCCGCTTCCCTCCTTTCGTCCCTCCTTTCTTTCATCACCCCATCACCCCATCCCACCTCAGCAGCCAGCCTCCTCCTCCTCCTCCTCCTCCTCCTCTCTCTGTCTCCCTCCATCTCTGCCACTATTGCCCTCTCAGCAATCTGATCACCCAAGCACTTTGCTTCCCCCATCTCTCTCTCTCTCTCTCTCTGTCTGTCTCTCCTTTACCCTCATGTCTCCATCCCCGGCTGGCTGCTGTGGCCAGACATCAAGGTCAGATCTCTGCCTCCCTCCCCCCTTCTCTTCCTCTGTCGTTTTTTTGCTCCCTCCATTGACTCTACATTTCCTGTGCTCTGCCGCTATTCTCAAATTTCTGTCTCTGCCCCCGTCTAGCCAGATTTATTTTTGTTATTTCCTCTTTTTGTTTCTGTTGCAAATTATAAGTTACGGGCCAAACATAGTACTTATTATTATAATTAATATTATTACAGTGTTTGGCCTATAATGCATTTAACAAAAAAGAGAATTAAAGTGTGTTAGAAAAAACACAGGAAGGGAAAAGGGATCTTGTCGGTCAAACATTAAACATAAAATATAGAAATAGGATTAAAAATGAATTAGTCTTTATCCTGTTCTAAATGTCCTTGTTAGTTTTTATCATATTTGGCCAACATTCTTCATGTCAGTGCGACTGAATTAAAAAGTTGCAGACTTGATTTTTCACTGGTCAAGTCATTGTCATGATAGGAAAAACCATCATCTTGCTCTGGTGGAAACAAAAATGTCACCACAGCTAACCTCTGCTGTTTTTGCCATCACTTTTCAGAAAATGTTCAGGTCATTGAACCTGACACACATACCGAGAGAGAAGCTATTACTAAAATGAGAAGTGTTCAGCGTGGGCTTGAACAGGAGCAGCGCTCAGATTGGGCTGATGTGGTCTGATATTGATGGCAATGTTCTGTCGACGCTGTCTGGTGAGGTAACCAGCAGGTTTCTGTCTGGCCAACCTGATGTCACTCCGGTCAGGCTACTGAGTCCCAGCACCCGTCGGTCCCTCTGTCAGTTTTTTTGGTTTTTTTAATGTCATTCTGTCACTTTGTCCCCCGAAGGGCCTCACGTCTGCTCAGACTGATATTCTTTGTTCAGGGAGAAATGGAGAGATAGAGGCGCGACCGGGTATCTAGAAATGTCAAGTCGGAGAAGGAAACGTTTTGTATTGATGGATAATGTTTAATTTCCTCCTCTCTCCTCTCCAGTCAGAGCTATCAACATGGGATTTTCCAGTCCATTGGTTTTAAGGAGTTTCATGAGTACCTGACCGCTCCGGAAAGCAGCACCCAGCAGGAGAAAGATGCGCTACGAGACAAAGGTCAGAAAGATGCCTGATCAAAGTCACAGAGATGGATTTAAATTGACTGGCTGGTCGACTTGTTGACTGATCAACCAGAAGGATCTCCTTAAAGATTTTTCCCCTGCCTCCTTTTCTTCTGTAACATTCCCCTTTTAACTCTGTCCAGGTGTAGAAGCTGTGAAGATTGCCACAAAACGTTACGCGCGCAAACAGAATAAATGGGTCCGTAACCGCTTCCTTAAACGTGAGTACCCTTCACCCATTTCATTCAATATTTGTGTGTGTGTGTGTGTGTTTGTCCTCCATCGTCCAGTTCCTAAGCAATCAGCACTCTCTTTAACAAGATGGGATTCATGCACTTCATTAGACACACAATAAGCCTCTCAGACACCGTATTGTGTTCTTGCAAACAGAGTGTAGCGTGCGTGAGTGTGTGCTTGCCCTCGTGTGAATGGGCACAGCAGGTGATGTCGCGTTCAAATCGTTGCATACCTTGATTTTTGGTCAAACTTTTCAACAAAAAAAACGAACACTGCACATGTTTGCAGGACATATTTTACAGTTTGTTTTGTGCTCATGACATGTTTACTTTTTTAATGTATTTTTAAACTGACCAAATTTTACCAAAATTTGACCTCGCGAAAGGTTTTTGTTTTCCAAAGTACAAAACATTTTCAGCCTCTATGATATTTACACACATTTAATTGGAATTGTTTGACATTATAAGAGATGGTTTTTCACTGTCTCACCAATAGTTGGATGAGAAAATTGATATCACTTATGCTGAGCTAACCACAGGAGTTGGCTAGCCTAGTAGAAAGATGTACCGTGTGCCATAAAAAATAAGATATGAAGATGTTATGTATCATTTGTTTAATCTGTTAAAAAAACAAAAAACAAAACAAAACAAGAAATTTTGCTTTGTATGTAACAGAGCCAGAGCCAGTCTTTATGCTAAGCTAACTGTCTCCTGGCTGTTTTGTAATAATTGCTGTCCACTCATGACGGTTGTGTCAGCCTTCCCATCTATCTCTAAGGAAGAAAGCAGAGAAGTTTATTTTCCAAAATATGTAACTCTTGCTTTGTTAGTTAATTTTTTGTGACGTGATTTGATAGTGTGATATATTTCAGCTGTGGACATCTAATTTATCTATTCACTGGCCCAAAATTGGATTTGATTTTATGCAGCGTGCATGAGCTGCTGTGACATCATGGAGGGGGTAATGTTTCAGGATCCATCCCTGGTTTACACCTGCAGCTGACCCTTTTTCCAGTGCTAAGTCTCCCAAGGCACCAAATGCATAGAAATGAAGTATAGTGGTTGGTTACCTGCCAGAGAGGCTGGCACAGCAGAATGGATAAATATAGCCGGCACAGCCAAAATCAGCCTGTGTTTGGCAGGTGGTGATTTCCCACCCTGGTCACAACCCGTGGAAGTCAGACGTGTTTGGAAAAAAAATGTATAGAAAGGCTCTGTGTGTTTCTCTGTCCTGAATGGAAACCTGGCCTCTCTGTCCCACCAGCAGCATGCCCTGCAGTAACCCAGCCTCCTAATCCTGTTAGGCCCAAGTGGCTTAAGCCACGCCAGGCACTAAACCTCAATACCCCTCTTTCTGACTGCCTGCCTACACGCTGCACACACACCATATGGTCTTCATCACATGTGTGTGTGTATCTGTCTTTTTACATACGCATTAATCAGTCTGACGTTCGTGTGCTTTTTGCGTGTTTCAGGCTGTGTGTGTTTCCTCCAGGTTCGGAACAGTTTGCAAGACAGTTTCCTGCAAAAAAAAAAAGCAGGCTGTAAAAGTTACAGTGGATGAGATCAGCTGTACAAAGTGTTACAAGTCTGAAACTTTGTATCCCATGAAGTCTTTAGTGGCTGGGTTTGTAGGATCAATGTGCGTGTGTGTGTGTGTGTGTCTGTGTGTAGGGGGGGATTCCGGTAGTTGTCGGCCAGGATCTTAGTGGGCTTTCACACCAAAAAAAGTCCTGTATTTTTAAAAATACAAGATGTTGATGGCAATGTGCTGCTGGACGTACCAGGAAGAGCAGAATGTCCAGGATGTCCAGGCAGTGTCATTGATACATGAGTTTGAAGGTGTTTTCCTGTAGATACCATAGTGGGTTGGATATGCTGAGGAAAGATTTTAATCCTCTGAGAGTTTTCATTTTATCTTTTCATTGTGCAGATGTGAGCGAATAAGTTCTTGAAATATACGCATTCACATATTTCATTTGTCATATCATACATATTTGGAAGGTCGAGCTGGCTTCAATGAACTGCGCCACATTTTGTTTTTCACTGAGAGCTTTGGGAAACGTGCAATCCAACGCGGGCGACGCTGATCGGAGCAAGGTTTCGCGAGCCCAAAACAGCTCTCGAAAACTTGCAAATGACAGTGTTTTCCTGGAAAGAAAACAAACTGCATAGGTCATCTGTGCAGTCAGGTTATCATGACCCATTGCTCTGGTTTATGGTTAGGCAACCTCGAGGAGCAAAGGGGGAAGTCAGGCGACGTAGCATACAGCAAAAAGAAAGTCTGCCTAAGGAGGAAGTTGGAAGTGGATGGATGAGTCAAACAAAACTGGAGGACTTTCAGTGTGTTCAGTGTGTGCAACCCAAGCCACGATCTTTTCCTAAACCTGACCAAGTAGCTTTTTTTTTCTGGCATGGTGCAGGGTGTTGACGCGACTCTTCTTTGCCCCAGTTAAAGGCGTTCTTACTGGAATCTATTTTTTCCATAACTATAAGGGAAATGGTTGATAATCTTCCCATTGGATAAAAAGAGAATAATATCACCCAGGTTGACAAATGTAGGACTTTCCCCATTAAGGATCTCAGCTCACCAGGATCACGCTGTATATGTGAACACATTTCAGGTGGTTTTTCAGTATCAGAGATTCCAATTATTTGCCTAATGGACAGGATTGTCTTTGCATTCACCCCTACTCTTTAACCCTGTTCGCTCCACCTTTCTGTCCTGCATCGTCTCTGCTCACCTTCCTCTTTCGCTCTGACTGCTGACCTCTTTTCCTTTTCATCACAGCCACACACACGCGCCCACATACTCACATAGATGCCAGCAGGCCTCAGCTGAGCAGGCTAATCTTGAAGCTTGAAGCATTACAGAGCTGCCGGGAATTTGCCCCGACCACACAGGCTGGGGCATCAGGGTCACAGAGGGCTACGTGGTGCAGACCAAGCACAGAGACTAGTGGGTTAAAGGGGGAGATGAATGGGCACGACGGTGAACCTCAGGCAGACAAATGCAGTGACGTAGGTTAGTGAAGCTACAAAACGACCTGAATGTTGAGCATATATGTAGATGTACAGAAAGAGGCAAAGCCACAGGCTCGAGTTTAACCCAGTTTTACGGTTCATAGTTTAAGAATTTACTCGTGACTGACAGTTAGATTCAGGGGGGGCGTTCAGGCTCTTACTTACTGTATTTTCCAGCAGGTGACGTGGTTCTTGATGGACTCGGCTCTGGTTGCTGTGGGGATTGAAACCCCAGGTCAGCCAGCCCAAATTAAATCAAGCTTAAATTGTCTTGCCTTTTATTAATTGCATCTGTACGTGGGTGTGTGCTTATAGGATGTGTGCGTCTGTGTGGTTATGAGCAAATGTTTAATTAGTGGATTTAATTACGCACTAAGAAAATGTTAATATGAGGTCATCTTCGTTTTAATAAGTGCCACGCTTTGTGCTGAGATCACCGACGAGTTTTTATTTTAACTCCCCAAAGACACGCACACACAAGCAGACACACAAACACATGCACCTGTAACCAGGATACGCAGGTGTAGTTGGACCGAGGGCCCCGTGAGTATTAAGTAACAGGGGTGTAGGTATCTTTTAGAGTGAGGGAGGGCAATAACCAGACCTCTCTCCACCGCACAGCCGGTCACGATCGTCCCAGGATGCTGCCCCTGCAAAACAGACTGGGCGGTCACAAAGTCACAAAACAACAAGCCAAAAGATGGATGTTGACCACGTGAAGCAGCGATCAGAATCTTCCACGCTCGAAACTTGCCATGTTGTGCCTGTAGGTTGCTAGTTCGGAGGTTCTTGTTGTTTCACATACAGCGAAGGGCATTTTGAAAAGTTGGCGGACACATGGATAGCTGGGTGGATGGAGAGTGGAGGTAATCTGATCCAGCTGGGGCAACAGGTGTGGGGCGAGTTTACACCCTTGTCTTCTGGCAAGTGCAAAGCTTTCATGTGCAGACACACACACACACAAACGCCACCTCCTCCCCGTGGCAGTCGAGCCAGGGTTGGTGTTGCTACAGAGACTTACCTGTCACCTCCAGTTGAAGGGGAAAGACCTAAAGACGGTTGTGAGAGGCAAGTATGTCACAGAGGGGTAAAGGGCGATACATTTCCATCCATGTACTGAGAGGAAATGCCAGAAATGAATGAATGAAACAAAGTAAAGTAGTAAAGTAAATACAAAAAGTATTGCAAAAAAAATTTCTTATGTCAACCCTACAGTGGAAAAAGGTGTTTTGGGTCGGCGTATTGAGAAAGAGAAGACAGGCCTCCACTCCATAAATCCTCTTTGACCCATGAAACTTAACCCGCCCCTGAGATGTCAGACGTGAACAACAGATAATGAAGCAGGGAATAGAGACAAACGGTGGAAGAGAAACTGGAGGTAAGAGGAAGGAGCCTGTGAAGTGAACAGAGGCAGCTGCTGTTTTTCCAGCGTGGACCACGGCCAGAGGAGAACAGCTGGGCCCGAAGACTGGTAGTTAGTTTTTATAGCAAAGCGCACACACAGGCGTACGTCCTCACTCAGCAAACATGAGACGGCAAATGACTGTGGGCCCGTTTGTTGTGCAACAGGTGGACTACTATTTCAGCACACGCACACACAACACTGGCAAGCAGCTGCCTGGCGACAGGAGATGCTCTTTCTTGTTGGCAAAGTAAGAGGCAACGCTCACAGTTTCTGTCGCCTGTGTGTGTGTGTGTGTGTGTGTGTATGTGTGTGTGTCGACCACCGTGCTCTTTGTCCCTCCAGCATTTCTTATCAACCCTCATTCACTACAGAGTGGATTAGAGGAGTTAAATTTCACCAGATCCCAAACAAGAATGGTGTGTGTGTGTGTGTGTGTGTGTGTGTGGGGGGGGGGGGGGGGGGGGTGTTCCCCATCCAGCATCTGGCAACCCACTATACAGTATCTCCCTTTTATTAATCAGCACTCCACTTTGCCCAGTGGGAGGTTGGGTGGTTGGGGAAGGGAATTGTGGGATGGGTGGTGGTGTTGAGCAAGATAAAAGAACAAAGTAAGGAGAGAGAGAGAGAGAGAGAGAGAGAGTGGCAACAGGAGGGCTCAAGAGAGCACCTAAAGGAGAGCTCTCCAACTCTGCATCTGGTATAGGTATGCCAGGTGACGCTCGCCACCGCCACCTGCCCGCTATTGTGCCACAATCACAAAAGACTTCTCCCTCTGAAACACAGAAACGCGCACACACACACGATTACTACATCAGTGAGGCCTCAGTCACTGTTTAAACAAAACAGACCCTGAGGAACTGACCCGCTGCATGAACTGTATACACACACACACATACACACACGTGCACAGAGTTTAGGGACCAGCAGCGTACGCCGGGACGACACACTGGGAAGCCAAACCGATGCAGGTGCAGTAGCCACTGTGATAAAGGATCTCTGTGTTTGTTTTGCTTTTACACCCTTTGTCAGTTATTTGTTGAAGCAGCACAGCAGGCCTCCGGGTGAAGCGAATGAAAGCGCATCACATGTTAAAAGTGTGACTGATTGTAAATAGAACCAGCGACGTGCAGATTTAGACCAGACAGGGCTGAGATGTGACTCATGCCCAGCACCAGGACGAACATCTGAGCTGATCGCTCTCGGGCGTGTCTGTGTGGAGACTCTCGTTGTTCCCACACGCTCGCTGCTCCGACAGAGGCCATGCTTATAGCGGCGCAGATCAGAGCAGTTACACAGTTACCGCCTGATCGAGTCCCAGTAGAGTTAGCAGCTCCAGTCTGTAGTGTGTCTGCTGCTCTCAGCTCCGCAGTTCAGTCTGTGTGTGGAAAGGATTAAGTCATAATTGAGTTGGCTAACTGTGCCTCACAGGTTAATGGGATTCATTTACCTGAGTGCATGTGCTTAACACATAGATCATATTTGCAAAAAAATGCACTTGAGTAGGGCAAATGCCACTTTTGTGTCTCCTATGAAAGTTTTAGCCATGCTGGCTGCTGTAAGAATGACAGCGTAATTTTTCATCCTTCTACGTTTAATTTCTTTCTGTATTTTTTGCTCTAATTTTATCTGAATAAAATGCATAATTCATAACTCCAGTAGGTGCACTGTAAATGCAGCAGTTATGCCCCAAATCCGACCTTGTATACATACAGTTGCAGCTGTTAAAAGTCACTTTCTGTGCAAGCTGCACACACCTTCATTTACTGTGCGCCTGTGCGTCTTCAGTCGATGCAGGGCAGTGGCTCTTGATGCAGACAGGCACTGAGACAGACAGACAGACAGATACACAGACACAAGCAGGGCAGGGACGCGTGCTGCTGTTTAGTGCTGAGGCCTGGCCTGGAGACTGCTGACTGATGCAAAATAGAAACACGGGGGTGGAACCGTTAGAGGCAGGCAGAGGGAGAATGAGGGAGTGAGTGGAAGCCAAAGCTAGACTGATGGCAAGACGGAGAGTGAGAGAGAGAGATGGTGCACAAGGGAGAAGGGTGGGAGGACGGAGGGAGAGACATTATCGAGCCAGTGTGAGTCAGCAGGTTGACAGTGCTTCAGGGTGCAGCTCCAGCACATCACTGCTACTGTAAATTTTCCCAGTTTGTCCTGGACTCCTCCTGAAGTCAACCTCAGCTTTTCTGATCTGCAGCCACTCACTTTGGGGCCTGTCTGTCATTGGTTATTACTGTAATTACATATTGAACATGAAATAATCTGAGACATGATTTGCAAACCAGTGCACTCATGCAACATGTTAAGAATCAACCACTTATATCAGCATCAACACAACTTAATTGTGGTAGTAAGATAGTGGTCCACGCATCCAATAAAAATAAATGTGGAGACGCTGAATCGTAATATCAGCCTTGAAAAGCCCTCGTTACATTTATTGGCAGCCTGTGTTGGCCTCGTTAAATGCATAATGTGTGCTGTGTGTGCGTACAGGGCCTGGAGACGACGTGCCGGCGGTGTACGGCCTGGATGTGACGGACGTGTCGCGGTGGGAGGAGACGGTGCTGAACCCTGCACTGCAGATACTGGACAGTCTCAGGAAGGTGGGGCCTCACTCAGCTTAACTAGCAGCTTCTTTCTTCTTCCTTTCTCTCTTTTGTCCTTTTTCCTCTTTCCTTCACTTCTGCTCCTTCTTCCATTGCTTAATATCTGTTTATCCAATTTTTTTAATTGTTTTTATCGCTTTCTTTTTCCCTCTATCACTTAACTTGCCTTAATTTACTTTCATTTGGTCCCTTCTTGTCACGCCCTGGTCTTGTTTGCTGGATTTCTTGCTTCTCCCCTTGCTCCCTTTCATCTCCTTTCTTTAATCTTTTCTACTATCACTTTTTCCTTAATCCCTCTCATTCTTACTTTTCTTTTTCTTTTCTCCCATTTTCTCTTTTTTTCCGTTTATTTGCTTCTTGTGTCCAGGTCCACCTTATCCAATTATTTCTCTATCAATTATTATCTCTTTTTTCTTCCTTTCATTTCCTTTTTTCTTCTTTTCATTCCTTTGTTATATTTTTTTTCTTTTTTTCTTTCTTTTTCCTGTACCTTTATTCCTCTTTTCCCGCTTTAACTGTATTGTATAATACGATACAATACAATATTTGTCCTCCACCCTTTTCTTTGAGTGTCTGATTCTGAGTGTACAATTTATGCAAAATTCCCTCAATCAAACAAAAGAGTAATGAGAAAGATGATGGTGGTGTGACACTACATCTGCTCCTGGTGATGCAGAACAGTGAGTCAAACTCAGATGTTTAGCTTATTATAAAGGGAGTAGAGAAATGAAGGATGACTGAAGGAAAAGGAGATGTTTCTGACACAGCTGAATATTTCATTCAAACCCTACTAAGATTAAACTCTTTGGCTCAACCAATCAGGGTGAGGAGCCGACAATTCCCCCAATCAGAGTGCAGGAGGTGGGGCAGAGCAACAAACGGAGCCTGCACACATGTGACCTGTGCGATAAAGTGATCATTGGTGACCTTGAGTGGACAGGTGAGGCTGCTGACCCACATCATACGATAACCACATAACAATACATGAACAGTGAGGTACCTCATTTTGGGAAGTGACAAAATGAAGTTGAAATGTTTATCACACAACTATAAAAATAGAGTTAAATGAAATATCATTTCAGGGCCTTTATAATTGGCAAAACCTCAGTGGAGGGGGCTCACAACACGAACTACTTCACCCAAAACTCGTTCACTCAATGACTCATTTTGGCTCATAATCCATAATATCACTGAGCCGTGTAAAAATATGAATAAGAATGTCCTCTGTTTTTATTCTCTTCATGGATCAGCTCACCTGAAGTCCAAGAAGCATTACTATCACGTGAAGAAGAAGAGGAAGTCTGATCCGGCCTGTGACCAGTCCCAGAGTGCCGCTGCAGGAGAAACTCCCTCCACGGACACTTGTGATCCCGTTGCCCCGGGCTGCAACGACACATCTCAGGAGTCTTCCCAAGACGCCAGGGCAACAAACAAGGAAGTACGGGTGACATTTTAACAACTGCACTGACTACTGGACGAGAAACGTAGTCACACAGGTTTCCTCCACTGCTCTGAACGAGATGATTCTTTACAGTCCGTTGAGAATGTGGGAGAGTTTGTACTTTTACTGTCTTGCTTCCCATTGAGTTCCATTAATTTCCCCTAAACCTAATTTGTCAAAGCTTTTAAATTTCAAAAGGATGCAAGCTTTTCCAACCTCGCAAAGACAGCACTGATCCCTGCTGACTGTTCACAACAGCGAACATATTTGACACTTGTGCATGGGCTGCCAGTATGGATCCTTGAAGTGGTTTATTTTTGTAGTCGAGATGGTCACAACACTTCAACACTTTGGACTCAGATGAATAAATTAGGGGTCTGTCATGTGCACCGCGGTTTTTTGAAGGATTCTCTTTTTGTCTCATCCTAAAAACCTTGGTTAAATTGTTAGGAGAAAGTTTATTTTTCTATTTTCGCTGAATGTGCCTTAATTGAAGAGTCAGCCTTTCATATGGTAGGGACTCGGAAAATTCCGAAATTGTATCATTGTATCAAATTGTATCATTTCAGGATTAAAGTTGCTTTGCCTTGAGTTACGTCCAACCACCGTGCACTTTAAACTTCCTCCGTCTGGTTTTGGAAATAATTCAATAAACCAAAGGATCTTAAATTTTCTCAACCAATGAAATAATACCTGTTTTATCTCATTGAAATGAAAAAAAACAAAATCAATGATATTGGCTTTGTTTGGATTTGTTTTCTCATGACATCAGCGCTAGCTTTTCCTTTGTCTTGGTGAGGTCTCAATGGCGTGCTTCACAGCACATGCATATTGCTCTGTTTGGCTGCTGCGACCTCATTTGACCGTCCTAAAACGCATTCTTCTACCTCTTTGTTTCATATTGACTTGACGCATGATTTGTGCCGGCGTCTTAGCGAGCTTAGCTGAGCTCATTTCTTCTCTGACACTGTCATAAACCACTGGCTCAGGCTGTAAGGAGAGTGGAGCATGTTTTCCCAGCAGTGATTGCAGGTCTTTGTTTATGCAACGGCGTGTCGTACCCTTTTCAGACCAAGGTGTGCCTGCCTACTGTAAAACCACTTACACAATACCTGGCGTTGATCCAGAAGCCTCTTTTAGCGCTCCCTTTCCTTCTCCTCACCTGCCGCTCTTTCTTCCCACCTCCCCTCCTTTCCAGGGAAGAAGAGAATTGTTATAGCATTCCCGGCCAACACTCCATCACCTCTTTCTTTGATTTCCTGCTCCGAGTCTTCGATGTATTCTTTCAGTGCAAGTCACAGGCTCCCGGTGTTTGACCACCTCCACATGACTAAAAATATTTCCAGCCATATAATAGCTGGAAATGTGCGTGTGTGTGTGTGTGTGTGTGTTGGTGTGTCCCACATTCCCTTATTCCAAACTGGGTCAGCCCTGAAGCTTACTGGGGACTTAGCATACAGTGTGTATAGGAGTCACACTGATAGCAAAGGTCACCGTGCAACTGGTGTCTAGCTTATATATCTGGGTTTGTTTTCCTCTCCCACTTAGGAACATTTTTCAGTTGCAGTTTCAAAAGTGGTGTTTTCTTTTTTCCCTCTGCTGATTTTTTTTTCCCATCTCTATCATCTCCGTAGTTACAACAGCAGAAACGAGGCAAGCGATCTTTGAATAAGGAAGAAAAAAAAAGTATCCTCGGTCATCTGATACATGCCTCACATTTTCGTAGGCAGCTTAACGTGTGGTATGTTCTTATCGCAGGTGCCTCAGCAGATCTGGCCTGGCACCTCCAGGCACTGCTGAATCATTCCACATTTAAAGGAGAAAGCCTGCGCAATACAATGACATAAGGCTTCAGCCCCTTGAACCGCGTACACACACACTCGCAGGACTGGAGAAGTAGGGCAGCGTCCACGGTCACAAGGCTAATTAGTGATTTACGCACCGTGATGCATTGGATCATCTGCCGACACGCGCGCACACGCACCGAGTGAACTCATTAGCTGCAGACAGTGAGCACAAAGAATCAACACAACGCACCAGCTTTGAAATGAGAAACCTGCAACCGTGGGCTCCCGCACTCACACAAACCCGCAAATAAGTCCTCTTGCAGTGTGGTTTTCTGCTTTCTTGACTCTTTGTCTGTGTGTGTGTTTGTGCGCATTTATAGCTGTGTTGGTCAACAAGCCGCACAATAATTCACCCGGATTCAGCGCTCCATTTCTGTCTCTCCCTCTCTCTGTCAGCCCAGCCCTGCCCTGTAGCGGCTCAGTAGCCGTATATGTTCACAGAGCACACACTGTCCTATACATGAGGCCTGCCGAGGGGGAACTGCAGGCTGACTTATGTAACACATGCTGCAGCCTATGGATGCTCGTTGTCTGCGTCTGGCCCGGTTGCTGCGGTGTTTCGGCCTCTGGTGCCGGCTTTGCTGCAGCCAGCGTATACTTCTTTTTGATACTTTCAACCAGACATCAGCCTCTCCGTGCGCCAATTAGACATTGGCCTGTGAGATAGTCTGTATCATGTGGGTGACGTGATGATGAAGTTCGTGAGATTTCATGCTGGAAGGAGTACTATAGCCAGCCGGACACATATTGTGACAACCACGCTCATTTGCTTTCTTGTTGAGAGTTTGACGACTGATGCCGCTCTCATGTCTGTACGGTAAAAAGCTGGAGTCAGTAACTCGTTGGAACGTTATGTCTCATCCATTGAAGGCAAACTGGTAAAAAGAACAGCTCACAATTGTTTTGCTGGGATCATTTATGAAGTGATGTTAATGGTCCCAGCAGAGAGAAAGATGGAAATAGTTCAACACACAGCCTCCTGAAAAACAGAGAATTAGCATTTTTATATATGTTTTTGTTTGAATTAAACAAAGGACAGATATCGTATTCAGCTTTGTTTCTATCATACATACATTAAGATACATACATCAACCCTCACAGCTAAACCTTGGTAAGAAAGCAAATGAATGTAAAGAATTCCCAAATTTTCTCACTTTGTGAGCACCTGATGCTCAAGAGACAGAGCCCATGTTTGGCATGGAAAATGAATTTGCAAGGCCCCTCACGGCCCCGCTGTAGTAGTGGTGTCATCCAGTGACTGTGCGTCTGGGTAATTTGAAGTCCACTTAATCCTAATCTCTAATCCCATTTGACTAAACATTCTCTGCCATCTGGCCCTGGCGAGACAAAAAAACACGCTCACACGCACCCACCCACACACACAGGCAGGCAGACGTGCGAGCAGCTAATCAGACAGGGCGGCAGATATGCTCGGAAGGCGCCGTTGACCGGGCTTCGAAAAAGAAGCTTTATTTGTGGGAACTATCTCTTTTGCTAATGTGGAGCATGTTTATGGATAGTACAGAGGGACAAATATTTGGCAGCGGCAAAATCCTAGACACCACATGGTTTTACAATCTCAGAGCAAAAGTATGTGAAACGTGAAGGTCTTGCTTAAGAATATTTGTCACTCGCGGGCAAGAAAGTGGCAAAAGGTCAACTATCAGGCTGGCAGCTGTTGTGTGCATGAGGTTATTTGAGTTTTATCATGAGTATAGAGCGTACCAAGGCCTCTTATTCGTGCCCTTCGACATTATTTTCGAATTCGTAGTCATTCAAACGTCAATGTTTGTGTGTGTGTCCCTGCATGTGAGCTTCCTCTGCTCAGGGTCAGAGTTTTGCCGCCTGTCGGGAAGAGGACGGAGATGATTCGCAACTTTGTCGCTGTTGCGTAACCAAATGAGAAACACAACAATGTCAGGTGTGACTCAATCAGATAAGAGAACAATGTTCCTGTGTGTGTGTGTGTAATGTTTGCTATGTGCATATTTTGCATTGACAATATAATAAGAAACGCGTGCATGCCGCAACCACTCCGTCCACTTCATCTAGCACTTCAGTGTTAGTTTGTGGTTCCCTCAGCACGAGTGTAATAGCTGTGTGTTTGTACCTATATGCATTATGGATTACACGCGCACACGCACACACACCGGCCGGAGCTTCACAAAGAGTGATGAGTGTGTAGCATCCTAATCCAGCCCAGAGATGATGTTTTATGACGTTTCATTGTGATGTGATGTATGCATGCATCCAGAGCTAAGAGCAGACCATCATTTATTGATGCGCGTGTGTGTTTCTGTCTATAGGGATGAGTGAGGTTCAGTGAGTTCATGCAGCCCCCCCCCCTCTCTCTTTTTGTCACGCTGTCTGACTCCTGTGGTGGCTGCCGTAAACAAAAAAGCGACAGAAGGACAAGGAGAGGCGGAGATGTGATTAGATGTGAAAAGCCTTTAAGGAAGGTGGCATAGGTGCTGCCTATGCATGGGTGCCTAAAGTCTCTCTCTCTCTCTCTCTCTCTCTCTGCTGCATATTTCCTGCTTGGTTATGTAATGCGGGGGCCGCTCTGTACTTTTTTCTTCATCTTCTACCCTCCCCAATCCAGAGCATGACATGCCTTCCTGTTTTTCCAGCAACCCAGTGAACTCTTTTCCCAGGGCAACACTGGGGGGGGGGGGACCACATAGGGCATACACAGTATATACTCTGTTGTCATGTATGGTATAGTAATGTGCTTATTGTAGACAAAGCTGATTACCCTTGATGTATTGTGTCTTGTGGGCTACATAAATGTCATTGTCTCACACACTTTGGGTTTGTGTGTGTGTGTGTGTGTGTGTGTGTGTGTCATCATATCATAATAAATCCTCCCTGTCGTCCTCCTGTCCATCTCTTTTTTCATTTATCTCTCTTTTCACTTGCTTTCACCTTTGCTCTCTTGCAGGAAATGGGTGCGCCGGCTCATAAAGGACCAACAAAGCAGTCTAACTGCCTGTTGTGGTCGTTTTTGTATTTTTGTTGCGTGTGTTCACAGGGAGCAATGTGGTCTCTGCAGTGTACTGTATGTGACACAAAGAGGGTGTGTGTGTGTGTGTGTGTGTGTGTGTGTGTGTGTGTGTGTGTTTAATGTTTGCGTGGGTTTCTCCATTGTCACTGACTTAAGCGCTGGAGCCGGCTTTTTCCCGCCAGTGCAGTGTTTTGTGGGAGGGGTTTTGGCGAGGTTCAGCAGCAACAAAGAGCCACAGCTTCCCGCCCGATATGCAAATGACTTTGGTGTGGGCGTGGCACACACCCACCCCTACTGCAGCGCTTAACTCTGTCGCTACCAGGATGAAAGTCTGTGGAAAGTAGTGGAGATAAGGCGACGGTTCAAGATCCATCAGTGCGAGTTTAAGGTTGAAGTTGGAATTAGGGTTAGGTTGGGTCAGGTTTGAAGAAGTACACCATTTATTATTAAGTAATATACAAAGTATGCAGTAATAGAATGGCAGTTATTATAACATCCATGGCTGTATGAATGTTCAGGGGAGCCCCAGAGCAAAAAGGAGCTTCCAGAAAATTACTGAAATAAGTTACTAAAATAATCACTATCGTAAAACTACATTTTGACACAGGGGACCTCCCTAAAGCAGGACCCAGAAATTTTATTGTTACTGTTTACAGGTATTGTAAAACAGACATGTGTGCGTCCCCACTTGTGTGTTACAGCACATGGCTCACTCATGTTGTAAGTGTGTTATGCAACCCAGCGTAACATTAGAAGGCATGTAAACCAGTAACAGCTGTCGTGCACACACACACACGTGTGCACACACATCCTCCTCACCCCCTGTTACATGAACAATTTGGGCGCTTCAACACGCAAAGCAGCAGACAGGATGAGGGGCTCAGCGAGGTCTCGCACGCTGCCTTCCACTGCCATATGCTTCAGAGATTCATTCTCACTCTGTTACAAACTGTGTCATTTAAATGTCATTTTATCAGGTCCATGCATGACACACCTCAGCATTATGCAGTACCCAGTGGATCATCCGCATACGTACAATGTATGTGAATGATCCAAGGCAAAGAAGTTATGTAATGATTCTATTGATTCTTTAACAAGCATAGACATGCACTTGGCCCTTTTTCTGCAGGAACTGGTAGTTGCGTGCTCAAGGATGTGACTTGTGAATCAATGACTTTTGGCATGCAGCATGTGCAGTCACTGAGAAAGACTGAGGATATGTAACTTCACCGGTATGGGTAATAAGACAATCATTTTACAGATCATACAGTGTTTTCATGTTGCATAGATGCACCTGTTGTTCCTCTACAGCCAGGTTTCGCGTTTAAGAGGGTACATGTGTGGCTCAGGTGTATTTTTCTATTAAGCATCTCTATTCAGACTCAGAAACAATTCATCTGTGCATCACAGTGCCAAAAAATGTGTTGTTCACAGGGTTCATTTGCAGGCGTTCTGCTGAGCTGCGCACATACTCTTTGAAGGGATTGCCAGCAAAACTTCATTGTGCGTGAAGACGGGAATGGGGGAGTCTGAAGAGATAAAAACTCCACTTTGTTCTTCTAGTGTAAAGAACAACTTCATTGTAGATGACTCCGATGTGAGGCCACACGTTGAAATGCTTAGTGAAATAAATGAAAACATTCTATTTATCTACAACACCTTCTCTAAACCCACCAGACTTTTAAAGAAATAAGTGTCACTGGGTTATTTAGTTATCACCGTTGTTCTTCATTTTAGTATCACAGATCACTCATACACAATACTCAGACACGTTTTGTTAAAATGTACACCCATGTTGCTCGGCATGTTTGTACAATGCAGGCTGTGCAGAGCAGCAGTTGGTAACCACAGGTAACGACACCCGGGCTTATTTACATTGAGGCTGGAAAGGACACTGGCCGTGTGCTGATATGAAGTTTGTGAGGAGAGCTGTGTTCACTCGTGAGGTGTGTGAGAGGGAGACAAAGGAGGAAAAGAGAAGACTGTTTACTGTTGCGTGTGTGTGTGTGTGTGTGTGTGTGGTTTAGTGAAAAGGCGGGAGGGGAAGCCAGTGAAGGGAAACCACTGTTGAGTGTGTATCTCACACAGTCAGCATGATAAGGTGTTCCCACCTCAGGGCAGTTAACGGTTAATAGCTGATCCGTTTGGGCCGAGTCATGTTAAGAGGGAAGGGAGAGAGAGAGGAGTGACAAGGGGAATTTGCAAAACAGTTCAAGGGAACTTCAGGATTATATGAGCTGACTGACTGACATAATCTAACTGAAAAGTTGTCTCTGTCATGACCTTGTTTGCTCTGCAGTTTTTTTAGTGACCACAACTTGAGTCACACAGATAAATTCATTTATCAATACTGGCTGCGGTGAGGTTCCACCACCGTTACTATATCACCTTTTTGCATGTTTTATTTCCCCATTTCATTTTAACATTTGTTGTAACTGGCTTTACTGAAACTGAGCCAGTGTGTCCCAGACTATTGAAAAGGTGTGGGTATGGGTGCTTTAAATAACACCACAAGTTTGCTTTTTAATGAGTGTTAGTGTCCCATGATGGTCTGTTTTAGAGGCTTAACGACTGTGACAAGACCAAAGGTCTGCAGGAAACACTTAGAACATATCGTTTTTGGCACGAAAGTGAAAACTTACAGTTCATTTTCTTAAAAAAAAATCTACATCAACTCCAGTGCCCCTGTTTTTATCAATAAAGAAAGTTACGACGTGTCACATGCTTGTGTGATTTCACTTTATGGTATTTCTCATTTTACAATATCTATTGAAAATAGACATTTGTTTGGATTAACGTGGCTCTGAATTTGAATGGGTGCCATAAGGGAAGTAAAAGGAGACACTGGTTCCTTATTTTTTTACATGACAGTTAGCCCCACACACACACACACACACACACACACACAGATTGCTCCCTATCCAAACCATGAGATACCACATTTGCCTGCTTCCTTTTTCATTTTACAATTGTAATCACTATTAATTCAGGAGTAACAGCTGCTTCGTTCTCTCTGGATGAGCTGTGGTTGCGTTTTGCCCTATAAGACGGTACAGTATCTGCCCGCTGCTCTCTTTTCCATATATAACTTCTGACAGGCTCTCCTGTGTCCCCCTGCCCTACTTTACACCTTCCAGCAACCGCGCTGTACAGTACAGCCAGACAGATTTTACAGATGAGTTGGATCCTGCAGCTATATCTAGGATCTCATGAACGTCAGTGTGGCTGGCAGCAAAACTCAGCAGTTGCTACTAAACAATTAAGAATATTTGAGTAGTTTAATTATTAAACAATACTGCTTGTTTATAACATCAGAAAAATACCATCGTTAATGATTAAATACTTAATTGTAACATTATATCAAGTCAGTAGGTCTGTAGGCTGTGTCTGTTTTGATCCAGATGAAGCGGTTTACTCCCTTATCTTCAGTGCTTTGTTGCGCAGTCTTTTGTAAAGTGATGTTTTGCTGCTCCCTTGTGGGGAGATAGGGAACATCACTGAAGTACATCGAGAAACACTGAAAGTAGTGATAATAATTGTAATGAAGACGCGTGTATGACGCGTGTTGATCATATCCCCCTGTTTCATGAAGTCATTGTCAGCAGTCTCAGGCAGGATGGCAACCACAAATCATGGCACAGAAAATGCAACTTCAGTCTTACACACGTCGCTGTGAAATACTAGTGGAATGCGCGTTCCTGTGTTCTTGAGCACACGTACTTATTGGCTTCATGCATTTCACCCGAGTACTGATAATTCAGCTGGGATAAATTACCCTTGTCTTTCATGCTTTCTCTATGTGTGACATTTTGTGCTCCGCTTGTGTGTGTGTGTGTGTGTGTGTGTGTGTGTGAGAGAGAGAGAGAGAGAGAGAGAGAGAGAGAGAATACTAATGTGTAATATTGATTCATGTTACAACAGCTGCATAACTGTAGATAATGTTTTTTATATCAAAGCTCTTGTTTCCCTTTCATACCTGGTGCGATGGTGCCTGTTAGCGGCCACGGCCTGACGTGTGAGGGAGTTGAACCGTGCGCACGAATCAGGGTGCAGCACATCCCCATCGTGAAGAAATGTCCCTGTCTCACAGCACCTTTGCTTCAGTAACTACGTCGATTGTATGTTGCGCGCGGATCTCCCACAGACGCAGCACATCAATGGTTAATGTAATAAATGACAAGTTTATTGTTGCACAAAATGTACAAAATAACAAGCAAATGGACAGCCCCCACCACCACCCCTCCCAGTGTCCCTCCCCTCCCACTGGTTCATTCGCCATAATGAAGCTGAATTTCTGAAACCTATGACTACGGCAAGTCCGATGGTCCAAGCCAAACGCATGGTAATTCTGAGAGACAACACAGACCCAATTTCAGCGTCACTGAACAATTAAAAATGAATAAAAACACCTTATTTACACATTTCTGTCAGAACTTTTACAACATGCCATCTATATATTTATACAGAATATGCTTGTGCACATACCCCTGTATAGAAAATATATTATAAGATCAAATTAAATTAGACTAAGGGCTATAGACATCCAAAGTACAGCACGTCTTTTTAATCTCCTTTAGAATCTTTTAATTATTTTCATTTTTATTTCCCACTTATTCGACGACTCTATCAACCTCGTACTAAAAGAAAGAACTCTAGCCGTATGCAGATGTCGATGTTTGTTGTGTCTTTCCTGGAGGACCCAAACTGACCATGTAGATGCCTCTCGTATTTACACTGGAACAGTCAGATCTCTCTCTTAAAATGCATGTGTGCAAATTTGACCACCAACCTCCCGACTGGACTCTGTGTGTGACTTCATGTTTCAAATCCTCACATGATTGGTGATGTTTCGCACGACCACACAACTTCATCCCCTCAACTCCCCCCCACCCCGAACCTGGCTTGGTGATGTAATAAGACCGTAAACCAATCAGCTTTGGCACTGGGTGAAGAATTAAGTGTGCTGTGGTTTCCTTTCTTGGATCTTTCACGTCTGATTCGTACCTGTTTGTGCACTAATGTGAAGGCAGAGACAAAACGCCAATCTGCTGTTCTTTGAATATGAAGTTTAACATATAAGTGCAAAAAACAGGATGAAGGAACCTTTTGTCTTCCTGCCAAATGACAGCAAACAAGCCAGTACTGTGATGTCTAAACCACATTAGCACCATGGAGAGAAAGAGAGAGTGAATGACGTTGTTCAAGTAAAGCCAGACGTCTCACAAGATGTTTTGTGCTGGAACGTACACAGCGTCAAGGGCACACACACTCACACACGTGCTACATGGATGGATTTTTTTGTGCCAAGGGGGAAAAGGAACACACTTATCCCATGGGTGGATTGGGTGGGAAGAGGGTGATAGAACAAGAAATCAGGGCAAAAATGGAGGCTTCCTCAAAAGCATCTGCCTCCTTTCCTTCAGCTACACCGATGTAGAAAAGAAATGAAAACAGGTGGAAGCAAATCTCCGGAGTGCATCCATCATATTGCCTCATAATTCCCCTGCGGGTTGGGATCGGTGCAGCTGAAGGAGGCGAAGAGCCCATGCCATGCCATTACATCGGCTTAAATGTGTGTGTGTGTGTGTGTGTGTGTGTGTGTGTGTGTGTGTGTGTGTGTGTGTGTGTGTGTGTGTGTGTGTGTGTGTGTGTGTGTGTGTGTGTGTGTGTCTGAGGGGGCACAGGAAAGTCTCTGGGAATCAGTTTAGGTTTACATTTCAGTTGAAAGGAGATGGCGCTGTTTTCAAAGTGTGTGCAAAAATACTTGTCAGACCACTGCTGGAACATGAACCCTTTTTTTTTGTACATTTTCACTTAGCTTTAATTCTGACCTTAAATTTTCCAATATAGCTTCCTCTTTAATCCTACCTATTTTCATCTGCTTGTGTTTCACTTGTTTTAATATATATCTATATTTTCTTTTCTGGCTTTTTTTCTCTGTTCTTTACTTTACAAAATGAGAGACAGAATGATGGACAGCTGACAATATATATAATTATTTTCCTCTTCTTATTATCATCAGGTCGCTTTTAACCTGGAGATGAATTTTCTTTGTTCATTGTAAACAAACAGGTTTATCAGCCACTGGCGTTTGTTTCCTCCTTCTTCATTTTCCTCCTCCTTCAAGTGCACTCCTCTCCTCCCTCTCTCCACCCCACTCTTTTTTTTTCATTGCAGGAGGGCCCTGATTTGTTTGGAGGTGCTGTCATCATTTAGATGTCGTGTCGTATACCTGAGGAAGAGAGATGTATTGTGATCAGGAAGTGTTTTACTAATGCTTGTCCTTCATGTCTCTGTCTTGCTGATCCACAATGTTCATACACACCTCAGTGCGTTCAGAAGTCCCTCCACGCTGTTGGACGGTTGCTCTTTCAGCACCTTGATGCAGCCCTTCATCTGCACACCACAAAGAGGAGAAAAAAGAGTAAGAGAAAGGTCAGCGGTCTCGCATCCACCTCATCTCCTGCTGCAGCCAAACACTGACTCAAAAACAATCTCATCTACCAATGTAATGTAGAATATGCATCATACATGATCAGGCTCATGTCTTCAGGAGGTCAGAACTGTGCTTCGTTGCTTGTTTAGATATAATTCAGACTTGCATTTGCAGTGGTGGTGGAAGGCATGACTGGCAAATATCCAAGTTTTTGATGAAAGCCAAATATAAGCTAGAATTTAAAACAATAAATTGGTCTACAGTCCCTTTAAAATTACTATTAATAGTCCTCAAACATTGTACTTTTTCTAATGTGATGAAATAGTAATAAAGTGTAAAAAAGTAAATAGTAGTAGTTTAAAAGAAGTCTGGAACAGTGTAGATGCAGTACTGTTCACTTCTGTGTACTCACATCAATTTTGGAGGTCTTGGCAAAAGCTCCGACGGGGTGAACATGATCATAGAGAATGATGACGCCCACCATCACCCTCATGCAGAACAGCATGGTGTCCGTGTTGGTGAACCGACAGCGGTACTCTCTATGGGACAGACACGAGGGTGGAGGGAAAAACGAAATGACCAATGAGAACAAACTGGGACATAACTGCTGCTATTATTCGAATCACTTTGTGATCACCTTGATGAGTTTCCGATCACTTTTTATTCACAGAGTGAGATCTAGTGAAAAAGGATTTAAAATGTAGCATGAAGGACAGGGTCCGTCTCTTTATTGAGTGAATTAGTGAATCGTCAGTTGAATTAGTGTCTCAAACTCGAGAAGCCCTCTTTTGTGTGCACTTTAAAAGGGATTTTTAATTGAAACGTCTGACCTTAGGGAGGAAGACAAGGAGGAAAGGGACATGGAGGAGAAGAAGGGATGATGGAAAGCAGGGGACATGTGGAAAGCACTCACGGAGTCTCCAGCATGACACGACACACGCAGGCCATGGTGCTCAGACAGTCCGTGGTGTCCTCTATGGGCAAGGTCTTATTCTGAAGGACAGAAAGAGGAGTCATTAAACATAAAAAGACGGTCTACATTTAATGCATTATCAGGTCATCGAGAATGTCCTTCCCTCTACTAAACAACAAATCACCAAGCATACTTTCTGCAGCTGCATGCTGATTGGGCAAAAGGTTCTACCACAAGGTGGAGACAAAGTACACCTGCAGGGCTCAGTAAAAGTGTGAAGGCAGGAAAGCAACTTCACTAAAAGGCAATCATGACCAGCATGTCCTCTAAATTTTGCATGAGCCTCCAAAGTATTTCTCAAATGTCTGTTCCATCGAAATGCACTGAGGTGTAAAGAAGGAAAAAGACTGCTGCCTCTATACTAAAATACTGTTATGACAGCGATGGAAAGGGAAGGGGGTGGAGGTGGGGGGGCTCACGCCACAGCCAGCATGCACACTTTATGCTACTATACACATCAACACATCAATACTTAAAAGTTAAATCTGGTCAGTTTTGACTGGCTTAGTAAATCTTGATCTGATTTTGGAAACAGGTTAATGCTGTACCTCTGAAACAAACTTGGTGGTGGCATTGCTCAGAGTTTTCAGCATTGGTGTTGCTTCAGCGTAGAACAGGGACATCCTATTGGCCATCTCATTGTTTACCTCGTTCTCGGCTTCCAGCTGCATGCCAATACAAAACAGGTTACATATCTTCAGACTTCACACTTGCCAATAATCATGTCAACTAGCTAGTAAAATGAGAGTTTAATGATGGAGCTAATCTGTAACTTAAATGGCAAATGAAATATTGATCATACATCCCTTCTGATCCCCATGTTGGGAGGAAAGGAACACCTCCACTTGAGTCATTAATGATTAAAGGGAGAAAGTGAAACCATGCTGCTTTTGTGAACATTTCATTATGTATGTGATATAAACAGCAAGCACCACCTCATTTCTCCAAGGTCTCACCTGCTGGTTGTTCAGCCTGTTCCTACTTATGGTCCTCCTGTAGTAGCTGAAGTCATTCTGAATGGCTGGGTTTGTCATCTGCACGGCGAGAGAAGAGGTGATTTCTGTTTTCACAAGGCTGTTCGCTGAATGTATTGATTTTTTCGGTACAGTAAAGGTCAGGCTGCGAGAGCTTTAATTAGAACAAAAATTTCTCCCCTCACCTTTAGTTCATCGAAGCTGAGCGTAAAGTGAAGGATCTCAGCGAACTGTTTGGCCAGGGCCTGCTCCCTCTCCAGATGCTGCATGGGAGCATACGGTGGGCTCGTCAGCGCCTCCAGCAGGCTGCGCAGGGCGTTCTCTGCGAAACATGCGCACATTTAGCCATTGGAAATTAAATTTGCACGAGCTGGAATCTGCATGTGATACTGTTACTATACAGGCTTTTATTAGTCATGCTGGTGTAATTCTCTCTGATCTGGCCTGGATCAGAAATCTATTTCATGTCGACAGCTTGAAAAACAAAATGAAGCGGCAGCAGCAGCAGGATTTTCACTGGTGCAAACAGATGAAATCCCTCCAGTCACTTTCTCATGCGATATTATTCGATACCTGTTGGACTTTGTAGATATGGATCCAGCACTATTAAAGCACACTGGGATCTGGCCTCAGGCCGAATAATGGACCTTTGGACCCATGCTGAGAGCAGGGCTCAGGTTCTCAGACAGAGCCCTTTAACATTTAAGCTTCCCTGAAATTTAGATATAGAGCTTGATAGCAACATGGCTGTAGGGATGGCAACGTTGGTCGGTTGGTTTGTTTGGTCCACCACCTTTGTCCATACTGAAATATCTCAACGACTTTTAAACTGATTACCATAAAATTAGGTAGGAAAGGGCCAGATCCTAATGACTATGGCGATCCTTAAAAGACTACTCCCTTTGGAGTACTGAGAGCTCCGCTCTTCTACTGGACTCAGGATGGGCAGTTATCACTGCAGCAGAACCAAAGACAGTTTTTTTGCGTGCCTTCTTCTTCCTTCTTAAAACTCGGTGCCAACATTACCCACAATCCAAGTTGATCACTGATGGTGGTTGGAGATTATGGTGTCATTGTCTATCTTCTCACCCCCAGATTTTCACTCACTAAATTTCACTCTACATGACAAACGTGACAAAACATGACAAAATGAACTTGTACTGTCAAGTGGAACTCCACAGAGATTATATATTGGCTGGTCATACAAGCAGCCTCCCTGTTGCCACTGTATCATTGACAATGTTTATCCCGAGTGTTATACAGAATGTTATTGAACCAAAGCCTTTTCCTTGCTTGCAACCACCAACAAATCAGACACCAGAGCTGGACCTCTGAGGCTGTATGTAGTAATGCCTCAGAAGCAAAGTCTCCAGAGGCACCATCCCTTCCTCTGCATTAAAAATGCATGAGGGCCTTCTATAAATACAGTGCTGAAGTGTTTCATCTAAAGGGCCTGGGCAGAAGCCCCACTCTCCCCCCTGCTGTTCACACAGAGTCCCTGAACTGAGCACTGATTCCTGAGGGTGTATAGTGACAGTTTGTATAAAAAGGTACTGCAGATGTTTGTTTACTGGACACGGGACCTCTTAACCTAATATTTTCAGGCTTTGATCAAATACATGAATCAACAAAAGGTGGTGCTAGAGGCAAAACAGGAGGAATAATTTGTTCTCTCCTTATTGACAATTTGATCAATTTCTCTCTATGAAGAGGGAGGTAAGAAGATGTCTGCGAGATATCTCTTGTACTGTATCTCACAGATGCATTAGCGTTGGTACATTATCATCAATTATTAGTCAACCCTCATCGTATGGTAAACTGAGAACATGATGTCCATGAGATTGAATTATTATTGGAAGGCAGAGCAGAGGCGGCAGCTGAACTCTATTCCTCTGCGCATACTTTCTCTCTCTCTCTCTCTCTCTCTCCCTCTCTCTCTCTGTCTCTCGCTCTCTCTCTTACTGTCTCCGCCTCTCTCTGTGCTGGATAACCATGTACCACTGTTTCCGTAGCAACGGCTGCCTGGCTGCCAGGTCAGGATGCTGCAGAGATGGCTGCGAGGACATAAGAGTGTATGTGTAAATTAGCGTGTGTGTGTGTGTGTGTGAGGAATGCTGCTGGACTAAAACTGCATGTAAACTCACAGCGGCGGTACACGGCAACATGGAGCAGAGCTGTGAGGCAGCAACGTGTTAATGGGGCTGCCTGTTACATACAGTATATATCCTATGTTTTACTATCTTTTAAATACTGTGACTGTTGAATAGCTGTCAAAAAACAAAAACAAAAACAAAACAATACTTTACTTGTAAGCTTCATCCCTTACACTCACTCTGTATCATACAACATTTTCACCTATATAAGGTAAAGTAATAAAAAAAAGAATAAAAATGCAGTAACAATTTCAGCTGTTATTGGACTGTTGGTATGCCCTGCAGAGAATGTGCTACATGACCTGAAATTTCTCTGCAAACTGCAGATAATGGCCGCGCTCACCCAGTCGGAGGGAGAACTCATAAAACCTCTTCAGCTTGGCCACCAGGGGGCAGACTGCGTTCCAGGCCTTCTCCTGAAGAGCAAGGTCACCTGGGTTCTGGATGGCCTGCAGGCGAGGAGCACAGGCAGAAAGACAGATGTTACTTTCCAAAAGTGAATCAAAAACCTCCCCACGTTGTTTGTCCTCCCTTCCTTGATGCACATTTTCACTGGTCAAACATTTTCACTTCAGTCATATTTGATAGCACTTCCACAGCCAAGTGACTCATTTACCAGCACAACCTAATTTGGTTCTATAAACTATGCTTATAATAGACAACACTCACTTAATGACATGAATGCATTTGGTCATTGTAAGAATTTATTTGTCATAGTTTACCAAACTATCCTTTTGGCACATACACCAATGTGTTGTAATTCCTCTAAAGATAATGCTGGTGTTATGGTGTGATATGTGTGATGTTATTTATATGCTGTTAGTTCCACTCTCAATACTGTCCACACCTCCACCATTTTTTTGGCACTCTGCCTCAAACCCATTTATTCTTTTTATATCATTTATATTATACGGTGAATAAATAAATATATATTGCAAATATATAGTTTAATTTTTAGTGCAGATTTAGCACTGTTTGTTAACAGGTAGAGCGATGCCCACCGCCGAGCAGTTGGCAGTGATGGTTCTAACAGCAGAGGGAAGTGGTTTGCAGTAATGTGAAGCTGAAAGTAAAGCTGGATCTGAACACGCTGTACTGTAACTGGGTTGTTTTTTTTTTATCAAGAACAGCGCACCAGCTCTCCTAAGGCGATATTCATGTCTGTGCCTTGACACTGCCACTAACAACAACATATTGCCTGGAATGTTGTTTGAAAAAAAAAATACTTTCACACCCCTCTGTCCCTGCCTACATGTCAGTGAGTGGACTGTGCTATGTTTCCTGTTAACTGATGTTCAGGACTTATTGACTGCTTGGTGCTCACTTCTCGTATCTCCTGGCCTGCACCATTATAGGACTGCAGTTCGGCTAGGATCCCATGAGCCTCCTCCAGCACAGCGCTGACCTGGTTCCACACGGCTGTCTCTGCCTCGGTAGGCTGGGCATCTGAGATTTTTGGGTTTTTTTGGGGGGGGGGGGGTGGAAGTGTAATGTGACGTGTGGGCAGAGATGACAATATTGAGGGGAAGTGCAGAGAAGAGGGGAGGGCAGAGAGTAAAAGGGAAAGGGAGATTTGAGGAGAGAAGGAGGTTAATGACGATGGAAGAGCTGAAAAGATGATATCCTACAGGGCCAGATAAAAACCTGCGATAGCTGGTTACTCACAACACGACTGCAATAAAAACAAAATGCTTCTAAGAGGGAAAACATTACTGCATTTCTTTGTCTAAGTGGAAAATACAGGCGTACACATCTGCGGTCAAAAAACTGACCAGTAAAAGAGTGATCCAATTTAATCGTCACAGAATTATATGAAGAGACCTGGAAGCCACGCTCTGTCACACAGTTAAGTTTGATTATAGCTCTGTGGTCACCCAGGAGCAAAAGATGTCAAGTTTCAGTTTCACTTCAGATAATCACATGGATGAGGATGTAACAACTAACACTTTTAGATTTTGATGGTTTTCGGTGGTGTAAAAGGGCCTGGATTCCACCACTGTAATTGTCTGTAATTGTCCATTCAGCAGAGATTTATACATGGTCCTGGTTGGGTGTAATTCTCATTACATTGATGTAATCGTCTTCTCACTTCCTATTTCTCCTATCCACTTCTATGAATGAGTAGAGACAATTTTTCCCCCCCCTGGAGGTTTAATTGAAAGAAATGTTTAACAAACAAGCAGGAGGGAGGACAACCTCTGGGCTTGCTCACACTTTCTCTGTTTCACAAAGACTCACAGAGCAGCACACATACTGGAAACTCAGTGTTTTTTGCCGCAGGGCACCTCCCAGTCACAGTTCTGTGTCTTTTGCCCATGTGGCATGCTGCATGCACGCAGGAAGGATTAAGTGTTTGAGAGGCACAATTTAGGATGTGTTGTCTTGAGTCATCGTTGTGTTTGGTTTTCTTTTCGCCGAGCAATCCAGCTCGATGTGTGACTCAGGTATAAAGTGGGACTGGGAGATTGCCCACAGAGTTCTCTACATGAGGTAGCACTGCTGATTATTTTTGCACCCTGAGGCGTTGCCTCCCTGCAGAGAAATAGTAATCATGGAATATGTGCTATCCTACATGCACAGCGGCTGCCATAATATGCACAGCAATCATTGCTATTTGAGTGAGGACTTGTGTCTGTGGCTGCGGCATTATTCCAGTAAATTATGCAGTGACCAACTACGTATTTTTCGCTACATAGTAATTAGATGAGCACGGCCTAAAGCATGGTCCGAGCATTAAAGGAATAGGTGGTTTTCTTGGACTTGGAGCAGAAAATTGATGACATATCTGAAATATATGAATGCTAAATATGAACCTGGAGACTGGACATGGCCTTGGCATAGCATAAAGACTAGAGGCAGGGGCAAGAGCTCGTCTGGCTCTGTCCAAAGGTTCCTCAGGAATTCCTAAGGAATCTGGGTCACTTTAATTTTGTATGAGCGAAATAAATGTTTACGTCTAAGATTTGACATGAGGACAAATAAGAATTCCAATCATCCACAGGTTTGTAATTCAGTTTGCTACCGATCATTCAGAGGTTTTCCAATAAATTTCGACAATTACAACACTTGGCTATAAATAGCTACATAAGAGCTCAGTACAGACCAAATTTTAAAATGTGTGACAGAGGTGACTGTGTCTCTGGGCTGAGAAGGAGAGCTCACAGATGGCATGGGTGGGGGGATGGGGGCTGACTCTGACTCATACCACTTGCTTTTTAACTCAGGTGAATCACAGGCATAATAGATGAAGGGGAAATTCAACCTGTCTGACAGCTGATGTCTCACACCAGCAGTGAGCTCTCCCTCAGCCACTGTAATGTACTGTAAAGGAGCCAGCTGTTAAAGAAGGAAAGTTCAGGAGAGACAGATGTACTGTTGGGATACACTGCAAAATATCCTCTTCTTAACAGTTCATGTAATTATCAGTGTTAAAATCTTCAGTGTTTCTTTTTTTGTTTTTTTTTTTAGTTTTTTTGTTTTTTTTACAAAAGATCACCTGTTACCAATGTTTATTAGTATATATATTTATAGAGTTATATTGGCAACTTCTAGCAATTTAACAACACTAGCAGCATGGTTAATATGTCAGTGTTAGCATGCTAACACATTAAACTAAAATTGTGAAAACCAGCATGTTTAGATACTGATGTTTGCATTTATTTCAGAGATGCGCCGAAGTAGAGCCTCATAGAGCTGCTAGCATGGCTCTTGCTAACCATTTTGGCCAAATGCTTTACTTGCTGCAAAAATGTACAGAAGATTTCAAAACTCAGATTACATGACTTGTCGAGATGGACATTTACACGTTACAAAGATTAGAAACTGACTGGAACAATTAGTGGCGGGGGTTTGGAGGTGGTTTTGTTCACCGACATCTTTCACAATCTTTCTCTCTTTCCGTCCAGTTGTCTACATCAGTCCCACTCTCTTACGTGCAAATTATTTAGTGCTATGCACACTTACATACACACACACTCACAGATAGGACCAACACACAATAGGTCGCACAACAGGGGATGAGGAGATGAGGAGGCGGTGGGATGACGATAGACTTTTTGTTAGCCCTCATCATCCCCCAGCAACAGACACCCACACAGAACTGGCATTCACTGTTTATTTCTCCTCAGTTTTTGTAGATTAGGAACTCAGAGATCAAAGCATTATTGTGTTCATTTTTCCACAGCGTCACCAGGCCATTGTGTCTCTGTCTGCGTCTAATAAAATGTGGCGTGTGTGAATGAGACCCTTTTAAAAAGAAGCCAAATGCCTTTCAAATGCCAGTCCCTGGAGCAGAAATCAAAAGATAAAGGAGAGAGTGAGGAAGAGAGGAGTTGAGGAGGGGAGAAAAAAAGAATAAATAAGGATGTAAAGATGACACAATGGTCGGCTAAGATCGATGGAATGGGGGGGGGGGCAAAGGCAACATAGAAAGGGCGAACTCAAAAAAATAAGAAGCGGATGGTCTCACGTTCAAAGTCAAGGAAAACTATTGGGCCATGCTCAAGTTCGGCGCAAGCCAGCACTTTCAGGAGGTTTCCCATGAGCCCCCTGGAACAGAGAGAGGGGAGAAGTCTGTGGGTGATGAGGAGATGGATGTCAGGGTTGTGCACACCTGGGTGTATGTGTGTGAGAGAGTATGCGCATGTGTGTGTATGGTGTTTGAGAGGTGAAGGTGTCAGGGTGGGGACTGGATGAGGGATGGGGGGTTCGCTGAAAAATGGCATGATGGAGGTATGTCCTGGGTGAAGAATGGCGACATGGACGCAGAGCCTCTTTAATTCCACTCTTATGGTTGTGTTTAAAGATCATATTATAGATCATAGATTGGTTGCTTTAATTAAAGTGGTCCTCAAATTTAAGGGCCCATGTTACATTGAATGTGGTTGGAAATAGAGGAGAGATCATTGAATTAAAATCTAATTTCCATTTACAGAAATACCAGCTTAGTGTCAGACATGTAAGTGGAGCAGTGAAACTTGAGAAAGAAGTGGATTTCCCTGACAGAAAAGTATAAAATACTGTAATCAAATGGAACACTTCTTGGTTTGCTACTAACGGTCACTTTTTTGGTTTCAAATTATTTTTATCCCTTCTTGATTTAATTTTTGGTCTGATTCTTGGGTTTTTTTTTAATAATATGGAAACAAATATTACATTTACATTTAAAGCCTGATATATTGTATGAATGACAGAATATAGATCAGCTGTAGCTTTCCTCTTAAGACATTGTTTGAGGAAAGTGGTTCATGGGTAACTGCTAAACTAACTCCTCTCTTAATGAAACTTGTCTTGCTCACTGTAATCATCTATGCACTGTTTTATCTGTACCTATGTACCATATATCTATGTCATATCATCTATCACTGGGCAGGAAAACTTTTAGTGTCAGAAATCACTGAGAGTGGGACTAGAGAGCCACTGATTATGACAGACCACGCCCACAACAGCAGTCCACCACACCATCATCAGCTCACATCCAGATACACCTCCCCCTGAGCCCACCCAGCGACCTCCCAATGAACACCGCTGCTCCACAGACACACACACACACACACACACACGTGCGCTCACATTTCAAGCACATAGGCACGTGCACACAACCCGGTGCGCACTTACTTTCGAAGTCCAGGAAAAAATGTGGACAGTTTTCTAAATCCTTGCCAAGGACCTTAATGAGGTTCCCCATGGCTGGCGACCTGGACAGGAGGAAACAACAAAATGCATACAGTACGCAGAACCTGGCAACCCGGATGAAAATACACGACATGCACGCGGAGAACACAGTAGGTTGTGGCTGTTTTTGCTTTTTTTTTTTTTACCCATCTGCACTTGTCTAATTATCCCTTCCACCTCTCCTCCTCCATCCGTCTGTCGATGCAATATGTCCAGAGCAACATCAGACATCCCAGTCATGAATGACACTGATCACAGTTTGCATCCAATACACAGTGTGTGCTGTATTCAATTAGGGGGGCTTAAATGCAGTAGTGAATCATTTAGCTCACTCACTGGGAATCACTAGACTTGAGCAATGACTCTAATCTATTTACATAACTATAGTAACCTAATAAAAGCATGCTTTGTACAGACTACTCCCTCCTAATGCTCTTCATGTACAGCAGTCTATAGATACTTTATGACAAGCTCTTTATACTTCATATACAAAGGCCACATGACAGTGCATTATGAGACCACTGATGCAAGCTTCATTAGATTAAACTGTAGGTCAGAGAGGTGGGATATACAGAACTACATACTCACATGTTTATATACAGTACAAGCTTGTGTACAGTACGGCAGATGTTTCAGTATTTAAGACCAGGTAAGTGGTCCCTGGTTTCAACCTCTTCAGTCTCAGCTGGGTTAGTCAGTGCTGATACAGGTTGTGGAGCCAAATATTGTTCAAACTTGGGGTGGGCAATGCCACAAAATTGGTTGCCAAGAAAATAGAGAAATAGATACTCTCAGCTATGCAAGTATGCAATTCCCCCTCCTTACTCGTCCTCCACCCAGCCCCCTTCTGAATCATAGGGGTAATCTGGTAGCAGAAGGCAGGCAGCTGCCCAGTTTCACTTCCTCTACTTGTACCCTCTGTGTTTACGTGCTATGTTAGCATGCGGTGGAGGCCTATTAGTTTCTCCCTGTGCCAGTGATTTATGGCCTGCATTAGCATGTTTACAAGATGCCACCGTCCTGCAAAAAAGAAAAAAAAAAAAAACTCCTCTCCTCCTCTTTTCAATGTTACTCAGCAAGAACGGGTGTTGCAATGCAGCACTGAGGTACGGATAAAGAGGGGATGGAGTTACACCATCCCGTCTGTGACGCAGCTTGCTGACATTGTCCTTCCAAAGTAGCAGTTTCTCTTTCAGACAAGTACTTTACCTTCTGTATTATATGTCTACTCTATCTATAAAAGGTGTTGGGAACCAGAGCAAGAGCGCTGTATGCTGAGTCACCGCTGTAACCCGTCAGCATCAGTCCAAACCTGTAAAACACACCCTGTCTCCTCCTGACTTTTAGACCACCTGCGCCAAGATGCACACTGAACCCACGCTATGAATAAATGAATAACAGATTCACATCTTCAGCCTGACAAGGTTATTACAAAGGCAAAGTCAAGCTGAGATTCATATCAAAGCCTTGTATGAAGCAATGAAAGCTTTCTGACCATATGAAAAGGTGCGTGCTAGCAGGACACAGCGGCCACATGCGCACACACACATTAACACACATGCACTGAGTCTGGAGCAGCATGTGGTCCATCCAGAGAGCAGACCTCGGATGATGGTTGCCAGGATACTGTTGGCCTGGCAATATCGTCTGCTCGTCTCAGCAGAATATGTGTGTGTGTGTAGGGGGGCATCCAGCTTCCTCACA
Organism: Psettodes erumei; assembly: GCA_016785225.1. Classification (NCBI taxonomy): domain Eukaryota; kingdom Metazoa; phylum Chordata; class Actinopteri; order Pleuronectiformes; family Psettodidae; genus Psettodes; species Psettodes erumei. The sequence continues at coordinate 93,457 of JAFBJZ010000356.1, read as the reverse complement.
CACTGGGCCAGTTGCTCACAACCCTGAGCTGATGCATCATTCTTTGCTACTCGAACAGAAATCAGACTCTAAGACCACGCATGGTAAAAACAAAGAAACTGACCAGCAGCCTCTCCCACCTCTCTCTTCTTACCCTCTCTTCCTGGGCGTGCTACAACTCTTCCTTTATCCACAGTTTTTTCTCTCGGATCCTCTCTCCTTGGTCCTGTCCTTTCTCTGCCTTGTGAAATTGTTGCTGTGAGTAAATCCCTGTCCTGTGGCAGCACTGGTTGCCACTCTGCCCCTCTTAGAGACTGATGTAAACTTCTGCTCTCGCGCCTTCTCCCTCCGTCTCTCTCTGTGTATCTCTGTCCACTTCACACTTCTCTTTTTCAGGCGTCTGTTTACAGGCGAGTGGGTTTCTCTGTTCGCACTACGTTGAGTTGCTGCTCTTTTTTAAAGCTTTGTTTGTAGAACTGTATATACAAAACATACAATATCATATGTCTCAGTATCCATATGTTATTCACACCTCTGTCTTTTTCCTCTGGTTGTGTTGTCCTGATGTGTGTCTGTTTCTTTACAACTCATATGCAAATAGAGAAAACTCCTTCTCTCTTTTTGTTTCTGACATCAGAATGGGTTCCTCAAAAATATCCCCTCCAGCTCTCCTCTCTGCCTCACTTCCCTATTTCACCACTCAGCAGCTCACTCCCGACTCCTCTGGCCTTGTCACAGCACATTTCTGTCATGATGCCATTCAGTCCCACTGGTGGCCCAGCAGCAGGAAGCGGTGATCAAGCAGTGCAAACACACGTTTGCTTTTAAACGTGTAGATTGGGCCCATAATCTAAAAGCCATTGGGTGTATAACAGACGGTCTGCTCATTAGGACATGCCATTCTGTGAATTAGGAAGTGCATTTGGTGGTGTCTGGTCGCTGTTTCTGTTACATGCAATCACACACACAATGTTTGTAGTCAGCCAGCATTAAAGTGGCAAAGTGCCTCTCTTATGCAACTGCACCGCACACAGCTCTCATCTGTAGTCCGGCAAGAGAAACCAAACCGAAGGGCTCCTTGGGTCTTAATAAAGACACAGCTCGGCTCCCACATGGCGGCTGAAAAGCAAACCTGGGCCAGACTGGAAGCCAGACTGCAGAGTGAGGCCTCCCTGAGTCCTTTCATCTCTTACTGAAAGATTCCTCCTGTTACAGCCCAGGAGCTTCACCAGTGTGGATTTAGTGAGCACAGAAGCAGCACTGCTTGTCTTTGCCAAGTCTAACCTCTATTAACTCACCAATAATACCATCTGAACTCCCTTTCTCCATCTGTGTCTCTTTCTGTCTCCTTCTAACCACAATGATCTCTCTTTCTGTCGCACACTGGCTGACTGAGTATTCACTGGCCTGTGAATCAAACCCGTTCAGCAGCTGTACTGCACAGAAAGCGTGCAGCAACTGCACTCTCATCTTTCCTCTCCACCCATCACTGTTTCCTCACTCCTAAATAGTCCATCCGCCTCTCTTCTTCCCCACTCACCCATATGGCGTTTTTCTGTCATGTTCTTATTTTTCAGCTGTTGTTCTTTTCAGCTGTTTTTCCACTCATCATTTTTCATTCCTACCTTCGCTTCTGTTTATCCCTCTGGAACACTTCACTGCATCAACCAGGGCTTGTCAGCTCGACACAGTGGTTACAGCATCAGCACCCAACACCTGACAAGGAGACAGACAGAGAGAAAGGTAAATTAATATGAAATTCAATTTCATGTGTGGCACAGTAGAGAGAAAACAATGGAGTTTGGTTTTAAGATGTAAAGAGCCACCTAGGGCAAAGAAAAGCATGGTTGGACAAGGAAAGGGCCACAAAGGGCAAATTAACATTAACAATTAACAGAGCTAAAAATAATAAAATGATTAGGCTCATGCTTTTTTTGCCTCGATTAGGGTGAGGATTTGAAAAATACCTTATTCTTTTGCTGCTAAATGCTTTTTTTCATTAAAAACAGCAGCCTAGACTATGAGAGTGGAGCAAAAGAAAGAGGCTAAAAAGATCTGTAGGGCTAAGGTAAACAGTTGATAATTTTCTGGGTTTTTTTTAGTGACCCCTTAATTTCTCTGTGTAATCATTTGATCCACATAAGTAATATTGATTATAGTTGCCTTAAATGTCATATGATGGTTGAGATGTTCTCTCCCATTTCATCTCATTTTGTGTCTCTCCCAACGCCAGCCTTGTTTTACCAGCTGCCTGGTGTAACTATTAACACTACTGCTGGTGCCCTTGCATCATCGAATCTCATCAGCAGGGAGTGTAGCCAGGAGAGAGGCGGGGGCCTTTGAAGAATAGTTGCCAGGGAAACACAGCCTCTTATTCTCATGGCAACGCAGAGTCAGGTATTGTTCAGTGTTATCAATCAGATATGGATGGATGGATGGATGGACTATACCTCCCTTAATCTCTTGAGTGTGTGGGACACGGCAGGATTGACTTTCCAAAATGTGGGGGTTATAAACTACATTCAGTACTATGTCAGTTCCAGAATTACATGGTTTCTACCTTGCATACGAGGTTTTCTTTCAACTACATGTTCCATTCAAGTAAATTGCCTAATGCTTATTGATCTCTCCTCTTAGTGAAAGGGCAAAGGTCAAACATTTCCATGGGCATGGCAAGGTCAAGAGAGCTGACGACTTGAACTAAAACTTAGGAGGTTAATTCTTATGAATGAAGTTATGGTAGGTTAGCTTTTGAGTGAGATTACTCTTCTGACCAATGACCAAACCACAGAGAAGTACTTGGTTTAGGTACAGCAAACCCTTAATAAAACAGTAAAACAGTTTTATGCAGCTGTTGTCACAACTATTAATGGTTTTATCAAATCAAATTAAGAGCAGACGTCTAATTTTACTCTAGCTTCAGGGCCCTGTCTGCAGATTTTGATGGATTACTATTTTCAATTCTGCTAATTAGTTGAGTGCTTTAGTTTGCCATTTGAGCTCTGCACCACCTGTTTGCTTTCTCAGCCCTGCTTCATATGATCCATACACAAACTTCAGTTTCTATGTACTTGCTGTGCATCTCCAGAATGTGGATTTGACATTCAACTGCATATACTTAGTTCAGGTAGTTCATCCCCTTCACATTTTAACTTTGATTCTACTCTATTCTATTTTCATTCTAATATTTTCAGACTGCAGTCCAATGTAAGGCCATTTATCTCCGTAATGTGCCGATTTTTCTTTATTCATCATTTTGAATCTAAAATATCAGAAAAACAACAGAGTATAACAGACCAGATCCAATGATGGTTCATTCATAACCTTGGGAACTGGAATAGCTGCTTGACAAAATAATTCTCAACACAGTCCACATTACTTGTTGTTTAAGGCCATATTATGTGATTAGAAGCTTCAGACACAATGCCTTGGATTCTGTTTAGATGGTTTGTTGAGCATTTTAAGTGCAGCTTTGCAGAGATTCATCAGTCTATGGAAGACTGTTTCCTAATGTGATGTGGCAAGCGCTCTTTCACAAAAGTTCTCATAGCTGTTGAACTGGGTTGAGATGTGGTCATTTGCATAATTTTCATACTCAAGAAACCATAATAATAAGTAGTATAAGTAGTAATAGTGAATACCTGTTGTGTTCTGTATCTGTATGGAAACGTCTGATTTTGTCATTTCTCCACAAATTTACTCTGAGTTTCCCTTTCATTGATCACAAGTCAGAATGAATACAGTGTTTTTTCTGTTTGCTTAAAGTGTTTAAAGTCAAAATAAAGCAATTAAATTCCAGGAAGACTTGGATATCGGTGCTGATGCATGCCATCATGAATCGGTGTCAAGCTAATCAAATAGTAGACTACTCTGCTGCAGTCTCCAGAGGGTAGACACTGTAAAATAGTCTAGGCAACTGATGGGGGACAGGCTTTAAATGTACAGTCGCTGCTTTTTCAGCGACTTCGGAGCAGACATGTTGTTAAGACAGTGGTGGTGAGAGTGTCAGAGTGTCTGAGGGGGGAAAAGGAAGAAGGCCAGAGATCACAGTCATTGTGTGCAGACATCTGTCTGTTTTGTTGAGAGTCCAGGGTACTCAGCTCATGTTAGTTCTGCTCACTGAACAGGTCTTCCTTTAAAAAAAAGAAACCCACTGGTGATTCTCGCCCTATCTCTTTCACTCTTCCTCAACCTTTCACTGGCTCTCTCAACACACCCCTCTCTCCACCCCCTGTTCATGCTGAGCTCCTCTTTTATGTAGCCATTCATTCTCTCATCATCTCAACACACACCCTTTTGACCTCTTCCTCTGTTACCGTGTCTTTTATGTGCTACCTCTGTCCTTGTTCCCAGTGTATTCTCACTAAAGATGGAGATGAGCACAGGAGGATGTGCTGCATCACCAGCTCATGTGTGTTTTAAGAGAAAGGAGGGGAAAAGAGGGTGGATGTCGAGTGAATGAAACATAAACTCAGGTAATTTAGTTAGCAGAGTAGGAGCTTTTTAGGTTGACGTTTCCTATATGTTATATAAATTGCTGTAAAATCATATGTAAATCAAATGACAAAGTCAAATCATGCTGAAAATAGTGGTAGGTTTAGATGGACAATGGGTGATGTCTACATAGGTCAGAGAGGAGAAGGAATAAAAGAGGAACAGAGATGTGCATTGAAAAAGCCAGTTTGATGAGTAAAATGGGAGGTGGCAGTGTCAGACCCAGCCCCACCATCCACAAAGATTAACCACTGATGGAATGCTACAGCATAAGTACACACACATGAACATTGATACACAATTATAGATACCACCGTCCCTCGCTGAGGTGAGGAGGGAAGGAGAATGAAAGGTGAGGGCGGCTGAGCGTGAGAGCGAAGGATGGTGTGGCAGAGAGCAAGAGAGTGAGAGAGAGAGACAGCGATTGAAGGAGGCTACGATTCTCCTGCATCACCCCTCCCCCTTCTGTCATCCTCTCTCTCTCACACACACACATGCACATGTACGCACGCTCTGGCTGAGTCCAGAGCAGCGCACTGTGCCTCATGAAAGGGCGATTGCAAATGAGCATTGTGATTTTGTGCTGCATGGCTGACAAAGAAAGAGGGAGGATAGAGTGAGAGACAGAGAGAGAAATAACAGTGAGTGAGAAGGTATGAAAGTGTTTAAGCTGCACTTGAATCAGTTCCTATTGTCTAACATGCGTCAGTGTGATCATTTTTCATGTGGAATAAAAAACTGGGGCAGCTACTGAGGGATTTCATGGTTTATTTGCTGAGAGGTGGATAAAACTGAGCTCCACTGTCTTTTTACTGCATGGATACAGGTTTATATGCATCAAGCATTTGGGTTTGTTATATACAGCACCCTGATTGTAGCAATATGAGATAATTATGAGAATTTTCTTTCTTGGCTTTGTCTCTTTTCCCTGCTGCAGAGATGAGCAGGTATATGCCTTTTATTTAATATAGCCATTAATATTTGAATACCACAGTTTGGCTCAGGGGCATTTTGAACCTTGGAAAAGCAGAGCTGGAAAAATTAAAGCCTTGGGTTTCAGTTTCAAGAGCAGTTTCCTCTTGGTGCCTCAGCTGTCAGAGGATGGATGGATTGTACAATGAGTGCTTGTTATTTTTATTTGTGAAGTGGGATGCCAATTAGCTCCTATCAAAGGCAGCACTATAGGCTTTTAGGGGTCTACATGCACTCACAGTGGGTGTGTAATGTGTGTATGAGTGTATGAGCATATGTGTAGATATCTTCCCCCCCACCCTTTTCCCTGTCCTTTCCTGACCCCCTGCTATCTGTAAACAAAGGAAAGAAGCGATTTACAGTGCGCCTGTACAGACAGTTGTTCTTTGTCCCTGATGAACAGTCACACAGAACACACTCAAAATTCGTGAGTGAGGAGTGTGTATGTGTGTTTTTTTTAAAAATTAGTGAATTAAATTGGGCTGAAAATTTATTTGTGTTGAAGTGATTTGCATTTAGTTTGGATTGGATTGTGTGTGCATCATTCAGATGCCTGCACATACAGCATGTTTGTGTATGTGTGCAGAGTCACCTGGTTTGGCTTGACTTTAATTAAATTGAGCTAACTGTGTGTGTGTGTGTGTGTGTGTGTGTGACGGTGTAAAACAGAGATGAGTGACAAGGACTACTATAAAACAGCACATAAAGGCAGTTTGAGCTTAACTCCCTGGCGTCTCGCTGTCTTGTGATTCTCTCTCTCTCCTTCAACTCCCCTTCACTCTTCCAGTCTATTTATGGTCTGTCTGTCTCTGTCCGTCTGTCTGTCCAACCAATTTTCAGCCTACTTCTTGTACATCTATGTGTACATCTGTCTTTATGTCCACTGCCTATAATAATAAATATAATAATGTCCGTCACTTTGTGAAAAAACTTGTCATTCCATATTCCCAATCTGGCTTATGTCTGTGGGTGTGCATGTGTCTGTGACTGATGTAGTGCTATTTTACTGGTTTGAAAAACAACTCAGCCAACCAGAGCTTTGTTGGTGGAATTAGGAGTGGGGGCATCTTTTTCCTGTGCCAGAGCCAGAAAAATGGCCACAAACAATGGCATCAGGAATGGACAAGGTCAGTGCAGCTGTTTAGGTTGTTAGCAAGTTGACTTGCAAATAGAAATCTTCAGTGTGAAAAATGTTAAGTTAAATGCTCCAAATATCACAGCTTCCATGTTGAAGTCAAAGTCAAACCAAAAGTCTGGTTTTCATGCTCACAGTGAACTGCAGTAATTTATCTGCCTGTTACAGTAAAAACAGTATACAGTGGTTATTTGTACATAGTACATACTGAATACTATTACGATGTAGCGTGGAAATGGGACACAACATGTGTCTCAATCCCTCGACCACATGACCGCAGAGGATGAATGAATGGGGTGACCTCTGACCCCAGCGTGACCTAGAATCTATATTCAGCTTTGTGTGTTGAAGTCGCTCACCCTCCACATACCGGGAAGAGCCGCCGTGTCCTTGACGGAGGCAATGCTCCATCACACTGTGCTGCAGTGTGTCTCAAATGGCAGAGGATGCAGTGTTACACTATTCCCTGTCCCAGTGGGAGGGGATGGATAGCAGCAGCAACTCTCAAATATAGGAAACTGGCTGCGATGTAAGGAATGTGCTCAGGCTTACGTAGAGAAAAAAAATGATCCATTGGGGTGAGAATGGACCAAAAACAGAGACAGTTTGGGATGTGTTGGTGGAAAGTGGTGTGAAAGTTTAAGATCTTGGCTTCTTATCATGGTTCATTTCTTTCCAGTGATTTATTTTTGAGTTCCACAGTATATATATATATACTAGTAAATACATATGTGTGGGTGTGGTGTGTGTGTAAATCCTCACTCACTCGAGCTCAGCTAATTAGTGAGTGTATGTGAGTTCGTGTGCACCTAAAGGGGAAAAAATAGAGTCTACGTGTATGGTCTCACAAGCCGGATCAGACACCGAAGACCAGCGTAGCTGCCAACATCCTGGTGCCCACAGCAGATCTGGCATACACACAAATGAACACACGTGTGCACACACATACGAAAACAGCAACATACAAACATAGTGATGAAACTGAAAGGAGAACATTGAACATTCACTCGGCCATCAGCGGTATGGAAGATGAGAAAATCACTAGCATATGTTGTCGTCCAAACTAAGATGTCCGATTATTCAGGATGGTAAATACTTTCTTCATAGATCTCCCATTGAAGGGTGAAGGTCTTTTTCTTGCATAAACTGGAAGCCTGCAAAATAGAATTTAGTCTATTAATGGTGTTGCTTTGGCTCTGGAAGTTACACACATTGGTGTTACCAATGTAGTAAGCTGGTCAGCTGGACTAGCTAACACTTGCAGTTAACAGTCGAGCAGATAAACACATGGTTTAATCTGTTATCCTTTTCCATTCCTTTGATATATAGTATTTTTCATACTAGGGTTTCAGAGACTTCATGTGCCTGGTTAGCTATTATTGGATAATCAATCCCTGTTTGGGGAAAAAGCCCCCCCCCAAACATAAAGAGAGGAAGCATAGATTGACAAGAGAGGCCACAATCAGCATGGTCATGGGCACATTAAACAAAATACATTGCTTCATTATTATTATTATTCATTAATTTGTCTCTCACTGAACTGTTCCTGTCTCCTTTAAGTGTTTACCTTGAGCCCCCAAAACTTGGTTATATTATCTGACAGAACTTATTAAGACAGCCAGAGCCTTGATTGAGATAACATCACGAAGTAGATAATTTGCCTCTTCACTTATTACACACTAATTGCAATACTGGCTCTCTTCCTCTCCTCCGGCTCTGCTCTCTTTAGCCTTCCATCGGTCTAAATTGGCTTCCCCTTCCCACTGAATTGGGCATATTGATCTTAAATATGGCCAGAGGGTGGAAATTTGCGCTATTTATTGATATTAGTGGACACTGATTGATCTGATCGACAAACAACAGGCCATGATACAGTTTGAAGACCTTAGAGAGCAGATCTGAGGTCATTTGATTACATCCAGAAATTTGCCCTCTCCTCTTTTATATCCATGGACAGAGTTAGACATGTTGTGTCATGTCTGGTTAGAAGTAGGCTCTCAGGAGCAGGAGAGGGTTCACTGTGGCCTGTTTCTGTGTCTCATTGGATGTAATATCACACATTTCAAAGAACATCAGCAGGACACCCATAACAAGGACGATAACAGAGTTTAATAGGCCTTCTCAGTGGTTTCCAGAAGTGCCATCCAACATTGAGAGTTAGGTAATTTGATCGAAGAGTTATCAGATCTTGGCTCCCTTGTCATGGAGGATTAAATCCCACCATCTCCTAAATCTTTTTTCCTCACTGACTCAGTGGGTTGCTTCAAAGATTGGTTAAACTGAAGAATCCCACTTTTGAAACTTGTCCGTCAAGATTTTAAATGAAGTGGTGAGTTTCATTTATCCTCGAAGAAGCTGACCGGAGAATGCAACGATTTCAACATCTTTTAAATGATTTCTTCCTTGAATCAAGTGTTTTATTGTCATCTTTAAAGGAGATGGACAAAATGTCCCTCTTTGCTTAAAGATAATGACTTGGGGAAAAAAAATGCTGATAACAGTGGCAGTATAGTCAAAGTGGAAATAAATGACATTACCGTATCAAGCAGAGATCTTCATTTGTTTTAAATGACTAGTTATAATTATATATAACAATAATTAAGGAATTGTGTGTTCCCTATTTGCATTTATGCTGAGAGTTTGATGACAGGATCGATATCAATCTTGGTATGTATGTACAGTAAGTATGAAGCACAACCAGCCAAGCATAAAAACTGGAAGCAGAGAGCAACAGCTGGCTTTGTTCTTTTCCAGTGTCATAAAATCTGTTGAGCCACCCCTCAAAAGCTCACTAATACATTATATTTTACCAAAGGACAAGGTCTCCTGACTGTGGAAGTAAAGCAGTGTCTGGGCTACATCATCACAATCTCTGCAAGAAAGCAAATTCCCTAAACGTCAAAAACTGAGTTTCGGTACAGGCAGAATTCCCAGTTGTCTTTAAATTTCAGTAAAAGTTGTATTTCCTGAAAATTCATCTGGCATCGATATAACCTCCTGCGTCATGTATCTGGACCTGCCTTCACCACCCTGTACCCTCCATTGCGCTAGCCTGTGTTCCTTTAACCGGATCATCTCTGCTCCGAGGGAGTAATCCCTAATTCCCTACAATACTGGATTAAAAATGACAAGTTTATCAGGTAGAGACGGCTAAATGATTTAAGCCCTGGACACAATACTAGTCTGATCCAGCTCCAGAACTCCAATATAAAAAGGAAAAGGCACATCGACAGTAAGTGTGCAAGCCAGAGTGACAGATGTTTGAATGACAGATGTTGCTGGACAGATGGGGTGGTGGGTCAATGAGATTAGAATTGTTCAGATAAAGCACAGATTGTCAGGCATTTTGAGAGAAACCAGTGCATCCACATGGAAAAACATATGGATTGTGTATTTGAACCACAGTACTACATCCATTTACTTCTTTCTGACTTTGGAATGAAAGTCTGTCTGATAACCATCTCTAAGCAGAAAAGGCCATAATCTGCCATGGAATCACTGTTGCTCTTCCCAAAAGCACTGACAGTCAGTAAGTACAGATGTTCAAAAATGTTTTAAGGTTACATAACAAGCAGTTATCCGCCAAATGAGGTTATGACATGGTCGAATTTACAAGTGAAAGAGCCGTAGAAACCTTTCTAAATTCCATATCAGAACAATGATTAAAACCTATCCAATGCAGGTAGCAGGAGATATCTCTATTTCACATAGACTCTTCATTTAAGGCTTTGAAATTCTCTCTCAGGCCATCCTATTAGCATCTTCACTGTCAAAATGTTTTGACTGAGCCCTTTTTCAGGCATGAACCATGACACTTTGGAGTAGCTGCACACATTTCGGTTTCATTATGCGTGTCACTCATCTGCCTTGTTCATACAGTGTCGGTTGAGGGCATACAGCGACCTCAGTGATGTCTAGTTCAGTGAGGGCTGGAGGAGATCATTACACATCATTACACCTGATGCATTGTGTTGACAGTGCCTCTTCGAAAGTGACAAGTAGTGAGCGAAGCAGCAAACAAGATGAATATTGCCCATCTTTAAACCCCCCCTCCGCTTTCCTTTTTTCTTTCCTTCTAACCTCATGTACCCCTATCCTCTATTCCCAGTCCCTCAGCATGTAATAACTGAATGCTGGAGCCACAAGGTTACACACTTGTGTAGTGTGAAATACATGTCATCACATGAAATGATGTGTAGCTGTGAACTTGGGGTAATTGCTGTGATAACATGAGCAAATACTTCAATTTAAAAGTACATAATGAGGAGAAAAGATTGGAATACATAGGCTGATGTAGAGACATTTGCATTAAGAGAAATCTAAAGAGTGGCTCCTCCATCCCGACACCCCAGCCCCCATTTCTGTCTTCTGTCTGGTCAAACTTGATAATCCTGACACATGTTAAGGCAGCCCTAATAAGATCCTGCAACTCGTATGGACAGAGGAAATGCGAGACACACGGAGCACTAATCCTCTGCAAGACAGCAGGACAGAATGATTGTGCAGACACCACCACATGCTGTCAACACCATTTTGCGGAAAGCATTTTGGACTGGATGAGGGAGAGGGAAGTGACAGAATGTACCGAGGTGATGGAGACTAATTGGAGGAGGTTGGGAGGAGAGAAATACTGAAATCGGGTATGGATTATTGAATGTTTGAGTTGATGATGGAGCGAGAGAGAGAAAGATGAATAGAGAGAACAGACAAGAAGAGATAATGGCAGAAAGAAAAAGAGAAAGAAGAGAAGGAGGGGGTGCGAGACAAAGAATGGCTGAGAAGGAGCGAGGCGAGAGGAGGAAATGCAGACGGGCATGTTTCTATGGGCACGCAGGAAAGATTTGGGGTGAGGGAATCTTCCATCATCGCAGCGAGCCAATGAAAAGGCTTGGTTAAAATGTTCAAAGGGAGTGTCCTAGCAACAGCGGAGTAAATACCATAGCAGCCACCATTCCATCTCAAACCAGGAAAAAACCCGACACACACACACACACACACACCCACACACATTGATTAACACAATCGTGAACTAGAACACAAACATGATAGCTCAACATATTTCAATGTGTCTCGCTGTTTATCCACAAATGTAAATGGGTTGTATTCAGTATACATCTGTATACAATCATTTCAAAATCCTTATCCTCACACACTTTGTGCAAGCATTGTGAAAACAACCATGTATTATAATTATATTTTTATATATTTTCATAATTAATTTTCTCTGTGTATAATGTGTATTAGTCTATATAGAGACATATACAGACATGAAATGTTTGAATATGCCTCAATAAATGTAAATATGTGCATGTGTATGTGCATACTACATATGCATACATGTCTGTGTGTGCATATGGAGGAATAAGTATAGGTATGTTGTGCATTCAGAATGGATGACATACAGTTGCATTGTGTGTGATTTATGTGTTTGTGTGTGTGTGTGCGTGTGTGTGTATGAGTGTGTCATCAAAGTCAACATGGCAGTAAATCATCAGTTAATCTACTCATATGGATTATAACCAGAGTCAGTAGATTACAGGAGGGATAGACAGGGACCACATCTTTCAATTACACACCTCTCTTGTCTGTCGGTCTCTCGTTCCATCTCCCTCCCACCTGACCACACAAACACACACACATACACAGTACTTCATCATACTTTCTCTTTCCTGTTCGTGCATCTCTCCATCCAAAGCATCTCTCTCTCTCTCTCTCTCTCTCTCTCTCTCTCTCTCTCTCATTCTCTCTCTCTCCTGCTGCACACACAAAGAAGACCTGCAGTCACATGATAGCAGGGCCGGCTCTGCTCTCCCTCTCTGTCAAGCAACCTCATGTACCCCCTTTCCACCACCAGATCTTTTTCTTCACATTTGAAAGAACTCCTGAAAAGCCTTAGCCCTCATTCATCCATCTCTCCATTCAGTTTTTTCCTCCCTCCCTCCCTCCGTCCCTCCTTCCTTCCCTCCTCCCTGTTTTCCACTCTAGTCGCATGCAGCCCCCCCCGATCAGTGGTGTAATCTGGGGCTATTGTTTTTAGCAGGCTGTTTGCAGAGACAGCATCCACCAGCACACACTCGCACCTCAAACACCTACCTCACTGTATAAAACTGAGCCTGTTTTGTACAATACCTGATGTAATGCCTGTGTGATAATCAAGCTCAAAGGGGGAGCCATGCTTAACATGCAATTCTCCACAGAACAGTCCAGTGCATCAGTGTGATATATGATGCATGTTCTGGGATGGTTCTAGGTCACATACATATGTCCTGTTACCAAACCATCCCCCATTACTGAAAATATCCCCACATTAAAACAAGCATCTGTGGACTCCATGTAGTCCTGATCGATGAGGAATAGAGGTGTGTTGGGATGTATGACTGTGTGTGTGTGTGTGTGTGTGTGTGTGAATATGACTGTGGCAGTGACCGTGCTGCTCTAGCTAAACACTGCAGTGAAAAAGAACAAGTCCTAGTTGACCAGCCCCACAGGGTTTAATGTGGTCAAACAAATTCAATGCCCCCCTCCCAGATACTGAGCCACACTTGCCCTCCATATCCAGTCCATCTACCCACAGGCAGTAGCACCATCCCTCAGCTGAAATCCCCAGTCAACCGCAAGCTTCCATCCAGACTCTAACCCTCATCCATCGTCCATCCTCTCCTCCTCAACCTCCTTCTCTTCTCTTTTAGGTGCAGGGTGGGACTATCCTTTTCTACTATCACTGCTAAATGGATGGAATTGGTGGTGAATTATAGAGAAAAGAGTTTTGGCTCAGCTTACCGGCTGGGCGTGCAGGAGGGGAGGATGATGCCTCTGAATCTGCTCTTCCGTCTGTCTCTATGGACTGAGGTGAAGCAGGGATGGATGCAGGGAACAAAAGAGAAGGACAAAGGGCAAAAAAAGAGACAAAATGCAGACACCGGGGGCTGGTGGCTAGTGAGAGAACGAGGATGCAAAAAAGAAAAAAGGAAAAAGTCCCTGTGTTGCTTTTCTCTCTCTTCCTCCGCGAGGATCCTTTATTCTTGTGAGCCAGAGGGCTGTGGATTCACCTAAACACTGAGCACACGCACTGCCTCACGCCACACAGCCCTCCCTCTTTCTCTCTCTCTCTCTCTCTGCACTAAAGACAGCAGCTGTTGGTCTATGAGAAATAGAACGTTATGTCCCCCTCCCTCTCCCCTTCTCCTCCTACCTCGCTTGCTCACAAAGACCCCCACCACACACATGAACACACACACATTCGCCATGCCCTCATAACACCCCCTCCCCCTTTTGACTGACATCTCCCACTAGCCTGCTGGCAATAAGAGGAGGGGGCTCTACTCTGTATGTGTGTGTGTGTGAGAGAGAGACAGAGAGAGAGAAAGCTCCTGTGTATTTATGTGTGTGTGTGAGTGTTGCAGAGTTGTATTTTGTTTGACATTGTTTCAGCAGTACAGTAACTTTTCTTGTCCACACAGTGTGAAAGTGAATCATGGTGAGTAAGGATGTGCATCAGGGTATTTTTTGCAAAGTGTGTGGGTGACTGCCAAGCATCATTTGCTACTGTGCTGCAGAGCAAAGAGGAAGGAAATTCACATTATTTGTGGTTATGAGCAGGGTGAGTGTCAGGGTGTTTATATATATACTTTAAGACAAAACTGCACAGTGACTATAAGCATAAATGAGCTGACATTATTAGATGTTGTACATGAATATTTTTTACTATAACAGATTTAAATGACTACTGTGTGTGTGTGTGTGTGTGTGTGTGTGTGTGTGTGTGTGTGTGTGTGTGTGTGTGTGTGTGTGTGTGTGTGTGTGTGTGTGTGTGTGTGTGTGTGTGTGTGTGTGTGCGCATTTGATACCCCATTCCTCTCGGTCCTTGTTATTTAGAAAGAATTTGGGATTGTGAAAACTCCCATTAGGCACCCTTACTTCACGGTCGCCGCGCAGACGAAAGGGCATGGTTAAATGAGCCATAGCTAAATTGTCACTCTGTATGTGTGTGTGTGTGTGTGTGTGTGTGTGTGTGTGTGTTGGGGTGGGGGGTGGTGGCCTGGTGGCCTTGTACACAAACCAGTGCTGTGTGGCAGCCCATCTGGGTGACTGGTACAGAGTAAAAGAGCTGAAGACCAAAAGCTGCCATGCCACACTTTACAACAGAGTTTATAATGGCCCAATTTAGGCTAGAATCAGGTTAGCTTGACCTGGTGCCCTTTTAATAATCAGGTTGCATGAGTCTAATGGGGAAAGTGAGAAGAGTCCAGTTGATAAACTCTTCCCTCTGCGGCTATTAATAATATTTTAACATAGTTATGGGTCAAATGTGCACAAGGGGACATGTCTGAATATGACAAGCTTGCAGTCAGAGGCTGCCAGACTGTTACATGCTATATACATGAATTAGTTTTGCATCCCATGCTCTCCTTTTGAAAATCACGCAAAAATGTTGCGTCTTGACATCTAAAAAAATCAATATGGAGGCGTGTGTGTTACCAACACTGCATTAATACAGTATAAAATAAGCCCTGACAAGCTTCAATGCGGCCTCAGTCACAAGGGAGTACTAGACAATACAACTAACTGTGTAATTATTTGCTGTCATGCTAATAGCTAATAACAGCACTATAGTACTATAACTAGCAGTGCCCTCAGCACAGCTTGAAATGCCTATAATTAATTACCTATACCTTTGTGTCTTGACAAAAAAATTGTGTGCCAATATTCAGTCCATGCTTGGCAAAGACGTCCATATGATGTTAATAGTCTGACATGACAGCTATGCACACAGGCTCTATGCTGTCTGCCAAACATCTGTCATGTCTGACATTAAATATGGGTCTTCCTGTTTTTGTGGTTGTGTCTGAGAAGTGGATCTGAATGTTACTTTCACATCACCAAAACCTGCAAACAAGTCTAGATAGAACAATAAAAAAGGTTTCATTTTTGCTTCAGCTTCTCTGTAATCATACATGAATGATACCGTAGAGCTCATTGTGTAGTACAAGTTAGAAAGGTACTCTGAATTAATCAAATGTGGTCCAAAATATGTTAATGTGATTAAAAACAAAACAACACAGAGGTACAATAAACCAGCCACATACAGAGCATTATAGTCTCCAGACACACATGCAAAGGAAGTCTGACTTAAGTGTTGATCTCTGAGTTGATTTTATACACCACAATGCACCTGTGTCTTCTCTAGTTGATCACAGAGTATGAGAATCATGGAAAGTGGTGCTGCAATGGTTGATACTGCCCTTTTTGGCTGAGTGTAGTGGTGAGAGAATGCTTTGGCTTTCTACTTAACACAGCTACAGTAACACATGGGAGATGTGTTTGCCAATAGGTGGATGTAAAGTGAAGCTGAAGAAGGGAGGTGAAGAAACATCAGAGTCACTGAGGCTCACTGGGTAGGGAGGTTATTATGAAGCTGGTTATGATGTACACCTCAGCCTGTGATGAAATTGTGTGAAGGCACTTTATTTGACTCCCCAAATGCCCCAGTCCTGCTTTAGTCAGGTAAACAAATGTTCTGATGCAGACAGAAAATCTCAGCTATCATCTCCTGAACCAATGTTTGACATTCCCCATGAGCTATACAATGGAATAAATTTGTTTATCTAAACCACTTAACTGCCACAAGTTATTCTTATAAATATAAAATGAAAGTCAAGGTGTTCAGAAAAAAAGACAATGGGTTTGCATCCATCTGATGAATGACTGCAGCCCGCAGGTTGCCAGGATTTGAAGCTCCAGCAACAAACACACAGTTGCATTCATGATGGCCTGTAGTCCCTGCAGGGTGTTTCAAACAGTCATCTTAGACACTCATGACTGTGTGACCCCCCCACCAGTATGATCAGTGTCACTGTTCCAATTACTTCTTTTGGAACAGACTCCAGCATAGGCTGAGACCATTTGTTAACTCAGTGCATCAGACTCTGGAAAGCTTTCAGACAACACTACAATACTACACTTTCACAGTTACAGCAAGCAGCACCTCCCCTAATGACTCAAACATGCTCAGGACCAGATGTTGTCCTTGGAACAAGAGCGGGAGGAGTGAGCTTTGCCTGTTGTCTGTGAATAAACACCATCTTTGATGTGAGGCCTCCTGACCAACTGAACTCTGGCAAAAAGATTAATTGCTCACATCTCACCAGACCGTGAAATTCAATTCTGCATGCTGTTAAAGAGTAAACTCACCAGTGTCCTTCTGGTGTGTGTGTGTGTGTGTGTGTGTGTGTGTGTGTGTGTGTGTGTGTGTTTGAAACAGATTGAACAGCAGATACTGCAGACCCCGGCTGCAGCACATGATGATCACCTGATCTGGGTACGTTGAAAGACGACGGTTGTGCAGTGAAGGAGACCAAAATGAATAAATAACATGTATCCAAGGATACTGAGGGAGGATGGTGAGTATAACTTGATTTGCATAAGCTTCTAGCTAAAGTTTGCCTCTAGAGGATCCTACAGTATCCAGTGGGTTAGTACATACAGTAAATAGCAAACACTGATTGCTAAGTCTTTCATTAACTTGTTTAATTGCACAGAGATACAGTATCTGCTTCATGCTCTTTATCTAAATCCATATTACTCTAAATTCTCCTTTAACATCACATCAAGTTGGAAATTGAAAGCATTATCAGTTTGATTTCTTCTATTGATTCAAGAGCCCCCCTACAATATGTATAAGTGCAAGAGAGATATGGAGGTCTTTTTTAACTGAAATATTAATACCTGAGCATTATTAAGGTGCAGCACCTTGGATTATTTATATAGCGTCTACAATTTTTTTAGGTCAATTGTCCTCTCTTGCTTGCCTTTGCATGAATGGCTGTTGTATGTGAGCCTATCCTCAACTCATTTTATTCTCTGTAAAGCCTTCCTTTATGAATTATTAGGAGAAGTAAAGTGTACTTGTACCGTTGAGGTGAGAAACCAACTTGGGGTGAGAAAATGAAAGATGAGAACCTTTACTTGGGAGGATTTTATACAGAAGTGCAACATTTTAGCCTTTGAAGAAAAAGTGATAAAGAAATTTCAACAGAAATTCACATTTTGGTTTGAAGTTCTTCATAAGTAGTTTATATCAAAGTGGCCTTTGCTCAACACTAAATGCTTTCACCTTTATGCAACAGATGTGCATTCTAATATACAACATAACAGAAGCATAAAAGAGGAAAGTTTGGATTGTTTTTTGCAGCAATCTAACAATCTTCTGGTGTTGCATTGCATTCTGTTTGCCTCTAGTGAGAACTTGTGCCTCTGTGAAATGGACAGACAGCTCAGGTGAATCTCTCAACTACACATCAAATATTGTTCACAGGTGTTGGGGAGCACCACTGCACATCTGAAAAATATTGATGCTACTTGAGTCAGAGTGGACTGGGGCTGCGTTTCAAAACGAAAGAAAAAACATATAACAGCTCTCTATAGCCCACTCCTCATATTTGCTTGAGACTATATACAGTAAGCTGCTAACATAACACGCCCAAATCTGCAACCAGCTTTTAGTGGTGTAGTTGTGGTGATGTAGCCACCAGGTTTTGACAAGGAAGAATGTGTGGGATGACATCAATATTGAGGCAACAGTGTAAACGAAGTGCAATACTACCCTTCTAAAGATAATCTGATTAAGGTGTTATATGGCTCTAAAGTACTGCCTCTGTCAGAGCAAGATTAAAAAATCAGGCTGTGTGAACATGCCCAGTAATCTTACATCAAGCATGATTTTTTATGTCGAGGTTCACCTGTTCAAAGGACGTCTTATTCCGCTCATCAAAGGACAGAACATCTGAAGCTTTGGCCAGTCACGTTGCACTACAGACTTCCGCACTGAAGCCCACACTCTCTCTCCATGACTCTCACCAGCTAAATGTTAGACTTCTATATCGATGAGTATGTGGGCAGCTGGTGAGCTGGCATCATGCAGACTCTAGTCACAGTAGCAGAGGTGAGAAAACAGGCCTTGTAAATGTATGCAATCAGGGTGGACCAACTTGGAAGGTAAATGTTGCTGGAAAGGCCTCTGTCTCTTAGTAACATTACCTCAGCGTGGCACACACAGCACAAGCATCCCCACTCACACACACATTCACCTGCCTCCCCTCGCCATCCTCCCTTTCCAGTCTCCATCCTCTCCTCCCTCACCCCCTCCCTCCTCCACCCCCGCACCTATTTCTGTCATCTTATTTGGAGTCATTGACAGAAGTGCGGTAGCTTGACACCCGTCCCCGTGCCACCCCACCCCCTCCCCCACCATCCGCTCTCCATGCCCCTGCAACACCCCCGCCGAGCTCTCGTGGTTAGTACAGTCTGCCTGTGCTCTCTCCTTATAAGGGCAAAATACATTGACAGAGGCAGAGAGAAGGGGCCGTACCAGCACAGGCAGACAGGTAGGGGGACAGTGGCTCGAACAGGAAGAGAGAGGGGGAGAGAGAGCGATGATGTAAAGACAGAGGAGCAGAGATCAGGAGAGAACAAGGAGGAGGAAGAGGGACAAAGATGGCCAGGGACAGAGGTTGATGGGGATTGTATGATAAGAAGTGAAGGTTTTGAGCTTCTGAAAGCAAATGCCAAAATTTTTTTTCAACTGAGGAGGCTAGTAGCTCATATTTTGTTGCAATTTGTGCCCATCAATTTTTAGTCTAATAAAAGATATTTAATTGTTAGTTTCTCTCCATGAATTTTATTCTTTGCAGGGCCAAAAAAGCCACAAAACCCACAATAATGATATTGTCAAATGCATAAAATCATGTAAATCAATATACAAGAAATAGGTGAATGCAGTCCAGCCTGAACACTGCTTTAACACAACACACTCATGTTGTGCACAGGAGGCTTTGGCTCCAGAACGTGCAATATACATTTTTGTAATTTTCCTCACTCTGTGTATATGTCTTTGCACTGCAGAAAAAATCCTCTCAGTCAAAGATATTTATTATCCCCAAAGGTCATGTCAGCAAACAATAGAGTATAACACAGAAAAATGTATTAGCTTGTGTCATTGAGAAATACGAAGCATCAAGCTTGATGCTACAGACTACAGAACCATCAACATCCTTTTCCGCCTCATCATGATCATCACAGCAATCATATAGCCTGCTCGCCATCATATTCACATAAATATATATTCCAGCAAGTTGGGGAAGAGTCTCTTCACATGTCATTTTACAGTCAATTCAGGATAAGTTCTGCTCTTCTCACGGCAAATAAAATATTGATAAGTTATGCAAGCAAACAAAAAGCTTTGTGTCTATTGAAATCAGACATGGACAATCATCTGCCATCATTTTCCAGTTTCTAATAAAAGCCCTAACTATTAAATGAAGACATTGAAGCACTGATTTACTTACATTACAGTTGGTGAACTTGTGAAAAACATTTTTAAAAATGCTCAAAATCAATTTAATCCCAAGTAAGGGCAAAGCACCACAAAAAATTGATACTCCACCTTCTATAATATCTTTCATATCTATCTTTCAAACTCCACATCCCCAGTTCATATGACAGACTTTTTTTCTCTGCTGACATCATCAGGGTTATCTTCACATTTGTCAAAGTATCTCCAAAACCAAAGAGGACACTGTACACTGTACAAGAGGCTAAGTAGTAGCAGTATCCATGTTGAGTAAACTGATATTCATGTAAAATCAATAGAGTGCCCCTTTAATCTCATCATTATGACAAGAATCATTGTTAATAGGAGTTGGTTAGAGCTACTTTTAAAAAATTGCTTACTTCATCTTGCCTATCAGATTTACTCCATTGGTGTGAAATAACTGGGGATATCCCACTGTCTTTTTTTAATTACATGCTTCTTTGTCAAAACCTGTCGCCAACATTACCCACAATGCAACTATGCCACTAACAGTTTTGTTGGACTTGCAGGTGTGCTGTGCTAACAGTAGCTGATGTAATCTTAAACTACTGGAGATAAGGAAGCAACTACAGAGGTCTGTTAAGCTTGTTTCACTCTAACCCCACACTTACAGATTTTCTTTCAGTTTCTAACTTGTAATCTTTAGACCTAACTGTGTGTGTGTGTGTGTGTGTGTGTGTGTGTGTGTGTCTGCGTGCGTGCGTTTGCTGGTTCCGTTGGTTCAGCTGGAGTACTTCTCAGCGTCACACCTCCTGTGCTGCAGGAGGGCCTCGTCTCCATTGTGAGCACAGGGCAGGTGCTAATTGGGCTCAAAGCTTCTGAATGGATGCGCCTGCCATGAATGGAGGTGAGTGTTATCCATGTGTGTTTATTCAGCGTCGGTGTCAGCATTGCCACAGACTGCATAAACACTCCTCCACTCTGTGTGCCGCTATCTGTCGCAGCTGAGTTAAACAGACCCCACAGTTTCTTGCAGATGGCGGATGACACCCCACCAAGAATGACGCGGGGAAGAGACTGAGGGATACACATCCATTTAGTCACAGGTCCCTGAGTAGAGTCCATTGCAGACTCAAAAGGGGAAAAGAACCAACATACCACACAACAAAGCCGGCTACAAAGTGTGACTGAAGGGAGGCAGGCAGGGTGTTGTTTAATTGCATAGGGTCTGTTTTGTTTGTTTTAGCATATTATCAGTGTGAAACATCTGCTCTTGTTAATCTCTCTACCAACCATGTTGTTGGCAACATTTCATTTACTTTGAGTAATTCCCCAATGGGGCCAAAACTGAAACCCACCTTAAAGCCCACACAGCTGAGTAGATCTTAGGAGAAGAAGAAAACAGATCAGATGAATAAATAGGTTCTTGATTCAGAGGGTGTTTGGAGATAAGCCTTTGCTCACCATCTCTTCTCTCAGTATAACAGTGAACTATCTCCTCCTGCTACTCCATCATGTCTCCCAATCAGCATTCCCTTTGAAGGAATTATAGGGAAAGAAGACTGTCAAGTGGGAGATGAGTTTTGATAGCTCTCAGTGGTGTGCTGCTTATGTAAAGAGGCTGTGATATAACCCAAGAGGAGAACTGGAGTTTGTGTGATGAGGATGTTGAAGGATATGCAAGGAAAGAGGTCAGGGATTTACACTGGTGGAGTTTCGCTGACTGGATGACTGCATACGTGCATATGTATGGACACAGAATGGTCCTTTCATGTGAGAAGGGCAGTAGGTTTCCGTTAACACTATACACTCATGTCACCTTGCAATTGAGACCATGAAGCAGTAATATGGATGATCTACATCTTCAGGCCTGTAAAAATCAAATAAAATCTGAATTTTTGTCTGAAAAAGGCCACCATGTGTAGACATATGCACATGTTGTGAGGGATCCCAAAGATTGTTGTAAGATAAACTGCGTGACTCATGATCCAGGCTGACTTTTGGTTCAAAATCCACTGGCTCAAAGAAACAATGTGCCGTGCAGCTGACTGAGGCGCGGTGACCATGGCTACCGGGCGAAGGTGAAGGGACCCCCATGAACACAGTACTTGTGTACATGTGTGCGACGGGGGTGGCTGCAGGAGCATGGGGTGGGGTGTCCCAGAAATTGGCGATCGCCCCGCACCCTTCCCCCACGCTGGGCATCCACATGGACAGTGACAGACAAGAAAAGGAGGAGGAAGGGAAGCAGAGAGAGAGAGGAGGTGGAGGGATGCCAGCATGTCTTCCCCCTGGCACCCAGATGATCCTTACAGTCTGCCTGCTGCACCCTCTTTGTGCAGATCCACTTAAACACTATCAGCTGAAAACAGATCCTGGATTAATAAAGCTTTAGTGTTGAGTGTGTATATTCCCTGTATAGTCTATAGGAAGACCAGCTCCTCCTCCCTCTGTCTCCATTACATTATTTCTTCATACAAAGGCACACACTGTACTCTATATCCCGCCATGTCCCCATATGTGTCTAGACTTGAGGACTAGTGGAGTTTCCCAATAACCCTTAGCGGTCCAGACCTCTCCTTTAGCCCCGAGGCTGAGCTGATTAACAGTAATAGGGAACAACAATGCATGATAATGTGAATTATAATGGACCAATGGAGGCACACTTTGGCCCCCACGCTCCGTATGAGGCCAATGGCACAGTGATGTCGTATGTGGGCCCTACAGGGGCTGGCGAGACAAAGACAAAAGCATGCCAGACTGTAGGTTTATCTAAATGGAAAGGACACAGGAGGCCTGGAGGGGACTGTATATGGGTCCTCAACATAGTACACACACACACACACAGTGATGAGGAAATTAGTTTATTTTGAACAGTAAATACACCCGTGCTTGCCAGTGTACACACATTAGTGCCATGAGGTCATCTCTCAGCTCCAGCTTTCATATTGTTATGCTTAAAAAAGGCATGGCACTCTACCTAAAAACACAGCATTTTCCTGGTTCCTGAAAAGCTGATGTTTTAAAGACTGATGTATGTGTGTGTGTGTGGGGGGGGGTGATGTTTTAGAGCAGCCAAGTGCAGTCCGGGTGTTTTGTTTTTGCAGCAGCCGCAGCAGTCTCTGGCCTCCTCTCTCTCTCCTTCTTCTCCCTTGTTTCCTTTCGACGGACCGCTGTTCTTCTTCCATCCCTTTCTCTGGCCAGTGCTCTGGGGCAGTTACTACCAATGTGGGCAGTGGAGAGCCGGGTGGGGGTAGTGAGCTTTGGGAGGCAGTTCAATAGCAGAGATATACAGCGCAGTCAATCGTCTACACACACACACACACACTTACTCTGTGATTGGAGGTCTAATCCCAAGTGACTCTCCAACTTGTCTCACTCAGGAGAGGTGAGGAGGTCAGACTATTTACTCTGGAGAGGATCTCTCTCCATCTTCAGTCCAAACACACAGAGGCAGACAGACAGACGTACACACACACACAAAGTAAAATAGACAGAGACACAATTTGTCCCCTTTCACCCCATCTATCACTCAACAAATTGGACCTGGTCCTCGGTGCAGTGTGTGGTGTCTTGTTATAAGGAGCTGTAAGAGATGGAGCTGACAGCCAACGGGTGCTAATGCGACTCGCCTGCCGATATTTCTCTCTCTGTCTAAATCTTTCACCATCTACTGTACTTTCTTGCTCTACTGTACTTTTCTTTCTTTCATCTCTCTCCATTGTTTATATCATTCTCTCACTGATGGAGAGCTGTCTGTCACGACTATGGATTGATGATGAAAAGGGAAACAAAACAAGCAGGGCTGAAGGTCTCTATTAATTATCCCGCTGTGGCATTTTTCTCGTCTTTTACTTGGGATTGTTATGGATTTTTCAAGTGTGTGGATATTGAGGATTGAGAAAACACATGGGGATTCATGCTCATGTTAATGGTTTCTGAACTTCAATGATACTGGCAGTTAAATAATAGGCCAAGATGTACATAGTGGGGATGAACAGTTAACTCGGTCACGTGCGTGTCTCCCTGCAGTCTCCTTACAATACCCAGCAATTACTGTGAAATTACTATTGCTAGAGCAATGTGTGTATATAGGGTATTTGCTGTGTGTATGTTACGTTCCTCCGCTTTTCAAATATAATACCACCTTCAGGCATAATTGAGCTTTTACATTGGCAGTACATACAGCATCCTCCATATTTAATTTACTCTGCTTTCATTCACTATTTATTCCAGTGTTCTTTGCACTGCCCATGCACTTCTTTTAAATAGTAAATAAGAGCCCTGTATATAAACCTGTATCATACAACACATTTGGTCTATTGTGTATTGCAAGTACTATAACTGCCTATCTGCCTGCTTCATTTCAGTTTAATCTTTTATACCTATTCATATTTTGCAATATTTGTTTTGACACAATATGTTCAGAGCAACTGAAACCAGGCAAAAATTCTTGCATGCGTGAGCACACTTGTCTGTTTTTGACAGATCTCACAGTGATGGGTTCAGTCATCTGAATTTATTACCACGATATAACCAGCCGACTGTGAGACTCCCAAACCTGACAACTATCTCTGGCACCACCTGATGGAGATCATAGCACATTGCATTCTCTGTGGTTGAAACTGCAGATATTGTGATTTTTTAAAAATGATGTCATGTTTAAATAAGTCATGCCGTAACATCTCTGCACTGGTTCACAACAAAAAGTTTATTACAACATTCAAATATGAGGTCTTGTTTAATGTGTCTGGTTTGTTCAGTACTTGTTTCACAGAAAAAAACTCCTTTAGAAAAACAAGAAAACAACTTGACGTTGGAGAAACTGAGTAAGATGGTCATCTACACAAAAAAACCCACAAGTGGCACCATGTCCCACAACCAGGAACCTTAATAAGAATATTGTCTTGTTTCATTGGTGGAAAAAAAATGTTAAAAATAGATCTTCTTTGACTTCTGTAACATTTAGTCTCTATGCCGTGTCACAAAATAACAGTCGAAGAAAAACGTCTCAAAAAGAAGTTGGGGGGAAAAAAATCAGTATCTGTATTTTGTAGAATAATCCTTAGGAGACACCACGAGACCCCGTCCTTTTCTTGCTCCTCGGTACACTGTTTCAATAATGTCTATCATCTCCTGCTTGTCCTCCATTGTCCAGTTGATCTTGTTGTTGTTACCAGTGCCCAAATCAATCATGATGTGTTTGTTCCTGAGGAAAACCATTGACAATATGAGAAGGGCAATAACAGTAACTGTTGAATCAAAATAAGAATCACTGAAATAACACTGATATTAATGTATAACGTATATAATGTTTCTAGACATTGAGCATCTTACCTGAAGAAGAACATGACGGTGCAAGGGTCGTACAACTCGTACATCTTGTTGAAGTCAGGCACTTCAGTGATGTCTACCAGGTAAATGACAGCGAAATTCTTCACCTGTCGGGATGTGGACAGGCACAATATTATAATGGTGAACTTAAGAAACAGCAAAGTCACTTCAACTTAACAGACACATGGTCTGCTGCTGGTGTAAACAAAGAACTCTTTTGGACGGTGGATTCTCTACACATCACAGTACCTGGTTTGTCAGCTCATTTTTTGTGACACTTTAACTGACAACTTAATCAACATTTAAAAGTAATATGTTAGACTTTAACTGGTTCTGAGATTCAGCAGTTTCTCAATTTTTCACTGTAGTTATTGTAATGTACCCACACAAGAACATCAGTTATATCATTAAAAATTATTGCAATAAGTAAGCCTTTTAACAGCCTTAATATCTTTGGGCAGCGTGTCCCGATCGGAGTACAAATTGCTGACCGAGAGCAAGGCACTGCAGCGTAATCGAGTGTAATGGGAATCTTAGTTGTAAAATCAGCAATAAACTGCCAAGTGCAACAACCGCAGTGATGAAGATAGTGATGAATCTTCACATCCCCTCAGCCGCCAATATAAAACATGCACGAGAGAAAATCTGCAGCATCCAAGAAAAGGACCCTTGCATGATTTTCTGCAATTGTGAAAAATCCATATGATCTTCAACTCAAACCACAAACTATGCAGGTATGGGCAAACTTCTCAAAGTTCACTATCATCAAGTGTCATCGAAATGATCTGTAAGTGTAGAACGAACTATCAAAATAAAAAACCCTCATCATCTAGCATTTTAGGCAAGTGATAACAACAGCTAACAGAAGACAATAATAGATATGAATAAGGCATTACTCCCAGTGCAGCTAACAGATGCACTGTGTGTCAGCAGCTTTTTGAATATAAATTCACTTCTGTGATTACAACAACCTGTGATCACAATATTAATCATATTCCATCCTCGTTGATATGCAACAGGTCTCCAAGCATCTATCCATGTCTGTTCGCTGATTTGATAGTACATCCATGTACTACAACTCAAAGCATTTCCCTGAAATATAAGGAATGAGTCTGACTTGTTATTCCCAAAGAAAAGCAGACGCAAAATGTTATATTCCTAAACACGATGTTCTTTCCGCGCGCTGTTACTGTGGATGTGTCACAGGCGACCTGCGGGTGATGCTACTGAGCATGTTTACAAGCCGGCGTCAAGCTAATGCTGAAGTCCCAGCACACGAGGCTTAGAGAGAGAGAGGCAGCATTCAAACCTTTTCAGCGATGCTGTACAGGACTTCGTCCATTTTCATGCATGTTGGGTCCCAGTCGTGTCCGAAGCGGATCACCAGGACTCGGTCCTCCTCAGAGAGGATGGCTTGGTCAACCTGCCAGCCATTATGGAGATGTGGGAGCATATACGACATCTTGATCTCGACCGTTCCCCGAGCTGGAAACCAACACATTGGACTTTAGCTTCACATACGATGGGAGGCGGTAGGGGTAACAACCATCAATATAAGGATTTCAGCTCCTATTAAGAGCAGGGATGTGTAGTTTGACATGGTTAGACACGGGCTACCGAGCATGAACTGGCGTTAGCTAGCGAGTTAGCTAAAAGCCTCCAAGGGGACATAATGAAACATTACACGATTTGGAATTAACAAAAATCACACACAGATACGCACCTTACCTCAAAATAAAAAAGAAAAGCCAGTTGTATAGTGAAATAAATACTAATATAATCGCGACTTGTTGGCCGGCGAAAACCCAGTGGTTGCTTCTGTATACCCTTATTCTTTTCGTCGATGTTACGTTTCCGTACGTACCCCAACCTAAACGTGGTTACGTCACGTATGACGCTTCTCTCCGACCATCCGTGTTGTGCGGAGGCGCTCGCGAGATAATCCAGAATGAATGGTGTCCTTTGCAGCTGGAACTCAAAAATGTAAAGTTTATGTGGTATTTTTTTCCTACCAGTCTTCTACCGATGTAAGACGTAGAGACAGCAGATATTCTATTAAACTTGATTTATTTGGCTTTGCAAATGTAGTGAAATACCTTTCTACAAGTATTTGTGCCTGTACGTCATTTAAGATACTTTACGGCATCCATCACCTAGGTTTCGCACATCGAGCAGCCACCTGATAACCATGGATCATAACACAGCTGGACCCAGCTGAAATTCGTGTCTTCAGATACAGCATGTAAGTCTCTGTTCTGATTTAATTCTCCAAAGTCTGTTTTACTGTAGAGTCGCAAAGTTTACCGCCTGGAATGCACAGACTTGATTGGCTGAATGATATAACGTGGAATGGCTTAACTCGCATGTAATTGGTTTCTGCGTTTCCTCATCCGCTTAACCAATACCGTAAAGACTACAGAAGCTGCGCCAGGTTAAAATAGAAGCGACCAGTCAGGTTTTAAATCATCCTCTGTTGTTTTTGTTGTCGGTCAGGGTCCGTATGGGACAGCACCTGGGTCCGGACCCGGCCCACGGTCTGCCTGTTAGTGACCTCTGGTATACAGAATAGTTCTTATGCAGGAAAGAAACACAAAGACAAAATATTTATTGTTGTGCAATTCATTACAGTACAAATACAAAGTACAATGAACAAAGGTTCAAAGGTTATAGGAAAACTTTCCAGTCTATGACATAGCAGCATATTATGGCACTCCTTAAAGAGAGTGTGAATCATTGTAAGATATGTCTTAACCTATCCTTACTTTTACTATGAAACTACACAATCACATTACTGTGGTTCTGAATGGCCAAGTGATTATCAAAGTCTGACTATTTGGTCTAGGAGACATGATTGTTTAACAGACAACAGTGATAGCCAATTTTGCACTAAAATTGAGATTTATTTCCTACCTAGAATCAACACTGTAATCATCCCTTAAAGCTGATATTGGCATTCCTCATTCTTTATGGCTGTTTTTCACATTGCACAGCATCAGCCTTCGGCTTTCAGGATCATGTCTCAGAACAGGCATCAACCTAAATCTCTGCTGAAAAGAGACTCTTCCACCATGTTGGTTATACGAGTCCTCTGCTTTAAAACCACACCCTGTTCAGCGAAGCAGTTCAGTCCAGATGCCGTGTTGCATGAACCCTCTTTAGGCCAGCAGGTGGCATAAGGAACATTCACATATTTTCTGGAGACAAAATGACTCCACCAGTGGTTCTTTGAACATCCCATGACGTCGAGAATCATATCCACAGTCCATCGCAGTTCCATGAGGCAATATGAAAAATCCTGCACACAATAATGTCTTACGATCCCTGAGGAGCGGTGATGCTCGGCCGGAAACAGACAGTGTTGGGATGAGGTCAGGGCATGCAAATCGACCACAGTGGCGTACAGTTGACTGAAGCTGTGATCTTTGCAGCTGTTAGTCGGCAGGATGCTCCGGACACGAGCGATTCACCTCAAACCACTCATCTATACACCTGAAATGGGAAGAGCAGTACAACAAAGACGTTTGTCTCTCGTGATCGAAGGAAGATAAAAACTGAGCTGGATTTACATTTGGATACTGCAGTAATATTTCTCTTTATTTTTCTAGGTCCATTCTCTAAAGATGGTGGTAGCTTTATATTTCCTGTACAGACAGAAGAGTGTCATCAATCTCCTTGTTTAACATGCACTAACAAAGCAAATAAGTATACTTCCCAAAATGTTCAACTATTGCTTTAAAATAATAAACAGCTGGACAGTATTCAATAGGGTTTTTTCATTTTTATTTGAGTTAAGACACCTACATACATTATGCAGAGATATTTTCTCAGTTTTCATAATAATTATAAACTTTAAAATTTGTCCATCCACCTGTATTCTGAGAAACCAAGTTCTCCTCAGTGATGGCAGTCACCAGTTTGATTTTTTTTTATCCACACAAAATTTCTCCAAATTTCTAGAGATGATGGAGATGAACACCTTTTTATCCAACAGACTAACACAAAAAACACACTCACAAAAATCATTACTCCTCTTATACAGTGCATTGTGGCATTAATAGTTCTAGTAATTTTCTATAAAGTCTGTAATAAAGGAAAAGTTTGACATTTTGGGAAAAAAAAGCTGATTTTCTTAGAATATTGAACCTCTTCTTCTGTTGTAGTATTTTATGCAACTATTTCCATCTTAAATCTGTTCATTCATTTATTTTTTTTTTGAGTGTGTGTGTGTGTGTGTGTGTTAGTTACCCTTTATGGTAGATACAGAGGCAGGGCAGTCTGGCAATGGTGTCTCCCTGCTCCAGCTCTTCTAAACAGATGGTACATTCCCCAGAGTCTCTGGACAGGATGTCCTCTGAGAAAGACAATACAGAGACAAACTGAGCAAAAAGCTGTCTCACACACCGATCCTTGTATCAGATGTTCTGTTCAGCCCCTGGGTCCTGCACAACCATCTGTTTAACCTTTGACACCAGAATATCACTTTTCTGGGGTGCCAATGAAAATTCAGTGGTGTATTTTAAAAACAGGAAGAGAAAGCTGAATCTCCGAGCAGATGATCCTCAGAACAGGCGCAAGTGCAGTTTTCTTTTCTGTGTCACATCTTGATCTGCATATTCAGCTGTGACAAGCCCTACTGTCAATACCTGAGGTGAAGGAGTAGCGCAGACTTTTTGCAACCTTTCATGCTTACTAAAATAAATCCTGTAGGAGAGAAAAGATGCACTTTGAGAGTTTTTGCCTAGGTTTGGTGAGGGATAAAGCGATGACTGCATGGGTTTTACACCTGTGTTTGCATGTGATAAGCTCAGACACACTTCACAGTCTATGAGCTGCATACTGTACATAAGTCTATCAGTAACATGCATGTTGCTGTGGGTGTATATGCCAGGACGTCTCTCCACATCCTCAACGCTTTACAAATGAGGAGCCGTCTACTCTTGTTTGTATACGTACATTACATGCAACTCTGTTGAGCCCAGGCCGTGCATGCAACGAGTGCATGTAGTGACAACTGCTTGTGTCTACAGATGGGATGTGTTTGGCTTTCCTGTGTGTGCACATGTAAGATACACAGATGCGCACACAGAGTTAGTCTGCACGCATATGAGTGGCTGTGTAGATGTGCAGCTGCATCACATTGCTGCATTTGTTCTGATCTTTTCCTGCTGCACTGCATGACATCGTAGTGCTGGTGCATTTCTGTGCATAATGAGTTTGTAAAAGAACATTTAGTCCATCTAAGAATCATTTAGTACAAGACTTAATTCTTGAAAGTTGTTGAAACAACATGGTACTGCATTTAAATAACAATTTCAGGTACATGTATTTGATTATTTCGAATTCCCTGCATTTCTGCTCCATTAAATTTACAGAGGCAAATATTGAACCTTCTGCTCCATTATGTTTATTTGATAGAGAGTCTAAGAGTTAATATTTACCTTGCAGATTAAGTTTTTACGTAAAACAATCTATGATCTAATAACATATAATGCACTATTAGTGATTTAAACTACCCAGCAGTAAATTAAGATACGAAGAATAGATCAGCCACAGTATTAACATGCAACTAAATGCAATCCATTAGCCGTTATAATCAATCATAATAAGAAGAAAGAATTCATACAAAGAGAAAGTAAACCAAATATCTGTTTCACAAAATTATGTCAATATTTGTGCCATGAGTTGCATGTATACAATTATTTGTTTTAAGATAAGATGAAAAAGCATTGAGGGGTAGTTTTGCTTTAAGTAAGTAGTAGAAGTAAGCACTGTTGCACTTGTGGCTACCCCCAACACTGATGTCAGGGTCTTGAAGTGCACATGTGCATCACGGAAGCAAAAACAAAATCTTTACATGACTTCAACTTTCCTCATCTTGTGGCATTGTTACTTTTATTTGGCAGTGACCAAATACATCTTTCACCAGTGGACAAAGTAGTTTGGTCTTGGCCTTGCCAAGCACGCTCCTTGTTTACCTCTGTCAATCTTTAGTTTCATCTGTTTTGTATGTCTATTTTAAGCAAAGAAGTGAAACCCAGGTCTATTTTAAGCAAAGAAGTGAAACCCAGGTGTTAAGGATCTGGTAGATCACTGTGGAAACCCCCCAAAGAATACCACACACTTCAACTTTCAGACTCTCCCATGCCCCCATTGTACACTTCTTACTGTTGTAGGTGAGGCGTGTTTTGCTGAAACACATGAACAGGTGCTTCTCTATTTCGTCCGATGCCATAAACTTGGAGCAGACAGGACAGTGGAAGCCTGGGAAGAGATAAAAAACAAAGACAAGAAAATTAGGAGCCAGGTGTGCCAGCGGCCCTCTCGTAACCGTTTATTGATATGTACACAAGAGAGGGCGTGGGACTCTCTGCGTGAACAGTCCCTCAACACATGCAAGCCCTCGCCAGCTAAGTCTGCAATGATCTGCTTGCCTAAGCATACAATCTTTAGGTGTCATTGCTCATTACAAACTAACAGTGACAACATCCTCGAGCTGTGATGCCTCGATACTGATTCTAATGTATCTGTGAGTATTATGAATAATGTAGTTAGTGGATTAGTTTTATTGATTGATGTATAGAAAGCCTTTCCACCCTGCACATCTTCTCAGCTGCACAAAGATTAATAGGCCAGGAGCTGCTTGACCAGAGATAAGCTAACCTCCTATTTAACATTATAACACCAGGGTCAGGAAGAGGACAACAAATACATCCCTGATGCAGGCGGTCATGTTTGTGTCATGTGTTTGCAGGGGCAATGAGGAAAAGTGGATGCCCGTGGATGTAATGTTAGACCTGCAGAGCAAAAACCACATGGAACTAATGAGTAAAGGTTGTTGTTGGTCATCAACTAAAATACCTACATCGGTGATCAGAAGGAAGGAGGGGGTTAAAACATTACAATGTTCGATTTTTGTTTGGGAGCTTTTTGTTTTTCAGTAACGTGGAGGTTGGAGGGGTCCAACGGTTCTGTTGTGTTAGTCTGAGCCCTGTTCTGTTGTGGTCTGGTTAGGAGACAACCCACCAGTTGTGAAACAGCTAGACTTGCGCATTCAGGAAGTTTGTTTTCATGAGTGTGTGTGTGTGTGTGTGTGTGTGTGTGTGTGTGTGTGTCATGCAATGTGTAACCAGCAGGAAGCTCTTATCTGCTGACCTACATAATGCACTCTTCCCTCTCAGCTGGAGTGAAAAACAGGCCAGTTTTGCAACACGGGGAAGAAGAAGAAGAAGAAGAAAGACTCCCAAAACAAGCAGTTCAGTACAGCAGAGCCACCTGTGGCTACAATAAAAGTGCAAAAGTGCTGAACAAAGAGCTCAGTCATCAGACAGTTATTACCATATGCCAGGTATCACATGTCAAATGGAAAAACACTAAGCAGCTCTTAAAGCTGATATGTATACCAATATGGTTTCTCATTATGCTGTAAAAATAGTGACAAACATGAAGTGACATGTTGATTCTAAACTCCACAGAAACTACAAAGACCTCAACTGCAGTTATACCACATGAGATCAAAGAAAAGTGGACGTTTAAAGAGATAACGGCAAGAACAATGGCCACACTATACATATCCAAAGAGATACAGCTGCGGTTTTACCTCCCAGCAGGTGAGGGGACAGGTGAGCTGGTAACGACCCAATCAGCAGCCTGTGGCCCTCAGGAGGCAGCTGGCCCCCATCGTCACCATCCGTGCCATCGAGACTCTGATTGAGCACACGTGACCCTGACCTCCCGCCGGCCGGTATACTGAGCCCGGAGCTGGTTGGCCCTCCACCCGTGTACCGGATCCGGGGGCCATCGGGTCCATTTGTGTACCTAAACCCCGCGATCCTGTCCCTGCCGCTGGTGTTTCCAGAAGGGAGATCGGAGCTGGAGTAAGCCCGAGTTCTGCCGTCAAATACCTGGCTGCTCGGTTTGGCCCCCATGCTGTCTCAGGCTCACTTCCTCAAGGTTCTGAGTGCGCTTTAAAGTTTTTAACCACGACACATGGTTACAGTGAGTCCTGAAGAGCTGACACCAACGAAGGAGGTAAAACCCAACACACGATCTACAATGTAGGCAAGGCGATCCAGCATCTCAAAGTTTCATGGTGCGCCTTGTGCGTTAAGTGCGCACTCACTGACGCTTAACTTAATTTCCAAATGGTTGTTTTCTTTTCTTGGCAGAGCCCTTCCCCTTTTTCAACAATGGAAAAATAAAATTTAAAATCTCTTCAGTTCAACGTCCTCGATTCCCCCGCCACAGACGAGCATATGCGCAAGTGTTGACTCACGCCTCGTCTGGTTCAAGTTTGTTTTTGTGCTCAACTGTGGTCGACTGCAAAGAAAAATAAAAGCAGGGGCTGCCCTCCTCCGTCTGCGAGGCAGCTCCGTCAAAATACCCAAAATCCACCGGATTAAGATAAATTGACCTTCAAAGTAAAAGTATTCAATCGTGCAAAAAAGGGACTGAGAAATTGCTGTAATCTGGAATAAATCTGGTAACCTACATTGCACCCCCTTTCTTTGGTTATTTTTGAGCCTTTTACTTGCCATCATATGTACCAATAAATTCTGTAGCCAGAGATTAATGTGATGTCGCTCTGCCCCCATTTTGTATTCTATTTTTGATTCTTAATCAGAATTTATTTGTTTTAAAGTTGTGCAATTTTCAAAAAAGAAATCACTTTGAGTTACAGTTAATGTATGCAAGTAAAGTGCGTTATATTATTACTACTCATATATTAGGCTGTCATACGTTGTTTTGGGTTGGGGTTTTTTTACCTCAGAATGAAATGGAATGTTTCACACTGCTATATTCTTAAATGATTAGTATCGGCACAATTGTGTATAAATCGTATTTTACTGTTGTAGTGGGTGGAGGTTAAAGTAATTTTAGCTCTTTTTCATACTTTAGCAGTTTTGCCTAAGAACATGCTGTGTTTTTCTGCATCAAATCTTAATTGTAGTATGTTCCAGTCAAATGTCAGAGTGGAATAAGTGTAATTAAAAAGTGAAAATCTACCTCTCTAAAGGTGCAGAATAGAAGTCTAAAATAGCGTTGAGTGGAAATATTACATAGAGTACTTCAAATTTGTACTTGGGGAAAACACAATAGACGCCATTGTTGCTTTTACTTTGAAGGCCGGATCACTACTTCCTGTCCAGGCCTTCTCAGCCTCAAACTCGACGCAGCCTCGAGCGGGCGCGTCAGGTGGCTCGTGACGTCAACCCCAGTAACACCAGCGGGCTGTTGGCACAGCAGCGGGTCACCAGTCCACTGTGTGATACGAACAGGCGTCCATGTTGAGCGCTTTGTGTTCCATTAACTCCAGGCCATTAAGAAGAAAACACACGCCTGAGCAACGCTCTGTTCACACGCTTTATTGAACAATGTCACACACATCGGAGGGCAAACAGAAGACACACTGTATGAGACACATTCAGAGAGGCAATAAAAAGACAAAACATTTACAAGCCAAAGTAAACGGGCTAAAGTTAAAGATAAATCTGATACAGTCTTGCATGTGGATCAGGGTGGGTGGGGGCAGTAGCATTACAGTGCAATGGATGTGACACACAACAGCACGCTGTCAGATTAGAAATAACAGGTTGGGCAGAAGGTGGCTGACATTTTTCTCTTCCCTTTGATATCAATCAGGGGTTTGGGTGAGCACCCGCTAAATTTATGGTCAGGACAAGCCTGGAAGGGGGCAGAAAAATTCAAAACAACACACGCAGAATGGAGTTTGGGCTAAATTTAGGAGGGTCTTTCATTGGATTGTGCTGAGATATGAGGGCAAAAACCATGAAGCACCAGCAACCGACAACCAGGAAGACTATGGGACAGAAGAACTGAGGGTGTCATGTGACAATAATGAGACACCCAAACCAGGAAGGGTTTTGATGCTGCAGCGTGAACCTTTGTTGTGACGGTCATATAATACTAACACAGATTTTAAAACGTCCGCATAAAGTGACTTTTCACTCTGGGGAAACACTGAGACACATCTCCACAACGTGACCCATGCTACTGTAAAACCACACGCCTTGATTTCCGCACGATGAAGCGAATGTGCTAAATGCTTTTGATGGTAAACTAGACAACTGTTTCAAACTGCGTTTCACGCTGCGTCACAGCTATACATCCTTACTCCTCAGTTCCCTCCATGAAGCTCTGCCACTCTTTGTTGCTAAAACTCCCTCCTTCCCTGCCTCCTTTGTCACTCCAGCTGCTTCGCGTCACCACAAACCGTCAGTTTTCACCCGTTCATCTTTCATGAGCTCTCGTGTATCCTCTCTGTCAACAGGCAGGTAGATAAAGTAGGTTATCTGTCAGATTCATCTCCGAAGCCACAAGGGGAGTGTGTGTATCGCCGCGCCATCTGACTGTATAATCTGCATAACAAAGCCAGCTGAGGCCGATGTAATATTGCTGTGCTGTGGAACTTTAACTAACCAAATGGTGAATGATTAGGATTCTTGCATTGTACGTGGCTACAGCTCATGTAGCCCTAGTGTGTGTGTGTGTGTGTGTGTGTGTGTGTGTGTGTGGTTGGGGTTTTTTAGTAGGGGTCAACAAAGTGCAACAGAGTGCACTCTTTGGGAAGCAAAGCCACTGAGACATTCAAAAACATGGCGGTGCAATTTTAGCGATTCAACTGTAAGTATGCTTGTGTTTGCGTGTGTGTGTGTGTGTGTGTGCGCGCGCGCTTGTTTGGATAAGATTGTGTTGTTGAGTGTTTGGGCTGATGAGTCGAGGCCCAGGGCTCACAGGCAGCTGTGCCCCAGCTGCGGGCCTCTTCTTGGGGCTCATCACTGCTGGCTGACCCCCATCTGCTGTTGGTCCGGCCCCGGTTCCCCCTCCATGTCGGTGTGGTAATGCTCAAAACTGTCATCCTCTATGTCTGGAAGACCCAGCAGCTAACAGAGAGAGAGAGAGAAAGTGAGATGGAGAAGACCGTGTTCTGGACAAGAGGCATTGAAGTGTGTATGTGTGTAAATGGCCACAGTACAGTAAATTCCAGCCCTGTTTACCAGGGCTGCAAATAATACAAAGTAGACAGTGACCAAAGAACTTAATAACTGGGTTAATATCTTAACATGATGTCCATCCACTAAACTAAAGCAGCAATCCCTTAAAATAACCTGGATTTTAATTTCTACTCCTGAAAACACACCTCACATTTGAAGCAATTGTCAGAATTTGAGGGAAATATGCTGGTTTTCTTACTTGACAAAAACTCAACAAAAACTAGGGGAAATGGCATGTTGTGGTTTTATGTGGGGCAACTGGTGAGACCGTTTCTTGGCTGGGTGAAGTAACTTCCTTGCCGTCACTGTAGGATTGCCAGACGAGCAGCTGCGACTCCAGGGGAGTTCCTGTGCTTGTGATATAATGCGTTAATCTTTGAGCTTCGGGTAGACAGCTTTTGTTACCTTAGAACAGAGCCAGGCTAACTGCTCCCACCCCGTCTCCAGTCTTTATGCTAAACATATGAAAGTGAACTGATCTGAACTTTAGACTAGAAAGCAAAGTGGCCTAGTTCCTGTAATGTTGAACTATTCCTTTAATATAAATCATGGTGTGTGGTAAATGACTAATTTGGAGAAAGCTAAAATTAAAAGCCCCAAACTGAACTGAACTTTGAAAGATCTGAAATGAAGCGATAGCATCCATGACATCAGATTAATGACGGGGGAGTTTTGCTCCTTACAAATCTCTTAAACTGCATTCTTTTTAAAAATAGAGAATGTAAACATTATATAATGACCTATTTATTTGAGACCCCTCAAATTAGCATCATTATTAATTAAGGGTTTCAGTTCTATACTGATAAACTACACAGGATTACAAAATGTATGTATGGAAATGACAACAAAGCTGAACCTCAATACACGTAAGCCTTTTATGTTTTTTGTTGTCACCAAAAGCGTATGTGGAAGAAGTCTTCAGCCGGTATAAATCAGCTTTTCTGATCAAGGTTTCTTGAAACTGAAACTCCTCCTCCACCAAACAGACAAGAAAATTCTATGAATTGATACGGCCTATATCATGCTCCTGCTTTGAATCATTTGCTGTTTGATAAGCAAGGCAACTTTAAAATGCCAGATTTCTGATTGGAGTTGGACAAGATGTTTTGTCTGGACCACAGAGAACAGAATGTATCAGAGGTGTAATAGACCTAGACACAGTATGCGGAGGTCACTGTGCTGCTGCTGATGCAGTGTGTGGAAAAGCAAACTGTGAACGTCACTCCTCCTGGGTTCCTTACGGGCCTGAAGGACGTGAAGACCTTCTCCAGCACCTCCAGGAGAGTCTTCTTCCCGCAGGAGGAGATGTAGTCCTGGGCCAGCTGTAGAAAGGGAAGGCAGTCCTCGCTCTCGCTCCACACGTGCTATACACACACAGAGAAACGATTAACAAACATCAGTCCTCCTAGGGTAGAGGAATTTGTATGCTGCTTTAAAACAACACCACGTGATGCAGTACTCCACACTTCCTCCACCCCTGTAGCCTTGTGCGGGCTCTGAAGTGACATACAACCTGCAGGAATTAATGAGTGAATAAATAAAGCTGGGTCAGGGGCAAAACAGCAAAGAAAATCAAGAACAAAGCAATTAAGCCAGCGAGCAATACATTTCTTCAAGGACATATACAGACAACAAAATGTACGCAAACAGTGGTAATACTTTGTAATAAGGTACACAAAGCCCATCTTATT
Source organism: Psettodes erumei (assembly GCA_016785225.1). Classification (NCBI taxonomy): domain Eukaryota; kingdom Metazoa; phylum Chordata; class Actinopteri; order Pleuronectiformes; family Psettodidae; genus Psettodes; species Psettodes erumei. Next base: position 55,531 of record JAFBJZ010000356.1, on the reverse strand, counting down.
AACCAAAGGATGAACTGCAGACTATATGTTAATGAACCGTTGTCAGATGATTAACTCCTATATGATTGTACATACAAACCACGTTCTTCCTCTATGACTCCATATTAAGTCTGAAGCTAAATAAATCCAAACAAAAACCTCATCATGACTCCATTTTAACACATATACAGTGCAACATTATTTAGAAAAAATGCATCAGTGCCATTACATTGTATCTGGAGCTCTGTCCCAAACAACAGGAAGCCACTGCGTTTGGGAACACATGTTGTTCGGGAATGTTTTCCAGGAACTCCTTGTTCGGGATTACTGTATGTGTGCCTGATTGTAAAGTGTTAAACAATAAGAGGACTGCTTCCTCTGGCACACTCATTAGATGAGCATCCATATGCACATGTGCCAGCACAGTCCACAGTCATTTAACTTGGAAAGAAAAGTCTTTCTTACTGCATCTGAGGGATGCGATCAGGTTCTAACCTGAACCTAAACTCTGGCCTGGAGGCCAGGTTGGAAAAATATTTACTTTTTTATAGCCAATAAAACAGTATTAAGAGATGATAATTTGAAGGACCTTGACATCAGACATGAGCATTGGAGTTGAATTAAAAACAATTTCCTCATTCATGCGTGTTTGCGGTCACCTCAAAGCATGTTGAGGAACTGTCAAATGATCACCACTGCTGGGGCGAGGTCATAGGAGCAATTATACTTCACACCGTTTGAGTGTTGTTTAATTAGAGTCTAAAGGCCGAACTGTTTGGTTATGTATTAGGTAATGTTATTAGGGATGTCTGACCAAGTGCGAAGAATCACCTGGCAGAAAAAACAAGCAGGTGCAGAACAGAACAGGTGCTATTATCTGTTGTAGTGGCTTACCCAGCATTTTGCTTAGCTGAAAGCTCTGAAAAGTTTTCAGGTGGAAATTGCTGATTTTTTTCATGATTTGTATTTCTAACATTATTAGGGGATTTCTGTTTTTTTTTTTGACTTGAATTGAGGATTAATTAATGGGCAAATTAAAGGATTATAATATGTTGAGGTATTTTTAATAGATGAGCGAGGTTACTGAAGATGGTAGAAAACCTATAAAAAATACAAAATAACATTACACACATCCCTTCATTTCAACTTTAACAGGAACTTAATTTTTCAATTCAGGTGCAAATTCTTTGGGGATAATAAACCACACCAAGTTTATCCATTAATCATTCAATGTGTGAATGGAAGCGACACTCCTTCATCAGAGAGATCGTGGGTCACATGGGTAATATAAAAAAAAAAAAAAAAGCCGTGAAACAGCCTGAGATTAAAACGTCCCTGCAGGGCTGCAGACAGGGGTGATTCCATGCTCTCCAGACCCGACTGTCCAGGGACGGTTGCTCTCGGTTGACGATGATGGATGGACTCTCACATGAGGGAGTGTCTACACTGCACATTCTAACCCCACCTCTCAGCGAGGCTGCTCAGCCCGAGCAGGGACCACATTGCAAATCCTTTTGTTCTTGACGTTCAGCTGATAAACGCAGTATCACGTGACCTTGATGACCGAAAACTAATAAAACGTGCCCTGAGGGAAATTATGGAGCTGCGCACACTGATGAGCGGCCGAACTGTTATTGTGCTGTGCTTGATGTCACAGTGCCCTCTAGTGGACATGCTGATGCACTTTGTATCTGTGTATGAGTGAAAGAACGAGAGGAGGAGAAAGAGCACGTGAGCTGCCCTGCTGATATCAGTATCGATTCAGCAAAAGTAACCAGATCTCACGAGTCCTGCAGAGAAACAACATTATTCTAATTTGAGAGTGCATAGTAGACAGAGAACTTGAGTGCGTTTGTGTGTGGTGTGTTCAAGTTGGTTCTGAGAGACAGCAAACCATGTGATGTATTTCCATCTTGTGTGTATGACTGTTTGATGTAACCCTCCCGCCGTGATGTTCTGATCGTGCAGGAGATGGATTTGAATCTTTTTTTTATTTGTTTTTGATCGCCTGCCACGCAAAGCCCCTGCTTAAGCACTCCTGCTCTGCTGTGTGTGGGATGGTCTGAGCCAGGCCTGTGAACACATGATCCTATAGTTACTGGCCCCAGTAACTATAGGACTCATAACACCACCACTGCACCAGATTAGCATACAGGATACACATCCAGGTGACAAAGAAAAGGAAAATTCTGAAATGAGTGGAGAAATGATGCTTCCACAGGTGCATTGCATGCTACAACTAAGCAGTTAACATCCAGTCACGTGCTCTGTGGCATGTATAAAAATACTGAGCAGGGCCAGTAAGTTTGATTTTGTATCAGGATAAAGATCTAAGTGTTTGTGATAGAATGACAGTTATTAAGACTGCTCAACTGCCATGTGGTTCAATAGGAACAGTGACTTAAGTGACGTCTGCATTTAGATGAGAAAGACTTGGGTAAAGGTGTGGTTGCAGTGCACATGATGGCTGTGGCGCTTGTGCATCAGTGTGATATGTAAGGAAAAACAGAAGAGCAGCTCTTTCTCAGGGGACAATGTGAGAATGTCAATGCAGGATCAGACTGTGTCAGCAACTACATCCCTCGAGGTATATTATAGCAGGGTTGCAGTGCTTAATCCCTTCATTAGAAAGATGAACGCACATTTGAGAGCTCGGTGGTACAGAAACCAGAGGCACTGGACTACAGGGATGTGGAAGAAGGTGATAAGATGAGTCATCCTTCAGCATATTCTCCACAAGTGTGTGAGGACATGTGCAACAAGAGAACAATGCAGGCTTGAATGCTTGAACCTTACAGTCAGGGGATCTGGTGGCTGTGTTATGCTGTGGGGGGCATTTTGCTGGCATGGTTCTGGTCCACTTGTCCCCTTGGGGGGGGGGGGGGGCACTGTTCTGTCCTGATTTGGTCTCTTCCAGGATGAAAATGCCCCTATGGCACAAGAGAGGCCACCAAAGGGTTTGATGAGCATGAAAATGATGTCAGCAAGATGCTCTGGCCTTGGCCGTCACCAGATCTCAACCCATTTGAACATCTATGGGAGATTTTGGACAGACGTGTTAGGACTTTCCTTAATTTGTCACCTGTCTGTGTTTTACAAGCAGTGTCAAGACTACAATGAGCTCATATTGTCAGTATAGTTTCTGGAGAGTTCAGGGAATTGCAGTAATCTAAGGAGTTTATGTTCAACAATTCTAGACAGATTACACATGGTGTTTTAAGGCTGATTATGATTTCCCAAAACGAGTTAAATATGAGAGATTTTTTCCTGCATTTCAGTGTTGTGAGTTCTCAGAAACATTATTTGGACTAACATTTGGGGAGATAAAATTTACAGGAAATTAAAATGAACAGGATGGATACATTTAACAGCATCAAAAAAGAAATCACAGATTTCATTTGTCTTTAGGCAAACATTGTCCAGGATCAGATGTCTGCAGAACATCAACTTTACTGGATTAGCAATGAAGAGACAAATATTCACACTGGTCTATCCCAGGTTTAGCTTTTTTGGCAGCAAATATTGGCCTACATGGCAACAAATAAGAATATTGTAATGCTGTTTAAGGAATAAAATACGTGATTTTCTTCTTTGATCTCCAAAATACTAATACTTTTATTTTGCTTCTTTGTGGTCCAAGTATAACGCAACAGGATAATGGCCCGTAGAGCTTTTATTTTGAAAGTTCGAGGCCTCCTGTTTTTTTTTAACCTGACTAGCATGATGGTGTTGTGGTTCAGAGGGTTATCGCAGATGATACAATGGAGGAAAAAACACCATCGACAGAGGAAAGACAGGGGCACTGAAACTAAGATGACATCATCGCCCCCGCTGCTTCACAACCCCCCTCCCCTTTTCTCCCATGTCCATCAGCTCATGAGCAGGAAAACCGGTACCAGCAGCGGGGACAACCCCACCTCCAACCCACCCTCGACACACCTATATACACACGCGCGCGCGCGCGCACGCTGAGCTCGAGGCCCTGCAAAAGCTCACTTACGAAGCTGTCGGTGCCGCCGGGACACAGCACGTAGAAGGAGACGCCGGGCTCTGCGTAAAAGTCTAGCCGCCTCTCGTCGTCCTCCTCCGCGAAGATGAGGTCGAACGGGTTACCGGAGCACCACTTCTCCGCCGCCTCCACCAGATGCTTGAACTCCATCCTCTGATATCCGTTCTGCGGTGTCCCTGGCTCCGGAGCTTGATCTCGATCTCTCTGGCCGTCGCGGCGATGATGCTCAACACACGAATAACAGCTGATCGGACAGCAGCATCAGCAGCCTCCACTACCGCATCTCCTCTAGCGCACCGTCTGCATGGCCCGGGGATAGAGATCGCCTAACGCTGTTGGTGCATACAGAGCCTACCGGGTCTGGTGCTCATTCGGTCTCAGAGCCCCATTCCTCTCTTCCTCCCCACGTTATGAAATCAGCCCGTCGGTCGCATACATGCATACGCAGGAGGACGCTGGAAAAAACGCGATGACGAACAGTGAAGCCGGGCAGCCGTCCATATCCGAGGCGCTGTATAGGCCTCCTCCCAACTCTCTCACTGCAGGCTCAATTACTGTATCATTTTAACCTGCTGACATCATGAAGGAGGCATTGTGCAACACACAAACTGCTATAGGAGTAACACAGGGACGTTAAATGGAGAAACAGTAGCCTACATAAAGTAATAAATGAGCCGTAAGACGAGTTATGCCAAAATATTTTTTATCCACAAGAGTCAATAAAGTAGTTCACCAAAATTATAACCCCCCTTTCAAAGCACTGTAGCACTATTTTGATAGGATGATGGTTTATTTGCAAAGCCTTAAACTTTAAATTTCAGCAGTATATTTAATAACTTGATCAATTAAGCTGAGCTACGAAGTGTAGTCAAAAACATTTTCCAAGGTGAGGAATCTTGAAGGATTTGTTATTATGTGTAACATAATAAAACGTCAATTTAAACAAAATTAATCATGTAAACAAAGACACCACGGTTTCAAAATATTTTCTGACTTCTAATAATCATCAGTAGCCTACGAGTATGACCTGTATCACAGGTGATAGGTTTACTAATATATTGATATCCATTGTAAAAGAGTAATTCTGAAAATCTGCAAATGCCTATGAATCATTACTAAATCCAGTCACAGACCAACAACTGTTCAGTCTTAGTCTTTTTTTTTACCATCTTGGTTTTGTCTACTGTGAAAAAAATTGCAATTTAATGACACAGAAACCTCTTTTCTATATTCACAGTCCAGTCAGTCCATTGTGTTTACAGGAATTCAGCCTGCTGCCATGATCGTGCTTCCAGCCACCCTCTCTCCCTGCTCCCTGGAGTCCTTGCCACCAGAGGGCGAAGGAAACCAACTCTCAATCCCATGTTGGAGTTGTGTCAAACTGGAAATAAACAGCGCTGGAGAGACCGGAACGGTTCGGCCACCGTCCCGTCAAAATAACAGCGCAATTTGGTGAAACGTAGGTAGCCAAGATTAGTACAAAAATATTGTCATAGAAACTGAATTAATTCTACTAAAGTTATAGATCATGGTGTAGGGTGCGTGGTTGCTAAATTACAACCAAAAAATCTTTTGATGTATATGTATACGGTCTGCTGACATTTGAGGTTATACGGCCACAGTTTTAGGCCACTGGGCCTTTAATTTGAAAGTCCAAACCAGAACTAGTCTTATTGACAATTATGGTCAATTTATGTCGTTTCCACAGTTGGTTTGCTGTCGATTCCAGAGGTTGTGAACCTCAACAGTGTGTGTGTCGTATCCCCCTGCGGTTAGACGCGCTCCTGTGCGGACAGCGGATTCCTCTGCTCCTCCAAACACACTGACGCCTTTAAAAGCCCGAAGCATGCGATGCGCTGGGTCTAAAGGTTAGAGAGGGCGGATTACGGCTGGATACCCCCTCTTCCTCCTCTCCTCGCTGTCCAGCACCCCAGGGTCGCGCTTTGTTTGTAGAGGAGACCCTCCTTTTCCTTTGCCCCCCCCCCAAAAAAATCTCCAGAAGTCCGGAAAATGGACCCTTTACGACATGGGACTAATTGTGAGGAAGACTCGCAGTGTGCCGAGGTGGAGGAAGAAGTAGACCCAAGAATTCAGGTGAGATTTAATTGTTTATTTGTTTCAGTGACTCCAGTTGTGGCCACTGGTGACAGTGACATTGAGATGAAGATGTGTGTAAAGAGCTGTCAGATTCAGAGGATCATTTTTTGGAATAATGCTTCTAAAAAAGTGGACCCCACATTTAGTGGTGCAGTCAGTCAATTATGAATTATTACTATTATACAATATTAACTCATTATTACACTGTAGCAATCACAGTGGCATTTATAAGAATTAAATTGTGATTAAATGATGGAATGTGTCAGCTGTGTTTCTCGTCACGCAATAAAATATCCCAAAGTGTTCACAAATTAGTTTAAGTGGATTTCTCCCTTTCCCTCTGTCCCTCCCTCCCTCACACACACACACACACACACACACACACTCATGGCTGCATGCTCAGTAATTTGGTAAACAGAAGTCACACAGTTTAGCCTCCAGATACACAATCTGTTTTAACCACTCCTCACCACTATCTGCCTGTGTTTCTCTGTGCCTTTCCGTGTTGTCTGTAAACAGGGGGAACTCGAGAAGTTAAACCAGTCTACAGATGACATTAACCGCTGGGAGAGCGAGCTGGAGGTGAGTCCAAACGCCAGCCAGCAAACACTGTTATCATCATCATTACTGCCTCTCCCTGCCGAGGTAAACACTCACTTTCAGTCTCACTTTCAGAGTTAAACTCCAGCGTTTTACAGGTGAACATGTGAGACATCCTGTCCGTGCTGTATGCGAATCCATCTTGTTTCCAGCACCGTTTTGTGTGTTTCAGGAATTTGCCTAGCAACGACGTTGTTGCTTTGAGACAGTTCTCATGGAATGTATTTCAAAGATGGAAATTTTCTAAATGCAGGAGCTGCTTCTGAGGGAAAATGTGGAGCAACCGCCACTCCTGCTAAATACAACTGCACTGTACGAAGTCTTAGTGCCACGAGAAGCATGACTGTGATCTGAATGTTAAATATAATATTTGAATGGTACATTTGCAGCAGTCTAAATCCCAAGTGCTCTGTCGACTCCCTCAGACCTAAAAGCAAAACAAACCCTTTTGAAGAGGAAACAGGCTGTAAAGTGTAGCGAGGAACAGCAGAAAAATGGGCGGTAGTTTTTTTGTTTTTTTTACAGCACTCACTTGGATTTAAATGTATGTGAGAAGGGTTACTGTTCACCAAAAGTAAAAACATTCCAGAGGCAGACCACAGTTTTTCTTTTCCTCAAAGCAGGTCTCTTCTGTTTCTCATTAGACCTCCGGTCTCGTCCAAACTCCACAAACCAGAGCTGGAGTAAATATAACAACAGGCGGAGAGGCAGAGAGAGAGGACAGAAATCTGTATGCAAGTTTCAGTGTTGGAACCATTGTTATAAATTGCTTTACACATGATTTCAGGCTAAATCTATATATAAAAAACATATCCTAGAGTCTGGTTATTTCTGTCTAAAGGTACTACCAGCTGTTTGTTGAAAATTCACACTTCTCTCAGTGCTTTGACAATATTGCTTGAGAAGCAGCTGTTTTAGCTGAGTCATTGATGAACATAAATGCACAGACATAATCAAATGGATTCATGAAGAGGCAGAAATTAGAGTCAGCAGCTGAGCAATGTGAAAGTGCCGCTGGCAAGCTGCAGGCTGTTTTTCCTGCAGAGTCTGGTGTCGCTTAAAGATGCCACACAGTAGATTCAGGGGATTCAGGAAAAGCTGAGGTTAAATCCACGCTCAGAAATGAGGTTCTTTATTCTGCCAACATATGATAAACCTCTTACGGGCCCCAGCAGAGAGATAAGATTGCAAGTCTGTGTGTGTTTGTGTGTGGTAGAGACAGATGTGAAGACGGCAAGTCCTAGACCTGTGTGTCGTAATTAACTACCTGCAACACATGACAGGTTGCTCATAAGATTCACCTCCTGGACTGCATGCTGCATCATTATCTAATCACAGGAACAGGAAGTCAGGAAACGTAATAAAGTAAAGTCACAGGAACTTCCTGTCGCACCCTCTCCCCTTTCCTTCTATAACCTCTGTTTTATTCCTCTGTGAGCTTAATGAACAGGATGCAGGTGCCGCTGCCTTTCAAACCCGTACCCTGCAACTCTGACACAACTGTATACACACACAAACAGAAGGCCTGCCTCAGTACCACTGCTATATAGTGTAGAAGATGACAGACAATGTGACACAAACACACGCACGGAGACGTTGCCAATCATGCTATATCACTGCTACCAAACATCTATTATTTCACCGCAGAAGAATATTGCTCAACAGCACTGAAGGCAACAAGACCCACTGAAGCACATATATGGGTCATGCGTGCCACTGTGACAAATAAATAGCTGAACAATATATATATACACGTTTTTGGGTAAAAAAAAATCAGCCAATTTTCATAGTGTTTGTAATATAAGAAGCAGAGGCAATAGATAATCCATTAAATAACATTTAAGCATCTTTTCAATTGTGAAATACCTTTCTGTAAGTATTTCTTTCTTACAGAATATCACAGCAATGCTTCCACCTCCACAAAAGTTTTGAAATATTATAACTGTAATCTCATATATTTGTCTGTACTGTATGTGTGTGTGTGTGTGTGTGTAGGACTGCCGGCAGCGGTTTCGCGCAGTGCTGGTGGAAGCGACGGTGAAGCTGGACGAGCAGGTGAAGAGGATCGGGCGAGCTGTGGATGACTCCAAACCGTACTGGGAGGCCCGCAAAGTAGCAAGACAGGTATACACACACACACACACAAACACACATGCACGCATTCACAGATGAGAGTGAGTGACTCTGAGGTCGGCACACAGAGAGTGCGAAACCATGCTGACTGAGGATTAGTGATGAGAAGTTTAAAGAGCTCAGCTTTTATCTACTTAAAGGGAGCTCAGTCACGTGATGTCTATTTTTAAACACAGTCACACCTCTGTATCCTAAGCCAATGTCGCACACACACACACACGTCACACCTCAGTGTGGAGACGAGGAATTGTGTTGCACTGAAACTGCTATACCGGCCGTATTTATTGTAATCTGACTCATTTCCTTTGCTGCTTCATAGAGCTCTTTGTGGTTTCTTGATGCACTGCTGCAGGTAGATGCAAACTCCCCACCGGTTGTTGCATGAAACTGTACTGTTCCCTCACCAACTGGTCGTGTCCTTTACTGTCTAATTGTTCCACCCTGTTGAGGCTGCAATCCAATTGGATAGCACCAGAAATTTAGAGTTCAGCTCCCCCTGTCCGAGCCAGTAAGGAAGGAGCTTGTGAGTCATTCATCAGAAGGCTGACATTTGTGTGTCAGAGCTGAGCTGTCAACTGAAATAGATTGTATATTTGCGTGCTTGTGTCCCTGTTTATCTCTGTAGCAATGTGACTACTGTACCTGCCAGTGGTGTCTGTCTCTGACAGCAACATGTGAGTGTCAGGGATTACTGGGAGGTTTTGAATTTGGATGGGACCTGCTTTCACGTGCAAGGATCAAAAGTCCCCCCGAGCTTTGTGTGTGTGTGTGTGTGTTTTTGTGTGTCAGTCAGGGGGCGTAAACAGAGAAAGCCAATGAAGGCCTCGGGTTAAACTGGAGTATTGTCTGGTCATGATTTATGGATGAATATTTAATATTTAAAACATGACCTATTTTAAAGGGATTCACATGCTTTCCCTCTTTGACCCTCCCAGATCACACACACACACACACACACACACACACATTCACAGTACTACACCCACCCCCATCCATAAAGCAGCTTCAATCCCCCAACCCCCCACCATGTTTTCCCCCTTACATTCCGGGGGTGTTTAGGAATTTGCCGGTACTGTCCTATCTTTTGCCCTGTTTATCCTGGATTCTCTTCTGCACCACTGACTGTCTGTCTGGCTGTCTGGCTGTCTGTCTTTCTCCTGTATCCCCTCTTGCACCCTCCCTGTCTGTTTCAGTCCTATGTCTCTACCTCTTCACCTCCCATCTCTCACCTCCCAAAACTGTAAATGGGGTGAATTTCTGGAGTCACTGGTGTCAGACAGGGTGACGGTGTCTGACACATGAATTAAAAATGAGTCACACACATACATCACGTGTCTATCATGATGTGACAGGGTGTTGTGGTATTTTCAGTCAAAAAAGCATGGCATTGTTTGCTTCTGAGACAGTCAGTTAGTTCGGTCTCAGTGACATCAAGTTAATTAAGTGATAACAAAGCTCGTCATTTGCATGCTGTCTCATGCTCGGCAGGCCTTTGTGCCTCCAAGATAACGGCAACAGCTTTTGATGTGAGTTACTCACCAGTGTGCCTGTTTGAGTGTGTTTTTGCAAATGCAAAGAAATGCGGAGACTCACATAGTCACTGGGTTTGGTCAGGTAATGCTTTGAAGATGATGTCACATTTTATTTTTTTTAAATCTTTTTTATTATTTTGCCTTACCACAAAAAACCCATTGGCTTACGGAATAGTAAATTCTTTTGTTTGCTGATAATCCTCACTGAAGCCCTAAAACTGCTCTTCAGGACAGCCCTGGCCTAGACTCTTAGCTGCCACCGAATCTTTATTACACAGTTATCCTGCATGAGAAAGGAAGTGTCTGCACAGGAAGTCCTGTGAAGGACAGGCACTTGTGTGTGTGACTTTTTATTTCCAACCCAACAGAAAACATTAATTAATATGGTGCTCGCATTCCTTGCTCATGGTTTCTCCTCATCAAATGCCCGTCTTCCTCCTTCTTTTTTCCTGCCCCACCCATTCTCCAAGCATGGGAAATAGGTCATAACAAGAGACAAACTGGATCCATCCAAGGATTCATCTTTGTCAAACTAACAGATTACATCCAAAGAGCAACTGCTATCTCTCCCACCTCCCGTCCTCTATCTCCTCACCTTCTTGAAGGAGCCTTGACAACCTTGGATAGCTTATCCAATCACTGCAGCACTCAGCCGTGGAGCTAATGCCGACACAAACCAGTTTTTGTATGCTTCGACTTTTGTGTGAGACGACACAGATCCCCGCTCGCTCACGTCACTGTCGGATCCCTTATCGTAAACATGGCTGACAGTGGCATGAGAGGGGTAGGGTCATGTTACGGGGGTTAATGGAGGAGACAGCAACCAGGGAAGACCGTGAGAAAAATGTGCAACAGCTGAGAGTATTACACTGACCTATTACAAGTGTGTTGTAGTCACACCAGATAAACAGGTTCAATTAGCTTTGGTTGTTGTGTTACATATTTGTAGCAGTTTATTACCAAGTGAAACCAGATACAAACAGTATATCGCTCCCATAGACTATGCAGAATGACTTGCATTAGTGTTCGTTTTGGGTTTTTTGTCATGCAACTGCCAGTGGTGGGGGGATTAGGGGTATATTTTAATGTACTTGATCAAAAATCTCTTAAATGACTAATGACTGATGATTTGGGACATTTGTGTGCATCCTTTCATCACAGTTTTCTTTCTGGTCCGCTGAATGGTCAAAACCTGAAACAGAAAATGCTATACGGAAATGTTTCTAACAGGAATGAATGGGTTCATTTTATAGTTAAAATGGAGCATTTAGTCACAACAACAGCATACAGTAAGCTTTTCAAAATGCTCAGGAACAGAAACACAAAGTAGACCAGAAAGTTTGTCTCCATTGTAGTGCTACACTATATAGTCAAAACACAGGAACAGTACAGTCAAAAGAGGGCAAGTGGCATGGGGACAGACTGACGCACCAGTTACAGTAACTGATTTCAAAGAGGGAATAAAAAGTGCTCCAACCGCATGAAACTAAATGAAACTTAAATGAATGGGGGGAAATATCAGTGGGAGTCTGTGACGCAAGTAAAATTATACGCCCAGAGCGGAGTTGTTCACAGTCCCAGTTTTGTTTTGAGTAACCCTCTACTAATACTATTAGACTTTAAAATTCCCCAAAATGAAGCCTGCAAAATGGCTACAAGCACATCGAATTCATGTTTTTTTTAATGAAAATATTATCTTCTTGCTTTATCCTTTCTTCAGAGAGCCAGTGTGAATGTGACATATTCATGATGAGTCAGGACATTTTCGCCTGGGAGTCCGTAGTGTTGACATTTAAATCCCGGGGATGCTTATTTACGGAAATGTGATTGGAGTGACTGTAAGTGCTTCACTCTTGGTTTTCATCCAGTAAATGGACCTTTCAAGTCACGCCTGTTGGAGGGGACAGAGAGTGGGTCCAAATATGTCTAGCATGTGGGGAATAATCCTCCTATTGACTATCACGGTGGGCAGGAAGAGCCCACTTTGTCAGATTTTCTTAGTGACAAAGCTTGTGTTTGTCTGTTTTGTCAAAGCATGGTTGTCTTTCTCTGTGTGTGTGTGTGTGTGTATGTGCCAGTGATGCAAACGTTCTCCACCCCTCTGTGGCGTCTACAAGGACACAACCTTGGTTCCTTTTAGAAGAAGTATATATCGTATAATTACAAACACTAGAAGCAGCATAAGGACTACTGCTTCACTCATACCATGCAAGAATGTATTTTCAGCCATCTTGGTTTCAATTGTGTTTTCAAGCATTATACCCACCCCCATCTCTGAACTTCAGGCCCAGGTCGAAGCCCAAAAGGCCACTCAGGAGTTCCAGCGGGCGGTGGAGATCCTGCGGGCAGCCAAGGAAACCATCGCCCTCGCCGAGGAGAGGCTGCTGGAGGAGGACAGCCGCCAGTTTGACTCCGCCTGGCAGGAAATGCTCAACCATGCCACACAGAGGGTAGGCACATGAGGCAGATGAAAAAACTCCATCCGAACAACTCATTACTTCTTTAGGTTGTAGACTGACACTGACTCCTTGAGATAGTGAAAAATCAAGTAGTCAGTATGATTATACTGGAAATGTCAGTCTTTTGCCTGGTATCTATAGCTGTGGTAAACCGTCTTGCTGGATTGCTTCAGGTGATGGAGGCCGAGCAAGCGAGAACACACAGTGAAGCTGAACACAGGAAGACAGCAGCCAACTACAACTCCTGTATCAGCCACATGAGGCAGCTGGAGAAGAAACTCAAACGCTCCATCAACAAATCCAGGTCTGCACTTTTGGTTCCTTTGCAACAGACTGGATATGAATCCTCCCCCCTTCCGCGGCTTGGGCCTCTTTGTATGTGAGTGTGTTTGTGTGTGAGAAAGAGAAAGAGAGAGAGAGAGCGAGACAGAGAAAGAGTGGCCTCGTTTATGTCATCTGATGCAATCCAGATGTTTCATGTGTTGGTTGTGGTAGTGTTGGGGTGTGCTCCTTTTGTAAGAGCCAAGGAATGTGGCTGCTCATAGAGGAGTGTTATTCTTCTAGCAGTTTTTTTTCAGTTTCTCCTGCCCTCTCTCTCAGTTTTTCTACCTTTTTCCCTTGCAGACCATATTTTGAACTGAAAGCCCAATACTACCTACAGCTTGAGGTACTGTGTGTATACATTTAAAATCATTACTTTAGCCTAGTTGCATAACATCTGCCATTTGGTTGATACTTTTAGATAAATGCCATGCTCCATTAGCCTTTACAATTTATATACAGTTTATTCATCTGTTCATACAGTTTTACTTCGAAATCAAACTCCTTCGTTTGAATTCTCATAGCAACTGAAGCGACACGTGGATGAGTATCAAGCCAAGCTTGTGGTCGCTAAAGCAGATTACCGTGCGGCGCTACGCAACCTCGAGAGCATCTCCGAGGAGATACACGCCCAGCGGCGGTCCCTCGCCATTGGAACCAGGGAACAGGGTGTTGGTGCGGAGGGAGATGGAGGTGACGAGGACATCGCCAACTTCAAGATGGAGTCAGACGGTCTGTCAAGTGAGTGTAGCACAAGTTCGCCACCCATCTCCTCCATTCACATTATGAGTTCTTTTACTATCTCGTTTTTTGTGGTGCGTCTTTTTGTCTGCATGTTTTATGTACATCTGTGTGTATGTGTGTTTCAGTGGTGTCAGTGTCAATTGACGAAGAGGGCAGTCACAGTAGCAGCTCAGGGGAGGAGGCCGACTCCCACTCCACCTCCTCATCCCAAACTATTCCCTCCTCACCGTCCTCCTCCTCCTTCTCCTCCCATCCTTCCACCTCTGACTGCACCCCCCTCAATATGGCCTGCCCATACCCCTCCTCCTCCCTTTACACCCCTTCCTCCTACATCTCCACCTCTCCCTCGTCCTCCGTCCTCCCCTCCTCCTGCCCCGGAGGCCTGGAATTGGTGAGCCCCTGCTGCCCTCATGACTCAGACTCAGTGTTCGGTTCTGGGCATGCCTCACCTCTCCTGGGCCCTCGCAGCCAGTGCAGTGGAGCTTCCTCTCCAGACTGCGACCAGGAGAGAGGTGTGTGTTCATCATCATCAGTGGTACACGTCTGTTGGGATGCTCCATTCAACCCGTTTGAAATGCTTTGTGTTTTTGTAGTGGAGCGTAAAAGAAAGCGTAAATATTCTTAATAGAATCAGGGCATGATTAACCTAGCTGAGCATAAAGACTGGAAGCAGTGGGTTCCATCTAGCCTGGTTCTGCCAAAGACTCAAAAGTCCACCTCCCTGCACCCAATTACCATGTTCTATCTCCGTTGTTTAATCTGTACACAAACAGAAATGTTAAAATCACAATCAACATCACTGCTCCTTTAGTTCACTTCATGCATGAAGTGTCTCTGCCTGTTGGTTGGTGAGCCCAGGTTTTGTTTTGTCTCGTTTTGTTTTGTCTGTCAACAATGTTGAACTTTTGTTTTACCTAACTCCGAGTTTCTAAATGTTAATATCAATATTGTACATATTATGTCAGTGTTATCGATGCTCCTGCTCAGTCATAAGTCAATTCATGAGACATAGGCCGTCGCATTCGAACCCTTTCACACAAGCAGCACACAAGTGGAGATGGTCAGTTAGAGACATGTCACTGGAAAAGCTCTTTGGGGTGAGGGGTGGCACTCGGTTAAAGCATTCATGAAGCAGGATGGTAACAGCATCAACACACCCACTCGCTCACTATGAATTCCCTGGACAACCAGCTCTATTCACACATTGGCTCAGTTGGACATTACACAGACTTTGTACTAGGGAGCTGAGCGGGTAAAGTCCATTTAATGTCCGGTCCCACTGATTGCCACGTTTGCATTCAGAAATACTGCTCCTGCAGGTAATGTCTACATGTGCATGTGCGATATCAGATGCAGGAGCTGGCACCTTTATTTACAACTATTTAAGTGTCACTTGAAATTTAATTAGTCCTGAATCACAAATTTGAAAGAATTTATATTTAATCCAAGCAGTGAAGGTTCAAGGTAAACTCACACATTTTAATCTGGGTTTGAGATTTTTTTAAAAGCTAGTATTGTATTTGCATACCTTTAAATGTGTGTTTAAGTATGTTTTACTGGAAAATTACTGATTGAGTCCTCTGGAATTTATCCTTAGCTTGCAGATTTATTAACTAGCGCATGCTCTTTCTTTCCTTCTCTATGTGTGTGTGTGTATTTTCCAGGTGACAGAGCAGAGGGAGCGGAGGCCACGCTGGAAGCCGGTCTAAGCAAGCTAACCTTGACTGTTGCACAACAACAAGGAGACTCTGGGGATGAACAAGACCCCCATTACGTTAACCCTGAGATCTCCTCTCCTAGCTCAGCCGCTGCCATCCTGCTCTTCAACAGTGTCTAAAGAACGCCTGTCGTACCTAAAACGCTCGCCGGGCCCAGAGCTTCGGCTCTCAAACTGGACTCACTGGCCGAAGACGTGAGACACAGAGCAAGATGGAGCGCTCACTGTAAGCAATGGGAGAGTGAGCTGCACACTACCAACTCCCAGCAACCTAACATTATATCACAACATTCATCAGATGTTGTCATATTAAAGGTGCTACATGTAGTGTATTTGAACGTCAGTATATCATCCTTAAGTAAATCATGAAACCATGTGGATGTATTATAAACAAGTTAGAGCAGGGACAGGATGATTGGCAGTGTCTATTTCACATCACGGTTAGTTAGTTCACAGAAACCTCCTTGCGTCACAGTGCAAACCTGATTTCAGTAGCTCTGTTTTTGCTTAAAGAAGAGCGTCTTCTTTTCTGTGCCATGAAGAAATTTCCTCTTGTGACGTAGAATGAGCAGTGTGGCAAATTTCCTGTCCATATCGTAAAGGCTGCCAGTCCTCTCATCAATGGTGCAGCTTTATAGTGATGTGTCACAGTTAAATGTGGTTAACGTTTATTGATGTTGAAATACCGCACTTCTGCTAAGAGACTCTTTGTGTTGATGTGAACAGGGAGCCTCTCTTTTGGCTCTGAATTTTCAAGTGAAGGAAGCAAACCGACAGAAACGAGCCATCTCTGGCTGGGCGTTTTTTTTTCTGCCATTATTTTTGAACTCCTTCTGTAAAATCCTGTCTGTCTGAAATGTGGGATTATTAGGAGATTATCTTGGAGAAACGGTGGTAAAGCAAGAAACTGGAGTGCAAGCAATACTCCGAGCACTAAACTAATGAGACTTAAGATGGGACTGAACCTTTGAGACACAAATGGTCTTCCATTGATATTTGTGAATGAGTCAGTCAATATATTCTTCATGGCAAAGTGAAAACCACCCATCTTAGGTGATCTGTATGCGTGGCTGAGCGAATGATTTTTCGAGTGTTCGTTGTGTCTGTTGTGTGTGTTTTTGACAAACATTCAAACACTACCCTGTAGTACAGATATTCTATATTTATACTCCTGTATTCTTGCATATGAACAATGTTTTGTGGTTATGGTTGTCATTGTTTAACACAAAGTAAGCAATAAACGTGTCATGTAACGCATCAGTCTTTGACGATGTCTGTCAGCCCTTGAGGTTTTTGATGTAAATATCAGTAATGATAACCTCTTTTTTATATTTTACTGAACCTGAATTGCAGCCATTAACACCAGTTCCTGAAAGTGACCTTCACAAAAAGACCTTTCCTGCTGACTATTTTCTTTTTCTCTTCCTCTGGCTTTCAACTGTTACTATGCACTGAACACCCACACTGGCTGTTTTTACGTCCTGCTGGCTGCTGAGCTGTTGTACTGTTTATCTCATGACTTTAGTTTAGTGTCCTGAGACTCCCACCTGACAGAGTTCAGTGCTAAAATGGGGCTTCTTTTACTGTCGAACCCTGTCTGCCAGTCCTGTCTTTCCTCTGTCTGCCTGCACATATTTCTAAGAGCATGCTGTCTGACAATTACTCTGCATCCTGTGATTTCAATATCCGTGCCAGGATAGCTCTGGACTTTTTGGTCTTGCAGAGCAGACTTGTGATATTGGGAAATGATATGGCCTCGTTCTGTCAAACACTGACATCTAGTGCTAAGAAAGGGTTTGCATGTACTCAGCTTCAGACCATCGTTTTGCACCAAACTAATATTAAAATACCCAATTGACTGACTACCTTAATCTGCTAATGTCTCGCAATACATTCAAGAATACCTCATTCCTCTAGAATACATTGTTTCTCACAAAGAGGACGGTAAAAATTGTCCTAAATCTCTTATGATGGAAATGTTTAAGGATCTGCTGTCACGGTCTGACCCTCGAGACTTTAGTGAATCCTTTGTAGTTTTCTTGCTTTATTTTGTAGTTCTTCCTTGTATGTCTCGTTTATTCTTCCTGTCTTTTCCCGCCTTTGTGATGATCTGCCCCACCCTGAAGTGTTCCACCTGTGCTCAACTACCCCTGCAGTCCTTATACTTAAGTCTCTATCTTTGTTGTGGTCGCTTGTCAATTCGTTCCTGTGCATGTCCAAACGTTTGATCCTGAATTGATCACCAGTTTGTTTGTCTTTGTTGTTTTTTTTCCTGCACTCAAGAGGATTTTGGATTTCCTACGTGGCTGTTCTGTTTTTTCAAGAAGTTTGTGTTTTTCCAGTGTTGCGCTTGTCGTGCCAGTCTACGAGAGAAACTAAGTAAGTTCGTGAAATATAAATATATTACTTCATCGACCTGCGTTAGTCTGCTTTTCACTGCAGTCCACATAAACATTAGGCTACATCTGTATACATATTCATCTGCACTGCATCTTTTTTCTTTGCAAATACGATGCGTCTGTTGTAGCAGGACAGTAGAGGTGCACATACAAACTAACAGCCCTTGCTCAATGCTATCCACCTTTTGAGACTTTTTCTCCAGAAGAACGTGGTTCCAGTGAAAACTACAGGGGAGTATGTGATTTATCCACATGAAGAAGCTGCAGAAGTTTCCATAGTGCAGTGAACCGCATTGTAGTCAGGTGGCATCAGGAATCTCAGAGACGGGTCTCAACACGTCAGCACACAACCTAAATATCTGTAGGGATGCTTCTTGTGCAAAGTGAGAAAACAATTTTTTGTAATTAATATTTTTGTGAACACCCCGAAACTGCATGAGGCTAACACGATCTTTCCGACTCCAAGAATTTCATTACTGGTAATGTTTTCATCTAAATTAAGGGAAGTCGAAACTGGAATATTTTGGAAATGCACAGCCTTTTTTCTAAGATTTACGATAAGAGTGATGGAGTTTAGTCATATGACTCAAATCACATGGCATCCTTTCGAATGAAACCCACCTCTCGTGTCTGATTGGCCTAGACGCCTCCACGCCACCGTGCCATTGGTTGAGAGAGGACATCAGTAACTGTATTTGCGTTTTTGTTGTTTTATTGAAAGTGTTTGAGAACTGCGGGTTACAGAGAGATGCGGTTTTCTTAGCGTTTGGTCTTCCCCGTGTTGAATTTCTGAGCTCAAAGTAGAAGTAATGTTGTGCTGGTCCGTTGCTGCGGCTCTTCTGTGGGCTGTTATAGGTAAGGTACACCTCACTCGTGTTTACATGCTACGAAAGCAGCTAGTCGCTAAAATAGCCACGTTATCTTAAGTTACAATACAATGCTTTCTAGTAGAAGTGGCTTTGCAGCACGGTTGGAAAAAGTGTATTTACACTGTCAAAGCGCCTTACAGTACAACATGTCTGCTTCAATCTCGGATATGTGCGGACATAAGTTACGTCAAACCTCGGCCAAAAAAAAAGTCAATTTAGATTTCGACCTGCTTATAATAACAACATACCAATTGACATACGGTTTGATTCTAAACGACACTACATCATCTACTCCTTTAATTCGTCAAACTAAATATACCATGCGACACTCATTTGACTTAAACTTGAATAAATTACTCGAGACCCAATCACAATACCGGCCAAATTACTTTTTCATTTCCCTTTTAGGTACCAGTGACCCTGTTTTAGACTGTTATTGTAACTGGGGTGATGGGAAATACTGTTGGCCGTCCTTACAAATTTACTCAGAATATAATTTATATATCCTGTATTCCTGTTTGTTCTTTTTATGAAATAACTGAACAAACAAATAAATTGAAAATTCAATTTGTGTGTGTTTTTTGATTTCAGCTACAGAGGGAAAAGCTGTCCCTTCCCCTCCCAGCTTTGGGAACAACTATCATGTCAAAGGTGAGCAACAGACCACCAGAGGATTACAGGTCAGGGCCTCAGAATCAAGCCGCCATTACTTCACTTTTGAATATTTCCATTGCAGGAGTCATCTCTATACCCTATGCTGAGATCAAGGAGCCATTTGAGGGCTGGTTTGATGTTGCAGCAAAGTCCAGCAGAATAGACTACTACGATGGTAAGAGACCTCATGACCCATGGTTGGTTCTCTTAAACCCGATTTTTAAAAAAAAATTATTATTATTTTCACTGCTCGGTTAGATTAGGGATGTGAAACCGAGAACCCTTTGTGTCAGACCAGAGTGCAACATAAGTATTTGGTATATAAGCAAAGAAGTGAAAGAGAATGAACAAGCACTTTTGAGGAATTTGCTCTGTTGACTCATGTTGCGCAGCCGTGTGACTCGTAACCTTTGATATGCAGTTTTCTCGGTCTCTTTTTAAAGTAGTTAAAATAAACTTTCCTGCTGGTGGTCAGCAGCAGTTTGGGGACAGACTGATGAGGAAAGAAGGAACATATGATTGCTGTGCCAACTGCAGTGAAATAGATATAGCCCACATTATTATATAGCCTTTTTTGTGAACCACATTGCTTTCTTATGGTTCTGTATCAAATGTTTCATGGTACTCTCCAGGTCTGTAACCCAGAGTGTAGAAACCAATGATTTAAAGGAACTAGTAATGTTGTCACATTAACATCACTGATCATTTCACCCTCAACAGGTCAAGTGTCGACATACCAACTGGGGGCAGAGCAGTTTTTCGGAGTTGCCTATAAAATCTCCCCTGAGACCACAGAGGTGGAGAAGAATGTGATGAAGTGCTTCCAGATCAACGGGACAAAGGATGAAGTGGTCACACCGCAGGCATCGCTGCCCGATGTGCAGGGCTTCCAGGTGAGAGCCTTCAGCTGCTGCATTTGTGGCCGGGCATCTCTCATATAATTTAACAATGACTTGTTGTTTCATACTCTGACCATCTCTGTGCTCTCTAAATGTGGTCTCCGCTCACAGTTCCTGAGGATGGAGTACTATGGGGGTTCCCTGTGTGAAGTGTGGCAGAACGTGACCACTGTGGGATACAAGAAGAACACATACACACTGTGGGTGACCCATGCGGAGAAAGGTGCAGGTGGAAATGAGCCCTCGACACCCCTCCACTATGAGATGATGGGATATAACACGCTGCTGGGGTCCCACTATGACAAATACTTGGTGGATTACAAGGAGTTCAGTACTCTTGTGGACCCCAAAGTCTTCTCCCTGCCTGAAGGTTCGTGGCCTCCTGCTGTGGCTGCATAATGCACCTTAAGACCACTGACAATCATAGAGCAGAGAAAATACATGTCCTGTTGATTTCTCCCCTCGCAGGGATGAGCTGTGGAGGATTTCCTGGCCCAGGAGAGGAGCACCACATGTTGGCCAATCCTATGAAAGATCTCCTTCACACCTCAGTTTCAGGCCACTCACAGCGCATGTTCAGCCATTTCAAGGAGAAGTTTCTGCGTCAGTACAGTGATGAGCGAGAGCACGAGAAGAGGGAGCATGCCTTCATTCACAACCTCCGGTGAGACTGGGGGGAAAAAAATGATACTGAGTCGTGACACTGCAGCTTTGCCATCACCATCTTGTCTTAAAGGTCACGGCCGTGTTTGATATCAGCCCAATGTGCACAGAGGTGATGCTTTGCTCGTGTCTTGTTTGCTGCTGTAGGTATGTCCACTCCACGAACAGAGCAGGGCTGCCTTTCTCTCTGGCTCTGAACTCTCTGGCAGATCGCACCGTGGAGGAGCTGGCCACCATGAGGGGAAGGAAACGAGGAAAGACTCCAAACAGAGGGCTCCCCTTCCCCTCCAAGAAGTATGAAGGGGTGGAAGTACCAGAGTCGCTTGACTGGAGGCTTTATGGTACACATACATAAATCTGAAATGCTGACCGCAAGATGTAACTGTCTGGAAGCTCAGGCTATATTTATGGCAGTTCTTCTCTTTCAGGCGCAGTGACCCCAGTGAAGGACCAGGCCATATGTGGCTCCTGCTGGAGCTTTGCCACCACTGGAGCAGTAGAGGGCGCTCTCTTCTTAAAGGTGAAAAATGACAAAGAAGCAACTTGCACCACAGTCGCTGACCCCAATCTGGTGTTTTCAACTGACTGGGATACTTCCTTATGCTCTTTGAAGCCTGGGGCTTCATCTGTTCATGTTTGTGCTGATTTGCTCCAGCATCTCTCAAAACAGCTGATAAGTTTAACAGTGGTGATTCCTGTAGGGAGGTGGGTTATTTAAGCCGAAAACTTGATTACATGGTAAAGTTCATCATGTGTGAAAACTTACTATAGAAATGAATGAATTGTAGATATGAGGTAAAGTGAGACATCGTTAAAAAAAAATCTTAAATGACCAGAATGAAAATATTTAAGGATTAACTGAGGATGTTGTCTCGATGTGGAGAAATGCATTGATCTGTTGTGTCTGGGTAAAAGTTCACGGCTATTTGGGGGGGGGTGTATTCTTCGAAAATGTACATCTGACACCTTTTTTAAGTTGAGGTGTCATTCTTCAGCTCCTTTTTTAAAGTGTAGGGAGACTTCCCTGTCAGTGAAGTCTTCTCCTTTCAGTGGGACGGGACCACCAGACGGTTCCTGGTGCGACTTTAGCTCACATTAGACAGTTAGACAGACTTGACCGTGAGTGCGAATAAACAAAACGGAGTGAATGTCAGCCTTGGCCTGCCCCCCCCTCCGAAGGCGAAGCTCAAAGGCATTCCTTCACCCGTGTCTCCGAGCAACTCGATCCCAAACGCTGGACAGGTTTATTATGGGATTTCATGGCACCCCATTGAAGGGACCAAACTCTTTTACTCTTTCTGACATGCACACACAGACTCAGAGAGCAATGAGGGTGATATCTTTAGGAGGTCGCTCACCCACTGCAGGGAAGGTTTGGAAAAACAATTTTTTTTTTTTTTTTTGACTGTAAAAGGAACTTGTACAGTCATTAAGAAAAGTCTCTGCACACTTCTTACTTCCTTGTGGAAGTAATCTCAAGGAAAAACAATTAATCAGCCCGCTGGATATATTTTTAACACATTTTTGCCAATTAAAATCTCAACACCTGACAACATTCCAGAAAAACTTGCAGTAACTTCTTTTTTAAAGCATTTTTTTAGGGCAGGTTTAATCTTTTTCCTACTTAGCAGTTTCCTACAGATTGCCACAGGTTTCAAACTCATGAAACCAGTGTTGTAGCTTAATGTGTAAACGTGTTGTGTCAGATTGGTCACTGATGACTGCAATTAGAGTTCAGTCAGTGCACAGCAGCACGAAGTGACCCTCTTGATTCAGCATTGCTGTCCCCACGCGCAGGTACAAGGACAGTGACACTACCCAGGGACCAATTTTAAATTTACCTTCATGACCTCACAGCCTCTGCCCAGCAAAATGACTCATGTAAAGATTTTCATTATAAACATCACTCCCACTATTTTAATGTACTTCTTTTGTCTCATCTGTTTTATCCTTTAATCTGCTCTGACCATCAGCCCTTTTTATTTAATGTCTGATCAGTGTTTTCTGAAGCCCTTGCCTGATTTTGTGTTGCGTTAGGCTGGTGTGGTGACAAAGCTGGTGAAACGGCACGTACTGTAGTTCAGGGGGTTTGATTCCCGCGGTACTGCATGTTTGACCATGATGGTGGTTTCCTCTTGTATTTCAGACAGGCTCCCTGCAGGTTCTCTCTCAGCAGATGCTGGTGGACTGCTCCTGGGGTTTCGGCAATAACGGCTGTGACGGAGGGGAGGAGTGGAGAGCGTACGAGTGGATCATGAAACATGGAGGCATCGCCACAACCGAAACTTACGGAGCTTATATGGGAATGGTGAGGTGATACCTGTAACTGTTGAAGCAGTGTTAACCCTCTCACTCAGTGCTGGATGAGAGTGAATTGAAACTTGTTGTTTTTAAGGCCGCCGTGACATATATTGGTGGTATTTCTGCTAGCTTCACTTTGGGATAACTGCCAAGACACATACTACTAGAGTTACAAGTTCCTATGAAATGAAGTCAGGTTCAGCTGTCTGTACTATATTATGTCTTGGAGAAGGACATTGGGGCACCTCAAACATTTGCCCACCAGTACAATGTACCTCTGTGAAAGTGGTGATGTGATTTAAATGCAGTTTTTACTTGTCAGATTCACAGTCTGAATAAAATACACACAAGGCTCTTTTTCAGCTTTTAAAAAAGTCTAACCTTTTACCCAAATATCAGTCACTTAAAAGTTAATTCTGGCAAATACAACTTTTTCATAGTTATGTTAAAAGTAGACTTGTTTTAAAAGTAATTTATTCTGTTGTGTAGCTCTGTTCAGCTTGGTCAAGAGTAATAACTGGAAAATGTTGTATGTACTGGTTACGAGGCATGCTGTGTTATGCGAGTAACTGCCGCCTGATTGGCCTACTTGAACTCTCCAGGGTTCTGTGTTTTGTTTTTGTTGGGTTTTTTTCACTTTTTTTGTTTCCCTGCCTGGACAGAATGGACTGTGCCACATGAACTCATCCCAGCTCACTGCACGCATCCAGAGCTACACCAACGTCACGTCGGGAGACGCAGAGGCCCTTAAGCTGGCGCTCTTTAAAAACGGGCCGGTGGCCGTCAGCATTGACGCATCGCATCGGTCATTTGTTTTCTACAGCCACGGGGTCTACTATGAGCCTGCCTGTGGTAAGTTTACCTCTCACTGGTACTCGTACGTTTTGCAGCAAACCACCGACGTTCTCTCTCTTTGCACAGCTCAGCTCATTTACTGTGCTTTCCAGGTAACACCACTGATGATTTGGACCATGCAGTGCTTGCAGTGGGTTATGGGACGCTGAGCGGTGAGCCATACTGGTTAATTAAGAACTCATGGTCCACCTACTGGGGCAATGATGGCTACATCCTCATGTCTATGAAGGATAACAACTGCGGCGTCACCACTGATGCCACATACGTAACGCTAGCATAGATTTGCTTCTGTCCTCTCTAAACACAGTGGCAACAACGTATGCGAACCCCTTGGAATGATCTGGTTTTCTGCGTTAATTGTCGACCAAATGTGATCCAATCTTTATCCAAGTCATAACTATCGACAAACACAATGTGCTGAATCTCATAACAAGCAATTATGATTATTCATATCTGTATTGAACGCACCCATCAAACATTTTCAGTGTTGGTGGAAAATGTAAGCGAGCCCCCGGATTAATGACTTGAGCGAAAGCTAATTGGAGTCGGGCATGAGCAGACCTGGAGTCCAGTCAATGAAATGAATTTGGAGGTGTGGGCTGGAACTACTTTGACTTAAGAACCACTCAGACTGTATTTTCTCTTGAAATTTTGAGCTTGTCATTTACAAGAGGCAGCTGCTGATGTGAACTGTGCCTCAGAAGATAGAGTAGTTGTGTTTTGTTTCTGTTAAAGCCACCATGTGAGTGCCTGAGGATGAGTGACACCTAGTTGTGGAAGTGTTGATGTAGTTATTGCAGCAGATTGAGCTGCTTGACAACGATGATGTGGTGACAGGGTGAAGTGAGTTGCCACACAGCGTACCCACAGTCTGCTTTTCCAAACATGGAGTTAATAAGTTTTATTGTTGATGGCACACAGGCTCGGTGCCTTTTCAGTTGTACAAAGTCAATTTTGTGATGTATTGGGTTGAATTTATTCAGTCCTCTTTTGCCGCTTGCTGTTCATGATTTGTTTGTTGCATTGTTGCAAATGCACTGGGCTGGAATCAATGCAGTCATTTCCAAATCATGCTGGTAACAAGTGTCTTTAATACAGGAATAATAGTGACCGATGAATAAAATCCCTTTCCTGAGTATCATATCGGACGCTGGGTTTTTTCATCACTAATTCACCATGACATGATTTAAACACTTCAAAAATGCACTAGATATGTCACAGATACCAGTCATCATTTAAACGTTTGATCTCAGCTGATGCAACATCAAATATGCACTTTGTGCATCTGCAAAATCTAGAGGGGAACTTTTATTCCCTCTCCCTACAAAACTAAAATGTATAAAACCAGTGCTTAAAATTAGAAAAAATGTCAAGTTCTGTGGAGCACACTAGATTACAAAACAGGACTGTTCCCCATTTACTCTGGTGTTTACTTGCATTTTGTAAAACAGAAGGCTGTTGATTTACCCTGGCAGCAGAACTGAATGCCCGCTTTGTAAGTTTGTAAGATGTGTGTTGGCTTTCTTGCACGGAGCACCAGATCCAGTTCACGCATAGAGGATGTTTGAAGCACCGCACTGGGCTCAGAGTTGTGGCTGTGTAACGTGTGCATGTATGTGCATGCATGTAAATGCAGTTAGGGCTGCCCCGCTAGATGTCGGAGCTCCTGCTCCTTGGGGCTGCTGGCTGATTGGCTATCCTCAAACATTTCAGGGATGTCCTTGTTGGGAGGCGACCTGCAGGAGACAAAACACAAACTTCACACTTGAGCTGGAGGCAGAGTTTAGGTTTACACATGGGAATGGGCAGGAGCAGTGGGATTTGAAGTCCAGCTCAGGGTCATGGAGGCTGAGCAGCAAGGGCACACTAAAAGCACTCTGAGCAGAGAGCCAGAGTGTTGAAAATAATTAAGAAAGCCGCCGATCATTATTTTTAGTTCTGCGATTTTTACACTTGTATTTAGTGTACCTAAATTCACCACACTTTACAACTTTCCTCGCTCCTCCAAAAAAGCAAAGTCCCGTTCCAGTGAAAACTGAGATGACACGACGGTACCTTGTGTCCCAGTTCTCCACGTCGTCCACGGTGTCGGGAAGAGGTCTGTCGGCAGTTTCCGGCAGCGCCAGCGCCAGGGCAGCACCCAGCAGCGGGGAGGTGCCGAAGATGACCAGAGGAGTAGCGGGGCTCTGGCTGTGGAGCATGTTGATGAGCGGTGCACACACACCACCGAGCCTGGCAATCATACTGGAGACACCTAGTCCTGTTTGCCTGTGGGGACACAAGGGAAAGATTTCATAGGACTTACTGTAAGAGGAAGAAACAAAAAATTAATGATTATGGAAGTGTACAGACCAAAGTGTCATACCGTAGTACAGTGGGGAATATCTCAGCTGTGTACACATAAAGTACACTAAAGGAGGCAGTTATACCGAACTTTCCCACCATGGCGAGACCAGTCAGGACGTTGGGATGATCTGCAGACAGAGGGAAGGAGAAAAATTGCCCCAGTGATAAAATTTCTGTCATAAAACCGTATGAATGCAAATACACAGGGTCTATCCTACCTGCAGGGACAGTGAGCATTAGCAGACAGGCTATTCCTCCAGCAGTCAGGAAGCCGCTCTGGGAGAGTCGACGGCTGTAGGGCAGGACGAGCAGGACCAGACCACGAGCTGGGATCTCAACCAACCCGAACACAAACTGAGTCAGGTAGAGGTTTGTCCCTAACCTGGACGCACCGAGTGAGAGGCCGTAGTACACCAGCACATTCACAAACCTGGGAGAAACAAACAGGGGTGTAATCAAAAGAGAAAGACGATGGGAGTAAAAAGCATACGTGGGCACATGCACACAGACAAGCTTTTACCAGAGGTAGAACAAGATGAGTGCCCTCTTCCTCATGTGAGGCGTTAGTACGAGATCCACTGCAGAGTGCCTTGGACCTGAAATCTCAAACTTCTCAACCTGATGTGCACATGGACACAGAAAATTGGAAAACTTTAAAGGTTAAATTACACCCAATCCCTTAAACTCAAAACAGCCAACAATTCTGCATACCAAACATATGTTATACACCTGATTGATTTTATTCCTCTGTCAGAGTTCAGTTACTGTCCACAACTATTAGAACCAACCATAAGCCACTCTTCTTCATTGTGACAAACATGAGCACTGTGGTTTATTTTCGTAATTGAAACACTAAATTTAAATTTACTTTACTGCTGAAAATAATCCCTGACTAATTCACTATTCAGCCTACTCATGTTCAACATTTCTAATGACTATACTAGCTGTTAGAGGAAATTGTGGGGCTTGCAAGTACAGTAATAATTGAAAAACACTTTCATTTGCATTCTCGCCAAGAGTGTGATGAGAGGATTGATACCACTCTCTTACATGTGCATTAAATACACAGCAGACGACACAACATTTGAATGTTATATAGCATGAGAGTGTATGGAGTGAAATGCAGAGACGCACCTGTGCGACGGGAGGTAAAACTCGGCCGTTAACTTGTGCTGCTTTGCGAAGAAGTGCAATGGCTTCCTCTCTCCTGTTGTTGGCCAGCAACCATCTGGCAGACTGAGGAACCACCCTGACAAAGCGGACAGAGGTCCGGAGTAAGAAGACAGAGGTAAGGATCCCAAGAGACTATTCATGTGTTTGTGTCCCAGCAATGTGTAAACACGGAGTGGATGTAATACTCAGGAAGCCGCTCAATCTCTCACCATATGTAGAAGATGAGAAGGAAGCCCGGGGCTGATATAGCCAGCTGCAACTTTCTCCAGTCTCGTATGAGATATGCCACACCTGCAAGCAGCATGTAGCCCAGGCCAAAAGCATAGTCCGTGGTGATACCGGCCAGCATGCGTCTCTTGGTGCACGTCCATTCAGTGCCTTTTGGAGGTAAAAGTGCAGGAGTTGGGGAGGAGAGGAGAGAAAAGGAGGAATCATGGGTACTAGTGGGTTGAATCTTTAAGGTAAAGGAAAGAGAGGTAAGGGTCTGTGCTCAGGGATTGGACAGGAGGTAGTACAAAACCACATGAGATGTTATAACACTTGAAGCGTGTTGTCTGAGGGCCTGACAGATAAAACATCAATCCACTGCTTTGTTTGAATGATGCTCAACAGTTGTGCCTGCTCTTTATCTATTTATTATCACAAATACAGATGCGAGGAATTCAAACTTCTTACAATATAGTCTCCATCCCTGTATATATTTGTGCACAGCAGTGCTTTGAGCTTAATGTTAATGATGTCAAGCTGAGGTTTAGCAGGTGTAATGTTTACTGTGTTCCCCATTCTTTACTGTGTTTGCATGCAAACATTTACCAAGTAGCACAAAACACAGCGCAGAACTGAGGCTGATGGGAATATCAGTCGTTTCGCAGCAACGTGATCGTAAACCAAAGTACGGGATGAAAGTAAAGTTAATTTTTTCTCAGAAGTTGTAAAGGTTCATGGGGGTGGGGGGTTGTACCAATATTTGTGACATTCCATCTAATAATTGTTGAGCCATTTTACTCAAAACCATAAATAGTCTGTGTGTGTGTGTGTGTGTGTGTGTGTGTGTGTGTGTGTGTGTGTGTGTGTGTGTGTGTGTGTGTGTGTGTGTGTGTGTGTGTGTGTGTGTGTGTGTGTGTGTGTGTGTGTGTGTGTGTGTGTGTGTGTGTGTAGTACCAAGTACAAAAGCATTGAGGATGACTCCAGATATTGTGGTGCCAACCAAAAACCGAAGAATGACATAGACAGGGAAGTTGGGTGCAAAGGCCACGGCGACTCCAAACACAGTCTGAAGAGCGATGGACAGCAGCAAGATGAGACGCCGGCCGAACCTTGCACAGAGAGAAGAGGTGGACATGACTGTGACAGGGTGAGACCGTTTAATTTGGCCGGTGTGGACTATAAATGTGTGAAACCCTGTCATCCAGTAATTTCACAAGTACGGTAGGGTTTTGGTGTTCCATCAACATTTATGATATTTCTGAGACAATTTCACCCGACAACAAGGAACACAGCAAGGAACACTGAATGTATTTTAATGGCACAGGAATTATACTATTTTTTCTGAGAGGATCTTTAAGGTACAACCATCACCTATAGCAAAGTTCAACAGGAACAGTGTCAGTCAAACCCTATAGCCCTTCAACTCAGTCAGTATGATGTGTCAGCTGCCCTACTTACACAAGGCTGCCATATGCCAAGGATTCCAGCTGTGACTGCTCCTGCAGTCGCGCTTTGATGCCAGGAATCTGGCGGTTTCGTATTTGTACAAAGTGAGAGGTCAGCAGGCAGCAGAGCCTACCTGTCAGACATGGCTCCAAACACCACAGATCCCACCAACAGGCCGAACATGTAGATCGATGAACCCAGACTGTTCAGCCATGCTTCATCGCACACAAGGTCCCACTGGTGGATGGAAAAATCTTGTTACTGTAACACACACTTTGATCAGATTTCTGTGCACATTCTGCACAGAAAATGGAAGAATGGGACATTAATGGGGGCCAGGCAGCTCATTTCTGCTTGATGGCCCCCTAGCAAGTTAATCCAGCCATGCGCGGCACTTAATTTATCTGGCATCACATCACTACTGTGAAGAGATTTTGTGCTTTCTCAATGGGTATGGATAAGGATGCTTAACATTAAAGAATATGGGAGCCTTATAATACTTTTGAGTTATCTTGCTGCTGTCAATTTATTGGCTCTGCATTGATTTTATTTCAAAAGCGTCTTAATATCAAACACGAAATTTGTCATTTAGTAGAGTGTAACAGTTTTCACGTCTCGATGAACGACTTTGTGAATGATTCAAGTTTCTGATCCCCCATGACTGAACATGATAGTTCATGTCCCCCATAAGCGCTCTGCTGTACCTCGGTGACTGTCGTGCTTTGGAAAGTCTCCCTGTCGTACACCCATCCGTGGGCGCACGGGGCGTGCTCAGTACGGTTTCCCTGCAGCAGGATATCGGAGGAAAAGCAAGAGGAGTCCGAGAGGCTGAAGTTCAGGCTGAATGTGTTGGGAGAAAAGGACTGATTCCCGGCTGCTGAGCTGGAGTTGTCCCGGCAGTGATGCGGCGGCGCGGCTCCGGTGAAGATGCTCGCCATCATGTGGAAGGCGAGGAAGATCTGGGGTAAGCAAATCCATATGTACAAGATTTTCTGATATTTGCCGAAGCCTCCGATGGCAGAGAGGATCTGGTCGAAATTCATTTTGGGGAAATGATGGCCAGTTTGGAAAAGTGGGTCTTCGAGTGGATCAGCCGGAGTGCATCCCACCAGGCAATAAATGAAGGAGGCGGTGGGGAACTGTGTGCTCTGTTGTTCAAGAGGTTAATAAGGTAAACCAAATCCAATGTGCAAAAAGTGTTCAGTTAAGATGCGGTCTACAATCCTGAAATGACCCGAAGAAAACATTAACTAACATAACAGTTTCTCCTCCTTGCCGCCGGTGACATCTAATTCTTTCCAGGGTTCACACAGGTCGATGAAATGCTCCACGGTCAGATAAGGCGCCCAAGGGTTTATCAGCCCACCTGCGCGATACAATGTGCAAAGCAGGAAAGTAAATGTATCAGCGTGATGAACGCAAAAACTGAATGCAATAGTGTCGTCGTTGAATCATCGCTTTGGATAGTAAAATTTAAAAACAGTAATAATAAAGTAGGAAAAGTCATGCGTCCTGCAAATATGCGACCGGTGCTGGTGCGCTGGATGTTTTCCACACGGTGAAGAATCCATAGATCCCCCCCTACATATTCATGGCAGCTGGGAGCGCATATGGTGCAACGCATGCTTTCCTTATTGGGCAGGGCTATAGCATCGTTACAAAATCCCACAAAAGACGCTTCAATGCAAGACTCGCACTACTGATGCGCTCTGATCCTGCGGGCGACTGCATTTAATACGGTGCTTTTTGTTTCAGGAGGTCTTTTAAGTATCACTCGCAACTGCTGCCATCTCTCATGTTGAGTGACAGGACCCCATTGTTCATTTGCAGCACACGAAACACAAACGTCTCTGTGAGTGCGCAGCAAAAACAATCCGCGTCTGTTGGCCACACAGGCCCTCTGTCGCCATCTGCTGTTCGAACGTTGTATTACAGTGCGCTTTAACACGAGACCTCTCACCTGAGACCTCGGTCTATCTGCTGCTCTCAGTGAAACACAGTGCATGTGGCCACCAGGGTTCTGTCTCTACTGTTTCTGTTACACAGTCGAGTTAGAGAGAGATTGTGTTTTTTTTTACTGTTTTTTCCAGCCACCCCGGACTCTGGATGTGGAGCTGCAACAATCTGCTTCTGCTGCCTTTGGGTAGTTAGCCGTTTTCACTCCCCAGGATGTATAGAGTAATGCATTAGGTAGCACGGAGCTCATCAGCTCGAACTTTGCATTGCACTTTGCAAAAATGAATGCAGCTTGTGATAACATTGTTAGGTTTGAGGTGGGGGGTTGGGGGCTGTTTGGACCGAGACTCAGTCATGTCTAGTTATTCTTTGGAACAATGGCTCCTCTCTTCAGACAAGCTGGTCAAGAGGGAGGGAATCCCCACAGGTTCGTGGGGCGTCTAAATTCCTGTTTTCCTATACTGATAGAACAGTGGTTTTATTTGCATAATAATGGCTCTTGTATCTAATGTATGTGCTCAATAATATATAAATAGGGCTGTTATAATAACATAGTGGATATTTGCCTATAAGTTTATCTAAACTTTACACACTTTATTATGAGCTAACTTGAAAACAAGTTTTCCTCTCCGTTCCTTTTACGTATGTGTCACAAACGGAAATGTAGATCATGTCCCACAAACTTGTTTGCCTATCCCCTTCCTGTTTGTGGGTGCTCGTGACGTCAGTGATGCTTGGTCCATAGCGGGTGGGTCCAGGCTAGGGTGTCTGGATGGATGACAGTGGAGAAGAAGAACTGTCAAGTCAGGTGCAGTTACGCAGGATACAGTAAGAAATAAAACATTGACTTAAAATTAAAACCAATTCTCCCCTTTAAATTTACAAAGTAAAAGGTGTGTGTGTGTGGTGGGGGTACTCAGCTCTATCAGGTGAGAACGTTAAGTAATGTGTAGTTTATTGTACATTAATTGTTTCTGTGTAAAACTTGGGTCTCGTATTCCATAGTTTCTGGTTGCGTAATATAACTCTGTATCACAATTTTTCAGATCAAAATTAAGTCTATATAGTTATGAATATATGCTTTACAATGGAAACATGATACGTTTTAATCTTTTTAAATAAAATTTTTATACTGTCCCCAGCAGATAAAATTCCATGTTACTTCTTTTGTCTGAGTATAACGGTAAGAAAGAGTTTTATTTTGAAGGCGGTAGCCAGAAGTGCTATTACTGTCCTCTCGTCAGACTTGATGGTGGTGAGGGGGGCTCCAGAGGGAGAGGGAGAGAGAGACAGACAGAGGAAAGAGACAGAAGGAGATGGCTGAAGGGAATGAGGAGTGGACCGGGTCAGGAGCGACTTCAAATACCAACCTACGGTGACCTTGATCATCCGGAGCTGTCATCGCTGCGAAGGGGCAGCGGACCGCAGGGATATCTCAGCGCTCCACCCGGCCTGCACGCACTCTGTACCTGCCCATCCGAGGGGACAATCCCAGCAAAATCTGCCGATTTCCTCCCTCGCCGGGTCACAGCAGAATCCCTATTGGATTTTCGACAGAATTTGGATCAGTCACTTCTGTGTGTGAGTAGGCCTCTCGCTTTCACCGCTTGCACGAATGAATGATTTTGATGTTTTGATGGCGATGTCATGAATCCCTAGGTCAGCTGATCGTGCTTTTTCTTCTTTCTTTGACATCACGGTGGAACCGTAAGGACACGATTTAAGGAAGCACAGATCCGCGACCTGCCGATGCACAGTAGAAGAAACCACACCCTCAGACACAATTTAAATAACACTATTTGTGCCACATGCATGAATGAACCATTGGCCTACTTGCAGGGGAGACTGCAAGCAGGACCGTCGGCAGCAGTGATCAGCAGCTGCAGGACAGTAGTGATGTTTTCTCACTGTAGGACATCCAAGGAGCCGGCAGGCCTTGAACCATTGCTCTCTAAGACATTTAGTTTTAATGCTTTGCTTTTCCATAAAAGAAAAAACTGTTCTGATTTTAGTTTTCTCTCTCCTTAATGCTAGATTTCTAGGTATAATTTGTTATCCTTTATAAAGCCATCTTGAATCCTTGGAGTCTGGCCTAGTGCATGTCTTTATGGAAAAACTCAACAGAAATACTGTTTGAAGTAAGTGACTTTTGTTTGCTGAGAGCTCATCCTTGGGTCAATTGTTTGAAGCACAGGAGGAGTTCTTATTGACAAGTTGACATATGGTGGAGTTGGTAGGGGACAGTGATTTTGGAGAGTTACAATGCAAGACTTTAAATTCGCAAACATGCATGTACAATGTTGACAGAGTGAATCTGAAATCGACAGTCACCCACAGGTCATATCATTCTTGAAATTCTGAAGGAAAATGTTTCTTTAAAAAAAAAAAAAGCCTAATGTATTTCATATGCAACATCGGCCCAACAGAGAGTATGAGTACAGCATTCCAACTGTCGCAATGAGAAAGACGTCCCAAGGTTGTAGTGCTGCCATGTGCAAAAACATGTTCCATGTAACATTATCTGTTGGTGAGTTTTGTTATATAAATATATTGTCAGATACACTCATCCATCACCCAATTTCTATTCTATCATGCAAGTACAGAGACCTATTCACCTATTCATGCAGCAGGCTGCAAACGACACACAATGACTCATGCATATGCACACAGGTCTCTATTTCTACACTGATTTGTATTCTGTCACCTGCCGCTAGATCTTTGATCAGATACACAGGTGAATTTCGTGATCTGGGGTTTGTTTACTGACTGTAGCCTGCTGTGCATCTGCAGCGAGACACAGAATCCCCAGTGGATTAATAAACAGGGCGCTGCAAGGTCGCTGTGAGTGCTGGTGTATTCACTTTAGACAAGAGGACCCAGGATCAAACTTCACTCTCCAGCAGCCTGGGACATCAAAGAAGGTCTTCTTAGGTGACAAGGAGATTTGGAGATGTTGGTTGCAAAGTCTGGCTGCATGTTCTGTTGTTTTACCTGCCATTTAATCTCCTGTGATGGGAGAACAAGACACAGCTCATTTCCCGTACCTGCATCCATTAAGTTATGCACTCCTGTTATGTCATGCTATCATCAAGAGTTCCTCTGAACCCCCATCTGCCTCCTTATTCGTTTCCCGACAGATGAAAAGTGATGTCTGCAGTGGACAGGCCGTGATTAAAACAGCTTGCTGGCAGGCAGCACACTGCAGACTCAGCAGCAGCACTTGAAGTTAAAGACTCTGTAGGGAAAGAGAGAGACGCATTGATTAGTTTGGACTTTGGGTTAAAGCAATGCATGTATGTATGGCTCTGTAAGGCTCTTCTCTCTTTTACTTCAGCCTTCCTTACCCATCCCCTCTCTCCTCTGTATCTGCTGTCTTCTGTCTATCTCTTGGACCAGCTAATCCAGTGGAGCTCCAGCTCCATAGGCCCATGGCCCCTGATTCTGTACACCAGTGAGAGGTGAGCCAAGCTGGCCTCCCCAGCCCCCTCCCTGCCCCCGGCCCCAGACCTGGACCCAGATCCAGACCCCGAGCTCGAGCGGCGGCACACCCACGAGGAGCAGTATGTGAGCGAGGGCGATTCCGGCCAGCTGGACACAAGCGTGGCCCCGCCCGCCTGCAGGGACGCCGAGACCATCACAGGTTCATATGTGTTAACTTGCTGGGAGCAACTGTAGGAAATCAAAGCTTTGATTTCAGTTTGTATTGTGGAGTGTCCAGTGGGTTCTATAAGATCAAAGTAGAAAATAACAAGATGTTCACTCTCCTCCCTACCTCTCTGTTCTCTCTGCGATGTTCAGATGTGTGCAACAGCACCGACTTGCCAGAGTTTGAGATCATCAGTCTTCTGGAGGAGCAGTTGCCAGTGTACCGGCTGCGGGCTGACACCGTCTATGGCTATGACCAAGATGACTGGCTGCACACTCCCCTCGTTGCACCGGACGCCAGGCTCGACCTGACCACCGAGCAGATTGAAGAGACTCTCAAATACTTCTGTAAGTTTGGTGATGACATGATCACACACAGTACATATCTGTTTCTCATGCATGATGAAACGTGCCAGGTCCCTTTTAAGTTATTTCTTATTTTGAATTCAGACAGTTGGAATGTAGTAAAGAAATAGACAAAAATGGAAATTTGAGATTAAAGTGGTAGTATTTCACCTCTGGGGCTGGTGTGGGAATACATGGCTTTACAAGTGAAGGACTTACCCACCTGGGCACATTCTGTGTTTATTCCTACAAATGGTTCTTGGAAAGATAATCCACTGTACTTTGTGTGAATATCTGTGTTGAGCAGAGACTTTTATCAGTACTTTTATTTTATTTTATTATTTGTGGAAAGTAATAAAGGGAAGAGGAAAAAGGAACTGGAACAACTGGAAAGTTAAATTTTACTTGCAATACCTTTAAATGTTAAAAGTGCTGCATTATGAAGTCCCTGTCAAATTATTTGATTGGTTTGTCTCTCTAACTGACTTCATATTTGCCTTTTAAAGCCCCCAGGTGAGTGGAATATTGAATTTGTAAACCGAGGATGAGCCGTTGTGTATTTCTGCTAAATTGACAATAGAACAGATAATGGTTCTGTTCGTTGGAGGAAGATCAATACTTGGTCTGTGAATTAAGATCACATTTGTTCCTCTTGCCACATCCCCACTCTGCCTAATGCGCTAGCTCGCATTAAAGATGCCTGGAGAGCAAGGATAACCGTGCAGATCCTTTCTTGTATAAACAGGTATGAGAGTTTAATAGGTTGTGCTTGAAATGTTTTACTGAGCATTATGTTTAAAACATAAAAACCATTAGTTCATTAACAGAGGCTTTGTTTTATTCTGCTGTATGTGCCACTTATGCAGTGTCTGATGCAGATACTGTAAATCCTGTCTGGTACAGACGAGTCAGATTCAATGAGATTGTTTCTAATGTACTAAAGTGTCTAATGACTTCTCACTATTATCTACAACCAACTTTCTCCATTCCCCTTTTTTTGATATAACACACATTACAGCCTGCCTCCACAAGGTGGTGCCCAGCTACATGCTGCGTGTATTCATTGTGTCATTGTGTCTGATCTCTGAATGTTTTGAACCATTCAGACGTAAAGTCATCAGTGCTCTGACCTTTGCCTGGTTTTACGTGACAATTTTCTGAAGTCTGAACTCATCTTCAGCGATTATTTTGTTTCATTTAGAGCATTGTGGAGATTTTCCATGTGTTGTTTATTATTTAATTTACACTCTCTTATATGGTTTTCTTCAGTAGATTTCAGTGTCATACTATATATCCTCTAACCTGTAATGAACTGATTTCATTTGAGGGTATCATAATTTACAGATTGCATTGCTATGCAGTTTCTTTGGTTTATATGATAACAACTTTACAGATTTATTTAACTTCTTCATTTCTATTTCTCATGAATGTCTAGTTACTAGTTCCTATCAGCCTTTTGTTTGTGCTCTTAAAGTTTTTATGGAATATTAATCTTTTCATTCTCTGACACACATGGTAGACACTGCAATTTTTCCCCTCAATAATTTTTTTCTCCACAATAAGAGATGGAAGATGCATCTCCGTTAAAGTAAGTTATAATTTCAAAACATTGTTTTAATGTAAAATGTAGTTTTGTTGGCAAGTAAAGAGAGCAGTCATTATACAGATTTAAACTGATAATATAAACTCAGAAAGGAGTCCATGCCGCATCCCACCACATCTCTGATTGGCTCTTTCTTCATCTCATCTTCTTCCGTTTCACCTCAGCAGCTGCAGAGCTTTTTCCAAACGCACATGCACTCTCTCTCATCTGTCCACCTCCCTGGCACTCACTCACGGGAGCGTCCATGTGGGCGGAGGGAAATTCTGGCTTCCGGGCCTGTTGTGCTGTACAGTAGCTGAGCAGGAGGAGTGAGAGAGAGAGAGAGAGAGAAAGTGAATGGGTCAGTATCCGGTTCGGTTGTGTATGCTGCATGTATGCTTGTTGGTCATTGTGAAGCCAAGGGGAGAGATGGACACCAAGTGCAGGGTGGAGAGACTAGCGAGGGATGAATGTGAGCAGCATGACTGTTACTATAACGACGACGAGAAAGGTACAGTGCATGTCAAGAATAAAGAAGAGAAAAGATGCACTAAGATTGAATGTATGATTTGACTGAAGTACAAGCTGGCATTAAATAGACTGAGATTATACTTAGACAGTTTTTGATTATAAAACAATAGAAAACAGTGGAAAACGGTTTTACAGTGGAGCTCGTCTGTGGCTTTGTTCTCCTCATTAGGAGGCGTTTCCTGAAGCCTGATGACTTTGAATTGGGTCCATTTTGACATAACAGCCTTAAAGTGCACACACATATTCCGATGGTTCATTGCTGGGCTGTGAGAGTCGCACACTGCTTTAACACTGTTGCCTTTCCTTATTTTGAAAAAGGGTCATTTAAAGGTCACTTTAATGAAACATCAATTGTTTTGTGCTGACTGTTATACTAACAGGATTACAGTGGTTTACCATAACGCATTCAATAACTTTGTACAGCATGTTATTGATTAGAGCTCTGAGTCAATAACAGCTGTCACCTCGGGGCAACACAGCCAACTGCTCTGCGCCATGGAAAACGACCCCTTCCCCTTTAACTCTGCCCTGCTGTGTCATACACAAACAATCAAACTATCTTTCTCTTGACTCTTTAAACTCTCTGCGTTACATAATGTGACTGTGTGTTCGTGCCATTGTACATGCATCACACCAGATGTGATGAGAAACTAGTTCCTTTGCACTGGAATCTGAGGGCTGCTTGCTACCGTCGTCTCACTCTGCGCATTTGATACTCCCACAGTGC
Organism: Psettodes erumei; assembly: GCA_016785225.1. NCBI lineage: Eukaryota > Metazoa > Chordata > Actinopteri > Pleuronectiformes > Psettodidae > Psettodes > Psettodes erumei. The sequence continues at coordinate 17,342 of JAFBJZ010000356.1, read as the reverse complement.
TATGTGCAGACAGAGTGGGCCAGATGACGAAGACCTACAATGACATCGATGCTGTCACACGTCTGCTGGAGGAGGTGAGGTGGTTTATTTTTGTCTGTTCTGTCATTTCAAAGCTGCACAAGGACAGATCTTTAATCAGCTTAAATCACAAAGTGGGGCCACAGCAGGAAAGATGCTGCACTGCAGTTTTGTCCTATTTGCCCAAATGAAACATGCCTGTTGTATGAATAGCTGTGGAAAGTTTCTTTTGACACAAAGAGATCAATAAACAGTGAGTGGATTCTGCCTCGGAATTTACCAAGAGTGCCTGAACCTCCAGCCCCCACACAGGACACCAGCAAAACATAGATGTATTTTACCATGCATCGATGCATTGTGGGATTTTTGGCTATTGCATCTGTTAATGTCAGCTGTGTCTCCTTCCACTTCATCTTTTGTCTTCTTTAACTCCAACCAACAGAAAGAGAGAGATTTGGAGTTGGCCGCAAGGATCGGCCAATCGCTTCTTAAGAAGAACCAAACTCTGACTGAGCAGAATGACTATCTGGAGATACAAGTGGGAAAGATCACAGAGGAGGTCAGCACACACAAGAACACACACACACACACACACACACACACACACACACACACACACAAAAACATTCCTATTGAATGATAGAATTGTTTGTCTATGTCAGTAGATAATAGAGTGTGCCATGATCAAACCAGATTGATTTGAATTGGACTAAGCTATGACATGTGATAGATGGGTGTTTTTTTGCAGCAGACTGTCCGCCACACACTTACACGCATTCAAATAGAGCTGGACTTGAGTTGTGAAAATTATCGGACCTCTTCCAGGTGGCCCAGCTGCATCATGAGTTGAACCTGAAGGATGAGCTGCTGCAGTTTTACACCAATGCCGCAGACGAGAGCGAGGAGGATTCCAGCAGCTCCCCGACGTTAGCTTCCTTTCTGTGTTGATTCATATCAACCTGTAAAAAATGGATTTAACAACTTTTTAATTAACAAATTAGCAAAACAAGCAAAAATGTTAAACAAATAAGATACCAATGTAACACTGGTGGCCTATTCACTGAACCAAAAGAGAGAGCTGTCTAATTATGAGTTTCAAGTCTGCTCTGTATTCATCTGTCTGCAGGGGTAAGAAGAGTAAAGTGGAAACAGCTTCAGGGGGTTTTGTGAGTGACACTCTCCACAGGAAACTCAAAGAGCTGGAAGAAGAGAACCTGTCACTCCGCTCAGAGGTATCACCGCACAAAGATAACAGCAGCAATTGCACGTTTGTCCCTGGGACTATATTGTTTAATTATGGATGTCTGCATGTAGGCTCATCATCTGAAGTCAGAGACTGAAACTTATGAAGAAAAGGAGCAGCAGCTTGTCAGTGACTGTGTGAAAGAACTCAGTAAGTCTCTTATACAGTTCTCGTGTATCTCCTCTCTTTCCCCACTCCGAGTCTGAGCTAAAATTCCCATCCCCCTGTCCTGTCAGGGCTGTCCAGTCTCCAAATCTCTGCCATAGCAGAGGAACTGGCTCGTAAGACAGAGGACGCCTCCCGACAGCAAGAAGAGATCACACACCTTCTCTCTCAGATAGTGGATCTGCAAAAGAAAGCCAAATCTGTGAGTGTGCGTGCACAGACACATAAACCCATTTGGAATCCACTGTGGACAAGCTCATGTCATGTTGCTTTTACCAATTTAAACCTTCATGTGTGTCCAGTATGCAGTTGAGAATGAGGAACTCTCTCAACACCTGATGGCAGCTAAAGATGCCCAAAGGCAGCTTACAGCAGAGGTAACTTCCACATGACTGTGCAGTTTTGACCACATTTCTTTGCTTGCCAAGCTGTTGTCGTGATGCTGTTTGATGTTCATTCCAAAAGTGAAGTTTAATATCTACAATGCATCAGCTCCAGGAGCTGGAGGAGAAGTATTTGGAGTGTATTGAGATGCTGCACGAAGCTCAAGAGGAGCTGAAGAACTTGAGGAACAGAAACTACACGACAGGAACCCCCCGACGCTACCACCCACTGGGACTGTACCCGATGGTGAGGGAGTGTGTGTGTGCGTGTGTGTGTCTCTGTACATGACCAATTTTCCATTCCTTCACACGTGTTTTTGTTACAGGATTCTCTGGCAGCTGAGATCGAGGGAACGATGAGGAAGGAGTTGAGTCTGGACGACCCAGAGTGTGAAGAACAGAAGTATGGATTAAGTACTTCATGTTACCCTCACACTACAAGGACTGTGTATAATGCAGCACCAGTATATTTTACATTTACATTTTTTACAGAATTTAAAAACAAGTGAGTACTGTTTACAGTATGGTTTAGAGGATGGGGAACTGCCTCTTTCACCATGTGACAGACCATTTACTATGGCAGAAATAAATAGTAAATGACTAAAAACAAAAAATAATGAGAAGCTTCATTGGATCACAGTTTCAGCTCTGGAAAAAAATGTCATCAGCTGAGGGTGGAGTCAAAAATTAGTGTAGGATGGCTACCTATGTTGGCCAAGAAAAAATGAGAAATTGACAGTTTTTAGTTGTCACAAGTTTTTAACAATCATTGAAAATGAATGCAATTCATCAAGGTATAACTCTGCCTGAAACATAGCTTTGTCCTCTGTCCTAGAATTTACTGGCAAAACATCATAGAAATGAAAGAAACATGAGCACGATGTTTTACAGTAAAGTCTGATCCTCTTGTGTGTGACCGCAGAATCCATCGTAAACGCGTTTTTGAGACGGTCAAGAACGTCAACCAGACAGTCCGTCAGCGTTCACTGACTCCAACCAGCACCAACATCCCGGGCTCCAACCAGTCTCTGTCAGCACGTACGTCGCCTCAGTCCAGCGGCCTCTCCACTCCCCACTCTAGTATGTATGGAGGCGACGTCAGTGGAGACAGCGTTGCTCTTGACAACCGTGCGCAGAGCCTCCTGATGGAGACAGCATCCAACCCGGATAGGTGAGGAGGAGAGGGCTGATACAGTTAACAAATCAGAGAGGTGGTTGAGTGGAATCTTCAGGTGTCAAAGACTGAGAAGTGTTTCTTGAGTTGAGTCTTGGTGAATAGTCAAATGTACATAGTACATTGTATATGTATAATGTAGTTCAACAAAATGAAAAAGATTTTCTCAAAATTCATGCAATGTATTCTTACCCTTGGCTTCTGGTTCATCTGATCTCCTACAGCAGCACAGAGGGCCGAGAAAAGAAGGCGAGCGGTGCTGAGGACCTGAGGCTGGCCCTGCGCCGCCTGTCTCTGCGTCGACAAAACAACCTGAGCGAAAGGCGCTTCTTCGAAGACGAGAGGGAGCGGAGGCGGGGAGGACACACAGGCCTCCAGGATGCTCTTGGCCACGAGAGTGCAATGACGCCCTCAGAAAGCATCATGTCCCTCGGGAACCTCCACCTGTGGGCCACACGGGGGCCCTACCTCCCCGACAAGCTCCAGATCGTCAAACCACTTGAAGGTGAGGGAGAGAGGGAGTGTGGTGTGAGCTGCAAGGCGAGCAGGAAGTGGGAAGGCGAACGGCACCGAGGGGCTGGGGCAAAGAAAGGGAGCAAGCGAGGCTGGGGGTCGGAGAGGGAGAGCAGGAGGGACAGCCGGCACGGGCGGACGCTCGACGGGGAAAGAGAGAAAGGATGGGGCTGGGCGAGGAAGACTGGAGCTGGGATAGAGAGGGAGCGAGGGAGGAGGTGGGCCAGAGACCGAGCCGGGAGCAGGAAGATGAAGGGAGCGAGAGACAGGAGAGAAAGGCCTCTGTCCCTCATGCTCTTCAACTCCTTCTGGTCTCTGATGCACCATCACAAGTCAGGCAGCTTTGCATCGCCACACAGCTACTACAAAGACACACAGCCCAGAGGGTGGTTGTAGACACACACGTGTGATTAAACATAAAGAGGAGGTGGTATTCTGCTCAAAGCCATGCATGTAGGATGTACATATGATAGCTATCTATTGAGCGTAAAAACACACTTTACCTAGAAGATGGAGAGCCCTTGTGAGGACATCACTGACTGGGGTGTAGCCAGCAGTGTAACATGCCCTAAAGTTTGATCCCAGAGAGTCAGAGCGGTGTTGTATTATTCCTCCTGCTGTTGGCCTGTGCTGCCCTCTGCAGGTAATAATTCATACTTCATTTCAAAGCACACTGCTGATCAAAGATCTTCATGGTACTATCTCAAACCCTGCTGTTTCCATTGTTTACATACATGTGTTTATTTATATTTACACTTTCTCATTTCTGATATATGCATCATTCTTTCTTTGTGTTTGTTTCATAGTTATTCATGACTTCCTCTGCTTTTGTATGTTTTTTCTTTGTTCATTCTGTCACCACTTTCTGTCTTTGATTGGCATTCATGTGGCTGAATAATAAAATCCTTCTCATTCTAACCACTCCTCCATTAATTTCAGTTTTTGTGTCCATCTGCTCCTCATCACCTTTTAGCGTCTCTGTAGTTTCGCCATCTTCATTTTTCATCCTGATCCCTGAGTCTTATGCTATTATCTCCCTCTTCACTTGTTTTTTTTAAACATAGTCTCATTAACATTAACAACTGGTAATGTTAAGTGGTCATTTTTCCTGCTTTTGTCACACAATCAGCATTTGTATATTAGCCCACACTAGCTAGTCCTGCTTCCGATATATTATATGAATGTAATATCTACTACAACACAGAATAGCTTTTAGGTTATTCCTGCTCCAGTACCACACATCCACTTTTTATTCTTGATGAAATGAGCCTATAAAGTCTTTTAACTGAAACCGCAGGATGCCTCTTTTTTTCGAAAGATTGCACAAAAAGTCCATATCAAAAGCTTTAAACGTCTGCTGAAAATAAACAGCCCAGTTACAATATTGAGTAATAGATATTTGAGGATAGTTTTCTCGGTTGATCTTTGAAAATATTAAAAGCAGTCTAGTCCGGATGTGCAGATTTATCCATTTCTCTCCTCCAGGATCTGCCACCCTGCACCACTGGCAGCAGTTAGCCCAGCCTCACCTTGGTGTGATTCTGGACGCCAGGCCAGGAGTCGTGTCCAAGGGTTACAGACCGCTTGAACTAGAGCTGGAGCAGGTCTGTGTGTGTTAGTGTGTATCTGAGCCTATATCTCTGTTGCAGTCATGCTCGTGTGAGTGCATTTCTATATGTTTATCAAACGTACAGCTGTGTTAGGTTTATGATGTTAACACATTGATAGTTTACTGCAAACATATACTCTTAGTTTTTACTACCCCATGACAGAATGCAATCATTAACCATTAGAATTATACAACCTAATTAAATATGGGCTTCACAGTCCTCTTTTGGTACACAGGAAATTAAATCCCACTTGTTTACAGGTGGTAAACGTACCCCTTACACTAGCTAAAAGTTTATATCAGTTCCAGTAATAATAGTGGCACATTAAGATTTGGACTCATCTCTCTGCACCATGCTGCATGCTCTGCAGGCATATCCTTGGGGTGGCTTTGAAGAGGATGAACCAGGTGAGCAATACTTCCAGAATCTACCCACGTCCTCCGCCTCTGCCTCTGCCTCACCGGCCGTGCCCTCCACCTCTGCCACCGGTGTCAGCAACCTCGGGCAGCCTCCACCCAGCCTCGCTCCACTCTCTCCTTCTTCTCCATCCCCATCGCCACATCTCAGCAACACCGACGCCCTGGGTGAGGACGTAGAATACATTTACAAGTACAATATACATGTATACACTGAGACGGCCACAACGTTTCGTGTTGCTTGAAAATTAATGGTCGTCTGTGTTGGCACACCTTGCAGCTGCATACTACCCAGGTAAATGCATGGCCCACACCAGCTCCACCTACACCTTCACAACCTGTCGGATCCTTCACCCAACTGATGAGCAGACGCGGGTCACGCCAAGGTAAGCAAAAATACTACCACTGGCGCTGCTTTCAGTGGCTCATCGTCCTGACTTTCTCAAAGTTCTCAAAGATTCCCCAGCATTTTTCCTTCTCTGCTGACAGCTGCCGCTTAGCATTTTAATAATTTGCATACATGTAATAACACTAAAAATAGATTCAAAATATAATGCAGCTTAATGTAAAAATGTTGTTTAGATATGGTGGGGCTTGGAGAAGCCAACAGTGCACTCAATGTGCAGTCAGTATGAATTTTCCCGCAGGACAAATTAGATCCAAACCACAGCCATTGAGGTGGGATTGTGTCCAAGCAACGACTTTCAGTCAGGAAGGTGCTAAATAATACATGCAGGTGCTTACGGTTCAAAGAAGCAACATCCACTATGTGCAAAAAATGTCAGTTTTGTGCTATCACAGTGATGACATCCTACAAATATAAGTGAAGCTGTTGAAATTGGTAAGAAGTACAGTCTTTTCAGTGTTTCAATTTCCCTTTCTCTTGTTCACTTTCTTTCCAGTCTAAACCCAGTCCCAGCATCAGCCTCCTGTGTGATGACCAGCACTCTGCTCGGTACTCCTGCTGCAACACCCTGCACGCCCCGGAGGCTCAGTCTCAGGCCCTCCGAATCCTCAACTAACCTCAGGCAAGACTCACCAGATACACCAGAAAATGACTTTATTTTGGCCGGATGTGTAAAATATTTCTTCCTCTTGCTCTCCTGGGAAATGTTCTTTTTGAAGTTTTATTGAGAACTTTTAATGAGCCATTACCTGTATAGCACTTGAGTTAATGTCTTGTTTTTATTAAAACACGGTGCAAGGTGCAATTGCGACTCGGATTCACTTTTCCACAAATGACTTCTTTCCATAAATTTTATTTTGCAGTGTTACCATCAGTAGGAAGTTGACTTTCATTTCCTATGTTTCTGTAGAGATGCAACACGTACCACCAGCACCTCCCTGGGGTTAGTGCGCCTTCTCCAGGAGAGAGGTATCTCAGCAGCAATGTATCACCAGAGCCAAGGCCTGGAGCAGGGCAGCGGAGGAGTCCTATTCAGCACTTCTATTGCCCCAAACCGAGCGCCCAACCCTGACCCTCTGCGCCCCTCTACCCCTCCCAACTCACCCACAGGGCCAGGAGCTACAGCTGCACTAACCTCTGCAAGTTTTGACTTCAAGAGCCCTTCTTACGACAACTTCCTGGCTTCTAAACCAGCCCGTTCTATTCTGAAGGAGGTGACTGGGGGGATGAGGGGTAGGCAGAGAGGAAGGGACTGCGAAAGCCAAACAGACGTTAGCGTGACCGTCCACAACCTCAACCTGCTGGACAAGGTGAAGCGGCTTGGTGTGGCTGGAGCTCGGGGGGGCAGAGCAATGAGTCCCAGCCCCATGCTTGGGCCTCTGGGTGGGCTTCGCAGATCTGGCTCCCCTTTTGGGCCCGATGGAATAAGGAGGAACCGGAGTTATCCAGCTATGGTTGGTGCCAGCATGGCCATGAAAGCCCCCGGGCCCCAGGAGTAGTCTGGACTGCTGCTGGGCATCAGGATAGCCAAGTAGGAGCCAGGCAGGGCCAAGGACTGGCTGCTGAGCAGTCACCTGGAGCCCAAACGCTGACTGACACTGTTCATACTGTACGACAACGGCATGGTACTACTGACCAGTTTTCACACTGACACGATTAACTTTTTAGTGCTTTTAGGTGGCAACTCATGCTTGAATTACAAAGGGTTGGTTCACCCAATATAAGAAAAAACATATTATTTTCTGACTTACCTCTACTGCTGCGTAGCCATGCGGAAAGCTTTGATTTTATGTGCTCAGATTTTCAGCTATCTCTGAAGTGAGATTTCTCCGTACAAAGATTACACCGGATAATCCACAGACCTCAGTGTGAAGCATTTTCATTCGACGCTTTCAATCTTTTGCCAAGTAAAATTAAATATTCTTTTTTCCCTTTCCTTGCAAGAGTTGGATGAGAAAATCGATATCATTCTCACTACATGTTAAGTATGAAGCTGACACAAGGAGAAACAGCTATTGCGGCTCTGTCCAAGTTAAAAAATATACATACCCACACTTATAAAGTTTGGTAATAAACATTTGTACTATATCTAGTTTAAAAACATGGTTTAGAGGGCATTACATGTTTTTACATGGTGTAGCTTTTTCATGTCAAGTGTTTATCTTCTGGGTAGTCACTGTGGTGTGGAAGGTGATGCTTACAGCAACTCCACCTAAATTCACATATGTAATCATTTTTATTTTACATTTCTATTTGTGTCTGGATTTAGTTAGTGAGCTTTAGATGTGCTGGCAGGTTTTACTGTCTACTTTGTGGAGAGCCCGGCAAGCTGCTTTCCCTGTTTCAGTCATCACACGAAACTAAGCCAGTCACATACTGGCTCTGGCTTCAGTGAGCTCACTTAACGCAAAGATGTGAGAGGGTTGTCAGTTTTCTCATCTAGTTTCAAATTATTCTAATACATTCATTAACCCTTTAACCTTTATTGCCACCAAGAGGCTGATATTTGTGGTTCTAAATAACAGATGGATGGCTTGCCATCCAATTTGGCTTTGACTTTTCCTAGAGTGCCATTAGCAAAGCAGATTTTTCATTTGACACTTTTGTCCAAATGCTTGCAAAACTGAAAACATTCCCACCGGCCTAAGCTTTACTTTGGTTTCAGTGTTAACTACCAAATCTTAGCTTGCTGATCAATCAGCATTGTGAGCATGTTATCACAGTGACATGAGAATTTAACTAAAAGAAACTTTGTAAGTTTTCTTAGTTTTGACACAGATATCTAAAAACCTGAGCTCATAAAATTTTTATGTAACTGGGTGAACTGACCCATTAAAAGCAGAATATCTCAAAAGAGATAAGTCCAAAAACTATGCCATCAAAGCTGCAAGTATCACCCACTGCTAGCCACTCACATCCCCTGCTTCGGAGACTGACTCTGCTGGCTAGATGTAGTACTCCCACTCTTGCCTTCTTTGAATCACATCCACAAAATCCCACACACATTCAGACACACACAGGTGCACTCTTTTTTTTTTTTTAATCTGTCATCACACTAGTTTGCTATTTGCTGTTACCCTAGCAGTAAACCATGCCTTTTTCCCTCAATATTACTAGTTTGATTCAAGTCTGCATTTTATAAAAAATTTGAGAGTTCACACCAAATACATCAAAGTATTTCATCCCTACTCTCACTCTCTCCCCTCTTACCCCTTCCTAAATCTCTCCTGTTGTGAGGTTTGAGCCCGACAAGTCACTTTCGACAAATCATCGAAAAGTTTTTTTTCTGTCAGTATTAAAGATACTTTGGTTTAGTTTCCCTAATTGGCCATTAGACATGGAAGTTGATTGTGCTTCCACTGAATGGACAAATCAATATGCTGAAGCCACAGCTCAGAAAGAGGACAGAGAGAGGGATGAGGGAAGTGGTTGTGGCTAATCAGCCATTGTGGTCGGAAGCTTACGGACATTTTCCTTACGGTTTTCTTGGTGAAATTGAGCAATATAGTGCCTCAACCATCTGTTTTTGATGATTTATGTTTCTGTTTGTGTTGGAGTCATGACGTAAAGTAGCTGCCACAGCTGTTGTTGCACTTGTGTCTATTTATTTGAAAAAATCTTATCCTGAATTTAAACTATTTTTTAAGAAAAAGAAGAAAAAAAGTTGCCTCCCACACTGTATATACTGTTCGTGTCACTAATGATCGACAAAAGGTACTGTTATGTGTAGCGCATATCCAAGAATCACACAGCACTGTAAAGGGGTGAACATGTAATCAGGGTTTTTTCCAAATAAAAAGTCATGATAAACAACTAAACAAAAAAAATAATCTTGTCATTTTCCCCTCTACATGAAAAAGTATAAAAGAGTGACTCATTCCAAACTGGGGCAATTGTGAAAAGGAAAAAAGTCACTGGCATAAAATAATTATTTACCCTCCTCCAGCAGATGGAGCTCGTGAATAACTGAAATAGCCAGTATGTCAAGTACATTGTGTTTATAAGTTGGTTCACATCGGCGCAGTCATAATCCATTATCCATTCACCATCTGCATCTCTTGTGCTATGAGGGATGTGACGAGGGCTCCTTATTAAACCTCTATTAGCCACAGGGTGAGCAAGAGGTGAGCAATAAGCGGAAAAGGTCACTCTGGCAACCGGGGAGTCTAATTGGAAGAAATGAAATCCAACTCTATTTCAAATATCACTGACGTGTTCCATTTCGGATATTTGTCCCTTCTGAATAACATTTTGATAATCATATTTATCACAACAGCAAATCAAAAACCTCCTGAGCTGTAAGAGACCTTCCGGTCCAAAATAGGGCCCCTGCTGCTCTGAGGACAGAAATGACAGTTTACCAGTGTTGAACCCCCACAGCCCCAGCAGATGAATCCATTTTCTGAAAAGGCTCAGCAACTGTTGCTGCAGATATTTAAGATATAGATGTATGAGATGAGATTTTTTTTTTGACCATAGGTCAGGTGCCAGTAAAATGCCTTTGTCTTGACTAAAGCTGATTTGAGGTTGAAGAAAGGAAGAGAGGGAAAACACTCTTTTCATGAGATGATTTTCACCCATCAGGACACAAAACCAGGCGATTATTCATGTATGAATGCTCAAGTCACTCCATGTTGGCAGCATAGACAAAACATGCGTTTGTCTTTCAACTTTTTTACATCATTACCAGTCCTAGCAGATATCCACATAAAACACACACACACATACTGGAGACATTTGCTGGCAATCCTTCTGAGGCCTTTCGACCTTTCCAGATCCTCTAACTCTGATGTCTTTAGGACTCATCTCTTTAAACGAAAAGTTTAAATCAATTCCCATGGACCTTTTGGAATCCCTTGTCTCTGTACATTTCTAATTCAAGTGCAACCTCAGTTCAAGCCAGAGGCTTCAATGCCCAGCGCACACACACACAAGCACAAATATATAAACCCCCCAGCAAACCCTCTCTTTCCCCCAGGGCATCCCAAACCACTTCTCTGAATAATTCACTGAGTCTGCTTTGTTCATCGATCCCTCTCTCCACCTCTCACTCACACAGACACATCTTTCACTTAACACGTGGCCCAGGAGCAGCATAATGGACTGCTCCATCACAATTCACTCCCACTGTGGAGTCCACCTCCTTCCCTTACTAATACCTTCTACAGGTTGAGCTCCACAGCCTTTCACATCTGCTGGCTTTGGTCAGCATTGCTCTTTCAAGATGAGTTCAGAAAGAAAATGTCAAGTGAGCTCTAACAGTAAGTGTCAATACCATGCTGTCAACCATGCTGGCCATGGTGTCAATACTGAGTGTCTTCTTTTGTCTTTGTCCAAGGAAGTTTAATCACAAATTTCCTCATAATAGGCATTTCTTCATAACATGCTGGGTTCCCTAAAAGCTGATATTGTCTCTAAACTTGTGCCCCAAGCAGTTATTAAGATTTATTTTTGAGCCAGTTTTAATAATTCAGTCGATTTAACTTTCTCTGAACACTTTTAACCGCTTCAATATTTAGCACAAACTTTACGGCTCGTAATGATCTTGCAGATCTAAAGATGTTCTCAAACATGTCCTGGCCCGTTCCCTGAATGATCTTTCATCTCCCCTGTGCAGCTGCAGCTTTCTCCCTTTAAATTCATCATACACTGGCTTTATTAACTGGTATGTTTTCTCATGTGAATGATTTGGCTTTTTTTGTTTGCATCATGGCAAAGACACCTTTAACACTGGAAAAGTTTGGTCAGTTTTGTTACTTTGCGTGTTTGCAATTTTGTATTTCAATTTAGCCTATTATATGTAACATTTAAATAAAAAAGAGATCAGCCTGGTGGTGGATAATAGCGAATAACAACTACATTCTACATTCAACGATGCTGCAACTTTAACAATATATTGCAAATCTTTGGAGGGAGATAGTCCGGAAGTTTCTTCCAAATATTCAGTAATGACTAACATTCAGATTTAGAGCCACCCCTTCCATGTGGTAACACATTAAAGGTTTCTTTGTTCAGAAAGCTGACAGTTAGAGCACTTTCCTTGATCCATTTTGACATAATTTATGCCCAAGGGAATAAATTATCTTCCAATTTAAATTTTAGGGAGGGAGTCGACAAATCCTCAGCAAAAAAGCCCAGGATCTTGGTTAAGTTTAGTTTTATACCACCATACCAATTTCCTCCTCAGCAATGCAATTCCAAATGTGTACTACCAGAAAAGATGAAAATAAATCCCTCATCCCCTTATATCTATTTTAAGTAAAGACTGCATGTGCTAACACACTCAATGGTTTCATATCATTGAGAAATTAAAATTGGCAAGTTTTGGATAGACCAAATAACATGTAACCTTTGGTCCAGTTGGAACAAATATGGAGCAAATTAAAGATTTAGTAAAGTATTTGAGGATAATTTTATATCTGCTTTTATTCAGAATGCCTTCGCCCTCATACTCTTGGCTTTAGATATGTGTGCTTTTCCATGCGTGATGAGGATTAGTACCTGTTCCTGCTGTTACCGCTACTCTGTTTTGTGATATATGAAGCTGCATATTGTATAATGCTAATCCATGTTTTTACCTCAAATAATCTGTTGACCGTATGAATGCACCTAATGAATGTTAATGAATCTGGTTTTAAGCAGCATTGGTCACACTTGAAGAATTCATACACAAAAAGTGATGTTCTAAATCTTTATTTCGTCCATTTAGTTCCAACGGACTCTGACACATCCAAGTCCTTTCTGCCCAAAAATGATAAAGAAACCAGAGAAAACCAGAAACAAACAAATCTTGGACAGTGAGAGCTTTTCTGCAAAATTTGGCATATGTATATTGCATTATTACAGTTTTACAAACAAATGTACAACAAATACATCATAAATAGACTCTTGTTGTGAGACAGTGAGGAGCCAGCTTGCATGTTTTTTTCCCCTCTTTATCTTGTGTTCCCGTACAGGGGGGTATGAGCCATTGCTTCCCTTTTACGAGGAGTACTCATACTCCTCTGCGCTGCGGCGGCCGAAATCCATCCAGCCCAAGTAGTCCCTGTCTGCTATCCGATGGTTGGCACTCAGTCCGCTGCCTCTGCTGTTTGCTGTGGAGTTTCTGCGCACAGAACCTGGGAGGAGAGGTGGGGAGGGTGAGGAGGGGTGGAGGAGATAGAAAGAGTGGGCGGTGGAGGAACAGAGCAGGAGGGAAATGAGCATTCTCCAGAGAAGGGAGGGCATGAGAGAGGAGCTGAAAACTTCGCTGGACTTTGTGTTGTTTCTGTTGAGAGACATCTGGAGAAAACTGATATGAAGTCCTACAAATGTGATGCTGCTTGACTCAGATCTGAAAATCTGAATCTATTGGAAATCTGACAGTTTTTGGGGTGAAACTGACCATAACGGGTGCTCTCACAAATTTAGCAGTTAATGGTCTTCCTGTATGAAATGTAGTTTCAGTGACTGCTGCTTTCAATATAAAAAATATCACCACTTTCAGAATTAACTTTTAGAAGTTACATGATTTGATTACCAAGTGATACTTTTCACAATTTGATGTTTATGCCTTCCAGATTTAAAAGTGCTCCTTCTATTAGCAACTTGAGACTCCACAGCTGATTACTGATGGTGCTTATTTGCTGTGATGATTTGGAGTTTTAACATTTCTGTTGCTAAGATTTGATTTTGTGATTTGTTTATTTTTTTTGCTGTGAAAGTGGTTTGCTTTGTGACAGTGTAATTGCCCACTAATCTAGTTCTGTCCTCTCTTTCTCATTATTTCTGTCACTCATTCATTTACAGACACACACACACACACACACACACACACACACTCAAACATACAACACCACAACAAGGAGGATGTTAAAACAGCTGGACTTTAGGCTGACAACATGCTATTACCCTCTCTTCCTTTGTGTCGATGTATGTACATTTGTGTGCACACGTCTGTGTCCATTCCCCTGAAATGATCATTGTGATCCCACCCCCCCACACACACACACACACACCCTCATACACACACATGCACACACACATTCTGACCTCCAGTCTTGTAATACATTTCTAATTCTGATCTCCTTATTTCAGATTTTTTCTTTATTTCAACTGCAGAGAAGCAGGATCGCTGTCTGTTCGGTAATCAATTGAGGGCTCACAGAGATGCTGTTTTCACTCCACCCACATCCTCCTACGCAACACACACACACACACACACACACACACACACACACACACGGTGCTTCAGTTCCCTGGTGTGCTGAGAAGATTGGCTGCAGAAGGCTCGACACTGACACCTCCTACACCGTGCAAGTAACATGCAAGTAAGAACAGCAAGCACACATGCACAGACTCCCACATACACTTTCCTCAAGGTATTAGATATTAATTTCAATATGCCCTTTGACATTTTATAGACTTTGCTGTCTGACTGAAAATATGTTGTATTATGTATCGCAAATATCTAATATGTACATGCACATGTATGTATGATCACAATCTCATCTATTTTTTCAGTCTGTTGGCAGCAAACCAATGGTGAAAATGACTCACTCTGATTTTTCAATTGTTTACAAAAGATGCAGGACTTTTCTTCAGAGCATTTAAGCATCTTTTCCTCTAACATTTTTCACTTTGTCTCTAGCTAAGGTTTGTAAAGTTTTAGTCTGTAAGAAATTTTCTGCAATGAGACCTCATGCATTTATCTGGAAGCCAAGCACAAAATGCAGATCTTGACAGTGTGTGTGTTTGTGTGTTGTGTCCTGTGAATGCCAGATGTTCCCTGTCACATGAGCCAGTGACATCAGAGCAACTGAACTTGAGGAATTACGCAAGGGTTGAGGTTCTATTTCCTTGGTGTGAAAGAAAATGAGATTCAAGTGCCTGGGACGGGTGGGGGGAGAAGTGAGATGAAATGGTACAAGGAGAATGGCCGGAAGGCTATGTACACTAATACATGCTCTTTCAAACCACAAAAGCTTTTCAGAGCCACTAATTCATTTTACAAAGCTGGCTGTTCCATGATTCCAGTAATTAGTAAGACTAAGGGGAGGAGAATGGCAGGGAAAAGCAATAGTCTCTGAAAATGAACTGTAAATATTTTTTGATTCCAAATGTTATCTTGATGAACTCACACACTCATTCACCCCTTATAGCCTTCAAGAAGTCTAACAACTAAGGAATGACATCTAAATACAAGCAAGTGCTACACCCCACACCCACCCACTCACCCTGACCCCCACCCCTTGCCCTGACACACCTTTCCTGGTAGAGATGAGTCTTGCCAGCAGCTCACTGAGATTGGCCCTGGAGTCACCATCCTCTGAAGCCAGAGGAAGAGCTTTCAGCTGAGGGGCAGAGCGGCTGTGTCGGAGGTGGGGCTCTCCCAAGGTGTGGATGTCAGTTTCTTCAGGGTGCGCTACTCACACACACACACACACAAGATCAGGCATCAGATATGAAGAGTCTGATGAGTGTATGATATTGCTGAATCTGTTTGCTAAAGGCTCAACTTTGCCTGTACTGAGATTAAGTCATACCTTCAGAAGGAATGGAGATAGAGCGCTGGCCCTTGTCTAGAGGCTGAGAGTAGAAGGGGAGCCCCAAACAGCTAGTACACAGGACTGCCAGCACGGCACACACACACAGCCCTGCAGTCATCTGAAACACAGGGAGAAAAAAGAAGAAAACACACAGGGAAAGTTCAATAAGAAGGTATTTGAGATGAGTCCAGTGTGGGTTTACAGGAGGCATCCGTGTCCCTGACTCTGCCACACTGAGAAGCTACATTTGAGACCATCTGCCAACAACTGTTCTTTCATAGGTAATGATCACTCTGGCTTCACCAAAAAAGGCACGGGAATCAGAGTAGCATATTCACACTCTCATGCAGGGACACAGCACGCAACACAGTGGCTTTGTTGCCGTTGATAAGCAAGCTTCGCATCCTGAACACAATTTTAGTAGGTCAAACTGACCGTATTTTCAAAGCAGGCAGATTTTCCCAACAATGAAAGAAAAGTAAATCTAGGAAATTGTTTTGATCTTGCAGCTTGTAATTTACTTATATCTTTAAAGCAAGACATACCAAATGTGAAGAATTCACATATAAATTGATTTTGCATGTGAAACATTTCATGGTAAAATGAGAACAAAATGTATACATTTTGTAATCTCTACCTTGCATCAATATATTTAGGAACATTGCCCTGAGTTTGAATACCAGTCTGATAATGAAGATGAAAATAAATTTTTACTATGTGAAAATCAACTCATAAACTGCAGAAATCTCCACTCTGTCCAATAATGACAAAGAAAAAATGGTTATCTTACCTTGACAAAATAGGTTCAGTGTGTTAGAGGACTATGCGAGAGTGAGGAGAGTACTTCTGTGCTGAGTGGGAAGGATGCCCCTTTTATACTCCCCGCTCAGCACCCTATGTGTGTGTGTGTGTGTGTGTGTGTGTGTGTCTTGCCTCAGTGTACATCCTGTGAATTCCCCGGTGCATGTGCGAGGCTAATGTGAGTGTATTTGTTACGGCAAAAATTCAACAGAATGCTTCAGTTTTATTGTCTGTTTGCTTATCATAATATTTGAGATCAGGAGCTGCCTGGCTGATTTGCAATAAGTGTGAGTGTGCGTGCGCTTATGCGTGTTTCTATGTGCTGCACACATAACAGTGATTCAGTTGGATCAAAAGTACAGCTTTAAAGTACTGAAATGTTGTTTTATTTTTTGTTGGAAACAAGTGCATTTTTGTTCAGTTTTCTTGTGGAATAATGGATGGGTGATGGGGATGGTCTGGCATTCGTGGGTGTGTACAAACACACACCCACACATGCATTAGATGTCAGCGGATATTCATGCTTAAAAAGTGGGCAGAGGCAGGAATGAGAATCTTGCAGTGAGCCATCACCACCGTTCTCCTACTGACTCCCACCCCCTCTCTCCCCCCTCTCTTTCTCTAACCATGGACAATTTACTCGCCTCATCGATCACGCAGGTGTAGGGAATCAGTCAGCCTGGGTCAGTAGCTATTGATAAGCTGTTGTGAGCTAATGGTTTTTATTAATTGGACCAACAGTCTCTTGTTGCATGACAGGCTGAGGATCTCCGTCAATGCACCAGAGCTGTTTTTACCTGCTGAGATAATGCAGACAAGAAAATGTAGCATCACTAAGGCTGTTAACCAAGGTTAAACACACCAGTGAGACACAGAGGAGAAATACAGACATGCTTTTATTGCTGTAGTCTAATCAGGAGAGATACACGAATCAATATTCATTGAAATATGAAGCAAATGAAGAAAATATAAAAACAATTGGTGGGCTTGATGAGCAAGTACAATCCCAGTACATGTTCTTCTCAGATTTTTCTTCTCTTCTTCTTCTTCTTCTTCTCATTAATAATAATATTAATTAATAGTCTT